>OV049926.1:83648717-84848717 GCA_920104205.1 Eupeodes latifasciatus | reverse complement strand
CCAAACTTCACCTAACCGGCTGACAGCGAGCTTATACATTTCACAAGACCTCTGATCGCCACAAACCATGAGTTTTACGTGGCCTTGATGCCAACCCCCATCGCTTATGGAAGGAAGTGGTCCTGGAAGCTCCCTTAAAATGCTTAAAAAGCCACCCGAGAGCTTAACCTTGACCAACTGCCAACGATCAGCCGATATTGTTCCATCATCATCACTCCTGTCAATGACCGCAACCACGACTTTGCCCTTCGCGACGTCACTGAAACTGGCTTTCTTGATGGGATTGAGGGGAGTGCTGGTGTTGTGCACCCGAGGCCGTTTTGGTGTCGGTACGGCCCCCTCGAGAGACCTTTCTCGTTTGGACGTAGAGTCCTTACTGGTCTTAGTTGTAGCAAGTATGCTTTTTGCCCATTCGACGCTAGCGGTTTGCTGCGGTGTCCTTTCAGCCCCCGATGATGCACCAGAGGCCTTCAGGATTTTCGCCGCTTGCCGCCTTTGCCTATATTGGCTTTTCGAGAGTTTCCCCTTTCTCTCATTAGTAGTGGTAGGGCCATTTTTCACAACCCTGCCACTACTGAAATTAGGTATCACTACCTTCCTATCCTCGTTGCTGCCAGCTGCAGAGGAGGGTCCATGGATAGCCACTACTCCCTTCTCTGTGCTGGCCGCAAGAGATACGGCAACAGGCTTTGACGCCAAATTGCCGCCCGGTCCTGAAGAGATACCGGTCTCATCATCCTTTAAATTTTTGTTTTTTGTTTTTTCCATTTTAATCCCACGAGTTGCGAAGAAAAGAGGTCCGTCTGCACAGAGATTCGCATGTACAGATAAGGCTAGTTAATCCGGAGGTCGCCAGGTATCCGGATACTCCGTTAGAGACTGGGCTATTTTTGAATTGGGCCCCCAGCCAGGCTGATCATCGGCACGGGTCGTTTAACACCTTAGATCCAGCCCAATAAAGATAAGAGGTGGTAGGGAAGGAAGAGATAGGGTTAGGAATCAGTTGATGTTAATTCATCATTCTGATATGGGAGGAAAAGATTGGGATTCGGTAACAGCAATTCAGCTAATTTACCTAGAGTGAGAAGGAGCATAGGAGATAGGAGCGCTGTCTAGCTTTTTCGCCATTACAACGTGGGAGGTGGGATGGGAGTTGGTGACATAAACGTTGGCTGGCATGCCTTGTTTATGTGGGAATGGATGATGATTTTGGGAAAGGTAGAGGGATAAGAACGTCCTTTAGTTTCGGGACTCATCTGGAGAAAATTCTCGAGAATCATTGACCCTACTCAGCTTCTACAACTCGACAAGTTCGACGTTCAGAGTAGAAGACTTTACCTCGTAGTATAAAACAAAATCTGAACACAACAAGCATAAAAAGATTGCTTAGATCTCACTTTTCAATTTGAACATTTTAAATAATCATTGCATTTTTGTATCTTATGATAGTTTTAATAATTAAAGTAAATTTTTGTTTATTATCTTGGCTCAGCCTTTTTGTAAAATAAGCTTACAGCTACTTTATAAGATTTTAAATCTTACTGTTGCTAAGCAATTACGATATTTAAAATAAAATAAAAAAAATAAAATAAAATAATATATTAACCAACAGTAAAATAGACAAGAGTTTCCTAACGTCAAAAAGTGTCTCAAAATAAAACTTGTACAAAGCGCTTAAAGATCATAGTTCGTCAAATTTAGTAAATTTGGAGATCAAATAATGTTCCATATTTTAATCATAAGGGCCCTACACACCATCAATGTTGTCTGTCAGTTTTACTTGAACGAGTCTCGATTCAGGTAACATTGATCGTTTTTAGGGCTATCAATGTTACTCACAGCTAAAATTGACACATTGATTGAAATCAAACTTTTTTTTGAGTTACTTCAATTTTAACTGACGGAACTGATAGAACATTGTGAATGTTGCTTGTGTCTGGGTTTTTGTGTTTAAAACGGTAAATTGATTGAAGCAAAATGTCTGATTTTAAAAAATGAGGAAGATGAGTGTTTGTGGAAAATAAAGTCGAAAGGATATACAAATCAAGAGTTAAAACTACAGCCTATCGAAGAGCCGTCAGAGAAAAAAAAACACAGAAGGTGTATTAATAAAAAACAACACAATGATAATAGGAGAAAAAATATTTTATTGAACTAAAAGTAATACACTTAAATATCAAAATAAAGACGGTGAATCTGAGTTAGAGAAGATGTTTGGAAATCTTAGTTTCAGAAATGTCAGTGCTATTTACGAAAATATCATGTATGACAGACGCCAAAATGATTAGGATAGATCAGTTACATCAGATGTACCAGGGGTGTCGCCTGTAAGCCAAAATACTATTTTGGTTAATACTAAACCGATTAGATCTTGAAATGTAAATGCCGTCAGTCAAATCATTAATTCTAATACTACTATTAAAATCTTAGCATATAATATATCAGGTTTAAGGAATAAAATCTTATTTTCAGAATTTTTTAATTTTATAAGGAATTTTGATATACTTTTTTTATTCGAAACACATGTTATACATGAGAATATTAGTAAATTTAAAAATTATTTTTCTGGGTTTAAACCGCTAGTGGGGGAAACCTGTTTGAAATACGTACATCACTTTTGCATGTTTATGATTTTGACGAAATTGGAGGAACTACAGTTGTTCGATGTATGCAACAAAATGACTTATACATAGTCCCGTACTATATTAATTGTAACAAGTGGAGCAATGACTTTGAAAAATTGTATGATATTTTGCAAACACTAACCAGCAAAAGTGTAGTATTGATTGGGGATTTCAATGCAAGAATTGGGAATTTTCAAATTACAATAACAAATAACATAACCAACCCAGTGGTTTCATATACAAATAGACAGACAAAAGACAATATATGCAACAAGAATGGACGCGATATGTTACAACTATTACAATTGTATGATTCATACATACTTAATGGTTGCTCACAAGGTGATATGGATGGACATAACACGTTCAATGGAGGACAAGGTAGATCTGTCATCGATCTTTGCGCTGCCAATAATGACTGGATTGACCGGATTCAACACTTTGAAGTTCAGTGCAAGCCGTATTCTGATCATATGCTTGAAGTAGAAATCGCGTACTCTTTAAAACGATACAAACCAATCTGAATCTACTACCTAGACTTTGTTGGAAAAATGAATCATCTACCCTATACCAACATTCCTTGGATTCGTTTCTTTTAAACAGCAACGCTTCATCAGAACTACCGGAAGTTCTCACTAATAAGTTGGCTGAATAAATACGAAATCACTCTCACACAACTTAAAATTTAAGCAAAAATGGTTTGACTATGACTGCTACAAAGCTCGGAAAAAATCGTTTGCACTTCTAAAAGCACTGCGCTCATAAAATTATCTTCAATTGAGAAGCTGGTATCTGGAAGCGAACGCAAGTTATAAAATGTTATATATGCAAAAAAAAATATGCTTATGATAATAAAAAGCAACTGAACTAGGCCTAACTAAAAACACAAAGGACTTCTGGAAAATTGCGAAAGAAATTAACGGAACCAACTATAAAATAGGTGCGGGTATTTCTACCGAAACCCTTGCCACTCACTTTAAGCTTCTTCTCTCCAATGATTCCAGCTTTACAACTTTCATAGCGGATCCTTTAATCACTGACCAAATATTAGATGAATACATTTAAAGCGAAGAAATTGAAGCTGTGTTAAACACAGAAAAAAACAACAAGTTATCAGGAGATGATGGAATTCCTTACGAATTTTTCAAAAATGCAACTCCTATGTTTCTCAACCATTTAAAAATTATTTTCAATTAAATCTTTATGAATGCCGACATACCTTCATCTTTCAAAAAATCCGTCATTTTCAGTTTCAGAAAAAACTTTTCAACGATTGATCACATTCTTACACTATCATCTATAGTCAAAGCGTTTCAAGGAGCACGTAACAAAAAGGTTTTCGCATTTTTCGTTGACTTCAAAACTGCTTTTGACCTAATCAAGAGGAATGCTTTTATTTATAAGCTGACACAAATTGGTATATCTACAAAGTTCCTGCTGCTACAAAGAAGGCTGCTGTTTGGGATGGAATGAGCTTTTCAGAATGGTTTAGCACCAGCACAGGAGTCAAACAAGGATGCCTTCTTAGCGCTCTTTTGTTCTCGTTTTTTATAAATGATGTTGCGGATGAACTTCCTGGTGAAATAAGAATAGCTATAGCTGCACCGTGAATGCATTATTATACGCCGATGACCTCGTTATACTTTCAGAATCACCCGAAGGTTTACAATTGATGATCAATCAGTTATCTGCATAATAATGTAATAGATGGGGACTATCTATCAACACAACAAAATCCAAAATAATGGTATTTTCCCGTACACAAAGCGCTTATAATGGAAGAAGCTGGAAATATAATGGTACGCAACTGGCGATAACAAAAGAGATCAAATATCTAAGCTTGAAATTGAATCCAACATTAAATTTCAAAATTCATTTATCGGAAAAAGCCCAAAGCTCACAAAGTTTGATAAATTTAACATGCAAAAATATCTTCTCTAACAAACAAATTAATTTATCTACAAAATACAAAATATTTAATTCAGTAGTGAAATCTACTTTCTTGTATGCTGCTCAGGTTTAGGGATCAGAAGAATATGAAGAAATCGAAAAATTTTATAGGAATTTTATAAAGAAACTTTTCAACCTACCTCTGAATACGCCTAGTTATGCCATATATTTAGAAACAGGACTTCCAAAACTTTTGACAAGCATCCTGAAGTCTCCAGCTGACTACATCATCAAAGTCTGCAGCAACCATCAGAGCACAAGACTTTCGAAAAAACTTCTTTTAAATGAGCTGAGAAACAAGGACTGATGGTGGTTTGCAAGATGGCAATCTGTTGGCAATGAGTGTGGAGTGAGATTGGATGATGATTTCAGCAATGTAAACCATGTAAAAGAACAAATGTACAGCATCATAGAGAAAAATGAGGACATAATGAGGCATTCACTGATAGAAGAAGCTCAAGACTCATTCAATAGAATAATCTACAGCCAGCTCAGCTATAATCTTGGTGCCAGAAATTATTTCAAGGATTCACTGAGTTATGAAGAGGTATCCCTAATCTTTAAAGCAAGATGTGAAGTTCTCAACTTAAATGAAAGTCCTTATAATGGTATAGTTTTAACCAATTCTGTACGCTGTGCAACTTAAAAAATCAAAAGAAGATTATCTACATTTCATTGGTATCTGTCCAATATTTAAAACTCAAAGACGCTACTTTTTCGGGAAAAATAGTCTTACTCATGATTGGAAAACATTAAGTACATTTTTGAAAGATATTTACAAGTATAGATTGTTATTAATAACAGAATTCTATTAAATTCAAAACATACACAAATTTAAATATTCTTAATTTTTTTTGTCAACCTGGCTGACGGCATAGCATCTAAATTAAAAATTGTATAAAATTTTGTAAATTAATGTAAATAAATGAATAAGTTACTTACTTAGATACTTACTTACTAGTATTTCAATGAGTTGTTATTTCTAAAGGATCAGGAATCTCCTAGGAATGTGTTAAGAAATTTGCTGCAAGCACACAAAAATCTAAAGTCTAAACAATTTAACACAAAAAAAAGCAATATGGTTGTCAATGTTAACTGATGCGTGTGGTGACTAGTTTTCATCAATGTTACCTGACAGAAAAGTCCGTCAATAATACGTGATGATGTGTAGGGCCCTATACACTATTGTTAATATTTCTCTGAAGCAACATTTAAATATGTTTAAAATGTGTCGACAAAATGACCAATTTTTAACAGACGCATCAATTTTAAAACTTAATTTCTCAAAAACTATTTAATTAAACAACTTGAATCAAAAAACAAAACAAAGAATAAAATATTAGCTTTAAAATAAATTATAGCGCAGTGTTGTACGTGCTTTTTTTGATTTTTAATAATTTTTTCTTTCGGCTAATCGGGATGGGCATTTAAGTGGGTTTTACTGTACCTAAAAAATGAAAATTTATCCTTCCAAATAACTTTTTAGTCATTTGGTACCTATTTGATATGAAAATGTACCCAAATATTTTTGCCCAGGTTTTCGACCAAAATACCGCACGTAAGAGACGTAAGAAATTTGGAAATTATGCATTTTAAGGATGGCAAAACCTTGAGCCCTCTCTGTATATCATTCTACTTTTAAATTGGTACTAAGTAAAACTTTCGAATTGGAAAAATAATAATTTTAACTTTTTCCATTTACGGATTAGTTTGTTCGAGTCTCAAACTATTTCTTATAAGATCCGTAAAATTAAGAAACAAAGAAACAAGGCTGAAAAGCAAACATTAACTGTGTTTTAATAGAAATAATTTAAAATAAATCGAAGGATAATGCATTGATTTGGACTTTGGATGGATACTGAAAATAGTGGAGAGCGGATCGAGCGGAAAATTATACGGGACACATCTAATGTTATGAAAATATGTAATAAAATTAGGTTTCTGGCAAAGATTAATTTCGCTGTTTAAATAATAAACAATAGTTTCGTGCAGAATTTTCTCGTCTTGAGAAATCCTTTTTCATATGTATGTATGTATGTTTTAAATTCCATGCAAGATAAACATTTTTGCTTACAGATTCCCTCTAAATAAATTTTGTTTGAGTAAATTATTATTTTTACTACATTTTATTTAAAAACTAACATCTTAAGACTATTCTCGCACGTTCCGATATCACATTTGTTGTAGAAATAAATTTTCCGTGTTTTGAAAATTGGTAATCCGTAAGTAGTAGATTTCATTCCATTTAAGAAATAGAAAGTACAAAATATTTGGTTTCAGAAATTTTTACTATCATCGGAACGAATAACAAAGTAGGATCCATGGGAGCAATTGACAATTAGTAAATAGCTGTAATTCCATAGATGATTCAGGGTGGGAGGTGGACTATGCTACAAGTCAAGGATAACCCATGAATCATTGTCCAAAAGACAACTCCATTCGCCAGATATTAATAAAAAACGAATTGATATTAATGTGAACGAAAATTTGTGGACTTAGTTTGAAGACCGCTTAAAAATGCAACAGATTTAAAACCGGAGCGATCTCAAAACAGTGCTACCAGCTTCGTACTGTAAAGGTTTTGTTTTCCTACAATAGACATGTTCAAACTATTAAATGCATAATTTATGTGTGAATTTTTGGAGGTTGTTTAAAGTACGTTTAATAATACCTTGTATTTCTTATTTATGGTTGGATGATACGTCCAATAAGTTTGGATAAAATTTTAAGAATGAAAAAAAGAGAAAATAAGGCGAGACGGAGCAATGTAAGTTTAATCGAAATTCGTTTGTTAAATACATATATACAATTTTTGTAATTGTATTATAGGACGAAATCTTCCGTAGTTTAAATTTTTATTCATTCTGCTTAAGGATGTTCCTTGAAAATTTTAAAGAAGTTTAAAAATACTTGTAGTTTTTATCCCGAAAGTGGGTAGACGTGGTCACGAATCCGCGAAGGATTTCAGACCAATAAGCTTAACATCTTTTGTACTTAAAACCTTGGAGCGCATTCTTGATTACCATATTAGAGAAATCCTAGATGGAAGACCTCTCGAAAGCTCTCAGCATGCTTATCTTAAGGGCAAATCTACGGAGACTGCCCTCCATGAGGTAGTGCGTACTGTAGAAAAAACAATCCATTATAAAGAATTTACTCTTGCCACCTTCTTAGACATAGAAGGTGCTTTGAACAACGTCCTTACCGAATCCATAGAAGAATCGCTCGTTAAGTTCGGTGTAGAATACTTCATTCGAGAATGGATTATTTCCATGCTCAGTGGTAGGAAGATTCAAGCCACTCTAGGCAATACAACCGCAACAAAACACGTAAGTAGGGGAACACCCCAGGGTGGTGTCCATTCGCCTCTTCTGTGGCTTCTGGTCATGGATACAATTCTCGTTAATTTAGAGAGATGTGGAGTGAAGGCGGTAGCCTATGCGGATGATTTGGTGCTATTGGTGTCAGGAAAGTACACCTCTGTGATTAGTGAAATCACGGAGTCAGCTTTGAAGAAAGTTAGCAGCTGGGCCACTAGTTGTGGTCTAGGAGTTAACTAAAGTAAAACTGAAATGATGCTCTTTACCACCAAAACTAAAGTACCGCCCTTCACGCTACCTCGACTCAACGGTCAAATCCTATCATTGTCTTCCAGTGCAAAATATTTGGGAGTTAAACTCGACCCTAAATTAAACTGGAAACGAAATATTGAAGTGCGGGTTAAGAAGGCCTGTGTTGCCTTCTACGCCTGCAGCAAAACTTTCGGCAAAAAGTGGGGACTCAGTCGAAGATGATTTTATGGACGTACACAGCCGTAGTACGTCCAATCTTAACTTATGGTTCGATTGTGTGGTGGCCTGCTCTTAGCAAAGCCTATAATATCGATAAGCTAAAAAAGGTTCAGAGAACAGCTTGCGTGGGCACCACAGGGGCCATGCGTACTTGCCCAACGGATGCCTTAAACGTTATTATGGATCTTCTACCAATCGACCTTTTTATTAAATACATAGTTTCCTGCAGTGCTATTAGGCTGAAGGAATCAAACAGCTGGTTGTCAAAACCTTATGGTCACAGCAACACAGCGAAATTGATTCCCTCAGATATTATCTCGGTAGACACTGACTACTGCCTCCTACTTTGAGCCTTAGTAGGGGTTTTAAGGTCTTTTTCCCATTCAGAGAAGATTGGGAGGATGACATCGTGTCGATAGGTTTCGATACAACCATCTTTACTGATGGCTCAAAGATGGAGTGCGGAGTTGGTTCTGGGATCTTTTCTGAGTCCCTAAATGTAGCTAAATCCTTTAGGCTTCCTGACTTTGCTAGTGTTTTTCAGGCTGAACTGCTGGCAATTAGGGAGGCATGTAAGATACTTAAACAAAGCCCAAACCAAAACCGAAATGCGGCTATCTTCACAGACAGTCAGGCAGCTATCAAAGCCATTAACTCGGCTACATCCTCATCTAAATTGGTCCAGCAATGTCACGATGAGCTTGCGAGCCTGAACATTAACCTCGGTGTCACCCTGATCTGGGTTCCGGGCCATAGTGGTATCGTGGGAAATGAACGGGCTGACGAGCTAGCCAGGCAAGGATCGGCCCTTCATAGCTCACTTGCGGAAATGGTTAACATTCCTCTTGGTGCTATGAAGGGTAAAATCTTTTCCATCTACCAAACTGAATCAAACCGAAGGTGGAGCAATTTACCCAACTGCATTATATCTAGGAAGATATGGCCCACCTATAATAAAACCCGTACAAACGATCTTCTATGCAGGCCAAGGCAAGACATAGCCAGGATTGTTGCGGTTTGTACCGGACATTGGCCCATAGGAGTTCATGCAGAGAAGTTGGGTATCTCTTACAACACCTTTTGCCGTAGTTGCTGCGACCAAAGAGAAAGTGAAACGATAATCCATTTCCTCTGCAAATGTCCTGCCTTGGCAAGCACTAGAATGAAATGCTTTGGGAAAGCATTCTTTCACGAACTGGATGAGCTATCTGAGACAAAGATTAGAGACCTAATCTCTTTTCTCAATGCGACAAAATGGCTCTAATTTAATCGCTATAAATCTTCTCCTTTCTTTCACAGGTCAAACGAGTTTTGGTATCAAAATGGCGCACTACAGCGCTAATTGGATCTCAGGCTAGGTCTACCCTGAGATCGCCATTTCTACCTACCTACCTTGAAAATACTTTCGAGAATGTTGTATGGGCAATGACTATATCATGGAAATTGACGACTCTTCTTTTGCACCCATCTTCAGCAAAAAACGCAGACATGCACTTATCCCGACAATTCAAGGCACATCAAATGAATTTGCTATAGGGAACGTATCGGAGAGGGTCTACAGTAAATATTTAATAAAATTTTCTTTATTCGATAATTCTTGCCACAACGCTTTCTTAAGCATAGAAATAACCCGATGTTCACCGACTTTCATCGATGAATTTGTATGTATCTGAAAATTTACTTGCTTGTGCAAAAAACAAACAAGAGTGTTGGAGATGGAGAAATACGCATTGCGCATGTCAGGCTGAGTCTAAGCAAAGCAGTACGTTGACGCACTACACTTGTTATTCATTTTCATAGAGTAAACAAAAATTCAACCATTCGGTATATGTAGAAAAAAAGTTGGCTACGTTCAGACGGCGACTATTCGATTCGATTTTTTCACGTATGCGGTTTTATCGAATACGAGACGGCGTTTCACACGAGAAATATTCGATTCGATTTTTTCACGTACGGGTTTTGAGGCGTGGCAGAGGACACAGCACTGTCGGCAGTCAACCGACCATCGTCATCATGGATCCACGTATTCCACTTATTTTGTATTGGTATAGAAATGTTTATAAGAAACGGTTAGTACGTCGAAGATTCTGGGTACATCCTCTTTTAGAGAATGATCCACAGCGTGAAAAACGTTTTGAAAAATTTTACCTAAGCCTGAGAAATGACGAACAGAAATTTTATAATTATTTTCGTATGTCGATGGCTAGTTTTGACAATCTATTATTGAGACTAGAAAAGGATTCTACTCTTCCACGTATGACTAATAATCAGTGGCGATTCCTCTCAGTTGGCTAGGTTGGCTGCGCCAACCCTAAAATTTCAGCTTAAATAGACAAACAAATTATTTTTATAAAGGCTTGAATACATAAAACAAAAAAACATAACATCCCAATGTGCTTAAATCATTATAAAACCAGCAAAACCTATATAAATAGAGCCATTTACTGCAACCCGTACGTGCTATATTAATCCCATACAAAGTTACTTTTTAATGCTTTTAATTTCAGTCTAGAGTTGGCGATAAAATTTGTCGCCATCAAATGACATTCAAAACTATACTATTATTCCCGATGTGCCGATATGCTATCTCATTCTATCTTTAAGAACAGACCGAAAAAATATTCACAAAAGTTGGCGCTACTAATAAGCGCCAACGCAACAAGTAGAAAAATGCGAGAAGAAAATGTGTGTTTCTGCTTGGTCGTTTGTAGCGAGACAGTCTCAGTGCGAAAATCATGAACACTAGGCATGCTGCCAGATTGCCAGAGGCCAAATTGCGCGATATATCCTTTTTTTTTTAATGCGATATAGGCTTATAAAAAAATCTGGCAAGCCTGAACCTGTGGAGAAAAACATGCGAAAAAATGCATTGGGATTGTAGCTGTGGGATATGGTTTTCTCTACCTGGGTAGAAAAACCCGAGAAAAAAATTGATGGTGTGTGCTTACTGCTTGGTCCTTTATCCTAAACCTAATTTTCAGTTAATGAATGTTCTGTTTGAATGAATTTATCTTGAAACTTGAATTGTAGTTTTCTTTTCAGTGGCGGAATTAATTAAAAAAAAACTTTTAACTATCATAAATTAAATTATACGTATTAACATTTTCGACGTGAGTCGTACATTTCTTAATATTTACAAGCATTTTGAAGGCAAAAAAAGTGGTCAATGAATCTATGTATTTAATTTTATTTTTTTTTTTTCAATTTTTTAGATAGTTCGTTATTTAAAAGTTCTTATTAGCGTGGCGATTTCATGTGGCAGTATTTTATAGGCGAATTTGAACTTTCCTTTAAATTTATTATCAAAAACTTTTTTCTTAAAATAAATAAGCTTTAAGGTATAGATAAAACCTACGTAACGTGTTTTAAAACATAATTCAATTGTTACAAAAAAATGGGTGTCAATGTGTTTCATGTAAGTTTTTTAACATACACCATTTAGTCCAGCAAAATAAGGGTTCTTATATTGACAAACAAAAAATTATATAGGTACCTACCTACCGAGCATAGATTTCATAATTTTAATTTCCATGATTCTTTTTTACTTTTGATAACCTACACTACATAGGTACATAGCTACAGTGCAATTTTCATACAAATAATCTATCCAAAATGATGTGTATGGGCGGGTGGGGTATGTGTTAGTAGCGTACGGCTGTATTTTTCTTTGGGGTTATGCAATCTTTTACATTGTACATTACTGCTCTAAAATAAGAAAATATCATTTGATCTTTGCTGGGTTTCATAGAATATTCGGCATAGATAGTCAAGTCAATGAAATAATTTTGCTTGCAAGAAATAATGCTCTCTTGGCTATTTTTGTATATTTCTACCTTTTTAACTTGTTGTGAATGCTTGTTAAACGAATCATATTAGCGGAAAAGTTAAAAGCAAGTTACTAGAAAAATGAGCAAGTTCTTGAAAATTTTTTTGAAAATAGAGCGACGACTTGATTTTTTATATAAATAAATAAGTTTTGCAATTGAAAATTTAGAATGAAACAACAACAACTTGTGTGTGCTACCACCAAGTTTGGCTGGAGTTATAGCTATTTCACGGGGGCCAACCCGATCATCAGACTCCTTTAGTGGTGCTTAATCGCTTTATGTTCAATTTAATTTTTGAAAGAACTTTGCCCGAGCTGGGCTTGAACAAGCGACCTAGCGTGTGAGGAGCTAGTGCACTACGCACTACGCCACCGCACCCACATGAAAGTTGTAAGCCAATCACAGGTTTTTTCGTTCTATCGAACTATACTGAACCGATTAGCATTTTTCTAAGTACACACAAGTAATTGTTGTTGTTTTATCCAGGTTCTTTCTATTATCTCCTCTCTTTTTCATAAGCCAACAATTCGATTGGATTCGTATGAGGAGGGAGATGAGGAAGTTTTTAATTAAAAAAAAATAATTGAAAAAATAAATAAAATTGTTTGTTTTTATTACGTTTAGCTTTGATCAAAGTAGCCAACCCAGAACTGAAGACCAGAATTCGCCACTGCTAATAATATGAGGCTATGCATCGGTACAAAAATAAAATTCGCCATTTGTTTAATAATAATATATATAATAATATAATTCGAAAATCGAAAACACGACGTAATGAACGTTGAACGTAATGAACGAATTCGATGAAATTTTGTTCGTGTGAACGACAAAATATAAAGATAAGCGCTACTAATCATGTATACGATAAAAATACATTCGAGATTTATCGAATAGTAGTGACAAGTTCGTACGGTATACGGAAAAAATTATTTCACGAATACGGGATTTTCCCGCATGGGCTTCGTGTGAACGCACAAATATAACACTTGCTGCCACTACTGTATTCGATAAAATCCCGTATACGGTATACGAGAAAAATATGGTCGTCTGAACGTAGCCTAACCCGTCTCTTATGGACTTATGGGACATTTTCCTTCATTCTCGGCGGATGAAGTTTAAAGCAATATTCACATGAGCACGACCAACGACCAACGAATTAACGAATATACGTTGATTTTGACATTTCTTTCACATGAAAGTTTTTAATTCGTCGCGAATGAAGTTTGAAATTCACCACCGAAACCAAAACAAGAACGATTTTTTTAGGTTAAGTACGCGCGATTTTTTTATTCGTTGCAAGTGTGGATAATGTGGAACGCGAATAAAGTTTGACAGTTCGTATCAAGTATAATTTTTTTCGCGACGAATACATTTGTTTTCTTAAATTTATTAATATATGATATTAAAAAGTATAAAGTATGCATCATAAATCAAATAGAAACTATATTGCTATCGTTTTGTTAAGAATTTGTGTGGAAATATGTCTTTAAACGTATATAAACTCACATTTTGTAATTCATTCGTCGTTCGTTGGTCGCGCTCATGTGAATACTACTTAAGAAGTATGGGTTGCCACTTAAAGAAAATTGCGTAATGGAATAATTTTTGGCAGAAAGTTACTGTAATTTTAGTTGAGTGGCACAAGTAGCCAAAATGAACTAGGCAAATGAGATTTTGTTCTAAAATACAGTTTACAAGCAGATTGCAGTGCAAGGTGTATAAATAAAAGTGTGAAGAAGAAAATTATTAATTGAAGATAAAAAGTTAATAAAAGTTTGAATTGGAAGTGATTTGTGAAAATTTTGTTTAAATTTTAGTTACTTTGAGAAACTTATTCTTAAAGAAAAAAAATGATAGAAATAGGACGCTCTACCCCTCCTTTGAGCTTATCTATTAAATTAGAAAGCCAAGATTTTTGTTTTTTTTCTCACAATTCTCTCCAAAATTTTTGCGAAAACTGGTGTTTTTTTCAATTTGATTCAAAATAAAAAAACGGATATTGAAATCGCAAAAAGAGAAATAGAATGTTTTGAGTCTTAGCTTAGCTTTGAATCAATTTTCGAAAGTCTAAACGGTTGCGCAGAACCGCCAGAAAAGAAGATTAAATAAATAAATTAGGTGGCGCAACAGTCCGTAGAGAACCAGGGCCTAGTGACTTACAACTCTCAACCATTGCTGTGTGCGAGTAATGTTGTTAGGGATGGAGGGGACCTACAATTTATATGCCGAATCCGAACGGCTAATTTGAGAAAGCACTTTTTCATGACAAGAAATTACTCTTGGAGAATTTGTCAATTCCTCGCAAGAGGCAGTACCCGTGAAAACTCTTTTTTTTAATTAAGGTGGCACAGGCAGGGATTGAACCCAAGACCTCTCGCATGACAGTCCAACGCACTAACCATCATGCCACGGGTACTAGAAAAGAAGATTACCTACTTGAAATTGATTCAAAAACGCGCTATAAACGCCTTTTTATAGAAATTAAAGATAATATTATAGGTTAACTTAATATAAGATATAAATCTTTTACTAATTTAGTATTCTTAGATTTACTTAATAAATCGAAATATGATTCTTTTGCAGCAACAATGTCGGACGAAAAAATATCTTCTTTAATAAATATTTTTCGTACAATATTCGATTTTGCGGCTTTAAAAAATGAACTTAAAGTTTTGTATACAACTCCATCCCTTCGTCGCCTTGAAGTTGTAGCACTCCATAAACATTTAAAAAATGGTATGTTATGTGACACATTTCCACAAATCTTTAATTTGATTAGATTGTTTTTAACACTTCCCATAAGTGTTGCTTCAGTTCAGAGATCTTTTTCAAGTCTCAAAAGAATACAAAGAATCTCAGTAGAAAAGCAGCTTCTCCTTAAAATTAAAAGTAAGCCCGACTTTTACAAAAAAGTCCTTTTAGAATTTAACAAAAAAGAGAGTATGTAGATTAACTTTAGAATTAAAATAAAAAACAACTTTTCACATTTTTAATTCATGCTTTTATTTTTTCAATTGTAAATAATATACATATACTGAAAATTATATTTTTGTTATATTTATATATTTATTATATCTTTTATTTTAGTTAAAAACTCAAAAAATCGAATTCTCGATTTAGTTTTTCTTCTGACGCTATTAGTACTCTTGTTCTTGAATCTAGATCAGGAATTACTAATATTGATAAATATCACCCCCCCTTGGACATTTTTCTTGACTTAAGTAATCACACTACTGAACAGAGTAATTCCTTTGATTGCTTATATAATTTTGACTTCAGAAGAGCTAATTTCCAGTAGTTGTTGTCTGAAGATTTAACCATTTCTAGAATTGCTGATACTTTAGCATTTTCTAATATTGACGAAGCAGTTTTAATTTTTTATAAGATCCTTAATAATTGTTTAGAAAAAAATCTACCTTTTAAGAAATCAAGAAATACAAACTTTAGCCACCCTTGGTACACGAAAGAATTGCGTTTACTTCGTAACAAAAGAAATAAGGCATGGAAAACTTATCTCAAAACTCTGTCTCCAATCAACTTCTCTGTTTATGTTGAATTCTTTAATGAATTTAAGTCTCTTTCTAATTTTTTATACGCTAGTTATGTTACTGATATGGGCACCTCTTTGGAAGAGAATCCTAAAAACTTTTGGAAACTTGTAAACTTAAAGAGAAAATCAGATGGCTTTCCAGTTAACTTCACTTACAAGAACCTTTCGTTAGATAAAACTGTTGATATCTGTAACGCTTTCGCAACAAATTTCCGTGAGTCATTTGTTAATAGCCCTCAAGAAGTTGATGAAGTATATTTTCATAATCTTCACTCCTTTTCGCAAACTAGCTGTAGTCACATCCCTGTGCTACAGAGTACGGTCCTTGATCTTTTATCCGTGTTGAATGATGACTGCTCAGCCGGTCCCGATGGTATTCCACCGATAGTATTAAAAAAGTGTAGTAATGCTTTAGTTGAACCCCTTACGTTCTTATTCAAACTTTCTCTAAAAACAGGCAAATTTCCCAGTTTATAGAAGAAGTCATTTCTTACACCAATTTTCAAGAAAGGTAACAAGGCGGATATAACAAACTACAGGCTCATTGCAAAGCTTTCTTGCATACCTAAATTGTTTGAACAAGTTGTTTGTGAAAGTGTAGCATTTTTTAGTAAAAATCTCATTTGCAAACAGCAACATGGTTTTGTGAGAAGATATCAACCGTTACAAATCTCTTAACATTCTCAAACATATGTTCAAACGCTTTAGAACAAGGTTATGAAGTTGACTGACACTGACACTGACTTTTCTAAAGATTTTGACCAACTTAGCCACGGAATTATTTTATTTAAACTTAAAGCTCTTGGTTTCCCACAATTTTTCGTAGCTTGGATCAAATCATACCTTGAAAACAGATCCTATGAGGTAAAATTTAGAAATTGTCATTCTGAACCTTTTGTTGCTCAATCTGGTGTTCCCCAGGGAAGCCATCTTGTCCCTTTTCTATTCATCCTGTCTATTAACGACGTATCGTCATGTCTGTGCTCAAGTGAAGTTCTTATTTTTGCTGATGACATGCAAATTTTTAAGTAAATAAAGTCCACCCAAGATCGTATCCTTTTTACAAGCCGACATTGATAGTTTCACATTTTGGTGTGGCAAAAATAGCCTTACCCTTAACCCTTTAAAATGCCAGACGATAACTTTTACTAAAAAACGAATCGGTAGTGTATTTGATTATTATATATCACAGCAAAAACTCTGTCACGTCTCAACATTTAAAAATTTAGGTGTTCATTTCAGTTCGAACTTAGAATTTACACATCACATTAATTTTATTGTTAATAAAGCAAGTTCTATGCTTGGTTTTATAAAACGCTGGGCAAAGGAGTTCAATGATCCCTATCTTACTCTTTCTTTGTACAATTGTCATGTTCGTCCTCATCTTGAATATGCTTCGCAGGTATGGACTCCCTATTATGAAATTCATAAAAAGCGTATTGAATCAATTCAACATAATTTCATTCGCTTTGCCTTAAAGGGTCTTCCTTGGGAAGATCCTTATGAGCTGCCTCCCTATGAGCATCGTATTCGGCTTCTTCAAATGCAATCTCTCCATCAAAGGCGTGTTAATAATGACTAAGTATTTTTTCATCAACTCGATAATGGTGAAATTGATGCACCTTATTTGCTATCTTGTGTAAATTTGAATTACCGAGGCGGAACTCATCACCTATGTACGTTCATTTGATTTTATAAAGACTTCCATAGAACTAACTATGGGAAGAATGAAGCTTTAAGTCAAATGAGCATTTTATATAACTTAAACTGTTCATCGATAGATTTAAATTTAAATAAGGTGGGATTAAAATCATTGTTAAGAACCAGTGATCCACTATCGTAAAAGTCTCTATTTTATTTTTTGTTGTTCTGTAATAATTCATGTTAAATGTTAATTATGTTTTGTATTTTGTGCGTGTGTTAGGCTTTAATTGTATTATTATCTTACTAAAAACTAACACATGCACTTATGATGAGCCTCTGATTGTAGTTTGAAGCTTGCTATAAGCTAACTACTTTCTGAAATTCTGAAGTGTAAAAAAAAAAGAAAAAAAAGTTTTGAAGTTCCTTTTTTTCTTTTTTTATTCATTTTAATTTATTCAAAACATTGCTTTTGCATCTGCCAAAAAGGTTTCTTTCGAAGCCGTTTTGTTATGTGTTAAGATCATTGAAACTTAAATATGAAATGACTTGAGGTATAACAAAATTGGCTTGAATGTTCAAACATGTCAGTCGTTGTTACCAGAAATGCACTTTATTTATTTTTTTTCTCTTACTTGTAAAAAGAATATTACTTAAAGAAAACACTTTGCCCGAAAAAAAGGAAATCGATTTCTGATATTCTTTTCTAGTCGCTCATTTTCCCTGACTTACCTTTAGAAATAAGTCACGCCTCGCCACTGGTATGTTAAGATCTTTTAGGACTCTCGCCACAGTACGAGTGCAAAAAAAGATTGGCCCCATACAATCACTAACGCGCTCGATGACAGGCGGAGTCATAACACTCATTGGGCAGCGTTGAATTGGCGGCGAACTGCCTAGCAAAGAGAATAGCTTTCTCTAAAGAGCTAACAAATGGAGTGTCATTGACAACGAGCGTAGGAACCGACGAAGAGGAAGAATTCCTCATGTTTTTTACAAATGACCAACAATTTTTACTACCTTTGGTACATTGCAGCATTTTTTGCCGTAATTTTTGGTCATGTAAAAATTTGGTCCCTCGAATATGGGCGTTGCAGGCCTTCCTGGCTTGCTTGAACTTATTCCGGTTTTCCTCAGTTGGATTGGCTTTAAAACAACGGAAACTTACCTTATTGACCCTAATAACCTCTTTACAGCTCCCATCGAACCATGCGTTTTCCTTGGGTCTGATGCTTTTAACCCTATTCGGGATAAGAGTTCTCATTCCCAGAAGAATAAAACTTGTGATCATATCAGCGCTGGCGTCAACGTCACTATCGAGGAAGCATAGTGACAAGTTAAAGATCCTAAAATAATTATTGAGACCGTCCCAGTTAGCTTTCTCATAATATTGCCAAACGGTTCTCTTAGGAGCTCTTTCTTTAACTGGAGAGTTTTGACACGAGAAATTTGCTGATATGACACAATGGTCAGATGAGCCTAGAGGAGATAGAACACTAATACTTATGTGTATTGAAAAAATTAGGTTTTCCTTCGGCTTTTACACTGAAGTGTACTTACCAGGGCAGAGAGAAAAGAACTAATAGAGAGAACCAAAAACACTCCATTACCAAGACCGGAATCTTTCGTACGTTTCACTCTCCAAAACCCGTTTGTTTACATTGTTGTATTTGTAATTTTGACAATTAATCCATGAATAGATGTGAGCACAAACAAAAAAAAACGATGCCGTGGGCTAGCGGCATTTTGCACAGCAAAAACAAAATGGAGGTGTTAATAAGTTTTTTTCAGGTTTTTCTTTTTCCTTTTTTTCGATGAAGAAGTCAGTTTTAAGCTTTAATTTTGCAGGCATTTTGTGGATAGTGAACCAATGTACCTTTTTGTCTTGAAAAAAGCATGTTCAACATCAGTTTATTATAATTAATTCACTAATTTACAAAAATCACTACGAAATTCTTCAAATCTCAAAATTAACCTCGGATTTTTGTATCAAAGATGCGTTCGAAGAACCATCAAGTTAAGGGTGCGAGCGCAATTTTTGTATTGAATTCTAATAAATTTTCGTTAATGAACGGCCCAAATATTTTTTTTGCAAGTAATTAAAATCTGTATCAATTTAATTAATCCAAATGTATTTATAGTTTGTTTTTAATGATTTAATCTTGCAACTATTTTTGAATTCCATTTTGATTAATAAATATTATATTTAAAAAAAATAGTTATAATCAAAAAATACCTTATCCATAAAATTCTTGATTGATGGAAGCATATGTACATGTATCAAAAAAAAACTATGCATCAAAGGAACACCAATGTTTTAAAAAAGTAATCAGAACGATTATAGCGAACCTGTTGAATAAATGCAGAGCAAATAAAAAACAAATTTTGACATATATCACAAAATGAAAACGTCTTAAAATCGTTCTGAATTCATGCACAACTCATTCAATAGATCAAGTAATCGACATGAATGTTGATTGTTGACGTACAGATTTTTTTTTTTTGTGAATTCCCACAGTTTAACGCAAAATATAATTTTCATTCATTCCTTAAAAATGTTTAGTTACCAAAGTTCAAGTTTATACTTATTATTGTTTGAAGGGTATGTTTAGTAAAAGTGCTGCTAAAAATGAAACAAATTAATGAGTTTTACGTACATGTTTTTCTTAATATAGTAAATACTTCCATAGATTACATTTTATGAATGCAGAACATAGAAGAAAATATACATAAACAATAGCTTTCAGGTATAAAGCAGAGGTTAGTGTAGAAAAATATTTTTGAGAAAGTCAATAATATTTTAGGTATGTTAATTAAAGAAATTTCCGCTTCAGCTAACCTTCATCAACTTTTTAGAAAAAAAATTAGCATTAATAGCAGTTACTTATTTCATAGCATAATTAATTTTTCAGATTGTAAAATGTCTAGAAATGTTCATACGCTACAAAATTCGTAATTTTATGCGTAAACATAGAAGATAACATTATTTAGTCAAGAAGTATGGATTTTGGCGCGTATATCGGTTTTTTTCTATTGGGTGTTCGGTTTCCCCATACTGGAATAAAAAAAAGTTACTTAAATCTATTCATTGCACTCATTTAGTTGGTATTGTGTGTAAACATATTGCCTTTTTCTATTCCTTAAAGATGCTTTACACAAAGCAACTTATTTTTAAAACATGGTTCCCTCAAATTTTCATTCCAAAATCTAACTACAAACAAAATTCCAACTGTAACATAGTCCCTTAAAAAGAAATTTTCAGGAATATTTCTGCAACAAACAAAACTAAAATTTGGTCTTGCAACTACCGAACTGCTTAAATGATGAAAATACTAATCTAATTGAGGAATCTGAACTAGCTAAAGTTGGCAATGGAACTTCACAAGTATGCTTCTCGTAGCATTGTCTGTACAAAAAAATACG
Organism: Eupeodes latifasciatus; assembly: GCA_920104205.1. Classification (NCBI taxonomy): domain Eukaryota; kingdom Metazoa; phylum Arthropoda; class Insecta; order Diptera; family Syrphidae; genus Eupeodes; species Eupeodes latifasciatus. Next base: position 84,827,911 of record OV049926.1, on the reverse strand, counting down.
GAGGCATCCGCCTCTTGTTTCCACCTGAACTTCTAACGACGCCAAGAAAATGCTCTAAACAAACTACACCTGAAAAAATTGTCGGTTTTGTTGTTTTACAAAGTATTAAGTTACACTTTCCATTCCAATTATACTTAACCAGTTGCTGTTCATATTGCGTGCGCAAATAATTTAAGTAAATAAAAAACAGCACTAATAAATCATTAAATATGTATTTGGTCAATTTTATTTTATTTTATTTTATTTAATATACATTTACAACATTTATTTGGATTGAAATTAAAAAGCTATACAAATCTTCCAATTTAAGACCATGTCAGCACTTCAGATTCTGTTGGTAAGGATTGTTTAGTTTTTGAACGAGGCCATGAAACATTCAAAATGAAGCATTTAGATGGGGCTGATTACTATAATGAAGCATTTTGATGGGCCAAAGCACTAATTGTGAGAATGTGTTTGGTTTTTTGCATCATTTCACGCACACTTTCTCACAATTAGTGCTTTTTAGCTTGTAGGCAAACCGAAATGTCAGTCTGAGATTCCGGTCTTGGTAATGGAGTGTTTTTGGAGAGAACCAACTTCGACGGTTGCTCTCTTTTTGCCTACAAGCGTGATTTGGCCACCAACTTGCATATGCATTAACTCCATGTACAAAAAATGTGGGGAACAAATACTTATGCAAGTTTGTGTACATACTCACCACGAGAGAGAAAAAACTTTTCTCTCTGCTCACCACCTTTGAAAAATGGCGACCACCTTTGAAAAATTGCGGATGTAGTCAGCTGTTCAGAGGTGTTCAAAGAAAATTCAAAATTGTGGATGAACAACTTTTTGGTACTCTCATTGTGTTCGTTTGAGAGTAATATCATTCAAATATGAAGTGAAATTAATTACTCTTGTTAGGTGCCAGAACAATGAAGATTTAGAAACAATTCTAAATTACGCATTTAGATAAATATCGGGTGATTTTTTAAGAGCTTGAGAACTTTTTTTAAAAAAAAAACGCATAAAATTTGCAGAATCTCATCGATTCTTTATTTGAAACGTTAGATTGGTCCATGACATTTACTTTTTGAAGATAATTTTATTTAAATGTTGACCGCGGCTGCGTCTTACTAGTGGTCAAAGGCCCCACCATCCCCAGCGAACGGCTAGAGAGATACATCCTATCTCTGAATAGTGATCTCCTAAGCCAAGACTGGGAGATTGTCAAAATTGAAAAGACCAAGGAAGGCACCGAGGTGGAAGTCAGGCTGACTCAAAAGTCTATTCCACTTCTCAGGAAAGTAGACTTCAAAGTACGCGTCGGGATAACTCGATGCAAGTTGAGGTTGATTGCCAACAAAAAGAAACAGGTTAGTAAAGCGTTGAACAAGTACTTTATTATATGATGGAATTGAGAATTTTACAAATCAATCTCCAACACAGTAAAGCCGCCAGCGCTAACCTAGTCTACCTCATGGAGAGTAGACAGTACGATGTAGCCCTTATACAGGAACCCTGGGTATCAGGCGGCAAAATTAAGGGACTACACTCGAAGGAACTTCTGCTGTACAAGCCCAACCTTGACAGCCGTAACAGTAATCCCAGAACATGCATTGTAGCAAGGAAACAGTCTAATCTTTTTCTTCTCACTACTTACAGCAACATTGACCAAACAGCGGTAAAACTGGAGCGAGAAGGGCTCCCAACGCTCATTCTCTCATCCACTTACATGCCGTACGACGGTACGGAAGGACCACCAGCTGATATCACTAATCTATTGATATCCTATGCAAGTAAGAACAAGTTTAACGTAGTCGTAGGGTGCGACTCTAACTCACATCATGTGCAGTGGGGAAGCACCGATACTAACACAAGGGGCGAGTCCCTTTTTGAATATATTATTGAAAACAACCTTATAGTAGCTAACAGAGGTAACACTCCCACCTTTGTTACAAAAACCCGTAAGGAGGTGCTCGATATCACCATAACAAGCAACTCAGTTACTTGTCAGGTAGAGCAATGGAGGGTACTAGACGACGCATCTTTCTCAGATCATCGTCTAATCGAATTCTGTATCCCTGATACTAAGCGGGAAAACAAACCTTTTAGAAATAATAGACGTACTGATTGGCACGTCTTCAACAACGAAATTATTAAGAACATAGGTCAGCTTAGTACCGACACTAATCTTAATTCAGACAGCTTAGATGAATTAACTGTGGAATTCACAGAAATTATGCGGAACGCCTTTGACAAAAGCTGTCCACTCATTACAGCGGCGAAGAAAAACAATAAACCGTCCTGGTGGACTACTGAGCTCAGTAATATTAGGAAAGAAACAAGGAAACTTTTTAATAGGGCTAAACGCACTAGACTAGATAGCGACTGGGAATGTTATAAAACCAGTCAACGAAAATTCAAAATTGAAACTCAAAGGGCGAAACGAAGCTCATGGAGAAACTTCTGTAGTAGCATCGAGTGTACTAACCATTCAGCAAGACTAAGGAAGATACTCTCCAAAGTAAACACACCCATAGGCTCCCTAAAAGGACCTAATGATCAATGGACAGAGTCCTGTCAAGAAAGCCTAAAACTCCTGGTTCAAACACACTTCCCAGGATGTAGCGCAGATCTAGTAAACGAGCCGATATACACCATATACTCGGTACCTGAAATTCCTAGGGAATTGATAACAAAAGAAAAGTTAATCTGGGCTATTAACTCATTCTCTCCTTACAAATCCCCAGGCCTAGATGGCATCTTCCCCTTGATGCTGCAAAAAAAGCAGTGATATCATCACTCCACATCTGATAAACATATTTCTTAACAGTCTTAAGTTAGGATATGTCCCGAAGGCTTGGCGTGAAGTTAAAGTCGTCTTCATACCAAAAGCTGGCAAGCCCAGTCACACAGAACCAAAAGACTTCAGACCTATCAGTCTAACCTCTTTCGCACTAAAAACACTTGAGAGATTGATTGATATGCACATTCGTAGCAACTTAAAGCCAGAATCTTTTTCACCATTTCAGCACGCCTATACAAAAGGCAGAAGTGTAGAAACAGCCCTACACTGTGCAGTTAGAACAATAGAGAAATCGCTCGCGGTGAAAGAATACACCCTTGCCTCTTTTCTTGATATCGAAGGAGCATTCAACAATGTCCACAACAGTGCCATAGAAAAAGCTCTCACTGATCTTAAAATAGAACCTACACTTATAAAATGGATTACGTGTATGTTGAAAAGCAGACAAATCCATTGCGTACTAGGTAGCTCTGATATAAAGATGTATGCATCTAGAGGGACTCCACAAGGCGGAATCCTCTCACCCCTCCTCTGGACTTTGGTGATGAATGAAATTCTCATCAAACTCAAAAACAGCGGTGTCAGAATTATAGCTTATGCCGACGACTTAGCGCTTCTAGCGACGGGTAAATACCTGACCACGGTAAGCGAACAACTAGAAGGCGCATTAACTTTGGTCAATAACTGGACCAAGAAATGCGGTCTGAAGGTTAACCCCCTGAAAACAGAACTGGTACTTTTCACCAACAGAAGGAAAATACCTTCTTTTGAGATACCAAAAATTGACAACACCCCACTTATAGTTTCAGAAAAAGCAAGATACCTCGGAGTTATCTTGGACAAGAAACTCAACTGGGGTCTAAACATACAGGAAAGATACAAGAAAGCCATGATTGCACTCTACTCGTGTAACAGGATTCTGGGAAGAAACTGGGGACCAAGTCCAAAGATAATCATGTGGATGTACACAGCCATTGTTAGACCCATCCTAACTTATGGCAGTTTGGTTTGGTGGCAAGCTCTGGAGATATCCAGGAACTTAAAAACCCTTACCAAAGTACAAAGAATGGCATGCATTAGCGCTACGGGGGTGATGAGGACTACCCCAACTGCGGGTCTCGAAGCGATCCTAAATCTCACCCCCATAGACTTATTTGCGCAAGAATCAGCAGCAAACAGCGCTCTCCGACTTAGTCAGACCGATATTTGGAGATCTAGTCAACACGGTCATACCACGATCCTTAGGAAATACGTTGGCAATAACGTTCGTACCGATTACATGACCCCTTATCTAGACTTCAATAAAAACTTCACTACCAACTTCCCTAATAGAGAGGACTGGGAAAACAGTGTACCCTACACTAACGAATCGAATCTTACCATCTTCACCGATGGTTCGAAAATGACTACTGGGGTAGGGGCAGGTTTCTACTCAGAAAATCTTAGCCTTGCCAGTTCATTCAGACTTCCTGACCATAGCAGCGTCTTCCAAGCTGAGATCTTGGCAGTGAAAAACGCTGCTAATCAAATATCCATGATGGCGATACCACACGCTGATATCACCTTTTTCATTGATAGCCAAGCAGCAATAAAAGCGATCTCTGCCACGCAAATCAAGTCAAAGCTTGTTTCTTGCTGCCGCGAAGAGCTAAGGGTTCTTGGTATGCAGCACAACGTAAGACTCTGCTGGGTTCCCGGTCACAGTGGTGTGCCAGGAAATGAAAAAGCGGATGAGCTTGCAAGAGAAGGCTCGGTACTTGATCCCTCTCTCATAGACCACAACATCAGAATCCCTCAATGCGAACTAAAGAGAAACATTAGTAATAATATCATTCAAAAAGCAAATGATAGATACAACCTATTAGAAACCTGCGGTAACACCAGGAAACTCTGGCCTCATTATGACAAGGAAAAATCCAAAAAGATTTTACTTCTCAAAAAACCGTCCCTAAAATCCCTCATAAGTGTGATAACGGGACACAACCTACTTGGCTACCACAAAAAGAAGATGGGGCTTAGTACGGACGACATATGCAGAGGCTGCGGCGATGAGGATGAGCACGAAAACACGGCTCATTTTCTATGCCACTGTCGAGCACTCTGCCGTACCAGATCAAAATTCTTAGGCAACTATTTCTTCAATGAACTAGAAGAACTATCTGAACTCCCAGGCAATCGCCTATTGAACTTTATCAAGTCCACCAAATGGCTCGATCAACCATAGAATTCATAGGTTACAACACTTCAGGGTATCACAATGGATCTACATTGATCTAAGTGTGACGGTAACAAAATCAACTGTCAGCCCATATAACCTAACCTAACCTAACCTGACCGCGGCTGCGTCTTAGGTGGTCCATTCGGAAAGTCCAATTTTGGGTAACTTTTTCGAGCATTTCGGCCGGAATAGCCCGAATTTCTTCTGAAATGTTGTCTTCCAAAGCTGGAATAGTTGCTGGCTTATTTGTTTAGACTTGACGTAGCCCCACAAAAAATAGTCTAAAGGCGTCAAATCGCATGATCTTGGTGGCCAACTTACCGGTCCATTTCTTGAGATGAATTGTTCTCCGAAGTTTTCCCTCAAAATGGCCATAGAATCGCGAGCTGTGTGGCATGTAGCGCCATCTTGTTGAAACCACATGTCAACCAAGTTCAGTTCTTCCATTTTTGGCAACAAAAAGTTTGTTAGCATTGAACGATAGCGATCGCCATTCACCGTAACGTTGCGTCCAACAGCATCTTTGAAAAAATACGGTCCAATGATTCCACCAGCGTACAAACCACACCAAACAGTGCATTTTTCGGGATGCATGGGCAGTTCTTGAACGGCTTCTGGTTGCTCTTCACTCCAAATGCGGCAATTTTGCTTATTTACGTAGCCATTCAACCAGAAATGAGCCTCATCGGCCTCATGAGCCAATCGGACGTAAAGCGCGAAACACATTTCGAACCGAACACTGATTTTGGTAATAAAATTCAATGATTTGCAAGCGTTGCTCGTTAGTAAGTCTATTCATGATGAAATGTCAAAGCATACTGAGCATCTTTCTCTTTGACACCATGTCTGAAATCCCGCGTGATCTGTCAAATACTAATGCATGAAAATCCTAACCTCAAAAAAATCACCCATTATTAGTTAGTTATTTGAAGCCAGTTTTAATCATTAAGTAAGTAAAATAAATTAGGTGGTGCAACAGTCCAATCAGAATTAGGACCTAGAAACATACAACTCTGAAAGCACTACAACTATTATCTGTATTATTAGCTGCATTTATGCGTTTAATTTTCGCTCAGACCGTTGTCGATGCGAGAGTTGCAGGAACATTGAAAACGAGAGTTACAGAATGTAAACAAAACATGGAACATTGAAAACATTTTTATATACTCATCTCTTTTTTCCATTCCTATTTTATTTGTGTGTACTCGTTGTTTATTTTCTTTACATTACTCACGAGTCACGACATTTCCAAAATTCTGAAAATAAGTGATTTAAGTAGACACTAAATAAAAAGACAGTCAACTTGTTACTTCTGTTGCCAATTTTCACTGCATAAGATTTGTGAATAGGTGATAAGCTATTCTTACTGCTTTCCACTAAGCTAGTGTGTTGCTTTTAAAGGCTTAGGCCGAAAAGTACTTTTGTACAAAAGTAAAAATATTTGTATTCTCGCTAGTTCAGTGGTTTTGTGAAAAGAATATACAAATTTGTTCTTCAACCAAAATTTAAGTCGTATGCATCATTTTTATAAGTTTTCCAGTTCTAACTACTTATATCTTATCTTTCAGTTATATAGCGACAAGGAAAAATCTGTCAGGGAAAGTTCTACCTACAGTTTTTCTGAAAGCGCATTGTGGCTTATTCATAGATGTTTGCTAAACGTTTTAGGCTATTCATAAATAAATGCAAATCAAAGTTAAGGGCTAAACCTGAATGACTATAAACATAGAAAATGCTGTGTTGAAGTAATTATTATCGCAACCAAATTTCATAATTGATTTTTTTGCTGTATAAAAAAGCTGAAAAAATATATTCATGACAGATAAATGTTACGTTAACACTTAGTTCCAGAAAATATCGATTGATACCGCAATTGCAGAAGATATGGATATTTTTTTAAAAATATTCCCGGTAGAACTTTATTGATTCCGCCTTTTATAATTCAATGTAAAATAATTCTATGCAGTATATTTTAGATAATGCAGTAGTTAAGTTATTAGTTAAGGTATTACTATTGAAATAAACATAACATACATTTATTAAAAACATGTACTCGTTCATATATACAAATAAAGTCTAATCTAAAAAGCCTTAACCTTGTTAAACACTTTCTGCACACATCCTTTCTTGTTTTGGTTGTTCCTGCCATCTATCTGTAACTTAGAGAAAAAGAAAAGAAAAACAAATTCACCACGAACTACCGGTATAACTTCTTCCGTTATTTATTGACAAACAAAAATGTTTTGCTAGAATTAATTTGAATTATAGGAGTATTTTTGTAGATATAAAAACGTCAAGATGTAAGCAAAATTAAAAAAAAGAAATTCATGAGAATTACAAATATTATAATGAGACTTTAAAAAACATAGCCTTCTTGGCTATCAAATCAATAAACAAAAATGAGAAATGTCACATTTCCCGGAAATGATGTTTTTTTGTGAACTCTTCTCCGAGGTGAAAACATGTATACACCGATACGAATTCAACACGCTATAAAAAATGAGAGTGAGAGGTTTCGAAGGGACGGAGATGAGGAAATTTGGCTCCCTCGATTAGTTTTTTCTCTCTGACCAGGGTCTGAGGTAAGAAACAAGTCAAGGGTGTTTTCTGCTCGACCTACCATGTCCGATATTCGAATGAGCGAAGATCTCAGCACACACTCCTTCTGGTGTTGTCTGGCCCGAATGTTGAAGCCAAGAAGAAGTGTGTACATTGAAATCGCCCGTAATAACGATTTCAGTGCGAGGATACAGGGAGACAATTCTTTGAATGGAGTCAGACAGACCATCAAATTCCTGAGAAGTCGGAACTCTGTCCAGGTTTGAGCTTCGATAAAGGAAACAATAGTGAATGATGTGCTTATTCACGGAAAGTTTTAACCACATGAAATTAAAGAAGGAGTTGGTACAATGACCGTATTGTGGTAAAAGTTGATAGGCAACATCATTCCTAATATATATGGCGACACCATAGTGTGAGAAGAATAATGACACCAAGCTATACCCATGAATACAAAATTCAGCAGGATCGGAATTTTCACCTACTTGGATTTCACTCAATGCCTAAAATCAAAACAGACGAACTTCTAAGTACATATATCACTGTATAAGATTATTTAAGAGGTCTTTAAAATAGAACCGCACTACTAGTGTTATGCCTTTAGTAGTGAAGTTAAATTGGTCCGGACCCTAACAATCAAAACAGTAATCTACAATCCATGTGTTATTGAATGAACCAACACATACACACAATTGAGCGAGCTTTCAAAAAGCTTATCCCAATGCATGCACCTGCTGAGCCACTCAACTGTACAAAAAATTAAAGAAAGAGTGAGGAGGGGAATGCACTTATTGTGTTCTTGTAGGTATTTATATTAGCCGCGTTTTATTATCACCATGATCTGATCCGGATCTTGAATTTACATGCATTACAACAACAACACAAGGTCCTGCTTTGTGTTTGGATCTCAATTTGAGATCCAAAATTTAATTCTTTTTTTCACAACAAGGAACGCTTTATCATTGTTATTTCACATGTAAATGTTGGTATCATTGCAAACAAATTAAATAAAACCTGTATTGCCATATAAACATTTCCATTTGACTGAAATAAAATATTTTTTAAATAGAAAGCGAGAAACTTTATATTTATTTATTTGGTATATAATCCATGGAATTATAGATATTTTAACAAAACTAGATATTAATTAGTGAAATTAAAATAATTAAGTCCAAAAAAATGCATATTTGACATAATTTATGGGTATTACTTTCCCCCAAAAAAAAAGGAACAAAAAATAAATAAAATCGAGAAACCTGCAGCACAAATGGGAGAAAAGATGTTCAAATAAATTGTAAGTAATCTCTAAATTAAATTACTCGTATTTAAGTGTCACATTTATTAAAATGTCAAAAAGAATCTGGACTACATGTGAGACCAAAGCGTTCCTGGATGCTTTGAGTTTGAGAGTGCAATGGTGATTTGCAGAAACATTTTCAAAAGTTGTGGAGCTTCCATTTTTTTTTTGGTATGTGTTTGTTTTTTTTTGCTTCGTAATGTCACTTTTGAAAGAACGAATTTGACACTGCTACCAAACTGTTTTATTATCATGATCTGATTCGGATCAGATCATGGTGATAATAAAACGCGGCTATTATTGCTTTTTTCCCTTTGTGTTGCTTTTTTTTATTATATTGCTGTTGTTGTTCACTGTTTTTTTTGTTCATTATTATTTTCTGTTGATTTATTGTTCAGTGTTGCCAAACTAGCTTTTTTTTGTTGGGATTTTCTTTAATTTTAGTGCTCAAATGCAAAAAGTACTTTTCATATACTCGAACTCGCAACCACCCCAAATCCTATAGTGATCCCAAGCAGGGGGGTTGCTTGTTTTAGGCTCAAAAAAATGAAATATAAAAAAAGTAGGGTTAAGCCAGAAAAAGAAAATATTTTTTTCTATGACTTAAAGGTGTTTCCTCGCCTTAATATTTAAAACATGTTTTATTGAGACCCGTAAAAAAAATCAGAAGGAAATTCGTGCTGCGGTAATGGAAAGTCGGCCCCTAAAATATGTAATCCCTAAAAAAAAACACGGCTACTGTTATACTACAACTGAAAATAGAACAAAAATGATGTAATACAACTTTCAAGTTGTTGTATTATATTTGAAATAGGCCTTTGTTAGGTATACATTTTTTGTTCTAATTTGTTTTGACGTTTTGCATGAATCTGTTTGATTTTTCTTGATTGAACAAAGCTAAATTAGGTAGGAATCATCTATATAAATTGAATATAGGTTTTATATAGAAAGCAAAAATACTCCATTTACCAAGATCGGAATCTTTCGTACGTTTCACTCTCCAAAACCCGTTTGTTTACATTGTTGTATTTGTAATTTTGACAATTAATCCATGAATAGATGTGAAAACATTCTTGATTGATGGAAGCATACATGTATTTACTATCAAAAAAATTATGCTTCAAAGGAACACCAATATTTTAAAAAAAATAATCAGAACGATTATAGCGAACTTGTTGAATAAATGCAGAGCAAATAAAATGCAAATTTTGACGTTTATCACAAAATGAAAACGTCAAAAAATCATTCTGAATTCATGCACAACTCATTCAATAGATCATATAATCGACATGAATGCTTATTGTTGACGTACAGAACCTTCTTTTAGTGAATTCCCACAGTTTAACGCAAAATACAATTTTCATTCATTCCTTAAAAATGTTTAGTTACCAAAGTTCAAGTTTACTTATTATTGTTTGAAGGGTATGTTTAGTAAAAATGGTGCATGTAGAAAAATGTTTTTGAGAAAGCCAATAATATTTTAGGTATGTTCATTAAGGAAATTTCCGCTTCGGCTAACCTTCATCAACTTTTTAGAAAAAAAAATAGCATTAATTGCCAATTATTGGGTGTTCGGTTTCCCCATATTGGAATAAAAAAAGTTACTTAAATCTATTTATTGCACTCATTTAGTTGGTATTGTGTGTAACCATATTGCCTATTTCTATTCCTTAAAGATGCTTTACACAAAGCAACTTATTTTTAAAACAAAAAGAAATTTTCAAGAATATTTCTGCAACAAACAAAACTAAAATTTGGTCTTACAATTACCGAACTGCTTAAATGATGAAAATACTAATCTAATTGAAGAATCTAAACTAGCTAAAGTTGGCAATGGAACTTCACAAGTAGCATTTTCTGTACAAAAAATACGGGGGCACCCGCCTATTGTTTCTACCTGAACTTCTAACGTCGCCAAATGTTCTAAGCAAACTACAGCTGAAAAAATTGTCTGTTTTGTTGTTTTACAAAGTATTGAGTTACACTTTTGTCCATTTCCAATTATGTATGTATACTTAACAAGTTGTAGCGCATGTTGGGTTCGCAAATAATTTAAGTAAACAAAATACAGCACTAATAAATCATTAAATATGTATTTGGTCAATTTTATTTTATTTAATATACATTTACAACATTTATTTGGATTGAAATTAAAAAGCTATACAAATCTTCCAATTTAAGACCATGTCAGCACTTCAGATTCTGTTTGTTAGGATTGTTTAGTTTTTGAACGAGGCCATGAAACATTCAAAATGAAGCATTTAGATGTGGCTGATTACTATAATGAAATATTTTGATAGGCCTGAGGACTAAATGCGTGAATGTGTTTGGTTTTTTGCATCATTTCACGCACACTTTCTCACATTTAGTCCGACGTAGCTTGTAGGCAAACCGAAATGTCAGTCTGAGATTCCGGTCAAAAACACTCTATATGAAGATATAAATCCTTCGTACGTATAACCCTTCAAAACCCATTTGTTGACATTGTTGTATTTGTAATGTGGAAGAACGAAGAATTCAACGAGTAAAATTGACCTGTTTTCACGCATCATAGACACAATTACTGAGTTTTTAGGGGAAATTTAATAAATTAGAGGAGAAATTACACGCACACTAAGAAATACTTTATGAGGCCAGTTTAGCTTGTTGGCAAACCAATATGGCTACCGAGGATTTATATCAAAAACACTCTATATGAAGATATAAATCCTTCGTACGTATCACCCTTCAAAACCCATTTGTTTACATTATTGTATTTGTAATGTGGAAGAATTCAACGAGTAAAATTGACGTGTTTTCACGCACACATAGACTTATTTACTGAGTTTTTAGGGGAAATTTCATAAATTAGAGGAGAAATTACACGCACACTAAGAAATACTTTATGAGGCCAGTTTCCGGTTTAGCTTGTAGGCAAACCAATATGGCTACCGAGGATTTATATCTTTACTAGAGTGTTTTTGATTTATATCTTTACTAGAGTGTTTTTGATTGCGGTCTTGGTAATGGAGTGTTTTTGTTTTTGATGTTATGTTTGACATTGGCTATTGGCATTACCGCTTAAAGTAAAGTGCAAAGTGTAGTCCCAGTATCTGCTAGATTATTTATGATTTCATAGTTACTTATTTAATAACTAACTATTCTCTCAAACTGTCAAGAAAAAAAAAACAAATTTTAGTTTTTAGAATATGAGTACTTTCATGGGAATATTTGAGGAAATACCTGGCATTGCTGTAGATCGATTCGATGGGGACTGCATGAAATCAAGATTCCTTTTTCTTTCACATTGTCATGCAGACCATATGATTGGTTTGTCCGAAGTTACCAATCCTACAATTTCATTAATCACCAGTGAAATATCTGCAGTCTTTCTCAAACACCAATTCCCAAACATATCCAATACTATAGAAACAATAGAAATTGAAAGTATGTATACCTACTAAGTGCCTAGACCTTAAATTTGAAAATTTAATTCTTAATTTTATGTGTTTGTCATATCAGCTCCTCTAGAACTAAAATATAATTTTAATGGAAAAGAGATAGAACTGGTTGTAACCGCTCTTTCAGCAAAGCACTGTCCAGGCTCGGTTATGTTTATCTTTGAAACAGCTGCTCAAACAATCCTCTACACAGGAGATTTCAGGTTTGATACGATGTCCTTTCAATTTGAAATGCTTATTTAATAGAAACAAAATCTTTACAGAGTCCTTAAATCCCATTTTCATCAGTATGACTTTATAAAAATGAAAATTATCGATACAATTTATTTGGATTCTACATTCCTTTCCGAGGTATTTAATGAATTCCCAACACAACGTGAAAGTATCTCAGAAATTTGTTCACTCATACGTGAATGGCTGGAGATGCATTCTGAAAATAAGATTCTAATCGAAATGCCTGCTCAGTATGGAGTAGAGTTTCTTTTTATTGCAATCGAACAGGAATTAAATCAAAAAATTTTTGTCAATGAGAAACAGTGGCAAAAGTACACTTATCTTCCGGCGATGGACAATTGCATATCACCAGATATTCAAGAATGTAGAATCTTTACTAAATTCAAAGGCTTTCAGGAAAATAAATGCGAATATTCGGCAAAAAGACTTCGAGTAATAAAGCCATCGGCAATGTTCTGGAAAAATTGGAAACGGGGGCAACCAATTGTAATGCAAATGGGAGATAGAAACGAGTACCGCGTGGCGTATTCAAACCATTGCAGTTGCTTGGAGCTGAAAGAATTTCTAAATTTCGTGCAGCCAAAAAGAGTTTCGTTAAATGTTGTTCCAGATAATTGTGCTTTGAAATATGCCAGTTGTCTGAAAAAAATATATTTCAAAAACAATGATATTATTGTACCTGAAGAAAATCAAGAAGAAATAAGCTTCGATAGTATTTTCTTCTTACCAAGTCCAAGCAATGTAAAAAGGCATAAATCGGAAGTTAAGCTTTTACCTAAAAGACTGAAATCATGACATATGTATCTTATATTTTAAATTTAGTAAATTTACAAACAGACAATAAGAAGAGGTGTGGGTGTAGCCAGCATCGGATGTCATAGAAAGTTGTGATTGTAACGGTTTATAGGAACATTCCCTTTGTTGTCGAAGTTAAAACCTTAGTTAAAAGGGATTTAAATCGATAATAATAGTTTATTATTACTTAAAGAAGGTATGAGTTTTTTAGCCGAACTTTTTCTTCTTTTTTAATTTATTTGTTTGTATTGATGTTTCTTATGTAATCGTTACGATTAAGTGAGACGCAATTCGAATCATTTAACCAGAAGACTAATGCTTAATATCAAGAAGAATGTTTCTATAAACCCCCAATTCAAAATAAATGGTTTGCTTTTTACTTTGTGGTAAAAATAAATACTCAGCAATAAACTGCAATCGGAAACTTACGAATCCCAAACAAAAAACTCGCTAAATTTAGAATTGTTGCATTGCATGGGTTTTTACAATTAAAACGAATATGTATGTAGAGATTTGTAAACAGTTTCCCATAATTATAAAATTAGTTAAGAATTGTATGGTCTACAAACTGTATCTGACCCCCCCTAACACTCAGTATTATTGGCTTGATATTTTGTTTTAAATATTAAAAATTTTAGTTAGTTAATGTTATTCAATAAATTTACAAATAAAATAATTTTTAAGAAGGTTCGTGTAGAGTGATTTACATGGAAAGAAAATATTGAAAAGTTTAATTGATTACTTCACCTGAATGAAAGATTTTTAGTGAGAACTTCCGAATACAGTGGTTGAAAAAATTACATTTTTTTCTGTCCCACAAACAAAACAATACTTTTTAAAATGATTTTATTATGCTCATTTTGCAAACAAAATCTAGATATGATTCTTTTCCTTACACTCAATATATGAAGTTTTGAGCAAACCTTCAATTTGATACTTTCATAGTTTTGAAAAAAAATGTTTTGGACTAAATTTGTAATGCTGATTTCAAATCCAAACTTCAATTTTAACTTTTTGAACAAGTTTTAAAATTATAACTTTTCAACATTATTTTTATATTTGTTCATATATTTCAAAAATTTGATATAAAAGAATTGTTTAGGCAACAGATTCGTTACAAAAACAAAACCTACTTTCAAACAGTCTTACCTTTTTGTGTTGAAAACCGTTTAAGCATAAATGGTTTAGCGTTTCTTTCAGATTTTTGTCAGACAATTGAAATCTATTACTGATGAGTCCAATTTTTTGTCTAGGTTCGCTAAATAGACGGAGCAAGTTTTAGAGAAAATTAGATAAGAGATATATTTTGGCAACAATGATGTCGAGAAATGTCCATTAATTGACATGATATGATTTATGAATAGTGTGTTGGTATTGAGTTTAATCCCTGCCTGTGCCATTTAAAGTTTTTTACCGGTACTGACTGGCAAGGAATTGACAAATCCTCCAAAAGTAATTCTTGCTATGAAAAGTTCTTTCTCAAATTAACAATTCAAACCTTTTGCCAACCATCACCATCTCTTATTAGAGGACCTTTGCTGTTGAGTTTATCAGCTATTACATTCCATTCTTTTTTAAAATCGGCTTTGTTCATACATTTCAAAAATCCCCTAGGCAACTGCTCGTTGCTTTCCATCAGCTGGACAAGCGCCTCGAATTGGTTTTGGTTTGTTGATTTTAAATGAAAATGTGCAAAAATATTTATTTTTTATTTATCGCAAATAAATTACTAATAAATTCCATAAAATAAATTATTTAACAAGGAAACTTACAGTTTTGCGAACTTCCATTTCTTCGTCGTGAGAAAATTTTCAAACGAGAGATACCGTCGTTTTTTTTTTCATTGTCGTCGTTTCCTTTCGTCTTACAGAATGCTGAATTAAAGCGTTCAACACACTTAACGTTTATACACGACAACAAAACGAGTGACAAAAGTTGAAAACGGCTTATGGAATGCAGATTGTGTCGTGTCGTATATTTTGCTATCGTTTACGACATCGGTAATAGTTGTGATTATGTTATTTTAATTTGGTCAGCCTTCTTTACAGAAGCGGTTTTCAAAAATGTCTTTATGTTAAGTGTGTGACCCCTGATTAAAAGTCTGAATCCGCCTTTGGGATAGGCTATCCTGGATAAGTGGATTTTTAGATAGCTTATTGAACGAGTTGGATATCAAAATTAAGATAGCTGGCAAAAAATAAAGCTATACACAAAAATAGAATAGATAGAAAAATATACAAAAATTAGAATAGATAGAAGGCCCGATAAATGTCTTAATTTTCTTCGTAATCGTATTATTCGTATTTTTTTGAGTTTTATTTTCATTTTATAACAAAACTAAACTACGCCAAAACATTTTTGCTTCAATTTGTTTTGGTTATCAATGGAAATTAATAGTAGACGATACCTACTTAGCTATCGTGCAAACGCTATCGTTTTGACGATATCACTTTGACGATTATCGTCTTACGTGAAGTGAGACTATCGTCGAAACGATATCGTCTAACGATTATCGTTTTACGTAATGGCCCCCCAGAGAAAACATAAATTTCGAGGTCAAAAATTATTGTAAAACAAAATTTTTAATGGATAATTTTAATGATTCAACCGATTTATACCTAAAAACATAGGCATTTGAAATTGATTTTCGCGTTCCTTCAAATTCAACTATAATGTTGAATCAGAGACCTAACGCATGGTTGTGGTTTAGACATGGTTGTGGTTTAGCTTTTACCATCTATCTTAATTTTGCATACGAAATAAATTTTCGCAGTGTTTTGTTACTTTTACTTTTGAAGGCATGCATCGTATCGTTTGACATTTTCAACGGGAGCGGGTCGAAATGCTGTATTTTAAAATACTGTATGGTCAAAATTATGAAAAAAGAGACCCTCTAAACTCCCACCAACTATAGAGGAATCAGTCTACTTAACATCGCTTACAAAATCTTCCCTGCCGTCATATGTGAACGTCTAAAGCCCATCGTCAACAACCTGATAGGTCTTTATCAATGTGGTTTTAGACCAGAAAAGTCTACAGTCGATCAAATATTCACATTACGGCAGATCCTGGAAAAAACCGAAGAACATCAAATTGACACCTACCATCTCTTTATCGATTTCAAGGCCGCATATGACAGCATCTGCAGAACTGTATAGAGCCATGTCTAGTTTTGGCATCCCTGCCAAACTCTATCGTTTGTGCAGGATGACCATCCAAAATTCGCCCTACTCCAAAAATGTTGGAAACAACTTAACAGAACCTTTCGATGTCAATTGATCATGTTTTTTCATTCAAGTGAAAGCTAAACTTTATTACTATGAATTGTTTATTTTCTTCACAATTCAATTTAATCTTTTGTGTAAAGGTGTTCCTTGTCAAATTGGAAAGGAAATACAAATAAGTGATGGTGATGGACTTGTAGCTTGCCGCAGGAGTGTTTTGTAGACAATAATTTTTTTAATAGTTTAATAGTTCCGAGTTTGCAATTTGTGATACTTGACAAACTAACTTGCTCCTTTAGTCAAAATTTACGTTCAAAGAATGTAGTTGACTGCAAATGAAGCCCCTTATGTTGTCTGAACCTGCCCATTGACATAATCGGAAGAACTCAGCGTGATGTCAATGGGGCTTTTATGAGTATTGAGGCAGAGGCGGCAAAATGGGTTTAATGGTTAATGAGGGCAAAACAAAGTACATGTTGTCTTCAAGAAAGGACCTACAACACCGACGTCGACGTCTCGGTCAAAACGTCGTAAACGTAACTTTGAGGTAGTACAGGACTTCGTCTACCTAGGCTCCGCTATGAATGCAGAAAAAAACACTAGCGCGGAGATCAATCGAAGAATAACTCTTGCTAAGAAAGCAATCGAGTAGCAAAGCCCTCTCTCGAGCGACCCTCATCATCCCCGTCCTGCTTTACGGTGCAGAAGCATGGACTATCACAAAAGCGGATAAAAGAACTTTGGGTCGTTTCAAGAGAAAAGTTCTTCGCGTGATCTACGGTCCCATTTGCATAGAAGGAGAGTGGAGGAGAAGATGGAACGACGAGCTGGGGCCTGATTATGGGATTCGCGGCGAATCGTTTTGCTAACGAGTTTGCCATTTTTCAATTCTCCTTCTTCGTTTTGAATTCGACCAATTAACGAATTCGAAGGCGAGTTTGAAATGTCATAATGTTTGTTGGCGAGTTGAAATCCGATAGCTTTTTTTGGCGGATTTGCAGGCGAAAGAGTGTTCATTATTATTCACTGCTCGATTTCGTGGATTCTTTTATGATTGTAATTATATAAAAATGTGAGTTAGCTTTATTTTAATTTTCTTATAATTTATCCACAATTCACAATAAAATATAAAATTTTGAATAATCACTGCAAATTTCACAAATTCAATGAAAACAAAACAAATTTTGTGTGGAAAGCTGTCAAATCACTGGAATATAGGGAGAAAAAGTCAAACCAAAGTGTCAAATCACTGGAATATAGGAAGAACTATGTACATATGTATTTTCGCTTTGCCGCGAATTCGTTAATAAGGAAATACGACGCGTCAATTTGAAAGGTCGAATTGAAAACGATCCGCCGCGAACCTCATAATCAGGCCCATGTACGGACTGTACAGCGACGTAGACTTAGCCAGAAGGGTAAAAGTCCAACGACTAAGATGGCTGGGTCACGTAGAGCGCATGGAAACTATGTTCCGACTTGGAAAGTCTTCGAATCCACACCCACACAGGACAGTGCAGTAGAAGGAAGTGGAAAGTGACCTCACCCAACTTGGAGCGCGAAATTGGAGACTTCTAGCTAGGGACCGAGCTAGATGGCGAAGTTTGTTGGGTGAGGCCCTAATTCACACAGGAATGTAGCGCCACCTTAAGTAAACAATTCACCCTCCCAAGATTCGTCGGAATTCAATATACGGTTCCTTGGTTTTTTCATATATTTTAAAAAATAATTAATTCCGTCAATTTTCAATGAGGTCTTTTTCGAAAATTCCACTGTTTGGACTAGTTATAAGTTCATCTCTTGAATCACCTGAAACAACAAAAAAAAAAGTTTGAAAAAAACACAATTATTATTTTTTTATTTTATTCTTTTTTTTGTTTGCTCATTTTAACTCTAAAATCATTTTAAGATTAAGAATGACAGTTATTTCTTACGTTTTTGTTTTTTTTTCCATTTGATTTTTTTTGTTTTTTACTTTTTTATGTTTATTTAAAGTTCTATTACATATTTATTCTTAATTATTTTTTATAATTTTATGTTTTTTTCCTCTTCATTCATATTTTATATTCTCCGTCATCATTAATTATTATTTTCTAAGTTTTTAATTAATGGGAATTATTGATTTATGTTTTGTTTTCTGTTTTGTTTTTATTTAAATAAGAGCGCATAGTTGTTTGTAATTACTAATTATTTGTTTATATGTTTCATCATACATATAAAAAAAAAAACAAACTTTGTAATTTTAAATATTTCATGAAAAAAAAAACTAATTTAAAATTGTTTTAAAACTAAAGAGCTTAAATAAAATTAAAAACTTCGCAATTTCTTGTCACTTTTTACTCACTTTAAGACTGTCACATTATTAATTAATTTATTTTTTGAGTAGTGTTTTCTGTTTTTTTTTAATCTCTTGTAACTTTAGAAAACAAGACGAATTTAGAATTATAAAAAATATATGTACTTGGATTCTGTGCAAATTTTCATACACTATTACATTTATTATTTTGTGTGTTTTAAATAAACTTAATTAGGTATGTTACATACATATGTGAAGGTTATGAATTTACAGTTGGACTCCCCCTTCTTTTATTAAAAAAAAAAAAGAATAAATTAATGAATCTTTGTTCTTATATTAAAAGAACATTTAAAAAAATACTGTTAACACTCTTTGTTTTTTGTTTCTTGAGATTTTGAATCTTTTGTTTTTAATGTATGTATTTGTAGTTCCCCTGAATAATTTTATTTGTATAACTATTTTTATTTTATTTAAAGGAACAGACAAGACTTTTCTGCTAAGTTTAATTTTTTTTTTTAATTTATCGAAACGTGGCAGTTGATAACTTTACAGTTAATAATCATTTTACTCTTTCATGTTTTCTATTGTTTTTTGTTTTTGTAGTTGATGAACTTATTTGTTTATTTTCTTCTTCTTTTTTGTTTTGTTTTTTAAAGCCAAATGTTATGCTACAGTTCTCTTGTTTTACTTATTTTTTTATTTTATATAAATAGGAATCTTTCGAGCCTGAAATTGTTTCTTTTGTTTTATTTTTATTGCAAACAAATTTTTAAATTTTATTTTGTTTGACATTTTTCAATTTAAATGACAAATAAATAAATTTATAACCAAAACCAAAAAAGAACTAAAAATAATAATTTTAAGTTTTCTTTATTTTTTATTTAAACTGAAAAATATGAATCAAAATACGATACTTTGATGGTAGACAGAAAGTCAAGGTAAATTACGTTGCTCTGGTTTTATTTTATAAGTCACCAAAGAAAATTCTTCTTTCATATATCTTTGGACTCATTAATTCCTGATTGGCCTCGTCTAACCAATTTAAAATTTTCATAAGTTCCGATTTTGAAATGGATTTAGAGATGGTTTCATAAGAAATGTTTCGCTTTTGATACATTTTTAAAGTAATATTAGACGTTACTTTCGAATAGCTCAAAATCTTATGTTAAGAACTCAGTACATGCTTGACATAAATATAATGCAAGGTATTTAATTTTGGATGACTTGGTGTGTTGCAAAAAAAAAAAACACTACAATTGTTTTTCATAAATTTAACTTATTTCAACCAAATGTCAAATTTATGCCCACAATATTAGTAGAAATGGGGCATAACTCCAAGTTTGGCATACCAAAATTATTAAATAATTGAATCGACGGTTCAATTTACAAGTTGTTGACCCTTATAATTATTATATAAAATTATAAAATAAGAATTATATATTTTCCCTTTTGATTATAGTTGATGAAGTGGGTAGTTTTCAAAGTGCCTTACTGCTTGTAATCTGTTATATGGTAGAGCGAAATTATTAAAAAAAAAAACACCTAACTAAACGGTTACAGGCTACACTGAGATACAAGAATTTCTGAAAATACAAGACAATTTTTTCTTATAATCGAGTTTTTCTTATTAAAAAAGAAAAACTTCGGAATCATAAAGAAAAAAAAACAACATATTTTTGATTTTGTTTCTCATAAGCGAACGAAATAAAATAAAGGGAAAAAAGCGATTGTCTGAGTTCAAACTCAGACATTTCTACAAGTTTTCTAAGCATTGGAACAAAACATGTAATATGTAAACGCATGTGCATCGTTTGTCGACAAGACTGATAACGACTATTGTAAATAATTGATTTGACAGACCAAGGAAAATGACGAATTTATATTTTTTTGTGCCTTGGACAAAACCAGAAAATGCAACACATTTTAAAATAACTTCCGTTTTAAATTATAATTTAATTATAATCCAACTGATTAGTATTCAACATTTGATATTAATGAACCATGGATGTTTTATTTTAAAAAAAATGATGACTTAAAAGTACTTTGCTTTTTTTAAGGAGCCTCACTCAGAATTCCAACTTATCACAAATAAAAGAAAAGGTAAATGAGAAAAAATGTTTGATAAAAAAACACTGCGTTAACTAAATAAAACTTTTTTTCTTTTGTATAAACACCACCGAATGTTTTTTTTTTTTGAAATTTTGTGGAACAATAAGATGGTTATTGGGGTTACCTTTTTTTAGCTTTCCATTTGTTTCTTCTATCATTAATTAATAGTTTGCATATCCCTAACTTTGATAATCTTCTTACTTAAATTCAGTTATATTATTGTTTTTTTTTTGTTTTTTTTTTTTAATTTTACTTTTGTTACGTACAAAAAGACCACAACATTCACTGCTTGTCATCATACTTCACATATCATGTACATCATCTCACTTTATATTTATATTAAATACAATTTTTAGTTATAATTTCATTTTGCGAAAAGAATATTTTGTTTTTTTTTTTTAGTTTTTTAGTTCGAGTCGCCAGTGTAATTTTTGACTATTATTTATATATATATTTGTTAACTATGTACAAGTACTAAGAATTATGTAAGATCTTAATTGTTTATACTTATTTGCTCAATCTTATATAAATCATTTTTTTAATTATTTCTTGTTTTTAATTTTAATTTATTACTTTTTGTGTTAGTTATTTACATATTTTCCGTTCTGTTACTTACTAGTTTTTGTTTGGGGTCTTTTGTTCTTTCTTTTCTTAAAAAAAATATGATTCTTCAAAACAAAATACGAATGTGCTCTTAAAAATTTGGAGAAAAAATGACCAATATAAGTTCCAACAAAATAAATTAAAAACATTTTATTGTGTTTCACTTGTTTTGTTTTTATTTTTAAATTTTTATTGATATCATGGGAGAAAGTGGATGTCAGTTTATTTTATGTATACTTTTTTTTAATATAAAAACTTAAATATCCAATTAAAGGTAAAAAAAAGAAAATAATTCTTTAAACGTATTTTTGTTTTTGGAGAAAAAAACTTACAAAAAATCGCTGATTTAACTTACAATCATATTATCGTACATTAGCATTGTTTTTTTTTTTTTTTAATTGTATATAACTCTTAAATTATATATAAATTTAATTATTTTGTTTTGTTTCATTTTACCAGCTTTATTATATTTTACAAAAAATATTGTTTGTTGGTTTTTTTCTATTATTTCTTCAGTTTTTGTTTATTTTCTTTTTAGTTTAATTATTATTTTATAATTATTATTTGTAATTTAATTAAATTACGAACTTAAGTCTACTGATTTTCATCGTCATCTCCGTCACCATCATCATCATCATGGTCGTCATGATGCTGTTGCTGCTGCTGTTGCTGTACGGCAGCAGCAAGTAACGCAGCTTTTTGCGCTGCCTGCGCTTGAGCAATCATTGACGGCGCCGATAATGGAATTTTCCCACTTTGTTTGTAATCTGTCATTTCCTATAAATAACAAACATTATATTTAATTAGCGCAAGTTAAAAGTTAATAAACAAAGTCAGGGACGAAAAATTAAAATGAACAAGAAAGTAAAAAGTGAAAAAATGAAATCGTTTTTAATTAAAAACTTACCCTTTCATAACGCGCTTTATCTTTTTCAGCCATTAATTCATATTTCTGTTTTGTTTCTGGCTCAACATCGGACCACTTTCTGCCTAATTCTTTGGCAATATCTCCCACGCCGTATTCAGGATTCAGAGCTTTAACTTTATTACGTTCATCATTGCAAAACCAAAAGAATGCCGATCTGTTTGAAAAATTAAAACAAATACACACAAAATAAATAACAATATACATAATTAATTTTTTGTTTTTCAAAATTAATTGAATTTTAAGTTGGTTGTTATTAAAAAATTTAAATACAAATTCTTTCTACGAACTCACAATGATCTTTTGGGTGCATTTGGATCCTTAATCTGTTTCCGTTTCTTTCCTCGTCCAACAACAACGCCCTTAGGAGGAACATAATTTTGCATTTCGAGGTCATATCTCTGCTTGTCTTTTTCGGCCATTTCATGGAATCGTTTTTTCTCCTTATCCACCATTGTCTGGAAATGTGGGAGTTTATATAAGTTATTTGTTGCTTTGGTTTATCCGTAGCAAGGAATAGCCTTGACGTTTTTTTTTTTAATTTTTTTTTTAAAAGTTTGGTTTAAATATAGTTATAATTCCCCCTGGAAAAATTAGCTTAAATCAATAAGAATAATATTTGTTTATGATAATTATATGTTAAAATACTATTCCAATAGAATTTAAACAAAATTAGACTGAATGAAAATCCAAAAGATCCAAGATGATATTTATGAGAATTTAAAAAAATTATAGTTGTATCTATAGATTTCTTGTAATTTCTTCAGCTAAGCTAAAATTGACTTCAAAATTGGAAAGATTCTCATTCAAAATTCAAAGCAAATGCGAAAAGTACTAAGAATATTTTGAATTTATATTCGTACATAAGGAAGTCGATGAGGAAGTCAATTTTTATTTTTATTTTGTCCAAACCGATTCTTCACAGAGTCGTGTTTAGAAGGTATTTTAAGGGGACCGCCATTTTTGTTGGAATTTTTAGAACAAAATAAATTTGTATATGAAAATCAATAAATTCAATGCAAAATTGGTCAATAGTGTTTTATAAAGAAAAACTATTGCAAAATGGGTTTAAATGGAATAAAGAAGACTGAATAGGTGGTCTTCTTTCGAAATTAAAGAATGGTTTTATCTCAAAACGAACGAAATAGGAAACCATCTTTCAATTCCTCCTTCAATAAAACTATAGTAATATTAATAAAAGTTTAATTGAATTACCTAAGCAATCTCAAATAGAATGATGTTAATTAATTGTTGTTGACCAACACAAAGTACATTAATGAGTTATCAAAAACCCAAACATTTGTGGAAATGTAATTAAACAAAAAAATACAAAAAAAAACAATCAGGAAAGGTTCATGGCAAGAACTTAGCATATAATACTATAGCTTCAGGTTCATGGTCTTAAAAAAAACAGTAGGGGCGTGTGGCTAGCTAACATCAAAAACGAAAGTAAGTCAAATTTTGCAATTAAACAAAAAAAAAAACATTTTACATAAAAATTGAAGATAAAGGAACTTTTAAAACCGCACGCACGTTCATTTTGTGAACAATTGGAGATGGGATGGTAACAAGGGGACATCTTTTGGTTATAAATTTTAAAGCTCCAAATATATCCAATTTATATTTGCTAAGTATGAGGTGAGGTGGTACAGTGAATAATTTGAGTATATGCAGTTTTACTTTTTTTACAATTCAACAAACAGGGAGACGAGAGAAAGCGGCAATGTCTAGGGGGATATTTGCCACCACAGCATGCACGATGAGGCAGCTGAAAATCATTCCCCCCAACAACATACAGCAAAATAAAAAGGGGTATAAGCGGAAATAAAGGAGGAAGAAGAATTCAACCAACCGAGGCACAAAATGACGACACGATGGCCCAGCTCAGCTCAGCACAGCAACACAAACGAGTTTTGGTTCTGCTCATGGGCTTCATCGTCGTTGTCGTCATTCGATTCAAACCAAAAGTAGTGGTGATGGTGGATGATGAACATGAAGGGTACGGAGACTGATGATGTTGGCAAGGGGTAATTGCGAGTAGACCGGTTTAATTCCATACATCTTGCATTACAAACCATGTTTTATATACCAGCAATACACATACATACACAGCTAAATATGTATTTGTTATAATATACATATATATATATATATGTATGTGTATATATGTATATAATGATTGGAAGTGATTGTAGGACAGGCAGGGGTAGTTCTTTGCAGAGCGGGTTGTTTAAGCGGAGTTCTTTAATCTTTGCCAGCAGCTGAAATCGAATCGAGTGACTAAAAACTCAAGCGACACAAAAAAAATTGTATTTAGTTGTGCTCTGCTTGAATGTCATATAGATGGCGCTTTACAATCAGTCACATTATTGTACAACTAGCCAGAGGGTGCGCTTTTACATTGAATAGTGGCTGCTTTCGGCATTGCTGGAAAAATTATGGAATTAACGTTTTGAGTGGGGCAAGGTCGAACATCTTTTCATGCAATGAGGAATAAACATACATATGTACCTTACCTACATACAACATACATTATAATCTTTTAAGTTTGTCTGAAAACTAGCAGATCATATGTATACATATCGCGACCTTAGAACAATAGGGTTCTAACTGCACTCAAGTCACTTTTGAGAAAACAGAGATTGAATTTTTGTTTGCCTATAACTTTTATATTTTTGTTTGGATCTACATGAGTTTTTGAAAACACAATTTTTTTACTAAGTAATGTTGATTTGAATTTAAAAATTTACAACATAATTCATAATTTAGCAATAAAACGTAGTTGAAAAAATAGATGGAACCTTGTTACTCAATGCTAAGGCATTTGAGCATAGAACAATAAGGTTCTAATTACCTGATAGAACTTAGCGTCATGATAAAAAATTTATTTGTTCAGATAGAACCATGTTAGCTAAAAGAAATACAAATTTTTGTTAAACAAAGTTTTTATTTTTTTTATTTTTTGTAAAATAAAAATTACAAATTTATTAAAGAATAGTTAGTAGTTGTTATTGCATTTCATAATTTAAAAAAAGGGATATTTTAAATTTTAATTTATAAAAAGTGGAAAAAGTTATCATCTTAAAAAAAAGTTTTAAATATTAAATTAAAATAACATTTGTGTACTTTTTTATACATACCGAGCTTAAGAATGGTCTTGTAATAAGCTTTATCAGACGAACTCATGTATTTGAACATCGACAAAAGATGTTACTCTTTTTCTTTCGAGATACCTCCTCTTTCTGGAACACATTCGATATTATCTATGGGTAAGGAAGTTGGTGTTCCTATATGTGCAGTTGTTATTGTTTTTTTTCTTCGGGTTTTCGCTAAAGTCTCCCTTCGTATTGAAACACAAATCATGTCTTCGTCATCATCGACGTAACTCAATGAAAACCCGACTTCATTTTCTACTTGGGTTATTTTTAAAATTTTAAGCTTCGTGAACGGCACGTTCTTATATTCAAAACAGGTTTTTGAAACTTTCGCGAAATCCTTAAATTAAATAGATTTCATTGGCATTATCACCAATGGGTTCCTTCTGTTCACAGTTTTAAGGAGCCGGATAAGTCCCATCGGTGAAAAATACTCATTAACCGACAAAAGATGGAACATTTTCTAAATTTATTATTTCTCCTTCTAAAATAAACTCCGAATGCGAAGTCATCTCAATAAAGTTATTGAAGAAGAGGACATTTTAAATGAGTGGTATATCAAAGCAGTAGGTACACTTATTGATTTACTATTTACTTTTAAAATAGAAACACCTACCTTTACTTAGTAAAACGTATGAATATTTGGATCACACATTTGGAAAATCACACAGCACAAATTTATAAAACCGAATTGTACAAAGATTTAATTTAAAATGCATTTCTGATAAAATTCAAATTTATCACAAAATTCATAGCCTACATAGTTTTAAGTACGGGAAACGTTTAAATATTTTAAAGCAACAAAGTTCAATCTGCATCTTGTTGTGTAACAAAGTTCTATCTGCATTTTTTTAATTTTTTGTAAGTACACTAGGTTCTATTTACCACTTGGAACTTTGTGAACTTAGTTTTTTTATAAATTGAGGTACTTAGAACTTTGTTTCCTTAATTTTTATTGACTATATAGGAAACTAAAAGAGATAGACAAATATGGATGAAAGGAATCGAAAGAGCATACTCGATTTACTACGACCACATGTATAACTCAATTTCGAAAAAAATGTCAGTTAGAACCCTGTTGTTCTAAGGTCGCGATATATCTATAGCAAGGTTTTTGTAACAGTTTTTTTATTGGACGGAAATATCAATACTGTAATAAATACAACAAAAAAATGAAAAGTTATCATTTTTACTCTTTGAATAGAAAAATACTTATAGGTACCAATCAACAAGTTAAAGTCTTCTAATATCTTTAGACGCTTTTTCAATCAAGTGATTTTCATTTTGTATTATGAAAATCCTATATCACTTTCAGGATGGTATGTGAACAGATAGTGCATCACTTATATCTACTTATAAGAACAAATTTATTTCTCTCAATTAACTGTTAATTTTTCTCATATTATTGCATCAGTCTTAATGGAATAAAGCCTAAAAATGTTACAAATTATGCTATACAAAAATTAAAAATACCATCAAAACCTTTAATACCACCTAACGTTTTTAGATACCGCAGTTCAAAATGCATATCAAAAGTAGACAATGGTAGATTTACATTGCATCTGCATTTAAACATTTCTGCTTTATTAAGGAAATACATATGTACATATGTACATATGTACATATGTACATATGTACATATGTACATATGTACATATGTACATACATATGTAGTTACAGTGATGGAAAAAATAAAAAATAATAAATAAAACTATCCAAAATTGTTAACTACATTTCCGTTTATTTGGGATAGAATTTAGAGTTTCTTGATTGTCTTTTTAGAAAAACAAACCAACATTTGGTCAGATAAGATGGAAAAAATCATGTCAGACGATCAAGAAACTTAAGGATTTTGGTGGAAGTACTTTGAGTTTTTGCTATTTTTTCAGAGATTTTTTATAATTATTTCCCTTTGTTTTATACTTTTTCTTTAAAGTATAGAGTTGTAAGATATTTTTGAAATTTGTTTATACTCTTCCCGAAAAACTTTTTATTTCAATAGAATTGCAAGCTAAGAACGCTTCTACGAGGGCGGGTCAATAAGTCCGTGACTTTTGGAATAAAACACAGATTTTTTGATAAAAAAAATAATTTCATTTTTCAACGTAGTCTCCCTTGAGCTCTATACACTTTGTCCAACGCTTCTCCAATTTTTTAACCCCTCAAAAAAAATGATTTGTCGAGGCCTTTGTTTGTGAGATGACTTCATCATTGGAGTCAAATCTTTTTCCACCAAGCCATTTCTTCAGGTTTGGGAACAAGAATTCGTCGCTCGGAGCCAAATCTGGAGAATAGGGTGGATGAGGGAGCAATTAATTAGCCCAATTCATGGATTTTTGCCATGGCAACTGCACATGTGTGCACCCTTGCATTGTCTTGGTGGAAAAGAACGCGGCACCCATCTTGCGGAAAGCTTTCTCATGCCCAAGTGATCATTCAAAATTGAAACCACTGAGCCATGCGAGATCCCTACGGCTTCCACAATCTCTCGCACTTTCAATCTTCGGTCGGCCAACACCATATCGTGAATTTTGTCGATCGTTTCGGGTGTAGAGACCTCAACTGGGCGTCCAGGACGTTCGGCATATTCAGTGCTTGTACGGCCACAACGAAATTCAGTAAACCACTTTTTTACCATTGAAATCGATGGTACAGAGTAGGGATGTTGCGAATATTCGCATCCGCATCCGCAATTGCGGATTATTCCCATTAATTCCGGATGCGGATGTTTTTAAACGCTTTTTTTCAAATTTGTAAACATTTTCAAAATTTTCATCTTTGCAAGACAACGATTTGTATGCGATTACAACATACTTAGACCCTCACTATAAGCATACATTTTTCAAACCCATCACCGAGGAAAGAATAAAAGATGTAATTCTAAAGATGATAAAGATCCATTAAGCATCAGTTCTCCTACGTTGTCACCAAATTCAAACAACACAAAAAAGAAGAAAATGGATGAATCTTTACATTTGGAACCAGGAACGTCCGGTTTAAGTTACAAGGCTTGCGTCAGAAGCGATATGGCAATGATGCTAGATTCATCAACTGAAGACGAAGGTGAAGGAGAATCTGATAACGCTAGTCCCGAAGCACTTCTCCGAAGGGATTTAGCATGTTACCGAAATAAAAAAAGACTAGAATTCGATAATAAATCACTTGATTGGTGGAAAATCCATCAAACAGACTTTAAAAGACTCTCCAAAGTTGCATCCAGCGAACAACTATTTAGTGGAGCTGGATTATACGATCCACTAAGAAACAGATTGCAGTCTGAGAAGGCTGCAATCTTGCTTTTTATTAAATATAACTCACCCATTTTTAAATTTAATTATTAAACGCAAAGATAATCAATAAAATGTTCCTTTATTTTAGGACTTAAAATTGTTTTTATTTAATAAATTCTAAAATCCGCATCCGCATCCGCATCCGCGGATGTGAGTCTCAAAAAATCCGCATCCGCGGATGTCAAAATTTTTACATCCGCAACAACCCTGGTACAGAGTCCTCATAGCATTTATCAAGCTTAGCCTCGGTCTTGGTAATGTTTTTTTTTCGCAAGAAATAATGCTTAATAAGCACACGAAATTCACTTTTTTCCATTTTCTCCTCAAATTAGTGAGTAGTCTGGTAAAATAAAAACACAAACTATCTGACGCAGCAAGTTTAAATTTTGACAGGAGTCAACTGACAGATGCTTGTTGACAGGAGCAGTGTTGCTGTTTCAGTAAAGAGGTCAGAAATTCAAAAAGTCACGGACTTATTGACCCGCCCTATTTGTTTTTTCCATCACTGTATCAAACAAAGAATTTACATTTTTTGATAAAAGATCAAAGTTGCAGATTCTAGGAAGTGAATCTGCATAACGAAGAAAAGTTTGTATATATTCTTACTTTTTCTACAAAATACTTATTATATTAAAAACGGTATTAAATCTAGTAACAATCTGTTCTTAAGATTGAAAATGTTATTAATTTAAAAATCTTAAAATATTTTTCAAATCGGACTTTCGGAACGAAATACAGATCAGGCCCCTACAATTTCTAGGTTTTTGAGATTATAATGCTCAGTGATTCATCCATGAATGCAGAATAATTTTGTAATTTCTATAGATTTGAATTGTCATCAGGTTGCGGATGTCTTAGACGAAAAAGACACGGAATATCCTTTCAGAATGTATTGTTACTTGGAATTTTTAAATATTTCCAAAATAAGACTAGTTCAAAATAATAGCATACCAGCAGCCAATACATTTTTTCGGCGGTGTTAGTTAACAATATTTCCTAGAGTCCAGTAGAATAGATTTAATATTAAAAACTAGTCTTAGTTAATCAGACACATACCAAAAGACCATTTGAATTTTGTATAACTATTGAAAAACATCTGTTGGAAATTGATACCAAAGGTTTACGTGATCCAGCCCATCAAATAAGTTAAGTGAATTCAAATGTGTACGAACAAAAAAACTTAAAAAAAACAATGACATGACACAAGACAATTATTTGTCAGTTTTTAAAAGAAAGAATAGGTGGCTAGGTGGACATTACACACCTTTGTATTGTTGTTGGACATAAGCGATTCAACGATCTCAAGCATAAGCTTCTAACTCTTTCGAAAATAATTTCACACCCATTTCTTTATAAACCCCCCAAGTTCTCCCTCAAGGTCCCACCACTTTCATCCATATTAATTTCCCAACAGCCAGAGCCAGTAGTAGAGAGTTAGCGCAGTGTCGTATTCGTTCGTGTTTATACAATACATACATCTTCTTCCCACAAACACACACTGAAACTTAACCCTGGGGCACCACGATTCTCCAAACACAACCAACGTACGTCGTCCTCGTAGCTTTGCCACCACCATCACCGCCCAAAATGTTCAGCCCGCTTTTAATAAGTTTAGCTCGTTCTATCACTTTGTCGTTCCCCTTCCCGCTTCCATTTCTATCGTCATCAACGTTTCACTCTGCTTCCCCGCCACTCTGGTGTACCAATCGACGTCATCCATGTTGGATAAATTGCTCGTTTCCCCCTTTCAGCTCTTTGCCTTGCCCACTAGCAAACAATTTCCCATCAACCATCTTCGTTGCTGTTATACTTCTCCCACCCTTCGCTCTTTCATTTTCAGACTTCCCCCCTCTACTTCGTTTACCATTCTTTTTCCTCTTCTTCTTCTACCCCCTCTACGGGGTTCATACATAGCTCGTTTCAACTCATTTCAACCTAGGATGGAAAATAATGTATTTTAAAGCTCGCGCGCCGCGCAATGTTCTCCATTGATTTTTTTTTAAAGGGAAGCACGAGCAGAGGCTGCTCCGGCTCTTGCTCCCACACTCCCATCAACGTTCAGTGCCACTCCATCTACAACAACACACAACAATAAGGGAGGGAATGAGGATTAGCAAAACTGAAACTGGGGTGAGCCCTGACGCGCTGCTTCTAGGCTGGAGCTAGCTAAGGAGGGTTGCTTGGTTGGTTAGTTTCATTTTGTTGGCTGGTGGTTGAATGAAGCACATTAAGTCCCCGGTAGGTCCGAGAAATGGTGCGGCAGCGGCATCGGAAACGACGGCAACGTCGTCGTGCGTACGTGGTGATTGCCTTTACTTACCACCTCTTGACTACAGTAGCACCCATAGAACAATCTTCTGCTACCCTCAAACCACTAAAAATTGGTTTTCCCTTTGCTCTTTGCTGCTAAATTTCTCTTGCATACGTGAGCCAAGTGCACTCAATTCCAGCCCCAAGCCCCAAGTAACCATCATTGATGTCGTCGTCGTTGTTGTTGTTGGTCGCTCTCTATCTTTTTCAATGACATTA
The DNA here is from genome assembly GCA_920104205.1 of Eupeodes latifasciatus. Classification (NCBI taxonomy): domain Eukaryota; kingdom Metazoa; phylum Arthropoda; class Insecta; order Diptera; family Syrphidae; genus Eupeodes; species Eupeodes latifasciatus. The sequence continues at coordinate 84,796,449 of OV049926.1, read as the reverse complement.
AACTTTTTTTTATTTATTTATTTATTCTTCTCCTCCCCCTCTCAAGGGTTTCTTTTTATCCTTGCTGCCAATTTCTACCAAATACACTAAGCATTTGTTTATTCGAGTTATGAAAAACAAAAAAAGTGTCCCGAGTTTGCTTTTTTGTTGAGTATGTTTTTATAAGTTTCATTCATAATTTCTCACAGCAACCAAAGTTTGACGAAACATCCACCAGAACGAAGCACAAGGACACGTTTAGAATTATTCTTCGTGTGAAAATAAAAAAATGTAACAATTTTTCATTTTACACTTACAAAATTCCCACCTTATTTGCGCAGTTTTTGTTTGTATTTTGCTTTGCGGGTTGATCGATTCAATAGATTCTTACCAGAGGAAGAGGTGTAATAAAAATAAACAAAGATTGCATTTAACTCCAAGAGAACACTATTGAAGTTAGTCAATAAGAAATGGCATAGATCGATAAGGACATTAAAAAATTGGAAGAAATTTTATATTACTCGTATGATCTTGTTCTGTTTTAATTTTCTCTGAGAAAAAGAACTTAAAATGTGAAAATGAAAAATTGCAATTTCTATCCCGCAAAGTTTAAATTGAGATTATTCGTTTCATAAAATGTTGTTTCGAAACTATTTTTCAAGTAGTTGAGATCATCGAGAAGGAATGGCATAATAATTGTTTTCACGTTATTCATGTCACCTGGGCAACAATAGCTTAGATAGATCGTTTTGTGGTTTTAGAAGATTTTGACGTGGGTGCTTCAAGTCCTTTAAACATTTCCATTGCTCCAACTAAAGTATTTAGCACAAAAACTTTGCCAATTTAGCCAAAAAATAAGCTCTATTCCTTCAATTTAGTTTTAATCTTATCTTAAAAAAGGGAGTATCTTATTTCTTAACCTAAGTATGAAACATTTACCGTGTTACTTTAAAATTAGAACTTGTGAACTTTAAATAACCTTTGCTAATAAATCGTCTATCGACTGTGGACCATGATTAAATATTTTATTTACTGATATAATTTCACTGGTCGACAAAATTTAAAATGATTAAGATGTCCTAAATTTCAATCTAGCCTCTAAATTTGATCACATCAGGTTTTAAAAATATTCCCCTTTAAAATGCTAAAAAACAACCAAAAACGGCATTTTTAAGGCCAAGTTTAAACTTTAAATATCTCTTAACAGTTTTGCAATAATTTTAGTCTCTTAGTTTCTGGAAATTCTCATTAGTTATGAGTCTATTTGACTCTATGTGAAGTTTTGAGTAAACCTTCAATTTGATACTCTCATATTTTTTTGACAACAGATTCATTATTTTCAAAATGGTTTGCCTTTTTCTGTTAAAAAACCGTTTAGCGTTTCATTTGCATTTTTGTAAGTAAGGTAAAATATAAAAAATAATATAAATAGTTAAACTCAATATTGAAGAAAGGAATCATAAATTTGGGAAACCATCACGGATTATATTGAAAACAAATCTACTTCTTTAATTTAAACAGCCTCAAAAATCCTTATAGGCCTCAAAAACCTGCGGTGAAACATTCATTTTACAGTCGGATTTGAATTAAGGCCATCAAATCCCATTGTGAAATTGCAATTTTATTGTCAGGAAGAAAATCTTGCCGACCAGTTTTATTTCACTAATGGAACCCAGAATTTGACGAGTCAAAAACAGACACTGTAAACGGAGGTGCTTCGTATTCTTGAAAAAATTCTTTTGGATGATTTCATACATTTACTTAAATACGATAGAATACATGTTTTAAAATATATGTATATTTAATTTAGTTTTTAAAAATATCCCACACCCAAATCAAAATAAAAAGTCATGTGTAAATAAAGTCCAACAAGAAAATGACTCACCTTCCACCTTTCAGCGCACTTTCTTGAAAATTCGGCAAATATAACTGTCTCATCGGGATGTTTCTTCTTGTGTTCTTCTCTGCATGTTTGTACAAAATACGCGTACGCAGTCATTCGGCCTCGAGGTTTTGCGTCCGCTTTGCCACGAATCATTGTGCTGTGTTGTTTCTGTAATTGAATTTGATGTTGTTGTGGTTGAAGAGTTGGTTGTGATTGATTATTGTTTTCGCTATTTATTTGCTCTTGTAGCGTTGTTGTTGTTGTCGACGACTTCGTTTGTTGCTGATTCTGTGTATTTTTTTATAATTCAATAAACAAAACAAGAAAAGAGTTTTTTGTTTCTTTTAGAAGACATCTTCATTACATTTTTGTTTTTTGTAAACAAAGCAATTCTGATTACGTTTGGGATCGTTGTTATAACTTGATCCAACATTCAAAAAAAAAAAAAAAAAAACAATTGACAACTAATCTTTGTAAACAAATGAACCGGAAATGATTAAATTCATGAAGCGATAAAAACTTGTGGTTTATTTTTAATGATATATAATGAAGCTTTTAAAAATTTGTCCACATTAAAATACAATTTGAATGGAATTACAGTGTAACATTTAAGAGCAAACAATGTAATGTAATTAGATGCAATGTCGAACTCTTTATCTCTCTTCTCTCGTTATAGAATATTAATTAGTTTCACACAACAACAACACGAATGCAACAAGAATAAATAAACAATGAATTAAATGTAAAAATTTACATACATACATATGTAGGTACATACATATATATAAATATAAAATAAAGTCTTAATATATTTTAAATTATTACATAAAAGATAAACAGAAAAAACATATATTATTTTAAATGGTGAAAGGAAATGGTGATGCACAATGAACACATTTAAGAAGAAAGGTATTGCATATCAGCTTGGTTTGATCAATCATATTGTTAGCTTATTTGGTTTAATCTTAAATAGTTTTAAATTTATACTTTTTTTTAATTTTTTTTATGTCGAATCGAAGACAAATACTAAAGGAATGGCCAAATGACACACACTCTTTTTTCACAACTATCCAAAAAGTTTTAGCTGTAGATTATATCTAAAGGGTGTCCCAAAATTAACGCAAGATTTGAATTAAGTAGAAAACGCCGTTTTTAGTCTTTTGATAGTTATATTTTTATTGACTCGTAAAGTACATAGGATAGGGTTATGTATGGAATAACACATCGGACAAATGGCCTCCACGGTTTTGCATGCACATGCGCACTCTTTTGTTGAAATTTTCCATGACCATTCTGCATAAATGTGGCTGAATTTCGATGATGCAGCGTTGAATCTCCTCCTTTAATGCACGGGTGGTTGTGGGCTTGTTGACATAGACTTGTGATTTCAAATAACCCCATAAAAAGAAGTCTAATGGTGTTAAATCACACGATCTAGGAGGCCAATTTTGATCACCGAAACGAGAGAGTACACGACCTGGAAATGTCTCATGCAATAATTGCATTGTTTCACGGGCTGTATAACATGTGGCACCGTCTTGTTGAAACCACATATTGGACACATCAATATCATCCAATTTTGGCAGAAAGAACTGTGTAATCATGTCGCGATATCGAGCACCAGTAACAGTCACTGCTTGACCAGCATCATTTTCAAAAAAATATGGCCCAATTATGCCTCCAGCCCAAAATCCACACCATACAGTCACGCGTTGTGGATGCATTTGTTTTTCGACAATCACATGTGGGTTCTCCGAACCCCAAATGCGGCAATTTTGGCGATTGACAAAGCCATCAAGATGAAAATGTGCTTCATCGCTTAGGATGATTTTGCTCGAAAAATCAGGGTCCATTTTTTCACTATTTTTGAAATATTCTTTAATAATGAAGACACGTTGTTCTCTCGTGTAACGCTCCATTTTTAATAACCCTATACTGTTAGCTGTCAAATTGCTTTTTTTTCAGGGTTGCCAACACTTCACTGCACAAATGGCGGCAAATTCAAATCTTGCGTTAATTTTGGGGCACCCTTTACATATCTCGAAAGACAGATATTTACTCAAATCAATGTGGGAAAAAACATTTCCCAACCGAACTCATTAAAATCTGTTAAACATTAAACACAACTAAGACGTTTTTTTCTGAATTGAATTTCAAAAGTCTCATAAATCACTGAGAATAGATTTGTGAGGATTCAGGAATCAAATTATCCGCCATCACAAAATTGAAATAAATATCAAAAAATCGTGCCGTCTAACAAAACAATGAAGTGATCATTTTTAGCTAAATTTATGATTTTCTTAATCACTAAAACTGTGTTTATTTCAATATTTCATAAAAAAAAAATAGAAAATCAATAAAAGTACAATGAGGTTTTACTGCCCTTCTTTGCTCCTGTTTTTGAGAAGCACAAATTCGTACCATTCTAACTCAGCCATCGATCTTTCCTTGAAATTTCATGATCTGCTGCAGTGGAAAAATTGTTGGGAAAGATAACATTTTCTCTGTTATAGCATTTTCAATACTAATAGGTTAGGTTGAAGTGGCTCTCCGGGATGGAGAAGGACATACTTAGGGTTGTATTTGGCCTATTGTGGTACCAAATGAATATTGAGTCCTTCTGATCAATGAAACCATTTAGGAAACGTGAAAGACTAATTATGTTAGTGTGTTTGATATCGTTATAGAAGAATTCTCCTAGTTAGGTCGTCTCACATTTTTGAGCTGAGGAGGGCATGTACATATGTACATATAAAGGAGGTGATGAACTGTTTTTTCTTCTTCCTCGTCCATACAGATTCTGCAAGTCATTTAAGAACACCAAAACCCCGTAGGTGAGAAACTCTGTCTATTTTAAGTTACTTATGCAAATCTTAAATGGAATCGTTTTATAAGATAAGTGATTGTCACATTTTTGAAAGTCAATGTGATTATCACTTAGCTTACCGTCTGTGCAAGATTTTTTTTATAAGAATTGTCAAAAAATGAATGGTTTCCATGGTGAAATTTTTAAATAGTTTCAATAATATAAAAGAACTAAAAGTACCGAATTACCAGCTTTGTGATAATAGTCTTACTTTTTCTCTATTACTACTCTTTTAAATAAAAATGCCTATCTGTCACGTACATAGTATACGATTCCACCCCTGATTGGCAAAAATTCTTAGAGAACTTGGATGTATCTTAGTATAGTATTATTATTATAATTCTAATTTTTTAAATATTTATGATTTAAACTAAGCAGTCCTAGAATTTTTAAAAGTAAAGAAACATACCCAAAATGTTAAATGTTATTTTATTGCAAGTTTAATTGAATTAAAATTAAAAAATAACTTCTATTCAAAATGAGCTACAATTTTTTAATTCAATGCCTAGTGGGAATTTATTCAATTATTTTCATTTATTTCAGTTAATATTCGAAATCTTGACGTAAAAATGTCCCAGGTTGAAGATTGACTGATACTAACAAATAAGTTTTGAAAAAAATCGTTTTTCGGTCGAACAATAATAATAATATATTATAATATTTGAATAATTGTTGTTTTTTGTGTTATAATTGCGTGATAACCGTAAGTCATAATATTAATCAGGTTAAAAATTTTGGAAATAAAAACTTAAAGTATTTTAATTATTAATTGCGAAAGTCTGCAAAATAAAATAAAAATACGTATTTTTATTTTAAAAGTTTTGCATTGGAAAATAATATTTTAATTTGATAGAACACGATTAAAAAATAACATCAAAGAATTAATGCCATAGGGTAACATTGAAAAATAAAATTTAATAAATAATTAAAAAAAAATAGAATTAAAAATTGAAAAATATTTTCTAATTTATTCAAAATGCATTATAAAATTCAATGCATTATTTGCAACTCTGTACATAGGTCGGGTATCTCAAAATACTCATGCTTTAAACTAACACCGTTGATTACAACATTCTTTTAAATTTTTAAATAGATTACATTAGTGTGTTCTAAGTAATTTCCCTGAATACTATACGGAATACTACACCAAAACCTATTTTGAAAGTCTTACTAGACACAAGTTCCTGCATAGCCTTTTAAATTTATTGCAATCAGCATTCTTTATTTTAAACCTGTCTAAAATTTCACACAAAAAAAAAAACAAGCTTAATTATAAATTTCAATTGCATAGAGCAGCACATATACCTGGAAGTACATACATATCTATCAATTATTTAGGCGCCGTATTGTCTTGGCTGTTTATAAATCCATCCATAGCTAATACAATTTCTTTACTAGTCCATATGTAATTATGTATGTTTCTACTCTAATGTACATCAATGATGCAACTGTTTTCCCGCCAAAATCAAAGACGCTACATTTCTTTGTTTTAGTCGTTGTTTTCTCATATATTCATGTTCGCTCGCGTGTTCGATTTATTCTGTTTATTTCTTTTTTTTTTCATCTTATACTGTATTGTGTGTGAACTTTATTATAGGTATACACAATCTACACCCGTCATTCATTCATCCGTTCATTCAGAGCCATAGTCATAGCACCAAACGTTATAGATAGCTACGATATATAATTTCAATATTTACAAAATACACTTCGTCCGGCCACCCGAAAACAAAATCATCACATATACTTCGGTGTAGGGTAGCGTTATAACAATGGCATCAGCACGAGTCTTCTTCTTGCTTATAATAATGGAAAAAAAATATACATTTATGTATAACGAACAGCACAAAAACACACATAAAAACCTTAAGCCGGCGCGCAGTGTCACTGCTCAGTGCATACCTAAGACCTAACAACGTTAAAACTTATTAATCAGTCCGAAAAGTGTTATTCGTTTATCTGCGAACCTGAGCAAGCACTCTCGCAAACGACGACGTCAACGACGTTGATTGCACACTCCACACACAACCTTACTTGACCGTCCATTTTAATACAGCCGAACAAGGTGGGAGCGAGAAGAAGAAATGAACGTTCTCAGGAAAATAATATACAGCAGAAATTTATAAAAAAAAAACCGAACAGCAAACAAGCCTCAAGTGAATGTATCCATAACTCGCACCTGTTTGGGATACTTTGACGAGGAGGTGCAATTATACATATGTACATATATCATAGTAAAAACGACGGCGCACGTGATTTTTTCTTTCTTAAAGTTCACAATTAGTACGATGCGCTAGTTACATATAAATTTACATAACTAATAATATACTTTAATTTTTATTACATATATGGAATTTAGATATTATTTACAGTTGCCTATCAATTATTTAGTTGGCGGGTTTTTTGTGCGATATTGATGTCATTTGATATTAATAAGAAATATCATTTAGACTAATCTCATAAAATACGATTTTTCCTATTTACAGCTTAATAATAAAATAGGGTAGCTCAACAATCCGTTCAGCACTAGGGCCTAGATTTGTAAAGAGGCCCTAAAGGAACTGGATATGAGCGTCACTCTTATCTGGATACCGGGCCATAGGGGCCATGAGGGTAATGAGAAGGCAGATGAGCTAGCCAGGCAAGGATCAGCCCTTCACAACTCTCTGGCAGTGAGAGTATATGCTCCTCTAGGAGTTGTGAAGGGCAATATCCTGACCAAATACACATCAGAAGCAAACCATAGGTGGAGGAGTTTAACGAGTTGCGTTATATCCAGGAAAATCTGGCCCGCCTATAACAAACCAAAATCAATCAATTTAATTTCCAAACCAAGGCATGACATAGCCAGGATTGTCGCTACCTGCACAGGGCATTGGCCTGTAGGGGAGCATGCGGCAAAATTGGGTATACCACATAACTCTTTCTGCCGTAGCTGTAAGAACCAGGATGAAAAAGAAACAGTCCCACACTTTCTATGCCATTGTCCGGCCCTGGCCAGGAAAAGAGCACTCCACTTGGGTAAGGAATTCTTCAACGGTATTGAGGAACTCTCAGAATTCAAGATCAAAGATTTGATCTCATACCTAAATAGCACAAAGTGGCTTTAATCCCCTCCCCCCTTATTTCTCCATCACTAAAAGGTACTATGAGATAATAGGCCGAAGGGTAGGAGAATAAAACTACATTTTATATTTTACATAGAACTGCACGTGCGGAACGTGCACCACCAATAGCCCATTTTCAAATCCATTCAGAATCTCACGAGGTATGGTATCAAAACGGCGCACTCAGCGCTATTTGTGTCCTGCGCGAAGCAGGACAGCCATTTCTACCTACCTACCTAGGGCCTAGTTACTTATGTACAACTCTAAACCGTTCCATGTGCGGGTTGTAGTCAGGGATGGAGCGGACCTACTTTTTTAAGCCGATTCCGAACGGCTAATTTGGGGGATCAATTTTCATGACAAGAATTACTCTTGGAGGATTTGTCATCGCAACGCAAGAGATACCCGTCAAAAAAACTTTAGATGGCACAGGCAGGGATTGAACCCAAGACCTCTGGCATAACTGTAACCATCACGCCACGGGTTCTATAAGGTAAGTACATAAATAAATAAATAAATTAGGTGGCGCAACAGTCCATGAAGAACCAGGGCCTAGTGACTTACAACTCTCAACCATTCCTGTGTGCGAGTAATGTTGTCAGAGATGGAAGGGACCTACAGTTTATATGCCGAATCCGAACGGCTAATTTGAGAAAGCACTTTTCATGACAAGAATTACTCTTGGAGGATTTGTCAATTCCTCGGTGGAACACCTGTAACAAAATAGATGTTATGCCTCACCTTCCCTTTCCTTACCACCATTACAACCCCTAGCCACAGGCACTAGAGGCTGATCCTGGCAGCAGGAAGGTGAGGGTGTCCAGACAACGGCAGCTTGGCATGCTTGCGAAAAGCACGAGCTAGCTCGCCGGAGGGGGAGTTCTTGCTACCGCTGTACTGGACTGTGTTACGATTTCATGCATACCAAATAAAATCGAGAAGAAAGAAGAGAAAGATGGGGACCCGAAATGTCCAGCTAGATGAGGGGGAGTGTTCTCTATAGAGGGGTGAGGGTCGATGATGGTATTGACCCTCGGAGGATTTACCCGCCCATGTCTCTAGAAGATACCACCTTGACTACTGCAACCTCCATTTCAATGCAGTAGTCCCTTATCTCAAACTTGCACACCCTATGTATGTGTATACAGGCAGGGATTGAACCCAAGACCTCTCGCATGACAGTCCAACGCACTAACCATCATGCCACGGGTAATACATACGATTGATAAAATTGTGATGTCAATGCTATGATAGTAAGCAATCGATTCGATTCCTACTTGACAAAAATAGAGCTTAAAATAGCAGTCTTGCAGCGAAACAACCATTAAATTCTATTCCTCCCGTTTAGAGCTTCACATTTTTAGTCGAATTTTTTTTATGAATTTAAGTAGAATTTTTTGCAAAGTTTATATTTCTTATTTCTAAAAAATATTGATTAGATTTTTCTAAGACCATAAAATGGAAGAAGTTAGCAACAAAATTTAGCACAGAATGAATCATTGTAAAGTTAATACCTTAATACCAGTTATTTTGTGTAGTATTTTTTGTAGAATTCGTTTCGTGTTTTGTTTCACTGTCAAACATCTTCAGTTTGGTTTATAATTTAACCATGAATCGTCTTACAAGCTAACAACGCTTGCAAATTATTGAAATTTATTATCAAAATGCGTGCTCTGTTAAGAAAGTTCATCGCGCGCTTCTTCCATTTTATGGACGAAGCTCATTTTTGTCTCAATGGGTACGTAAATAAGCAGAATTGACGATTTTGGAGTGAATATCAGCCAGAAGCATTGCAAGAGCTACCAATGCATCCAGAAAAAGTCACAGTTTGGTGCGGTTTATGGGATGGTGGCATCATTGGACCGTATTTCTTCAAAAATGATGCGAATCGTAACGTAACTGTGAATGGTGAGCGCTACCGTGAGATGATATCCAACTTTTTTTTTGCCCAAAATGCAAGAGCTTGACTTGCATGACATGTGGTTTCAACAAGACGGTGCCACATGCCACACAGCACGCGCAACAATGGACTTATTGAGAGGCGAGTTCGGTGAACATTTTATTTCAGGTTCGGGACGGGTCAATTGGCCGTCTAGATCGTGCGATTTAACGCCTTTAGACTATTTTTTGTGGGGATTGGTTAAAGCTCATGTCTATACGGACAAGCCCGCTTCAATTGACGCATTGGAAAACAACATTGAAGCATTTATTCGTGAGATACCGGCCGAAATGTTGGAAAGAGTATGCCAAAATTGCACTAAGCGGATGGACCATTTGAGGCGCAGTCAAGGTCACCATTAAATTATATGGACCGTACTAACGATTCAAATAAAGATTTCATGCATTTTTCTGAATTTCATGTTTTTTTTTTTGAAAAACTTTCCTATAGCTTTTAAAAAATCACCCTTTATTTTGATATTCAGGTACATTTGAAATCAGAAATTTCTCACCGTAAAGGGTATTCAAAATTTGTTTTCTTTAGCAAAATCTTTTACTGAGAATATTATCTACATTCATACATACATATGTATGTACATACATATACGTATGTAATTTAACTACAAAGAACAAATTTAAGCATTTTATTTGAACCATGTTAAAGAAATTACGCAGATCAAATTGTTATAAATTTCCTGGCAATACTTCCATCAACCTTAAACATTCAATTTATCGGTACCTATGTAAGTAATTTTTAAATCAACTCATTCGGGATTGGTTTGGTCACTGTCAATTTTGTGCCTTTAATTATTTTGTTGTCTTTGGACTGTCATGCCAGACGTCTGCCTGTGGCATCAAGTTTTTTTCACGGGTACTGCCTCTTGGGAGGAATTGACAAATCCTCTAAGAGTAATTTTTAACATGAAAAGTGCTTTCTTAAATCAGCCGTCGTTCGGATTCGGTTTAAAACTGTAGGTCCCCTCCATCACTGACAACATTACTCGCACACAGGAATGTTTGAGAATTATAAGACACTAGGCCCTAGTTCTCAACGAACTGTTGCGCCATCTAATTTATTTTATTTAATTATTATTTTCGTAAGAAATGAGTGTAGATTTTATCTTGTGATATACCTATTTAAAAAAAAAACGGTATTGTAAGAAGTATAAGTATTCATTATAATTTTCTTTTAGTTTTAATTGTTAGCATGTCAGCATTTTTTTTAATTTTGTTCTAATTTTCCTTTATATCGTTTGATTTATTTCTAAATTATATAAAACTCTCCAAACAAAAAATTGGATGATATTTAATCATAGGTATATGTACATATGTATGCTCTATGAATTTAACAATAAACAAATGTTAATAAATGTGTAATCTACATAATTGAAGAGATTTGAATTAATTTGCCACCTGCAAAAGCAAAGCAATTAAGAAAAATATGCAACCATCTAATAAAATTATTCAATCTCGATTGGTATTTATTACTTCGTCTATTTGCCCTCATTTGCTCTCTCCTCTATCAACAGAATTGTATGTAGGTATGTATATAAAAAAAACCCTCAGACATTATAAAAGTCAAAGGCAAAAAGTCAACTCGTGATATCATCAGAATGCATTCAGAAAATAAAAGAAAAAAGGAGAAAAAAAAGAAATAAAACGAAGCAAACTAAACCTGTTTTCGCTTTTCCAAATCGTGCTTCATGCGCTGGGATTTCTGCCTCTCAAGCACAAGCACAACATCAACTGCTGCATGGCCGTCCTTTTATTCGTGGAGCATCAATTCTTCCCTCTCTGTGTACCCTTCTACTACTGCACATACTTTATTGGAATGTTTTTATTTACTTATGTATGCTTGGTGGTACAAAGAAACTCCAAATGCAGCATAATGCCATGAAAAATCTACCTACATATGTATGTGTATGTTTGTTGCCTGCTTGCCGCCGCCTCACGCTTACCGGCTCAAATGCTTTGCTTAAAAATATACAACTTCAATGTTGAAAACGACGAGACGACAAGCGACGATGACGCGACGTTTCGAGGAGCTTCTTCAGGGGGATATATTTGCTATTTCTTTAATTTTACCACAAACCTCACCACCGCTTGGTGCTCCTTAGGGAAAAAGCAAAAATAAAAAAAGAATTCATAGAAACAGAAAGGAAAGCAGATAAAAAAAAAGTCAGCTTAACGTGTTTTCTGTGCCTTGTCTTGAATTTCACCCCACTATCGTCTTTTCTACGGCATCGCTCGCTGTAAATAGAAGATACAATACACAAAAAGGGCCCAGACTTTTGTGGTTTTGCTACCTACATTTTATATCCAATTTAAACGTCTGTCTTCAATAAAATTGGTTTTTCTTCAACTGGATGAAAATTGAAGAAAACAAATTTATGTAGGTGAAATTAAATGTGTTAATAAGATTTTTTTTTCTTCTTAGACAGCATCCTCCTCACAAGACTCACTACCGCCGAAGCCGCCGCTACCACCCATGGGTAAAGTTATTTTAGTTTGTTCTTGATATAGACAAAATGATTTTACATTCACAGGTGGTTCTCGTATGAGTAGATAGAAGAAAAAAATGGAAGGTTTATTCAAAAAACAGCTGTTTTCAGTATCAATATTTTAACCCTTATATATGTACATAGGTAGGTATAGGTATCTATTCGAAACTAATTTTCACCTTGAAAGTGTTGCGGGGTACATATTTTGGCACAATGTGATATGATGCTGGTTGCTAGCAATTTTAGTCGTGTTCCCAGTTATTTTTGACCTTTTAATGGATAACAACAAAAAATTATACATTATATTTACATGTTTCTGGAATGCAGAAAACTAAAATAAAAGTGCACGACAAACACGACCAACTACGAGTATACGACGAGTATACGACGAGTATGTCCATCGTTCGTCGACGCGACGTGGCATTGCATGGTTTTGCAACCAAATGCTGGGTGTTGGCCTTTTATGGCATGGAAAAAGGAGCCTTGCGCGTACTCCATTGTAAGGTTTTGTTTGAAAATTAATTGGACAAGTACAGTGAATAGTAAGATATATTTGTATAAGAGTGCAAAAAAGGGGCATTTTATTAACTTGATTGGAGGTGTATTCTTTTGTTTGGAAATATTTTTTTAACTTGTCGAAACGACTTGCTGATTCTGGTTTTTCGTTAAAGAGTTGGTATGTTCAATTATCACGAGGTACATATGTATGTAGTATATGTAGGAAAGTCCACGTGCAAACAATTATCGGTTTCAAAGATGACTGAAGTGTGTTACTAGGGCATGAATTTTTATAAAATTTTTCTTTAGCAACAAAAAAGGTAGGTAGTTTATTTCTTCAAAAATTATATACATATGTACATATGTACTTAGATGAAATATAAAATAAATATTATCGTTAATCAATCACAAGGTAGAAAGTACATGATCATAATGTGAAAAATAATGTTAATACCTACATAATCTATGTTAGATTGTTGAAAACATTCAATAAAACAAATAAAAAAAAATACTATGAAGTTCAGTGACCAAGAAGCCAATTGCTTAAAAGTATCGATTATCCGTTTATTTAAACTTAGCCAAGTTTATTGATTGTATTGAACGTTGAATAAAAATACTTTTAGGTACTTTCACCCTGGTATGTACATTGTACATAATGTATGTATGTATGTATGTATTTACGAAGAAAGTACGTATGTACATATGTATGTACGAAGAAAGTACGTGATGTCATGTCAAAAAGAATAGATGAGGGACAAGATAGGTAGTACTCTTAATAGTTATCATAATATATTCTTTTTGGCTTTGACAATCAACTTATTGTTAATGAAATGACGAATGAGATTGGAAATAAAAACCAGAAACCTCAATGTAACCGAGAAATCTTATGTAATTAATTATAAAACATAGCTGCCTACGTATATGTATACCTACCTATAAATATTTTTCTAAAATAATACAAAATAAAACAGTATTGATAAAACTAAATACCTACCATTTCTTTATACACATTATTTTTTTTAGTTCATTGGCCTCATAATAAATTATTTTATGACAAATAAAAAAAATTATAATTTGCATAGCTAAGTAATAAAAAGTACATTTGCCTCCAACTCAAATTGATTATCAAAAACTTGACGCGGGTGACGTGATGTTATTTATGTACATACATACATATGTATGTATTTTGAATATCAAATAAATCTAACGGAAATTTTGATTGTAATATATAATGAAGGAAATAATTCATACAAAGTCTCAAAATTATTATATTTTTTTAATATTTTATTACGAGTAGTATGTTAATTTCCATATGATAATTCATGAGGGTTTTTTTAAGTGTAAATTCACACGATTTGTTTATAAAACCAATTTTGGACAAAATTTCGGATAGTTACATGTCAACGGCTTACATTTAAGTAACTTAAATCAAATCGAATAGTTGCGGAAGTCTGTAGTAAGAAACATTCTAAATGCCTACCTAATCTTCATATTCTAAATCTTACGAAATGTCATGATCATTGGCGTTACGTAAAAAGGTCTTAAGCCAAAAAATTGCACTATATGTTTTTGATTTGGTATAACGGCCTTTTTTTGTTTTATTCGTTTAATACTAACAACTTGAGAGTAGAACAACTGCTAAATATCGTATAATTTAGTCTTTAGACAATACGGCAGAAAAATTCACATTTGCTTTGATATTATTGTCTAAAGTTTATTGAGTCTGTGTGACCAGGTTCCCACTTAAGTCCATTTTGCCTAACGTCAAAAAAATATAGATGACATCGTGCTTTTAATTAACTTTAGTGTTTTCAAATTTCTAATATTTTGGACGCCATAAAAGTTAAGATCCCATTTGATTTCATTCAGAAGAAAAGTAAAACTTAAATCTAACTATTTATTTATCTATCAAACCATCGGTAAGTTGTACCTAGTTAATATGAATAAAATGAATACAGATTGCATCATTACATTCAACTATTTGATTTTTTTTTTTCAATTATTAACTGATTTTTCAATCAAGCCGTTCATTTTCATTCATTCCATACCACTGAGAATTAAAGAACGGAATACTACCAGACCGAGAGTACTAAATGAATAACATCCAAACATTTTTGTATATACAAAAATGTTTACTTGCATACCTACCATCTTTTTGATACCTAGGATAAATAAAAAAAAATGAATTCAGTACCCGAGCCAGACTGGACTGAATTGATTTTTTGTTTTTATGCTTAGACACCCAAATCAGAATGCGAAAAAAACAAATACCTACATACATTATGAACATCATATCTACATAGAAGACCTATAACAAGAATAAATTTATAACATGTTTTTGTATGTGCTCTCGGGTGACGACGACGGCAATACCTATACCTACCTACTTTTTTTCACACACAATTCCATGTAATCGACCTAAACATCATTATCGTCATCACCACGTGGTCAATGTGAGATTTGATTTGTGAATTTTGAATATAAAGGAGCTTTTACTTATTATAATAATCGAATATGTTTTTTGATCAAGAAATAAAATAGCACACATCATATGTAAATACATATGTACATAAATACTACGTATGTAGGTAGGTATTTGGTGAATGGAAAAATAGTGCTTGGGAAGTCGGTCAAGGGTTTATCTTCTAGCCTTGGGCTAAGCGCGCGAGAGGCTGGCACTGGCTGTGAGAAGCGATTGTAATTTATTTAATCGTGATTCAAACACGGACACACTGTGTTCCAATTGTGTGAAATAAGTGCGTTGTTGGTGGTGCACATTTGGTTGTAGTAGCTCATGAAGAAATAAGTGCAAGCCATTTAATTTATCGGAAAGAAATAGTTCTCCGATTTATGTCACAAACTATTCTTCAAAAATACAACATATTCGACACATATAAGTTGTTAAAACGAAATTATTTCTATTGCTTTAGACTTTATATGAATCAAACTTACTGTACAAAAATTGAAACCACTAATCTACAGATAAGTATAACAAATGCAACAGCTTAACAAAAAAAGTACTGTATTTTGCTGTGCAAAACATTTGCAACTGACGGCCATGATTTATTTTGATAACCGTTAATTTGATTCATTTTGAAATTGGTTAATTTGTTTCTTTTGATTTGATTTGATTCTTTATTTAGCTTTAGCTATTATTTACAATATTTTGTTAAAAAACTAATATACTGTAGCTTAGTTCGTTGAGCAAGTATAAGCCACGTGTTTGATCGAGACAAAAGTTTTTTAAAATAAATACAAATAAAAAAAGTAAAAAAAAAGAAATTTTAATTATAATGGCCGGAAACAAGTATAATTCAGAAATGAAATCAAGAATTTTGAGTGATTTCAAAAAAGGATTATCCCAGAAAGATATTTCAATCAATCAATTACTAGCATTTTCTTGCATAAAAGTAAGAAAATTGTAGGATATGGTTCAAAGTTGCAAATAAGTGTGTTCAGTGACGCTGTGCTGGACTGTTCTAGACAGAAAAGTACAGCTTTTTGCTGTTCATTGATGTTTTTTCTGTGCTGAACTGTTCTACTTTCCTGTTCATTGACGATCCTAGAACAGTTTAGAACAGGATTTTCTGTTCTTGCTTTTGAGTAAGATCAGGTTAGAACAGACTCGTGAGAAATGTCAAAATCGAAGTTGTCATTTTTTTGTTTACGTTTTGATTTGGCTGTGCTTTGTTTTTTTCTCGTAATTTAAAAAAAATTAAAATAAAGTTATTTTGCCAATTTGTTTAATTTGTTTAATTTAATAATTATAAAATATAATATAATAACTATAACTATTATAATAACTATAACTACCTATAATATAATAACTTTCAATGCAATTTCTTTTACATTTCATCAAAGAAAAGGTAATAACATTCGTCACACTTTCATTACAATCTTCTGAAGAGGAATCCGCAAAAAAATCACTATCGGTGTCTGGACCACTAACATTTTCATTTAGTATTATCTTAGCAATCACTTGATTTTTCATTTCAATAATTTTTAATATTTTTCACAGTAAAAACACAAAAAATGAAAAAAAAAATAAGCGAGAAACGAAAAATTCACACAATTTGCAATTTATTTTGTTTTTTTTTTTACAACTGACGTTTAACTGACTGTTCTAACTTGATCTGACGTTTCTAACTTGATCTGACGAAACTGTGCTGTCCTGTGCTGTTCTGATCTAGACAAAACCTCAGTGAACACAACTAATGTTTTGCACAGCAATAAAACCGACTTTTCAAGTTGTTATTCGATTTTTTTTTTATTTAAGTGAATACTGTTGTTTTTTTTTGTTTCGTCATAGGTATACTGTTATAAATAAAATTTTCAAATTTGTGCAAAGAAGTTTGCTGTATATTTTCTTAGATACTTTTTATGAAATGGAATGATCTGCAACTTTAAGTTGCGAATGTTTTGCACAGTACTGTAGGTAAAGTCAATTTTGACAAAAAATTTTCTTAAAATTCAACAAAGGATTATATAATATTCTATAGGTTCATAGTTTATTAATTGTAAAATATTGTTTATGTTTAAAGTTTATAAGTTTTAACTATGCCCTTTTTAAAAACGAACGATATAGGTACACTTTAAAAACACATTGAATTGTTAAAATTTACTACAATCTTGATGTAAAATTTTGCATATTTGCATTTCGGTTTCCGGAGTGCTTTGCTCGAAGTGATCACAATTGGCTGAGATCTAACATGTTTAGATTTTTTATTTGGGGTAACTTTAAAGACAATTCTAAAGCTAAAAATCATTTCAAGGCCTAAAGATGGAATTGGTGAAGTTATCAAGGCCAAACAAACGCAAATGTACGAACTGGTCAAGTGAAATTGCATGAGAAGGGTATGGTCTTGCAACCACAAGCGTGGCGGATATCTTTTTCCGTTTCTAATGTCATACGTACCTTATTCTTTACAATGAAAGAAACATCAATCCAGCCAAAGATTTGATTAAATATGGAAAGTTAGTTCTTAGATTGACTAAACTGTTTCGGGATTTCTTTGGAGTCTATATTTCGATTGTGGAATCACAATCGTGTATAGTTATAAGTACTACCTAGTTTTTTAACAATTGGGTATCAGCGTCACTATCGCACTTTTCGTTAATTAAAGGAACTCATTGCTTTGTTAGTAGCAAATTATGTGTAGGTTTATGTACCTACATACCTGAATTAATAATACCTTTCTATGATTATCAAACCAAGCTTTAAAAATGAAATTGAGAAAAATAATGGTACACAATAAATCGAATAAAATAAGTAGTAAGGTATGGTATGTATGTAAATCATATTTTTTGTTTTGTAATAAAAAGAAACTTACCGTTGCCGCTTGACCCATATTTAATTGTTGTTGCTGCTGTTGTTGTTGTTGCTGTTGAGCCTGCTGTTGAGCTTGCTGTTGTTGTTGCTGCTGCTGTTGCTGAGCTTGTTGCTGTTGTTGTTGCTGTTGCTGCTGTTGTTGCTGGTTCTGCTGATGCTGTTGCAATGCATTTGCATCAATTTGACCTTGATTAGCTGCTGAATACCACCATTGTGATCCAGGAACAGCAGCTGCTGCAGCCGCCATATTCAGACGATAGTCATAGCCAGTGTTGCCAGCATTTGATGTGGCGACAACTTGTGCCATTGTTGTAGCAGGATTTTGAAAACTACTTGCCATTTTATATGAAAACAACTGTTGTGTCGCTACACCCGATGTTGTGCAATTATTTCGCGACGCATCATTGTGCGCCTGCTGCTGATTCTGCTGCTGCTGAACAACAACTTGATGTTGCAATTGTTGTTGCTGTTGTTGTTGTTGCTGCTGTTGCTGCTGCTGTTGCGCAGCTAATTGCTGTTGATGATGTTGATTAATTAAATGTTGATGATGTAAAGTTTGTTGATCTTGTGTAGCAAGCGTAGCCGCTGCTGGCCACCAAACAGCATCTCCTGCTGCCTGACGATTTTCCCAAGCACCACGATGGTGCTCCGACATGTTTAATTTTTTATTTATTTTAATTGCTATTATGTATGTATTTTTTAATTCAGTCAGTTATTCTTTTTTCTACTTAATTTCTTTTTGTCTGATTATTTTTATTTTAAATCACTTTATAATGCTCTTTGGTAGGTTTTGTTGAAAATATACTCACGACAAAAATGTACTAAAAATATAAACGGAGACGTTCAAGGATCTACATATGTACATATGTATTTCTATTTCGGAAAATTTATATTTTTCACATTTAAATAAACAAGGAGAGAATTCAACGATAACGAAGGGATGCACATTACAAAAATAAAAAAAAATTAAAAAACTAGCAGTCAGCTTGCAACTAAAATTAAATTATCTTTTAACATCATAAGCGTTACTGGTGCTTCTGCGTTTCTACCTCTTCTTTTCCCTTTTCCCTTCTTTTATTAAACCGAGTTGATTTTATCAGTTACAATTACACATTTGCGTTCCTTCGTGTTCGTGGTACACTTTGCATTGGTTGCTCAAATTCACTCAAAATTTACAGTTATTCCTTTTCTTTTTGTAAGTTTAGATACAAGTAAAATTTTAAAAACACACCGTTAATTTTTATCTAAATTAATATTTTAAAATTTAAAAAAAAAATAGTTAAAACTCAATACAAAATAATTTTGTATAGCAAATTATCCCCTTTGAAACAAAATGTCGTTGGACATGCTTTCTTCTTCTTTGTGGAATTTTTTAAAACAAAAGAGACGCTATAGTGCTAGCCCTTGGCCACTAATACACTGCTATATATGTATACACACTCTTTCTGCATATACAAGCTCGCTATATAGAGATGTCGTGTGAAAAGAAGAAACAAGAAAACGGAACGATGATGAAAATGTAAAAAAAAAAAAACTTGCAATATCCAACCGGAGTAGTGCTGTACAGATCATACCCTTCGCCTTCAGTTTCAGTTTCCTCCCCGCCTATCAACCTATGTATGATGATTGTATATATTTATATATAAATATATATACTCCGATATATACTCTTATATAGCAATAATATATAGAACCACCACTGTGTACCGTCGACGTCGTGTCGTTTTGCCTTTGCCGTTTGCCCAGTAATTGAACACACACAGCACAGCCTATCTCTTCGTCTTCTTTGGTACCGGAGCGGAGCTACGTACGTACGTACGCCACTGCCACTACCAACCAACCGAACCGAACTGAAGAAACATAACGAACGAGATAAAAATTAAAATTTAGAAAATTTCAATTTCTCAAATATTATGTACAAGTAAAACAATTAATTAACGTCACGCATTAGATATGTATATGCCATGATAGTAGTAAATTATTTAGAAATACGTAGATGAATTTATTTATGGACACATCCGCCACACCACAAACACAAATTAACAAACGTTAATTAAGAACTGCATTAATGAACACATCCCCGCTACTGCTACCTCTTCGGCTAAATTTGTTCAGATTAAAAAAAAAAAAAAAAACGGTTGCATTCAACGCACAAGAAAAGAATACAAACAAAAATCTATACACTTCAACACGAAAATGTCATTGATTCGCGGAAATCGTTTTCGTCTATTTTTAAAAATGTAAACACAAGAAAAATGCGTTTTGTTTTGATTTGAACAAGATTACCCCGATGAGATGATGTTGCGGCAACACGATAAATAAAAAAAATATAATGCGAGCGAAAGAAAGGAAAAATAATAATAATACAAGAAAAAAAGAAAACACGTACGACATCAAATAATACACTTTGAAGTAATTAAATTCATTATAGTAAACATCGTGTTGTCGTGAAATAAAACGGGCTGCTCTCTAACACGCGGTCTCTGATGATTATTATGGAACGTTTTTCCTTTGGCTGAATTCAATATAGGAATATAGAGGTGATAGGTAGAGTTATAGGGTGCTTTCGTTTGCCTTTGCTGACTTACTTGACTGACAACGAATAACCATAGTATAATATGAATAACAGTGCGACGGACGCGGTGGCAGATAAATCGTTTCGTTTTGTGTGGGGAAGAAAGAACAACGTTCAAAAACTGAAACTGCCTTGGTAACTACTATTTATCTCTTTCTTTTCACAAACCCCGTTTTTTTTTCATTCTTGTTTCTCTTTTATGTATTTCTTTTCGCTCAATATCAGCTTCAGCAATATTACCTCAATTAGGACATGTTAATTTCCAAATAAAAATTCAGCAATATGGAATGCATTGAGAATATGCACTCGCGGAAAATAAAAAAACACTCAATTTTTCCGCTCACCTGAGAAAACTGAGAAAGATTTTATGAAATTTGGCAACATTGGGGCATCATGTATATTATGCAGCAATCATCAAGGAAAGCCAGAAAGAGAAAATCAACATCGAAAAAAGAATGGATTGTGTTTATAGTATATACTCACTCACTCATGCACATATTTATTTAATTTCGACCGGTTTTGAATTTGAAGGCTCTTGGTATAAGAGGGACGCGCTAGATATACACTCAAATTTGAACCAGTCAGACGACAAGGACAAGAGAAGCAGATGAAATGAAAGAGGCAAAGAGGAATGGCAAAAAACTGGTTGTATGAATGTATGAGTGTTTGCATGCAGCCAAGTGAAAAATATACTGCGCTGGCAAAACACCAATACTCACACTCCCTATATATAGAATTTTGTGTCGTGTTTGATTATTTTTTTTATGTTTTCTTTCTTCTTTAGTTTTGGTTTTGTTGTTGGATTTTCCTTCCCTTTTTTGCTTTTGAAAGCTGCGCAATTCAACGAAATATCTTGGTCTTTTACTTTCCGCTTCGATTTTTTCCAAATGCGAGGTGAACGAATTTTGTCTGCCTCTGCATATACATATGTACATGTCTAATAATATATAAAGATAAACCAACGATGAAAATGTAGTTGTGCATCAGCAAAGCATATATAGTGTTGCAGTTTGAATTTTAATTCGAATTTTTCACTCAGTATTTATTAGTACGGCCAGGTCGCTGCTAGGCTAGTCGACTGGACAGTGGTGCGTGCTTTTTCTTTACAATAGTTTCAACTATTGTTCCAATGTGTCAAAAAACAAAAATGTTGAAATGTCATTGCTTAAAATTTTGTTACAATTGCATTTAATTTTATAAAAAAGAAAATATTTTTTTATTGAATAGGACCCAACTTCTATTGTATTAGCAAATTGTTGGCATTTTCTTTCTCCACTGTCTATGGATACTAAGAGTTCTTCATTTTAAAGGAATAAAATCAAAAGAGAAATGGTAGTAGCTAATTTATTATTGCTTATTAATGAACAGAAAAAAAAAACAACTTTTTGACCATTCAGCTATATTTTTTGACCAATTGGCATTTCATTTCACAAGGAAAATTGTTCCTGATTCGTGATATTGTTTTTAACGTCATAATGTTAAACTTTTCGAACGTAGACAGGAATAACGAGGTCACAATTTTAGTATATTTGTATTGACGCACTTCAATATCATTTAAAAGAGAAGTATTTAAATAATAAATTAATCTTTTTTTGAAAAATAGGTTAACGACCTTTTTTAATTTGTATTATTACTTATTTAAATAAATATAGCAATCACCCCATTGCTGCATGTACCAAAAACCGGCCATATCACTACGTATCTACGGACTGTTGAGTCACCTAATTTATTTATTTAGTAACGGACCACCAATTACTAATATAAATTGCAATAAATTAATTTATTCATTTCACAAATTTTAGTCCAGTTGTTTAAAAATATAGGTAGGTATAACTTGTTTGGGTTGTGTGAAATTGAAAACACAACTAGTTTTACTTTGCGTACTTAAGGGTGAGAGTAAAAGCATCCTACCGTGTAGTGTGGCTAAAAATAAATCTCAGTGAAAATTGTAATAGTGGCCAAGTACCTAAACAACTCTAAGTGTTTTTAGTAACAAAACATAAAGTTTAGCTACCAAACCAGCCAATGACATTACCCAAAAAAGATTAAGGATAGATATACTACATATAGGTTCCTAGGTTTCAGACTTCTTCACATACCTAAATTGTTACGAGTACCTACCTATTAAACTAATGTGTAGACTATTTTGGAACAAATTTATTGACACAGAAAAATGATCTGACGAGACTTAAAGATACCTTTAGGTAAGAAGGTACGTACTGTCTTTTCTTTTAAAGGTTTAAGACTACCGACACACCTATAGGTACCTACTTTTTGGTTCTCCTTTACTTTATTGGAATTTCCCTTCAAAGTTAAGATAAATGTAAGCAAATTAATGAATAGGTACTCTTGAATTTTGGGAATCCAAATTTGGGCTTTATTTAAAAACTAAAAAGAGTTTGTTGGACTAAGAACCTCCTTACTATTACAATAATAGCAAGGTAGAAGGGAAGAATTCATCCAAAATCAATTACCACTTTCGTACAATCGATGGATGACCAACATACCTACCTAAGAACCAATAAAAAACAACAACAAAATATAAATCGGTAGGTAGGTAGGTATACTTTCCATATAAACCATGTACATACATATGTATGTACCACCTACCTACATGAATCTGTACATAATGAAGGAACAATATTTTTAATTTGAGGAAGATTAAACTTTCTATAGGTATCTGATTAGATATTAAACTTTAAATAACAATTTTGATCTATAAGGTATAGTAGTCATACCTACCCTACATAATATGATAACTACACACTTAATTTTTTATTTTTCAAACCATGCATTCAATATAAAGGCATACCTATCTACCTACCTAGATAGCGTATAGAAAAATTGGCGCGAAATTTTATTCCAACATGAAATCAAATAACTTACGCCGTCACTAAAAAAAAAATAAACGGAAATTTATAAAGATTATGGCGAGGCGGAGTGGAGTTGTGAAGTAGCCTACTGTACCTTACATCAGTGGACAAAAAAAAAAAAAAAACAACACATAAGCCAAAAGTTAAGAGAAATTTAAAGAGAATATCTTATTTTATTAGGTATACAATTTTAACCAAGGAAAACACATATGTACCTATAAGTATATCCACGCACATACATATGAAAATGTCTATATGATAAATTTGTTTGTATGGCTTGTCTACGTAGGTAAAATATATGATGAAATGCTTTAGGCAACACAAACCTTATCGTTTTTCACAAACGATTTTTGTTTAAAATCCTATTCAACAACAATTAAGTTTAATATTTTATTACAAAAATTATTTAAGACATTTTTTAAAGGCAACACAGGTAGATTTGTATAAGAAAATATAGCAATTAATCACTATGCAAAAAAACATCAATCTCTTAAACTCCATATTTAAAATGTATACACAATTTTCTCTCTCCAACTCTCTTGTATACGTTGCATAAAACTCACAAACACTAATTCAAACAAAAATAAAAACAAAAATAAACATCGAAAAATTCTATGTATTGGATTCTGACTGCTTGGTTTTTTGTCTCCTTTTTTTTTTTGGTTTGAGCAAAGAGTTACTTTTTGTCTTTAAATTATTACTAATAAATTATAAATTAAATTTAAATACGTTTTTAAACACTTTTTCATAAAAGTTTCAAGTATTTGGATCCATCCATAAACAAAAATGTAACAATGCGATGTTATTTTTCTTTTTCATAGCATCCGCCATTACTTTTGTGTACTTTTCCGATGAGAGCATTTTCGTTGGTATCCATTGTTTTATTTAGTTTTTTCTTTTACATTGTATATACCATTCACTTATTTTTTTAAGAAATTCGCATTAATTTTTCAACATGTCGGAGCACAATTTATTTTTTCTTTCGACTACAGACATTTGCCACTCGCTTGCAAACACATTTTCAACAAATATAAAATAATTTAAAACAAATAATTTAATATTAATAATATACAATATATTACATTGCATCACAGAAAATACAAGAAACAAAATATTTTTAATAATTACCGAAACATTATTAACTGAATTTATTCTTTCACTTTATACAGAAAAAAAACAAATAAAAATTAATGTTGTCCCGTCTGCCATCTACCCCACCCCCATCGCCTAAAATATAGGCGTGGCGGCGTGCGGGGTTTTCACATTCACATTGCATTAATCTTTCAATTTCATATAACGTAACGTTTAATGATAACAATTTATTTCTTTTCTTATACAAAATTGCAAGTTAAATCGAAACGAGATAAAGTCGCGGTGAAAAAAATATATAATAAAAACAAATAATACAAAAGAAAAGAAAAAGAAGGAAAACTTACCTGAATCTGATGAAAATGCTCCATGTAGATAACCAAATAATGTATACGGCCAACGACGAGAAGAAATTACGGCGGCTTGTGCTTGCACCAAGTTGTATGAGAAGAACTCCACACACTACTCTTTTGTGCCGTCGTCGTTTGTCCCGTGTCTTGTGTGTATTTTTCTTTTCTTTCTTATTTCAGATTCAGACTGAACGAACGGGGGGAGGATGATACACACACACACACAATCGCGCGATCGAAAAATTACAAAAACAATTTTTCAATTCTCAATTCTCACAGTCGCAGTTATTCAGCAGGGAAAATCGAATTTGACTAAAAAGAAATCCAAAATCCAAATTCAAGCGTTGTTAAAGAGAAACTCAAAAAAGAGACAACTTCAAATTCCAAAACCGCACAACGTAACGATTTTTATTTATTTCTTTCTTTTCTTTATACGAAAAAATACAAGGGATTTTCTGGTCTAGGTCTGGTTCGGTTCGGTCAACGGACAACGTCAAGCGTCAAGTATAAGAATATTAAGAGAAAACTGCTCAAACTGAAGCTTGTTCAGGAAATTTTACAAATTACACAAACAACAATTTTTGCTGGAGCACTGGTGCAAATTTAAAGGTAAATTGAACGCACTACGACGAGAGGATAATAATGGAGGACAACTGAGTTCGACGGAGTTTCTTCCACAATGCCACAGTGGATAACAACCAATTCGTGTATACGTGTTTGCCTTTGCCTTTGCCTTTGCTGGCCTTTGCTTTGAGCAGAAAAGTAGAAAACCAAAGACCAAACGTTCGTTCGTTGGCCAAACTATAGTCTATACTTTATACAGCGCACTATGTTTTGTTGTTGGTGGGTTTTCGTTTAACTGCTGCAATAGAGTACATATGTGAATTTGGTGCGTTTGTGGCGGAGCGGCGGCGTTAGGTGTTTTTCAATGTATTGGTATGAGTTTGGGGATGTTTTTGTTTTCGTTATTTTCAAATTGGAATATTTTCTAGATTCGTGTTTTCATTTTATGTACATAAATGTATACAAACGCCACCATACACACGTTCAAAAAACACTATATACCTTATTACAGAAATTTGCGTATAACTCTGAATCTGATAATTCTGATCTGAACTTTGATGATGCAAAAGCAAAATATTTCCCGGGACTCGGGATTTGGGAAGCTCCAACTCAGTATTCTTTTCTGTTCTTTGCAATAATGGATACCATTGCTAATCGAAATGATTATGGTAAATGAAAGAAGTAGGTAGGTAGAAGAAAAATAAATCGCGCGCCTTTGTGCCTTTCACTTCTGGAAACTGAAGAATAACCAGAGCCTGAGCATCTAGCCAGCAGTCTTATTGATTTTGTTTGGTTTTATAATAAAAATGTTAAGTAGCTTACATTTTTCTTTAAACAGAAGACCAGCGGATTTAAAATTCTACGGATTTGAACTTTTTTTTAACAAAATTAATTTATTTTATTGCGATGCAAAATATTTGTTTTTTTTTTAACACAAAATGAAAATCAAAACACGAAAATTAGGTATAATTTAGCTCCATTCCTTTGCCTGTGAGTTATCTCACTTTAATAAGAAAGATAAAAAAGAACGCTGACGATGATTAACATATATCTGAGAAGGACAGATGTACCAAACCAACAGCTGTATTTTATTGCGCAGTACATTCGTCGTTCAGGGAAAAAGTAAAACAAATTCCAGGGGTGTCACTTTCGAGTTGTGCTTATGGCAAGTGAAATAGAATGCCACACTACCAATTGCTGTATGATTGGTGCAGTCTTGGCTCAATTTTAATTAATCGAAGCAAGGTTTTTTACATAGAGGAAATATATTACCTAGAGTCCCGACTTAATGGGTTTGCTCTCTTTCGGCCTACAAGCTAAATTGAGAGGATTTTGTCCATAAGGATAAGAATGTGTTAGTTGTCCCGTGCATTTCTTATGGGAAAAAGCCATTATGAATGTAGTTGTTATGGAATTTGTGCCCATATTGCTCAACAGCGGGGAAAAAAACTATGAGGTGAACTCAGCCGTTCAAAAAAGAGATCCGTTGAGTTCAAAAACTGAAAAATTAATGCATTATTTAAAGAAAAATTAATTTTGCAACTTCTTTTCAGTGAAAACTGTGCTAAAAATAATATTTGACTGCTTTTGGCAAACAAATTCTATGATTTTTATGAAAAGTTTCGCTAAAAACAAAAAAAATCATGCAGAAAGTATAGGCGCACCATAGAACTGCAATGCGAAAGTGGCCTAATTTGAGTTTAACCCAGTTTTGACAGATTAACAGCGAGGTGAGTATTTTGACAATTCTACGAAAATGAAAACAAAACAAAATCCATTCCCAGTAATGCAAAATAATGAAGGTAAAACAATTTAAATACAAAATATTAATTTATTGAAATAAAAATAGATAATGAATTTGCACCTAATTTAATCCTCAGATAAAGAAGAAACCAAGGAGAATGTTGCAACAGGAAAAGTGGAATCTCCCGAGAAGGAAGCCAGCTATAAGTTCACTCTTGGAAGTCGGCGTCGATGGAATTGAAGTCAATTCGTTGGTAGTGAATGGTAAGCAAGCAATTATTTTAAATATTTCGTGTGTTTTAAGCTTCTTTTATAATTTTATAGTGAGTTCGGCTCCAAAGAATGTTGAGTGGTTAAGTTCGTGTATAAAAGGCCATGCTCAAATGTACATTCATAAACATCTGGATGCGTCAAAAACAGTCCAATCTATTAACGACAACACAAAACTTCATCAAAACGATTATATTGTAACGTTAATTGGAAAAGCTCTACTACAATGGGCACCATGCTCAGGCGCAGCAGTATCTAGAAACAGCACACATGATAAGTCCATATAGCACAGAACATATGCCATTTGCCGTGGTCTATGAGAGGAATAATAATCTAGCAGAATTGAAAAAGCTGGCTAGCCAGCAATCGTATATCAATGAATTTAGTTCGGAAAATTGGTTTGTCATGGCTGAGAGTCTATCGGCAAATGGAAAATACGAACAGGCAAGTTGATGTTATTTTGTCTTTTTAATTTCCTAGAACCACAAATTCCACAAGCCAAACAATTTCTAACCAACACCAAGGTCCCGATAATAACAAAAAAAAAACATGAAGAAGAAGCCAATGATCTCTCGCCGATTCGGAATGCCAGTTCAGCAGATCCCTAGTAAATTGGTCACCAGTACACCCATACAACGTGCACCTTTAATGTGAGTATAACTTAGTCATCCATTTGATTTAAGCATTAAATATATCTTTAACTCCCCAATAGTAGTCGTCGTGCCAAGCGAACCATTCCCAATGCAAATGGAGAAACAGAAGATGTCGCCAAACGTTTTAATCCCCGGAGAAAAATGCACGTGTTCGCATGAGCACAATACTTGGGAACCGCAGGTTCACCTAGAAAATGTTCCAGAAATCTTGGAAACCTTCGAAAAACAACTTGCCCCTCAGAAAGAGCAAAGAGCCGCACAACAAGCGAAGCAACAGGCAGCCAGCCTCGCTGCCGCCATCAAAGTGGTGGACTTGAAGAAAGATGTCATAAAGGATCCGAATAAAATAGAAGAGACGACCAAAATGAATTTATCATCGCCCGGATTTGATAAAAGTCGGTTTTCGAGAACGTCCAAAAACAAGGCTATCGATCAAGTCAAACAGTGGTGTGCGGATGAACCAGTCGAAAATAATGCCCCAGCAAGTGGTGTAGCAAATGTACAGACAAACACCCCACTGCCCATGCAAGCGGCACATCCCGTCTTACAAACAAGTAATTTCGGTCCTGGAAGCATTCCTGCTTTGAAGAGGAAGATAGTGATTTCGATGACTCGGCGATGATTGGCGACGAAGACTTGGAGGAGGACCTCATTCCGTCGCACACGGTGAAAAGAATGAAAAACGGCGACACTGTCTCGGTGAGGGTTGAGACGAAAAATGAGCGGGGTGTTGAGGTTAGTTCTTAGAGCATTTTATTTCAAGGGTTTTTGTTCTAATTGATTTCCTTGCAGTCGAAAATAATCAAAGTCAATGGAAGCATGAAGAACACAAGCGCAACGGAACCGTTTTCAGCTGATGTGATCATCACTCAAGACACCAACACTTCTGGAGTTGTCAAAAAGGCTGGCTTCAATGGGACAACATCAACGAATGTAAGTAACATTAAACTTTAATTTTTTGATGGTTTCATCAAACTTAAAGCATATTTTTTCTTTCTTAAGGCTTCACCAAAAACTGAAGCTCACATTCGCGTTGTTTCGAAGGGAGAAACAAATAGCGGAATTGTCCGAATGGGTAGCGAAGTTGCTGCATCCTTGACTTCAAACGCCAACGAGAATGGCCCCGTTCAACACAACATCCAAATCCCCACGCAAACTTCGAATACAATTATGACTCCAATTCATCGTCCTCAAGTTAATAAAACCTTAAGTTCTAATCCCCTGTCAAATATTGGAAACATTCAAATAACGCAGGTCCAACAATCGAACATGGCTAGAAGCTCGAGTCCACGACTTATCAATAATCAAACCACAATAGCACGTACGGCCCCATCGGCAACGTATCATCAACAGCAACAGCAGCAACAGACCAGAATTCAAGCGGGAACCCCCAAAACAGTGCAAACAAATACTCGTGTCCTCCAAAGTCAACCACGAACGGCGACCATTGCTCAAAGAAAATCCCAATCGCCAGGCATTCAACAGACATCGCCAACGTCTGGAAAAATGATTATTCCTCGAGGCGTTTCCTGGTGGAAACATACACCAACACCAGCAACAACAACAACAATCAGCAGTTGCACGAACTCAAACTCCAGAGCAAAAGATTCTGCAACTTTTGAAATCTGGTGACTTGAAAGTGACAAAGAAAGTTATGTCGAAGGAAACTACTTCAAAACAACAACAAGTCCTTGCCCGGCACCAATCACAGGTTCAGATACAGAAAGTCCAACAAATTGCGCCACCCATGCGACATGTCGGGGCGCCGAAACAGAAGCAGTCCCATGTGAAGACGGCGGTGATGGATGTTTCGTCATTTAACCATGAGGAACACTAGCAACAAGCCTTGTGCCCTATCACTGGTAAGGGTGTAAAAAAAATGTCCAAAAATATTTATTCAATGTTTTTTCTTTTGATCTTGATCAGCAACTCATGACCAACGAAGATGGCTCACCATTGCCAGTGTTATCAGACGCAACGGAATTTAAACTTCGCACTCTGAGGCAAAATTAAAAGAACGAATTTCTGACCAATGCTGTTGACCACATGAAATCACAAAGGAATACATACGAACGTGATGAACCAAAACATAAGAAAAATAGGATTAAAAATACTAAGTTTTTAATTTTGTTAAATTGAACATGTGTCAATAAAAAAAATAAAACCTACCTAAAACAGCTTATTTTTTTTTATTATCATTTGAAAGACTCAATAAAGATAAATGCAAGAAAAAATATTATCATTTGCTAAAAACGAAATAAAAAATAAAAAAGGTATAATCCACTATAATAATTGACCTGAGCAGATCAAATTTGGGAAAACCAAAAAGAAGTGTTTTTCTTGGAAAAAGTACATTTAATATTTTTTTATTTACTCAAAAACTAAGAAGTTACATTTTAAAATCCTGTTTTTGTCTTTTAAATGAAAATACATTATTAGCTTTAAATCTAAAACAAAATTATACTAAATTACACACAATTTTGAAAAAAAAACAACTTTATTTAAAAACTAGCTGCGCCTCGAACTTTGACTATTAATGGATGAGATTTAAACAGTCCAATCGACTTCGAATCATCTTGATTGCAGGATTTGTTGCAATACCGCTTCGTTTTGATTTGTTGCTGAAAAAAAAACAATTAGTGCTTTCAAAGTTTGTGGTTTATGTTACTTACTTTGAAGTGGTCTTGGCATTTATGAGTTTTCTGGTCAATGAACGTGCAATGAAATTGTAGCAAATTGATTGGTTTTGAATTGTACCATTCCATTTATTATCTGTCTCTCTCTATGTCTTTTCCCATTTCACAATTCATTCCTTTCTTTCTACGTTGCAATCAACCAAGTACAGACGCACAATAAGTTATAGAGTAACTAATAGCAAGTTGTTTTATTTAGTTTTTAATGAAATAAAGATTTCCTAAATCTCTTTATTTTTTCCACTCAAAACTTTTAGACACAACACTTAGTTTTGGTGATTCAATAGGCATTATGTATTCATGGAATTCAGATTTTATTTTTGCAGTCTATAAGTTTACCACCATTTCTGGAAATTTTAAAATAGTACATACGAAAATGATGAGATTTTCAATATTCAGAGGACTTACTTCCGACTTCCGATTCCCGTCATTTAGAAGGTGTTCTCACAGCAGGTTGCTTCTAAGTCGACTTTCAGTTCCTCATTTACTTGGTATGTGTCGGCGTAAGCGGCCGCAGTAGCCGCTGTCTCGGTCAGTTCAGCGTCCCCGCTATCATTTTGTGAGACAGTTGCACTCTATGAAACCAGAAAATGTTGCTTTAATTGCAGCTGCTTGTCGTTTTTTTTTGGTTGGCTTGCAGCATCATATTTCTTGGCGGCTGATGAATAGGCGGAGGACGTTTTGGAAATACTAAAGAACAATAGAATTTAAAATATCCATTACATTACTCGTAAGTAAATGAATTAATTAACCTGATTTGCCTGCATAGGTACTCAGCCGTTGCTGTTGCTGCTGTTTAGTCGTTCCAAAACTAGGCGGTTGACTATTAATGTCGAAGCTTTCACTTATAAAATTGACTTGAATCTCACAAAGTAACACAAAGTCGAGGGCATAGCTGAGGATGTTCGCTAATTTGGAATTGAATTCGTAGCTTTGGTGGGGTTGTTGCTGCTGGTGTTGTTGCATTACAAGCATCTGACTATTTGCAGCGACGGTGACACCTCCGCCGTCAACACCTGCGGCAGCTATGGCCGTTGAGATGTACACACAAATACAATGGGCAGCGTCTATCGTCAAAAACATTGATATTATTTTGTTAAGAGAAATATAATATAAAAAACTTACCTGTAAATAAGTATACTTTGTCTTCCAGATTTCTTGATGGAAGTTGCTTCCTGCATTATGGTATGTAATGGGCAGCATCTAAAATAGAAACGAGTATAAAATAAATCGATTATTGTTGCACCTCCTTCGCTGCAATTTGACTTACTTTTTATTCAATGAAGTGAACTTGTATATTATACTCTTTTCATTATAAAGGTTTTTGGTCTGAAAAATATCAAATTATATTAAATATCAAAGCAATTAAAAAAAACTTACTCTTAAAATCCGAAACCCATTGTTTTGTTTTGCAAAATTGATTGTCATTTTTGACAGGTCACAAAAATTCCATAAGTTTCTATTTTAGCCCAATCTTTCATTTTGTTTTTTTTTCCCCACTCACATGTATTCACCGATAGCGAATTTGAGAGAGTTCACCTCGAATTTGAGAGAGTTCACCTCGAATAAAATTTGAGGGTGTTTTAGGTAGGACGGGTACCAGTCGGGACTCTAGATAATATATTTCCTCTATGGTTTTTTATTTGATTAATATGAGCAATTTTAGGATAAGGAAATAATTTATTTATATTTTTAATTAATTTTCAAAGTTCACACTTCCAAATAAAAAAATAAATGGTTAATTTTGATGAAGTACATGTTCTTTTGTTGTGGATTTTATTGCAATTTTTTTCATACAGTTTAGGAAAAATTTAAGATAGGTACTTTTTGAATGTAACAAAAGAAAATGAAAACATTAATTTATGACTTCCAGTCTTTAGATCTCGCATTACTCCAAATCCAAGCAGGGGGTAGCATTCTTTTCAGTTTGTACGCCATTGTACTATCCATTAATTAATAATGACATACCGTCATTTTCAAGTTCTGAACATTTTTTTGTTTCAATGAAAGTTCTAAAAAGAAACGTCACCAGTACACACACTAAAGTTACTTGAATTTCATGTTCCATGAGAGTACTATTCAGCTGTCCTGGCAGACGTG
Organism: Eupeodes latifasciatus; assembly: GCA_920104205.1. Lineage (NCBI taxonomy): Eukaryota > Metazoa > Arthropoda > Insecta > Diptera > Syrphidae > Eupeodes > Eupeodes latifasciatus. The sequence goes on along the minus strand of OV049926.1, from coordinate 84,763,436 downwards.
TTCTAAATTTCCAGAAAAGCGCAAAGCGATATACCGACAGCAGCACCACCACCTGGTCGAATGAGGTTTTGAAACCATAAAGGGATCCATTGGGATATACATAGAAAATTTGATTCCAATCGGTACAGCCGTTTGACATAGCGACAACTGCGTCACCTATCATGTTCGCTCTAACACATTTCTAAGACTGTGTTGCTAAATACTCACTGATAGTGCACTAAAATCAATAATTTTTTGTGAAATTTCAACAATAAATGCAAAGTGCCATTAATCTTGAGATAAAGGACAATTTATATTTCTAAGAGTTCTGAGCATTATCTCAAACGGATTTACAGAGCAGGAAAATGAAATATAAACACAACTGACCATTCAATCCCACATAGCAATTGTGCAGTAGAAAATTGTTAAGGAGCCGCAACACAGAAATTCTGGGGGGTCATTCCGTAAAACGATAATCGTTAGACGATATCGTTTCGACGATAGTCTCACTATTAATTTCCATTGATAACCAAAACAAATTGAAGCAAAAATGTGTCGGCGTAGTTTAGTTTTGTTACAAAAAACTAAAAAAAAAAAAATACAAATAATACGGTTACGAAGAAAATTAAGACATTTATCGGACCTTCTATCTATTCTAACCCATATGTAAGCATTTTTTTTTATATACAAAACAGAAATATGTACATAAGTAATCTTTCTTAATTGTTGTTAAATATATAAAACAATTGTAGTTTTGTTCAAAGTCTTGGAATTGCAAAAGAGGATAATGATGATATTGGAAACAATAAATTTGTCAGACGGTTGTCGTTTTACATACATACATACATACTATATACCTTCCATATTAATATTTGCTGTAACCATTGAAACTTTGGGGGCGGAGGAACATTGGTATGTTCGAAAGGCAACGCTTTTAGTATCGCTCTTACACAAAGCACTAATCCGAAGTAGTTTCGGAAACAACAAATATTTTTGTCCCCTGTGGATAAAATGGAGTCTTATCTTCCTTCCCTTGGACAGAATTGGGTTTAATATTGCAGCTGATTTTCTGTTTCTGACTTATGTATACTCTAAATTATAATTAGAATTATTAATTTACAAAAATATCAGACATGAACAAAACATTTTGATATTATAGTTTTATCGTCGACGGCAACAAATGAAAGCACAAAAAGTAACAATAAAGCATCATTCACATGAGCGCGACCAACGAACGACGAATGAATTACAAAATATGAGTTTATATACGTTTGAAGACATATTTCCACACAAATTCTTAACAAAACGATAGCAATATAGTTTCTATTTGATTTATGATGCATACTTTTACTTTTCAATATCATATAATAATAAATTTAAGAAAACAAATTTATTCGTCACGAACAAAATTATAGTTGATACGAACTGTCAAACTTTATTCGCGTTCCACATTATCCACACTCGCAACGAATAAAAAAATCGCGCGTACTTAACCTAAAAAAATCGTTCTTGTTTAGGTTTCGGTGGTGAATGTCAAACTTCATTCGCGACGAATTAAAAACTCTCATGTGAAAGAAATGTCAAAATCGACGAATATTCGTTCATTCGTTGGTCGTTGGTCGTGCTCATGTGAATATTCCTTAACAATAAACATCACAAAATAGTTGGCATGTTTACTAACAATACATTTTTTGCTATTTTTCAAAATTTCCCTTATAGAAAAACGAAGTTTAATAACATTTTCAAGCTATTGAACAAACATATTCTTTCGTTGAGTTCATTTTAACATTTCAGTCATAGTATAATAGTATTAGTATACTATATATATAGTATATACAGTATACTGAACGATCTACTACTGAAAACGATTGACGAGACGATAGCGATAAAGTTACGTGAAGCAAATTATTGACGATATCGTTAATGATAATCGTTTTGAAAATTACGGAATGACTCCCCAGTTCTCAGATTTCTGACAGCAAAAGTTGCAATTATAATAGATTTCTTAAAAGAAAATTGTGACTCGTAAAACATTTGTTGGTATGTTCAAATTCTTGAAAGATCATAACAACTTTTGGCTTAACAAATAGCACTAAAATTACAATTCATAAAAGATTTCTTGACAGCACATACTTTTGTATGGCAATTCATAACAGTATTCATAGAGAACCTATTATCTAGAGTCTCACCCGGTACCCATTTTGCTTTAGATACACTCAAATCATAAAAATGAATATTTGCCTATTATTTTGATCATCTATTTTTATTTTTTCAACAGCTATCTTATTTTAAGTATTTGACTTGTTCAATAAGGTACTTATAAATTTACATATCCCCATGATACAAGATGAACGCAGCTATTATAAAGTTGTTGTTACTTGTAAAAAAAAAACAATTCTACAAAGTTTTCTATTTCAGATTTTAAAGTTATTTGTTTGTACATTATTTTATATTTAAAAGAATTATTATTTATTTTCAGAACGAACATGTTAGCAATAAGGCACTACAAATGAATCTCAATCAATCAAAAATAAACTAGTTGTATTTTTTTCCTTTTCGTTGAGTTATCAAAACATTCACTTTATTTTCAATCTTGTAAAAATGAACCAATTGAAGTAACAGGGAATGAAATGTGATGTTCTCAAAAAAACAAATTAAATAAATATACCCCTGAACAATTAAGAAATACTTACAAAACGTTGAAAAATTAATGATATAACACTTGTTTTCTTCGCATTTTCATTAAATAAATCGAAGAAGCTTAATTGGGATGTGTTTTCATGTTTTACTTAAACCCCACATTTTAAGTTAATTTACGACAACATTTAATCTATGTATGTATTTGTTAATAAATTTCGTTTCAATTTTGATTTAAACGCAGATATTCTAAAATAATACAACTTTGGAAAAACAATTTTTCAAGAATTTGAACGAACACAACTTTGGTCAAAAAAAGCATTAATTTTACAGGAACTTGAACGCACCTCAACTACACCTCTTCGGTCTAATAAATGTCAAATTGAATTGTATTGTGATTCTTATTTATGTTTTCCTATTTAAGCACGCTGGGACCTGAAAAGAATTTAGCCCAGAGCATTTAACTTTTTGAATAAAATGAATAACCAATGGAGAAAATACGTTCTTTGGTTTGCCCAAGAACATGTTGATTTTCGAAAGGCTGTAAGACAACTCTTTGAAACCCTCAAATCATAATATTTAGTATTTCTTTTCTAGGAAATAGACTCCATCGCAAAGTTGTTCGGCCTTAAATTTAATAAACTCTGTCCTGAATCTTTGGTAAGCAATTGAATTTGATGATAATAAGCAATCAAACTTATGTCGGCTTGTTTTAGAAACCTTTTTGGATAGTGGAGTTCCCGAATGAAGAGACGGCTATTAAAATTGCTTCCCGTTCTATTTTGTTGCGATGTGTATTAGAACTTTGGTCACACTCAACGTCATTGCCACAATTCCACAATAATGTTCGTCACTACATTTCTCAAAAAGAAAATCGGACCCAACAGTACTTTCAGAGTGATTGTTCATTCAAAATCAACATCGAAACATATAACAAACACTTTAGTCAAAAAGAAAAAATCAGCAAAATCGAAACATTCGACTATCTTCCTCTAGAAGGTCATGTTGACTTAAAAAATCCATGCGTTGAGTGGTGGAATATTGAATTCTATGGTCTTAACCCCCAGTATGTCCCAGAGGAACCTGATGATTTACTTTTTGGGCGATTGGTGATTGACATTGTTTGATCTTGAATTGTAATTACTTTTATTTGTTTTTAAATAGGTAGCGAACGGACAACGTCATTTGATTAAGGAATTCTCGCTAAAGAAGCGCAAATTCATTGGCAACACGAGTATGGATGCTCAGTTAAGTTTATTGATGGCAAATCAGGCCATGGTACAACGCGGTGATTTGGTTTTTGACCCATTTGTTGGAACCGGATCATTACTTGTTAGTGCAGCAAAGTTTGAAGGTAGGTAGAACACTTCACATTTAAGCTCAAAGTTTTAAAACTTGTTTATTTTATTAGGTTTTGTAATGGGTGCAGATATAGATTATATGATGCTTCATGCCAAGGCCCGTCCAAGTCGAATTACTCAAAAAGTTCGAGAAAAAGATGAAAGCATTATGGCAAATCTCAAGCAATACGGATGCGAAAGATTCTACATGGATGTCGTGGTGTCAGACTTCTCGAACCCACTTTGGAGGAAAGAAATAAGATTCGATAGCATCATTACTGATCGTAAGTTGCCTTTGCAACAACTTAAAAAAACACAGATGAATTGTTTTTCTCCATTTAGCTCCATATGGTATTAGAGAAGCAATTGAAAAAATAGAGACAAAAGCGTCCAATAAAACGACAACACGAAACGAGGATGCGCCGCATTACCCGTCTACCTCGCAATATTCTCTGCAGGATTTATTTTCAGATTTGCTTGCTTTCTCTGCGAAACACCTTCGAATGGGTGGACGGTTAGTTTGCTGGGTCCCATTTCATCGGTAAATATAATACCTACCAATATACTGGTGTTTTTTTTAAATTTACTTTCCCAATTAGAGAAGATTATTCGAAGGATTTTTTACCGCGATCTAAACACCTAGTGCTTGTTGCGAATTCGGAGCAGCCATTAACTGGACAAACAAGTCGAAGGCTTTTGACTTATGAAAAAATATCTGAACCCTTGGATGAATGCACACCGGAAACTGAGTTAATCGAATTTCGTGAGCGCTATTTTGATAGTGGACTAGAATCGAGGACAGAACGTAGAACACGTAGGGCTGAATTACGTGAGATAGGTAGACAGGAAGCCATGAAAAGGGGAAAAGTACTGACAAAAGATGGAAAGACACACAAGATCGAGTTAAATAAAAATCGGAGGGCGAATTTATAAGGTATCACTGTTTTCTTTTATTGAATTTGCATCATCCCACTCAAATCTACATTCGAATTTTCGACTGAACGATTCCAAAAAATGTGGAATAGCATCATCGATTGAGATACTTCGATTAAGTTCTTTTGAAAGTGATGTTACTCCCTTATTCTCAATACCGCATGGTACAATATGTTCGAACCATGAAAGATCTGTATTGCAATTTAAACCTATTCCGTGGGTTGTGATGTATTGTGAACCGTGAACACCAATTGCACAAATTTTATTATCTCCAACCCAAATTCCTGTGTCAGCAGTGGTTTGAGCATTCGAAATACCCATCGACTTACACAGGTCAATCACAGTTGATTCTAGTTGAGCGACATACCATCTCATGCTTGGTTTAAATTGTTTCAAATGCAGTACAGGGTAAGCAACAAGTTGTCCTGGTCCATGAAATGTAATTAGCCCACCTCGATTGGTTTTGTGGAAATCTGCACCAAGGGATTGTAGGTGTTTCTTATCTTTTTCGGTGTATCCTTTTGTGCGAATGCCAATTGTGTAGACGGGGTGATGTTCCAGCAAAATGATGTAATTTTTGAAAGAAGCAACATTGTGGGCGGATTGTGCGGATATTTTTTGTTGAAGTTCCAAGCCACTTTTATAGTTCAAAATATTTCGAGGCCTTAAAACTTTTATTAATCGGCTCATTATTTAATACATAATAAATTTTGTGACTAACAAATCTAATCTAATATATTCAACCTGTCAGCTGTGTGCCGAGTTGATTTCTTTTGACATTCCGATTTCAAGCAGAACTTTTCGTTGTCATTCTTGGAATCGTGCAAAACGGATTGTTTTATGATATAATCCATCTTTTTTGCATAAATAAAGGACTATTCACATGATATCGAATAAAGTTTGACGAATGAATGAATAAAGGACCATTCACATGAGAGCGACCAACGAATGACGGAAAATTCGTCCATTATGACATTTCTTTTAAATGACTTGTTTTTATTCGTCATTACAGATGCATAACAAAGACTAGAATAACATTTTTAGGTTAAGACGCACGGGAACATTTTATTCGTTGAAATGTGGATTGTATGTGGAACGTGAATTGAATTTGACAGTTCGTAACAATCAGATTGCAGTTCGTGATGAACAATTTATTTTCTTAAATTTCTCTTAAGCATCTTGCACATGAGCTACGAACTGCGAACTGTGGATGTTCGCATATTTTGACTTTTCTTTCACATGAGCTTTATTTCTATTCGCAGACAGCGACGAATTGTCAACCTTTTTCTCCATATTTTATTCAGCCATGATCTTTCACATAAAAACAAAATAAGAGTGGTATAATTTTGAGGTTAAGTTGAGCGCGAACAATTTATTCGTTGCAGTGTGGATGGTATGTGGAACGCGGATAGAGTTTGACAATTCGTAGCAACCACACTTCAATTCGTTACTAACAAATTATTTTTACAAAATTGTCTTGTTTTAGAGAAAAAAATGCAAATTTTATTATCCTAACATTATTGTCAATTGGTTTCTTATAATTTAAATGTGTTTTTGTTTGGAATTGACTTTTTGAAATATGTAAAATCACGTTTGTTCGTCCATTCGTTGTTCGCTCTTATGTGCAAGGCACTTTAGTTCGTCCGGTATTACACAGTCAGTCACATCCACTTTTACAGATTAATTACTTTTTGATTTCTAGAAAAAAAAAAACAAATATATATGTATCTAAAAAATACAGACTTTCAAGCTATTTGTTCAGAAAAATATCGGAAATTACAAAACGTGTAAGCAGAAAACATGGACGAAAACGGTAACCCCGTATAATAAAAGTTGGAAACTGACACAGAAAAAAGAAGGAAAGAGACATTAATTATTTGTTTCCTTGAACTTTTGTATGAAATAGACTGAGATAGTTAGATAGTTATTAGTTGGTGAGATAAGATTGTGTAAACAGACAGATCTACTTGGCTCGTTGATTCTCCACACACGACAGAGACGAGCCTTGGCTCAATGGCTCGGGCTCGTTGATTTTTGACTTGCTCAAAATCCCAATGGATCGGGTAAATTGGTTCGCTATCAACAAAATGACTGCAAAATTAAAGCTTAAAACTGACTTTTTCATCGAAAAAAGTAAAAATAAAAACCTGAAAAAAAACTTAATAACCTCCCCATTTTGTTTTTGCTTTGCAAAGTGCCGCTAGCCCACGGCATCGTTTTTTTTGTTTGTTTTCACATCTATTCATGGACTAATTGTCAAAATTACAAATACAACAATGTAAACAAATGGGTTTTGGAGAGTGAAACGTACGAAAGATTCCCATCTTGGTAAATGGAGTATTTTTGGTTATAACATTTTGTAGGAAGTAAATAGAGTTACCACTGGTTTATTATCTCCCATTTTCAGATTTTGACATATGTATATATCTGACTCCCCCTAGTTTTCTGGATTGTGCAGATACAGATACATATACATCAACTTTAATAGTTAAATGTCACTTAAAGCCATTTTAAAATGTATGTGTAAATTCACAAACGCATCACTGCAGAGATATTTGCGATCATTCCTGTAAAACATTCATAAACGCAAATAATTGGCATCACTTAAAATGTCAATTGTTCATTTTTGCACAGTTGGATAAACTGATGCGCAAATATTAAAAAAAAAAGCATCAAGAATTTTCTTGATAACTTGTTGATGCCGACGCGATTTGTTGTAAAAATGGCTTAAAAGGAGAATGCAAAGTATGTAATCAAATTTTAAATTGTTTATAAATTAATTAATTTGATGAATTTCGGGGAATATTTTACCAGCGCCGAGAATTAACTTTTATTGGAAACCAGAATAAAGTATGAGGGTGAATTCATTGAAGGCAGGAAATCCAAGTCAGTATTGTCGAGGAAAGTTCTGAGGAGATAAAATGTGTGGCTCCAGATTATAATCATAACAAAGGCCGAATCCATCGAAAGTTCCTAAATGTGATCATCACATACAAAAGAATAAAAAAAAAAACAAGGAAACCGGAAAGGATGCGACAACTTGGAAACATTTCGATAGATTGGACGAAGGGTATGGAGCCAAACATTCAATTCAGCCTCCTGTCCAGAACTTAAATACAAATAAATTGGGTGGCGCAACAGTCCGTTGAGAACTAGGGCCTAATGACTTACAACTCTCAACCATTCCTGTGTGCGAGTACTGTTGTCAGGGATGGAGAGGACCTACAGTTTTAAGCCGAATCCGAACGGCAAATTTGAGAAAGCACTTTTCATGACAAGAATTACTCTTGGAGAATTTGTCAATTCCTCGCAAGAGGCAGTACCCGTGAAAAAAACTTTAGATGGCATAGGCAGGGATCGAACCCAAGACCTCTGGCATGATGGTCCAACGCACTAACCATCATGCCACGGGTACTACACCTGTCCAGAACTTGCTCTCCTCCATACCAACTCCTAACAACATCTCGACAAATCAGCCACGCAGTAGCTTGGATTCCTTGCCTTCTTCAAACGATCAGACTCCACTTTCGTGTACACAGGGAGACTTATCGTTTTCGGAAGTAATTGGCGAGGAGTCTTATGAAACACAGGAAGAAATTACTCCCAATAAGCGCCATCGTAAAACCAAAGAAAACGAGACGTTGGAATTTCTGCGTCAGGAGGCAAAGCGGGAAGACGAAAGGCATGTAGGAGTTATGGAGTTGGAGAGGAAGAAACTGGACATAGAACTGCAAAGAATCCAAGAAATGCGAGGGTTAAAAACAGTTTTGCAGCAAATGCTGCATAATAAAAATTGAAACTAGTCATATGTATATATTGGTACAAAGATTATTCAATGTGATGTAAATAAGCTTTTGTTAATCTTTTTGTTATTGAAGTTTTTTTTTTTTTAGATTTTAATGAAGTTTTAAACAAGTTTTTGTTATGTTAATCTAATTTATTTATAAATAAACAAAAAATAAGCAAAAGTTGTTTTTAAACGTTAAACTTTTTGCCAATCAGCATCACATTGTAATCAGCTGAGCAACGATCAGCATCGCAAAAAAGCAGTGATACCTAATCACTGCCAAAAAATTTGACGTTTTTGAATTTACCCTATTGTTATTTTTTCTGACGTTTTTACATATTTTTAAAAGAAAATATAAACCTTGTGCGTTCCGATCTTGAGGGTTCCACATCTCTACTGGTCTCCAAGTAATGGGTAATGAAATAAGGTACATAAACATTTGAGTTTTATTGTAATTTCCACTACAAGACAAATTTTTCTAACATATTATTCATTTCTGTAGATGCAAGATAATAGGGCAGAAATTAGCCAACCTACTCTCTCTGCGAAATGCCAAAGAGTCGCAAAACGCATTTGTTAAAATGTAAGTTTTGTTATCGGAACATTTCATATATATCACCCCTCCTAGGTGAAATAGAAGTCGTAGGAGGCTGGTTTATGTATCCCTAGGTTCTAATTTTAGTCCCCTAAAACTTGGCGTTCAACCTTTTTCATATATACATATATAAAAGCAACATATAGATGAAAATGTATTGACAAAAAATTGTTTACAGAATTCAATCTGTCAGAAAACAGCTGCCATGTATAAAATGTAGTAGAATTTGGTCATAGGTTTGTAGGTACTTTAAAGTAACATAACACAAACATCGTTTAGTTAAGTACTGGTGTAAAAACGATTATAGATAGGAATTTAAGTTTCTTTATTTAAAGACAACTTAAATATTTGAGCAAAGACACTCCATATGAGGACCGGAATCCTGTCCAAAGACACTCCATATAAAGACCGGAATCTTTCGTACGTTTTACCCTTGTTTACATTGTTGTATTTGTAATTTTGACATTACGTCCATTTTGAAATATGAAATCCAAGAACAATTCTATACGGTGTATTTACTTGTTTTGACAGATGTTTTTTTTTATTAAATTGCTGTGGTAGTAGTAGTAGTAGTAGTCTTTAAGCATCATTCACATGAGCGCGACCAACGAACGACGAATGAATTACAAAATGTGAGTTTATATACGTTTAAAGACATATTTCCACACAAATTCTTAACAAAACGATAGCAATATAGTTTCTATTTGATTTATGATGCATACTTTTACTTTTCAATATCATATATTAATAAATTTAAGAAAACAAATTTATTCGTCGCGAAAAAAATTATAGTTGATACGAACTGTCAAACTTTATTCGCTTTCCACATTATCCACACTCGCAACGAATAAAAAAATCGCGCGTACTTAACCTAAAAAAATCGTTCTTGTTTTGGTTTCGGTGGTGAATGTCAACCTTCATTCGCGACGAATTAAAAACTCTCATGTGAAAGAAATGTCAAAATCGACGAATATTCGTTCATTCGTTGGTCGTTCTCATGTGAATATTGCTTTATTGAGATTTCTTTTTTCAACACAATTACATTCTTAAATACTAGGAGGTACACATCCATAAATATGTATATTCTTTTGATTGTTTCAATTTGCCGACATAGAATTGGTCTAGCTATACTATTTATGTTTATTATTAACTAATTTTTAATGCAATTCACAGTTTAAAGACAACAGTCTGATATATTTTTAGAGTTATAAATACGTCCACTCAAAAAGACGATACTTCGATATATGAGAAAAAACTTAACCTAAAAGATGCTTAACCTAAGAGAATAAAATAAAAAGAGAAGAAATTATAATGATTTCACAGTATGTTTGTTTCTATCTCCTTACATGAGATGAAGCTAGTTCCAAATATATAGTTAATCTAAAGAATAATACAAAAATAAAAAGAGAAGATATGATAATTATTTCACAGTGTGTTTGTTTCTATCTCCTTACATGAGATGAAGCTAGTTTCAAATGGAGTACAATATAGTTTTTATTACTCGATTTGTGTCAATGACGTATTTACTTTCCAGGTATGTATTTTATTGGTAATTATTAGCTTGTGCAGTAATGGAAAGTAAGTGCAGTAATGGAAAGTGTGAATAAAACATATGTACACTATATGCACTCTTATTTTAAATCTCCAAGTTGGTATCTGTGCAATCATACTTATGTCAAAATCAGCTGTCAAACAGTTTTGAAAATACGTACTGAAGGGATGTGTTGAAAAAGTATTGTTGTTTTTATGTAAAGTTGAATAAGAGTTCAAGTTAATGTGTACATGCAGGTCCAGTCAGAATAGAGTTGAGTATGAATTGAAAGATTGAAATGACATAAGAGTGCCTGTCCACATTACATTTTTAATGTTAGGTGCAAGCAGTGAGACAGGTGAATTATATGTGAGTGAACAAGAGAGAGAGAGATGGGTAGATTACAGCCCAAATGCAAACAATATTCTTGGATTCAACATGAAAGATTTTGTATTGTATGAGTGAAAGATAAGGCGTTTTTTATTGGTAAATGTATACGCAGCGCAGCAAAATCTTACACACTAAACAACAACAAAGAAATAGTGCGGATAAATAAGGCAGCAAAAATAGTGCGTATAAATAGTTCATATAAGGCGTTTTTTATTGGTAAATGTATACGCAGCGCAGCAAAATCTTACACACTAAACAACAACAAAGAAATAGTGCGGATAAATAAGGCAGCAAAAATAGTGCATATAAATAGTTCATATAAAGTTTTGGAATGCTTGGAATAGAATGACACTTCATTCAGTTCCAGAAATATTTTGTACTTAAAGGTTGGCAGGATTTTATTATTTGGGGATGCGTTCGTATTTTTCTTGTGCTCTATTTTCACTAGAATAAAAATAAATTGGTTTGAAATATTAATCTACGATTAGACTGTGAACGTAAATATTCAATGCGTTGACTACTTGATATCACCCAAAAATCATCAATAATCACATTGCTATCTCTAAATTTATTGACGTGTGATGTGTGTTAGGACTCGCCCAAAACCAAAGCGAAACATTTGATGCGAAAACAAAACTTTCGTCATTGGTCGGGTTTAAAGGCTCTCCCAAACCAACACGAAAGTGGCACATTCGCCAACGCGGAATTGTTTATTTGTCATTTTTGTTATCATTGTGAATGATTCGCCCTTATTTGCTTCGCGTCAGTTATCGCAGTGTAAGTTTATTTTGAGAAGAGAAAGTTTAATTGTGGCGCTGAATGTTTCGCGTTGATTTGTCCCCTTTCACCCAGGAAAACTGAGTTGCCAGCAACTGGGAGCTTGTAGGCAAGACGGGCTTACGGGGAAGGACAAAATCTCCCCTCATACCCTTCTTTTGGCTTTTTTGGGTTTTAGTGCCTGTCTACATTGGATTTTTTATGCTGGGTTTTATTATGTTCGTTGTGTCCATACGATGAAGAGAAAATCAATCTGCACATCCCTATCTCACACCCTTGAAATCTATCTATCTTTCACTCATACAATACAAAATCTTTCATGTTGAATCCAAGAATATTCTTTGCATTTGGGCTGTAATCTACCCATCTCTCTCTTTTTCACTCACATATAATCTACCTGTCTCACTGCTTGCACCTAACATTAAAAATGTAATGTGGACAGGCACTCTTATGTCATTTTAATCTTTCAATTCATACTCAACTCTATTCTGACTGGACCTGCATGTACACATTAACTTGAACTCTTATTCAACTTTACATAAAAGCAACAATATTTTTTCAACACATCCCTTCAGTACGTATTTTCAAAACTGTTTGACAGCTGATTTTGACATAAGTATGATTGCACAGATACCAACTTGGAGATTTAAAATAAGAGTGCATATAATAGTGTACATATGTTTTATTCACACTTTCCATTACTGCACTTACTTTCCATTACTGCACAAGCTAATAATTACCAATAAAATACGGCTAAAATAATCAAAAACTGTTATTAATATTTTGTTAAAGTTTTAGACAAATCGTTAGACGGGAATGGATGGGAAGTTATCAGTGTGGGTCGCACCTAATCGTCTTTTTGTAATGTGTATGCACTGCATTTTTATATATTAGCCGCGTTTTATTATCACCATGATCTGATCCGGATCTTGGATTTACATGCGTTACAACAACAACACAAGATCCAGCTTTGTGTTTGGATCTCAATTTGAGATCCAAAATTTAATTCTTTTTTTCACAACAAGGAGCGCTTTATCATTGTAATTTCACATGTAAATGTTGGTATCATTGCAAACAAATTAAATAAAACCTGTATTGCCATATAAACATTTCCATTTGACTGAAATAAAATATTTTTTAAATAGAAAGCGAGAAGCTTTATATTTATTTATTTGCAGTCTTATTTAATAGAATTCGCTAAACAGATGAATAGTTATACAGTGAATAAGGATTTATGTAGGCTCTATGTAACGTTGCGAAAATTCCTATTTATAAAAAATTCTGCTATACATTTTAGTTATACAATGCTTATATCAAAAAAAGTACTAAAATGACTATAAAATCAGCTTGTTGTCATAACAACTAAAATATAACAAAATAATTCCAATTATTTGTATGATATTCTCTTTCGAAAATCTATATTTTTTTTAAATTCTTCGTTTCTTCGGCTCACGACTCACGCACGAGCTAAACTGTAGAGGCATTATTGTTTTTATTTTAATTTCAAAAAGAGAGGAGAGAAATCAAAATGACATTTACGAAATAATAATAACAAAAATTTCCTTATGTAGGCTCTATTCAACCTCAAAACGCGTTTAGCTTATTATGGGACTATGCAACCTTGTATAGGTTAGGTTAGGTTAAAGTGGCTGTTGGTTGGGACATCCAACACACTTAGACCAAAGTATGGTCCATTGTGATACCACATGGATCAGTTAATCAGCTTAACTCGTTGAACCAATTGGAGCTTAATAAAGCGTAGGAGACTAGTAATGTCTGAATTTTTTAGATCGCTGGTATCGTTAAAGTAGTAGTCTCCAAGGTGGATTCTACGTCTGTGTGATAAGGCAGGGCATGTGCACAGAAGATGAGAGATTGTCTCCTCTTCTTCTTCGTCCATGCAACTCCTACAAAAATCATTGGCAGGGGCTCCAAGTCTATTAGCATGCCTTCCTATTAAGCAGTGCCCAGTCAGGACACCTATAACGTAGCTAATGTGCAATCTACTCAGAGAGATTAATTGTTTTGAGCGCCTGGCGCTAAGAATGGGCCAACTTAGTTTTGTTGCGACACAGGTGGTGGTGTTATTCCACCTGAGGTTTGTTTTTTCTATGGTATCTTTCTTTAGCATAAGTTTACATGTAGCTAGAGGGATACCTATGTTAGCATTATGAGCCAGCAGAGGTAAAGTTGTTCCGCTTTTTGCAAGTTCGTCAGCTTTGCAATTTCCTGGAATGTCTCTATGGCCCGGCACCCAGAGAAGGTGAATGTTGAACTGTGTAGCCATCTCCGTAAGAGATGTTTGACAATTTAGGGCTGTTAATGAGTTTGTGGAGACAGAGTCTAGGGACTTTAATGCAGCTTGGCTATCCGAGAAGATGCGTATATCATTAGTTGATATAACGTTTTCTCTAAGCCAGGATAGGACTTCTTTTATAGCCAGGATTTCAGCTTGGAACACGCTACAATGATCGGGTAGACGAAAGGAGAGACTTAAGTTTAGTCCATCTGAGTATACGCCTCCACCGACCCCATCCTCCGTTTTTGATCCGTCTGTATAAAAGTTTAGAGGACCATCGTTCAAAAATGATGTATTCTCCCAAGAAGACCTGGGAGGTATAGTCACTTTGAAGCTATAGTTATTAAACTGAGGATGGGGTATGGTGTAGTCAATATTACTACTTATAGTTCTGAACGAGTTCAAAATAGTGGTGTGGCCAATTCCATTATTGATCCACGGAGAGGAGGCTTGAAGCCGTATGGCAGTGTTAGCGGCCGTTTGCTTGCTGAAATAGTCCAGCGGTATTAGATGGAACAGAACATCTAGTGAAGCGGAGGGGGTGGAGCGAAGTGCTCCTCCCATACACAGGCAGGCTGTTCGTTGGACTTTGCTGAGTTTATCGCGGTTTGTCGCTGTATCTAGCGCCGTCCACCATACCACTACTCCATAAGTAAGGATCGGTCTTATGACCGAGATGTATAGCCAGTGTGTAATGCGAGGCTGTAGGCCCCATTTATTACCAATGGCCTTTTTACAAGAGAACAGGGCTACTGTGGCCTTGTTTATTCTCTCTTGAATATTAGGTTTCCAACTTAATTTTTTATCTAAAATGAGACCCAAGTATTTTGCTTGTTCAGAGAATTTAAGTGGTACACCGTTTATGAGGGGAGGGTCAATGTGTGGGACTTTGTATTTCCTTGTGAAGAAGACAAGGTCGGTTTTTTGTGGGTTAACGCCTAGTCCACACCGAGAAGCCCATCTGGTGAGCTTATTTAAAGCGTTTTGTAAGAGGTCTTTTAGTATATTGGGATGTTTACCCGTTACCGCAATAGCAACATCGTCCGCATAGGCAAACACTCTGTATCCCTCTCTTTCTAGAGTAATTAGTAATTCATTTATTACTAAGTTCCAGAGGAGAGGGGATAGGACACCACCTTGTGGCGTACCTCTACTGACACCCCTTTGTGTAGTAAAATCGCCCAGTTTTGAATTGATAATCCTGCTTATCAGCGTTTGATTAATCAATTCGCTGATCGACTTATCTACCTTTAGAGATGTCAATACACGTGCAATTGCAGATGTGTCGACATTGTTAAATGCACCTTCTATATCTAAGAAGGCAACTAAGGTGTACTCTTTATGATGGAGGGAATATTCGATTGTACGTACTATACTGTGTAGAGCCGTTTCAACTGATTTCCCTTTGTTGTAGGCGTGTTGAGCCTTTGAAAGGAGGGACTTATCAATACTTGCCCTTAAGTGGATATCGATCAAACGTTCAAAAGTTTTGAGAAGGAATGATGATAAGCTGATAGGTCTTAGGTCTTTAGGGTTAACGTGGCTGGATTTTCCGGCTTTTGGAATAAAAACAACTTTAACTTGTCTCCAAGACATCGGGATGTATGCCAATTTAAGGCATCCCTTGGAGATGTTTTCTAGGATGGGTATTAGAAAACTTGCATTTTCTTGCAGTTCGGCTGGAATTACACCATCCGGACCAGCAAATTTATATGGCTTAAAGCTGTTAATAGCCCATTTGAGTTTTTCCCTAGTGACTAGACCTTGT
Source organism: Eupeodes latifasciatus (assembly GCA_920104205.1). Lineage (NCBI taxonomy): Eukaryota > Metazoa > Arthropoda > Insecta > Diptera > Syrphidae > Eupeodes > Eupeodes latifasciatus. The sequence goes on along the minus strand of OV049926.1, from coordinate 84,747,400 downwards.
GGGGTATGTAATATATTGTCACCATTATTAGGTGCAATGTTATTAATAATATTAGAGCTACCAGGAAAGTGAACGTCTAGTAGCAAGTTGAGCGATTCTTCACTTGAATTGGTCCAGAGGCCAGAGGCGTTTTTCAAGCAGCTTGGCATGATTGGATTTTTGGAGAGGATTTTGCGCAGCCTGGATGCTTCGGAGCAATCTTCCACGTTGCTACAGAAGTTTCTCCAAGACGATCGTTTGGTTTTCTTCAGTTCTTTTTTATAAATCTTCAGTGATTCTTTATATGAATCCCAGTCTGACATGTCTCTAGAAGCTTTCGCTCTGTTAAAGAGTTTTCTGCATTCTTTTCGAAGTGGATCCAGCCCTGAGTTCCACCAGTGTGGCTTCTTTTTACCTCTTACTTGTATAAGAGGGCATGCAGTATCTAGAGCTTTGTTTAGGGCTAATGTTAGATTATTGACTTTGTCGTCAAGATCTTCAATGTTGGAGGGAGTATTAAAAAGTTCAGGTTTTACTAAACTATTTAACGTTCTCTTGTATTTTGGCCAATTTGTTCTTTTCAGATTTCGAAAGATCGGTTGGCAAGGTGGTTCATTTATAAAGTCAAACTGGATGTATCTATGATCAGAAAAGGAGTGATCTTTAGATACCTTCCAGTTCAAAATATTATTATTAATGAAGTCGGAGACAAGAGTTATATCTAAGACTTCTTGTCGATTTTTAGTAATAAAGGTTGGCTCATTACCAACGTTACTTACGAGTAGGTTAGTGTTTAGAATATAGTCAAAAAGAGACTCACCTCTGTCGTTTATATCCGTGCTACCCCATACTGTATGGTGGGCGTTAGCGTCACTACCGATGATGAGGCCGATGTTGAGCCTTTGTGCTTCAGTTATCAATCTCTCCAGAGTGTCACCCGGGAGAGGGCCAAGATGGTCGTGGCCAAGATACGCCGACGCCAGCCAGAACGTTCCTCTGGCTGTTTCCAGACTTGCGGCGGTGGTATCTCGATCGCTGAAATTAGGGAGCAAATATACATTTAGGCTGCGTTTTACTAATATGCAAGATCTGGGTTCATCCTCACCTGATGCATACAGCACGCAGTATCTGGGAGTCCTGATTCCTCGAACAATGGATTTAACAATCCAGGGTTCTTGAATCAGGACAATATCTTCATCGCTGCTGGATAGGCGAAGAAGAAGGGAGGCCGAAGCCTTTATGGAGTGTTGGAGGTTAATCTGGAGTAACCGCAGCATTTTTGCTACTGCACTCCCGATCAGCCTCCAACACAGTAATGTCGGAGTCATCCATATCAGAGGACGATTCTAAAAGAATGTCCTCATCTCCGCTGTCGTAGACCTCGGCCTCCATTGCGGAAAAACCTTGGTCGGTGTTAGAAGCTTCCTCTGTTACTGGGGATACCTGAGATGCATCGTCCTCCAATGAAGGAAGTGTGACCGATGCACCAGGTTCCTCAGCAGCAGTTTCCGCTTGTGTAGGTGGGGGAGGGGGAAGGGTTTGTGCCTCGACCCCATCTTTTTTATAGACCCTCAGCGTAATTTCATCGAACCCAAACCTAATCACACCTTTTGATTGCGCCAGAGGAGAAAGGGACTCTGCATTGATGATTACAATTGCACCCTTGTAGGGTCCCTTTGGATCCTCCAATTTCGCAACCTTCCAGTTGTGAGTAGGAAGGGTTGGATTGGAGAGCCGGATTACCTTCAATACGTGGTCTGCTTCCTTGAATATGGCCGGAACCGTGATGCGAGCTCTTGGTCTGCAAGGAATATCCTCCTTTGCTACAACCTCCAGCTTAGCACCAGGCCAGACCTCTCCAAGTCGGCTGACCGCCAGCGTCAGTAGGTCGCACGACCTCTGATCATCACAGACCATCAACTTGATGTGTCCCTGATGCCGACCGCCATCTTTTGTGATGGGCGGTGGTCCCGGATTGTCAGACATGATCTCGACAAAACTGAAGGCCAGCTGTCCTTTGGCCAATGTCCAGTTCTCGGCAGAGATCGTGCCATCTACATCACTTTTGTCGATAATCGCGACTACCATTTTGTCCTTCAGAACGTCACTGAAGGACATTTTTGCTTTGCGAGGGTCAAGAGAAGTGCTGGTGTTTAGCACTTTGGGGCGTTTAGGTAGTGAAACACTACCTTCCATAGACCTTTGTCGCTTCGACGTTGAGTCTTGGCTAGTCTTCAAATTATTTTTGGCCAGGAAATTCTTGGCCCATTTTATCTTGGCGTCATGCTGAGAGTTTCCTCCAGCGCCTAGTTGTTCACCAAACGTCTGGAGAATCCTCTTAGCATTACGCATGTCCCTGTAGTAGGCCTTGGAGGGTCTGAGCTTACGCCCATCTCCCCCAGGACCTTCTTTGGGATTATTTGCTTTGGAGGTAGAAGGACCTGGCACCATAGCCCTACTACCTCCGACTCGCGGTGTAGAAGAGTTGAGAGGTTTACTCTCTGTGGTAGTAGAGGAGCCGTTCTTCACAACTGCCTCACTACAGGAAGAAGGTAATATTACCTGATTATCCGATATTCCACTGGCGACAACAGGGCTGTGAGTGTCCACAGCCATGTCAGCACCAGTGGAAGAGGGATGAGCAGCAGACAACTTTGCCGTCGTACTGCTGGCCGGTACGGTCTTTTGATTTTGTTTTGCTTGTTTTGTTTGTTTCATTAGAATCTCACGAGTAGCGGATAAGGGGTGGTCCATCTGTACAGAGATCCGTGTATACAGATAAGGCTAGTTAATCCGGAGGTCGCCAGGTATCCGGATACTCCGTTAGCGACTGAGCTAGTTTTTTAATTGGGCCCTCAGCCTGGCCGATCATCGGCACGGGTCGTATAACACCTTAGATCCAGCCCAATTGGGAAGTTTAAGGGAAGGATATGTTTTGGAAAAGGAGAGACGAACAGCAATTAAGCCATAAGCGTCCCAGGAAGGAAACTAGGCATTGACAGACAGTTATATACCATACAGTCAAGGGATAAGGAGACGTCAGCCAGCATAATAGCACAGAGCTGACGGAGGTGGGGGTAAAGGATTGGGAAGGGGAGGGGAAAACCTTGTATAAGTTTTATAAATAGCATTTTTGCGTTTAGAGGCATTATAGAGATTACATAACTTTATGTAGGCTCTATACAGCGTTTTTAAATAAGACTGTTGGTATATAATCCATGGAATAATTAGATATTTTAACAAAACTAGATATTAATTGGTGAAATTAAAATAATTAAGTCCAAAAAAATGTATATTTGACATAATTTATGGGTATTATTTTCCCAAAAAAAAGGAACAAAAAAAATCATTGAGCAAAATGTTCTTTGGGCAACCCTGATTTAAATGTCAAAAAATATAAATAAAATCGTGAAAGCTGCAGCACAAATGGGAGAAAAGATGTTCAAATAAATTGTTAGTAATCTCTAAATTAAATTATTTAAGTGTCACATTTATTAAAAGGTCAAAAAGAATCTGTACTACATGTGAGACCAAAGCGTTCCTGGATGCTTTGAGTTTGAGAGTGAAATGGTGATTTGCAGAAACATTTTCAAAAGTTGTGGAGCTTCCATTTTCGGTATGTGTTTGTTTTTGTTTTGCTTCGTAATGTCACTTTCGAAAAAACGAATTTGACACTGCTACCAAACTTTAAATAACAAAAAAAACATGATGATCCAATGCTGTTTTATTATCATGATCTGATCCGGATCAGATCATGGTGATAATAAAGCACGGCTATTAATAAAATTGCTATTTGCATCACTTTATTAAATTTTCTTTTAAAAAAACGTCTGGTTTTGAGTTAAATGTTCTTTTTTAAAGTCTTCCTCCAATCTAAAATCATAGATATTAATCTAAACTCTGCAACACTTGAACCCAACCCTTCAATTCATCTACATTCAAAACATTACAAAAGAACAAAACTTAATTGGAAACTTGGATGATTGTGAAAAAAGGAACTATTTGTTAAACGGCATATGTACATTCAACACTCTTTGTAAGTTTAAAAGCAAGTATCTTACGTTTTTTGCAAAAAGTTCTGTTCGTAGATACGACTCAATTATTGGTTTCGCCACAAATTCGTGATACCTATTCAAAATACTTTTTATTAATGTTGCAACTGATCAAATCCAAGCGAAAATAAAATTCATCACAATCGAAAATTTTAGAACACATCCTTCGTGCATTTTGCTAATGTCAACTCAACGCTGAAAATTCAGGAAATTGAAAAATTGTATATTTTTTTAGTAATGAATTACTCATAATACAAATAAATTGTGCATTCCTAACTATAGTTTTCTTTTTGAAGTGGTTTATTCTTACGATGATAGTAGCACAATTGTTAGATTTTAGTGAAAATTTTCTATTAAAATAAGTGTATTCGGTGAAAGCACCGATTGGAAAAAAATCAGCTGTCAAAATCGTTGTTGGATTTCACATATATTCATGGACCTAATGTCAAAATTACAAATACAACAATGTAAGCAAATGGGTGTTAGAGGGTGATACGTACGAAGGATTACGGTCTATAGAGTTTATTTGTATTAAATCACACTTAACTAAATAGCATCTAAGAGACGTTTTAAGAAAATCTAAATTTCAGCAAATTTCTATTTTGGTCAATTTCAGAAACCTAAAAAATAGTTTTCATTATGAAGGGTAGATGGCTATTTTGTGTTTTAAAAAGAAAGATATTGTAAACTGTAATTGAAAGAAAAGAAACATTATACCTATATAATATAAAAAATAAAATTAAAGTAGTAAGAAATAAGTATATCACACTATTACAAAATAACAACACTACATTTTCAGCTGTGTACCAAGCCCTGGAAAACTATGTAATAGGGCATTTTAAATCAAAACATGAAACAAATATTCTACTTTTAATGAATTAACTAAAACACATAAGAAGTAAATACAAAACAAATTACTTTCAGTTTACATAATGGCAACAATCTGTAGTTAACCAACTATTATTTAAGAATAAAGACATTAATCTTATTTGCTCCGCAGCTACTTATCGGATTCTGTGATTGGTGTGATTATGTGTCGATAGCACTGTAATTAGAGATTCAAATTAATTTTAATTTAATGTCAGAAACCACTTTTTCTTATTCGAGTCATCTATAAAAATGTTTAAAGAATATTTACATTATTACAATTTACATAGTGTCCTCATTCAAGTTCGACCCTCATCTAAGAGGTACACAAGCCTCTTACGAGTAGTTGCCTTGTATATACACCTTAACAAAATGAACTCTATGGAGGAGTAGTGTTCATTCTAATAATAAAAATTGGTTTGTTTTGTTTTGACAAATCTTCTGTTTGAGAAAATTCACACCCCAACGCAGAAGTGTTGTTACATTTTCGTCCAATAGTTTTTCGCGATGCTTTCTTAGTTTTTTTTCAATTCTACTTATGATTTTAAATCATTTATATACGAGTAGAACAATCTGTATTAATTAACTAATAAACTGTTTATTTTCACATAAAGTTTGTTTACGGTAAAACAACTAACGAAGTCGTGTGTAAAATACTGCTTTCGTAATTGTGTCGCACAAAATAAAATATGTCTACAAAAACCTCATCTTCATCTACAGTAGTTAGTGCAGCGAACCAAAACTCAAAAAACATTTATTCCGCTGGCGTCACCTCTTCGAAGGTCGGTAACCTGGAGTTTGACGATTTCACGAGTAGCTCCATTCTGGAGTTTCTCAACAAAGAACAAGAGTGTTTCTATGGTTCCAGCAGGGACACCAGCGAAATAAACGATGAAATCATATTCGAGGAAGTCAATCGATTGGCTGACAACACAGACACTCGTAGTGTTGATGAGATACTTCGCGAAGCCGAACTTCTGATAAATAATCAACTTGCGGCAAGTGTCTCATCATCGGTCGTAGTAAACGGCACGAATGGTGGTTTCGAAATACACAAGAAATCTAACTTCAATAACATTTGTGAAGGGTATCCGGAAAATACTGTTCCATCAGTTGTTGTAAAAGAGAAAGACTCGCCAATAAAAATTGTTAATAATTTCGATAAAGTGGTTGATAATGTGCATTTGGATTCGGTAATATCTGATGAATCAACACCAAAGGATATGAGGAATTTTACAGCAAATAATGCAGATACAGATGACATCGATGAGGATATTACCGACACGGTAAGTTGAATTTGTTTATAATTTTATTGGAACTAAACGAAGTCCTGGCCTTGCCATAGCCCATGAATTTTAATTCTATCAGTTTGTTTACAGACGTATGTACATATGTATGTATGTACATTCACTATCTCCCTACCTTATGCAACGTTATATGTCTCTGATAAAGTAACAATTCTTTTAGCCTGGTCCTAGGCACTTAGCCATTTTCATGATATTCAGTTACATATATTAAACAAAGGTATTTTTAAATGAAGTCTAAATCGGATTCTTAATACATTGAAAGAGCATTTATTATGTATCAATAAACTTTTGAAATTGTGAACTTTGTTCAAGTTGACAAGGTAAATCACCAGGCTCTTGGTATGTGGGACATTACACCACCAGGGAAACAAAATTTGAGACAAAATTTAATACATTATGTATTTACTTCTAAATAGAGCCCAAGAGAAAATAGCAGAAAACGCAACTTTTTATTGCTATATCTCTTTTAATTATTAATAGAGGAAAGTAAGTCCGAGTGCAGTTGAATCTATTTATTAGGTGTTATTAAGTTCACGGGCAAGCTAATCAGTGTTCTTAGCTAACTTTGGTCGTGTTTGCAGACCAGCCAAAGAGCCACTAAATCCACGTTACACCGAAGCTACTGTAGAGCACGGATGAGCTAACATAATGGTGTGGGGATGTTTTTTAGGGCATGGACTGGGACCGATTCACTAAATAGATAGTACAATACATCGTTTTATGTACCGCGACATTTTGCAAAATAAATGCTTCCACACACTGAGGATCAGTTCCCTCTCAAATGAATAATTCGACAGGACAACAACCCAAAGCACAAGTCCAATAGGTTTCAAGAAAACCGAATTGACGTGTTACAATGGTCAGCACAGTTCCCGAATATCAACCACAAAGAAAATCTGTTGGAAATTGTAGATCGACGAATTGTAAGAACTAATTGCAAAAATAAAAACTATCTGTTTCTTCAAATTAAATTGGCTTGGGAAGGTATCCCACTATATATTAATAATCAAATAGTGTAGAAAATTGCTGCAAAAGAAAATCGATGTAATTCATCCATTTGTAATCTTGATATTACAAAAAGTGTAGTAAGTAAACAAAAAAATCGCATATTTTGAGTACTCCTTTGAGGTAGGGCCTTTCTTTTTCCGATTCAAGAGCAGTCAATACGTGGTTTATAATCCGGTTCAGGATAGTCAATTCTTTAATTTTTAGGTTTAAAGAGTTTTATAAAAACAATGCATTTTTGTTGAAAGTGTTGAAATATGCACACACAATATGCGCTAATGATTGAATGTCCAGGAATATGCCATCATACAAAATGTGTAATATCCATTTTAATAAAAAATTACCAATTAGAAAAACTATCTTATTTATTTGTTTATACGATTTTCAAGAACAAATTTGCACTCGTGCTTGATAATTATCAGTCCTCTAATTCAAGTGAAATGCCCAAAAATATTCTAGAAACATTTTAGTCTTCTCATTCTACGAAAGTAAACTGTTTTTTTTTTTTGAAGTTTAAAACATTTAACCTTGAAAATTCAACAACAAATATTTTGTGTATTAGATCAGTCTAAATAGCGTAAATTATTAATACAAAAATTAATACTCATTTGGCTTTTATTTCATAATCATATTTATCTTATCTATCTAAAAAAACTTTGCTATTGCATCGACTACAGTCCACCCCTCTCTCGCTGTAGCCTTAATTTGTGCTTTAGGCAGCACAAATCCATAATAACCCCGATCTCTGAGCTCCACAGTATAAACGTATTTTGTTCCCAAAGACGCTCTGCTCCAATCATCTGAACCACCTCCAGCAACACCCAAAAGTTCATAAGTTGTCGCAGCTCTATACGCTCGTCCAGTTTCATTCTGAATATTCTAAAATACAGAGAAAAAACATTTTGTTTTAAAAAATGTGTTGTTGTATTTTGTATGAAGAAAAATACAAACGAAAGTAAACTTACATTTACAGCCAATTCAGCGGCTTTTTGTAGATCCTTGTGATCTCTTACTTTTGCAGTCTTATAAGCCCACGGATATACAATCATTTCACCGTAACTATGGTAAGTCAAATAGGCTCCTAGATTTTTTTTACGTCGGCTTAAGAATCTAGTTACTGCTTGGGTTTCCAATTCTGATGCAGGTGCGCTACCACGGTACGTATCCGAGCATGGATTTGTCGATGAACCTGGACCTTTCCAATTGATGTCAAAATTTCTATTCAAATCAACGCCAGAACACGAGTTACGACTGCTCTTGGAACGATTCTTTCGCCACATACGATTTGTACTTCGACTGTACATATAGCCATCTGGATTCATAACAGGCATTATATACCAAGTTTTGGATGTTAGATATTTTGGCAACGTCGACCAATTAGACATCAAATTGTCTAGAATATAGGTAACAACCGCAGGGCTAATCCATTCACGGGCATGAATGCCACCATCGATCCATATTTTTTTATTGTCTTTTGGATTATCTGAAATTCTTAAGCGAAAACAAAAATATAAATTTAATTGCATTGAAATATTTCAAACAAAAAACATTTGTACAAAATTTATTTTTGTATTTTTATATCATGTAATACATCCTAAAACTAATGACTAATCCACAAAATGTATGTCATACAAATATACATAGATTTTTAATTACATAAGTAATAAAATGTTTTATTTTTATTTTTTTTTTATCAAAGAGCTGATATGATTTATTTTTTGTTTCCCTTGTTTTTTAAGTTTAAAAATATAGAGCTACATATGTATGTATGTAGTTCATAATTCAAAATAAATAAACAAGAAATTGTCAAGTGTCACATTGCAACGAAAGTTTATTATCAAACTTAAAATTGGATTTTTTCATCGAAGATTCAATTTTCTATGGTACTTAAGTAAATAAAGTACCCAACAAAATTTAATCTCGGCAGTCGGCAGGCTTCAACCTTTTGATAGTAGCGATTTTTTTGTATAATTAATTTTTTTAGTGATTTTTGTACGATATTTAAATTTATTGGAGTTTATTTTAATAATTGGATTGTGTTAATTTTGTTTGTTGTTTCTTATTTTATTATAAAATATTGTAGCTATCCCGCTGAAAGTAAAAACTTACAAAAATAAAAAAAGTTTGAAGTTCAATCTATCGATGAGTGATAAGACACTTAAAGTACATATACCAAGAACTGCCATTCGACTTTGTAACTTATTCAAACTTTATGTAATCTCAACTCATTTCGAGTACTAAATATGATGAGTAAAATAAATATGTTTTGGAGGCATGTTCATAGCAAACGCAAACTTGAGGGATATCCTATGACCTTTCAAAATTATTTAAACCATCTTCAAGAGTCAATTTCAAACATGTTCGCAGATTATTTTAAGACTGCATTTGAAGATTTTTCGTCTGCAAGAATCTCTCCTCTTACATCAATCAAATTTCGATTTCTGAGGCTTTTATACGTGACAATATTTTAAAGCTAATGAACGTACGTTTCAGTCCTGGTCCTGATGGAATACTATCATTTATCTTGAAAAAATGTTCTAAGTTTCCAGATCTTTGGAATTTGGAATTATCTGGCATTCCTAAATTGTTTGAATACCTTGTCTTTGACATAATTTCTTTTAATTTTTCTTCTATTATATGTGAAAATCAACAACTCGAAAAACACTTTCAAGTCGATTGCATCTTTACAGACTTTAGCAATGAATTTGACAAATTGAAACATGAAATTCTTTTTAATAAAGTAATTAAAATGGAACATAACGATCGTTTTGTTATTTGGATTTCTTCATATATTAAATATAAATATTATAGCAGGAGTAACCCTTCATTTCAATTTAAAATCAATTGTGGTTTGCCTCAAGAGAGTCATCTTGGTCCATTGTTGTTTATTTTATTTATTAACGATTTGAGTTTTGATTTAAATTATTCTATATCCCTAATCTATGAATATGATGTTAAAATACTTCGAATTAATAACTTCACCAAGGATTGTAAAGAGCTACAAGAAAATCTAAATCAATTTTGAGAATGGTGCAATAAAAATTGTTTGATTTTAAATATTGACATATGTAAGACAATGTGTTTTACACGCAAACGTAATATAATTAATTTTGACTTTATGTTGAATTCGTCACATTTGAATAGAGAATCCAGTTTTTCTGACCTTGGTGTTTGATTAGCCTCAAAATTAACGTTTACAAATCATTATAACTATATTATAAATCTAACAAAACACTTGGTTTCGTCAAAAGTTTTTCCCGAGAAGAGCCTAAAATTTATTAAAATTTTGTACGTTTCTTTTGTCAGTATGTATGTGCTCATATTATTCCGCTCATATTAATAGAATAGAAGGTATTCAACCTAAATTTTTACGAATTTTACTTTTTTTTTCACACATGATCACACACTTAACCCTCAAGCGGGCGCGCGGCCATTTGTAACGGGAGCGGGCGCGCGTAACCGAAAAGACCTATGGGATGAATAAGAGAAATAAAGCACTAATTATTCCATAATTATTTATTGATTCGTATTCAGATACATTATCATTGTCTTTAAAGTCTAATTTGTCAAAAAAAATTACTTAGAATTATGAAAAAGGCTACTAGAAATGAGAATTACATATGAGGGGTAAAAATAATAATATGAACGAAAATGTACTAAGGGCGGTCGATTCGACTACGCGCGCTAGTTACATATATGACAGATTCTTTCCCATCTAATCTAGATATTCGGTTAGCGGATACTTTTAATTCAAATGCATTTAAACTGCAACAATCTGCACATTCCTTCACGGAGCAGACAGTGTAATATAAATCTTTTGTTTTTCTTGGTTATTTTGCTGATAAGCAAATTAAGAATATGAATATGAAAATGAATATGAAATGAAAATAATTGTAAGAATAAAGAAGAGAGTTGATTCCAATCGTCACTAGAAAGAAGACGTATTTTATTAAGATCAGAAAGATTTTTTTTAAAAAACTTATTTCGTATAAGAAAAAGTTAAATGGCGCAGTCGGTAGGATAATTAAAAAGTTAAATAATTATCCAGTGATACGAACCTTTTTATATAAGTGACGTGATGTTAATGCGAAAAAAAAATTTTGTTTAAAATATAAAATCGTTAAAGATTAATTTGTGATTGCTTACTAAACAATATTGAAACACGAGAAGTGTAGAATAACAATTAATGTTAACAAGAAACCAATCAAAAATAAAACAATTTGACAATAACCGTGATTTAGTAGACGTGAAAATGGAACAACTCCAAGAGCAATTAAGGCTGAGGGAGCAGCAGTTAGAACAACTAAACGCAGCGTTCCATAATCTATAGGGTGATTTTTTTCAGGTTAGGATTTTCATGCATTAGTATTTGACAGATCACGCGGGATTTCAGACATGGTGTCAAAGAGAAAGATGCTCAGTATGCTTTGACATTTCATCATGAATAGACTTACTAACGAGCAACGCTAGCAAATCATTGAATTTTATTACAAAAATCAGTGTTCGGTTCGAAATGTGTTTCGCGCTTTACGTCCGATTTATGGTCTACATAATCGACCAAGTGAGCAAACAATTAATGCGATTGTGACCAAGTTTCGCACTCAGTTTACTTTATTGGACATTAAACCAACCACACGAATGCGTACAGTGCGTACAGAAGAGAATATTGCGTCTGTTTCTGAGAGTGTTGCTGAAGAGCGTGAAATGTCGATTCGTCGCCGTTCGCAGCAATTGGGTTTGTGTTATTCGACCACATGGAAGATTTTACGCAAAGATCTTGGTGTAAAACCGTATAAAATACAGCTCGTGCAAGAACTGAAGCCGAACGATCTGCCACAACGTCGAATTTTCAGTGAATGGGCCCTAGAAAAGTTGGCAGAAAATCCGCTTTTTTATCGACAAATTTTGTTCAGCGATGAGGCTCATTTCTGGTTGAATGGCTACGTAAATAAGCAAAATTGCCGCATTTGGAGTGAAGAGCAACCAGAAGCCGTTCAAGAACTGCCCATGCATCCCGAAAAATGCACTGTTTGGTGCGGTTTGTACGCTGGTGGAATCATTGGACCGTATTTTTTCAAAGATGCTGTTGGACGCAACGTTACGGTGAATGGCGATCGCTATCGTTCAATGCTAACAAACTTTTTGTTGCCAAAAATGGAAGAACTGAACTTGGTTGACATGTGGTTTCAACAAGATGGCGCTACATGCCACACAGCTCGCGATTCTATGGCCATTTTGAGGGAAAACTTCGGAGAACAATTCATCTCAAGGAATGGACCGGTAAGTTGGCCACCAAGATCATGCGATTTGACGCCTTTAGACTATTTTTTGTGGGGCTACGTCAAGTCTAAAGTCTATCTACACAAATAAGCCAGCAACTATTCCAGCTTTGGAAGACAACATTTCCGAAGAAATTCGGGCTATTCCGGCCGAAATGCTCGAAAAAGTTACCCAAAATTGGACTTTCCGAATGGACCACCTAAGACGCAGCCGCGGTCAACATTTAAATGAAATTATCTTCAAAAAGTAAATGTCATGGACCAATCTAACGTTTCAAATAAAGAATCGATGAGATTTTGCAAATTTTATGCGTTTTTTTTTTTTTAAAGTTCTCAAGCTATTAAAAAATCACCCGATACAAGCCAGAGAATTGGCCCAGCACGAAAAGGAGCGGGTTGGAAGAGAAGTGAAACATATGACAACGTTCACCGGAACAGGTGACGTAACGGTGAATAGCTTCATCAAAAATGTAGAATACTACATTGGGGATACATCGAACCCAACACTAACTAAATGTATGATCAGGACGATCTATAACGAAAAGATACAAGGACGAGCCAAAGAAATATTGATCAACCTACCAGATCCAGGGAATTGGGACGAAATCAAAAGGCAGTTGAAGTTACATTACAAACCGGACGTAGAACCCAGCCAAATATATAGAATGATAAATAACCTCAAAGTTAATACAGTAAGTGAACTTTTATTAGAAACTCAAAAAATTAAATACAAAAGTGATGAATTAAAAGAATATTATAAAGGCGATAGCGCCATAGATTTAAGTACTGTAAATTCAATGCTGGTAAATGTAATCAAGGAGATGAGTCAAGGTGTTTTGTTAGACAAAATCTATGAAGAAAAAAATCTAGATAAAATATTTGAGATATGAAGACAGTTGTATTAGGGATGAATTTACGAAAATTAATAATTTCAATAAAATAAATAATAGACATATTAATAATCAGAACAAAATAGGATTTTCTAGAAATCAAAATAATTATTACAATAACAGTCAACAAAATAATGGAAGTTCAAGAAATTTTAGGCAGTTTAATCAAAGTAATAATTATCCCAATAATAGAAATACTAGTAATTTTAACACTACAAACAGTGGAAACAATAATAATTATACAAATAATAGAAATGCAAGTAACTACAATAACTTCAATATAAGAAATTCAGGTAATTTTAATGGGTATAGAAATTCAGGAAATTATTATAACTCAAATAATAATAGACCTTCAGGTCAAAATCGCCCACAAAACCAAAACTATTAAAGACATGAAGAACCCATGTCTATAGGAAATATAGAGGCAAATAATTCACGAAATAATAGTGAGGTAAACAATGTCGAGTTTTTTTATCAACTAGCCTCGGATGATTTACCTACAATAGAAATTACTATAGAAAACAAAAAATATTTAGCTTTAATAGATACGGGTTCGACTCTTAGTATTATGGACGATAGAATTGATGTTTTTAAAAGGATCAAAATAAAACCAATGCATTTTACAACCATAAATGGTAAGGATGCAATTGAATTTGAAGCGCATACACCAGCGCCTAAAGAACTTCAGTTTCCTAAAGGAGCTTTAATAAGATGGAAAGTTAAAAACTTACCGAATAGAAGATAGCAATTTATAATTGGTATCGACATTCTTAATAAACTAAATACCCTAATTGATTTAGAATCAGGAACAATAGTCCTCAACGACCAATGAATACAAATACTAGGGAAACCATATACATATGACGAAATCTATACATTAGAAACAATAAACAACAATGACATAATTAACCGACTTAAACTTGACTATTTAAATAAAGAAGAGTATATAGGTATAACAAAAATAATACAAAGATTTCAAAATTTATTTTTTAAAGAAGGAGACAAGCTAACGAGCACTCCTATAATTAAACATGAAATAAAGACAACAACAGATTGTCAAGTCAATGCGAAGTTATATAGGTACCCTCCTAAACATGAGGAAGAAGTGAGAAGGCAGATAGCGGAAATGGAAGACCAAGGAATTATTCGAAAAAGTACATCTAAATACTCAAGTCCGTTAATAGTAGTTCCGAAAAAAAATGATAATTCGGGAGTTCAAAAATTTCGTATAGTTATAGACTATAGAAAATTAAACGAAATAACAATAGATGGCAAACAACCACTTCCTAATATGGACGCCATATTAGACAAGATGGGAAGATCAAACTATTTTACAACGTTAGATTTAGCTAAAGGCTATTACCAAATTCTGGTAAAAGAGGAAGACATTCCAAAAACAGCCTTCGTAACACCGCAAGGTTTATATGAGTTTGTTAGAATGCCGTTTGGCTTAAAGAATGCCCCAGCGACATTCCAAAGGCTAATGAATGATATTTTAAGAGATTTCATAAATATTTCATGTGTAGTATATCTAGACGATATACTTATTTTTAGCACATCACTTGAGGAACATATACGATCTATAACTGCAATATTTAAAGTACTTGAAAATACGGGATTAAAAATTCAGATTGATAAATGCAGCTTTATGAAAAAAGAAACTCAGTTTCTGGGTCATGTTCTAACAGAGAATGGTTTTAAACCAAATCCTGATAAGATTAAAGTAATTGAAAACTTAAAATTACCTCAAACCCAAAAACAAATTAAGAGTTTTTTAGGTCTAAGTGGATTTTATAGAAAATTCATAAAGGACTACGCAAAAATTGCGCAGCCTATGACAAAGTATCTTAAGAAAGATACTATACTAAGGACTACAAATCCAAATTATATAGTAGCTTTTGAGAAACACAAAAGTCTTATTTGTTCCCATCCTATTTTAAGATTCCCAGATTTTAAGAAACAGTTTCAATTAACAACGGACGCATCAAAATATGCGTTAGGGGCAGTTCTGTCGCAAGAAGGACACCCAGTGTGTTTTGCTTCCAGAACACTAAATAAACATGAAATTAATTATTCCGCAACGGATAAAGAATTTCTGGCTATAATGTGGTCAGTCAGTTATTTTCGACCGTATCTGTACGGTAATAAATTTAAAATCTATACGGATCATCAACCGATAAAATATTTACATGCTAAATACAAGGGAAAAGATATGTCAGCCAAAGGTGGCTTCTAAAATTAGGAGAATATAATTTTGAAATAGAGTATTTGCAAGGAAAAGACAACAAAGTCGCAGACTTTCTGAGCAGAATTGAAGTTAACGAGGACGTTAAGTCTGAAGATGAAGGGATGAGTATGTGTAACAACTTTTCAAATATATATGAAGACGATGTTTCAGAAATAGGTTTACTATTTAATTTAGAAGATGATGAAAATGAAACCACTATGGCAACAATTCATTCCGCAGAAGAAGAATTGTTAGATCATATTCCGATAAAGGAAGAAATCGTAAACAAGTATAAAACACAAATAATTTTGACGAATAATAAAGTCCAAGAAATAGAAATAATTCATAAGAAAAGAATAATATATATTGCAGAATGTGATTTTAAAAATCTAGATGATATTTTTAGAAGATTTATTAAAAAAGGATTAACGGGTATATATTCAGAACTAGGCGACAACAAGTACAACATAGTACAAGAAAAATTAAGAGAACTATTCTCAAACGATAGTCAGATAAAATTTATAAAGTGTTCATATAGAGCACAAGATATATATTCAGAAACGGAAGCAATTAAACAAATTTCGATTTACCATGTTAAGGAAAGCTTAGATTAAACATTTTTAAACAATTAAACCAAAACTTAATTTGACAGAAACACCATCAGGCTTAAATGAATGTATTCACATTGATACATTCGTCATTTTAAAATGTAGTTTTTTAACAATCATTGATAAATTTTCAAAATTCGGTTTTGCATATTATTTAAGTGATAGAAACCATTTGACTTTGGTTGAAGAACTTGAAAGTCATTTTGCTAAGGCAGGAAAGCCACGCAAAATAGTTGCAGATAATGAATTCAATTCAATTCATATAAAAGAATTTCTCCAAAATGAAGGTATAAACATCCATTTTACTAAACCGAATTCCCACACAGGAAATTCAGACGTGGAAAGATTTCATAGTACTTTGTTAGAGAAGTGTAGAATTTTAAAATTAAATACAGAAAACGTATCAGTTAAAAGACTAGTGCAAAAAGCAATTAGAAATTATAATGAGAGAATTCATTCAACTATTAAAACAGGTCCTTCTGATGTACAATTTCATAAAGTAGAATTTGATAAGATAAGAAATAATTTACAAACTATTAAGAAAAATAATATTACAAAAGCAAATAAAAGCAGAGAAAGTTATGAAGAAACAAGATCCACAGGATTTATAAAAAATTACAAGGCAGTTAGGCATAAGCATCAGCCTAGATTTAGGAAGAGTAAACTCTCTAATATACATGTTACCAATATAAAAAGACAACCCAAATTTTCAGCTCTTCATGACAATATTCCTATTTCTGGTGATAACATTAGCTGATGGAAAACTTACTATTAACGACATTAAGGAACAGAACGGTTTTACAGAAATAAAAATTAACGATGCAGAAATAATTACAAAAACAGACATCATTGTTCACGTAGTGAATCCACAGGAAATCATGAACATTTTAGACAACATTTTAACAAATATGAAAGGACTGGACGTAGAACATATGGAACTTATACGAGCTGAACTAAAACATTTAAAGAACAGAATACTAACTTTACTACCAAAGGACAAAAGACCTAAAAGAGGGTTGGCAAATATTATAGGCAGTGCATCTAAATGGTTGTTTGGAACCATGGATGAAGAAGATAGAATCAATATTGAAAAACATTTTACTGATGTAGAAATAAATAATCATAATGCCATAGGTAATATTAATCAACAGGTAGTTATAAACAATCATTTTAATAAAACTTTTCAGCAATTAAAAACAGTTTTAAAAAAAGGATAGAGAAGTAATTTTAGGACAATTAAATAGTGTATCAAGTAATGTTATTAAGAGAAATTTATTTTATGACCAGTATTTTAAACTTCAAATTGTTAAAGAAAAAATTGATAATATTCAAAGTAATATAGCTTCGGCTAAATATGGACACATAAATCCAAATATGTTAACTGATATTGAAATACAAAAATATGAAATTGATTTGAATAAAATGAAAAATATTAAAATGGGTGTAATTAAATTTAAAGAAAATTTATTGTTATTTGCCATAAAAATTCCTAAAGGCTTTGAACTAATTCAACTTAAAATTATTGTACCAATTCCAAATTTAAATAAAGAAGAAATTGATAGCCCTAAAGAAATCATATTTAAATATAATAATGTAACATATAAATACGAGGAAAATAAATATTTAAATGAATTACAAATAAGCAAACATTGTGTTTACAAGGAAAATTGTAAATTAATAAAAAATAATCAAACTGATATATTAACGATTGATGATAACACTATAATTATAAAAAATGCAAAAAATATGAAAATAACACAAAATTGTGATGATAGAAATTTAAACGTAACAGGAAATCTGTTAATTAATTTTAATAATTGTGAACTTAAAATTTTAGACCATTATTGGACAAATGTAAAAGAAATATTTCAAGATCGTTTCTATTATCCAATAAATAAAACATTTACAAATTTTAGCAGCAAAATAACCCTAGAAGATATTAAATTTGAAAATGAAAATAATATTCAAAAAATTGAAGAATTGCAGTATCATAAGAATATATCTTATGGAATTAACTTTACGTTAATTATGTTTTTAATTATTTTAGTTGGTTTCAGTTTTATTTTACAAAAGAAAATTAAAGTAAAAATAAATAATAAAATTCAGGAGAATTTTAAACTAAAGGGGGGAGAAGTTACATATATGACAGATTCTGTCCCATCTAATCTAGATATTCGGTTAGCGGATACTTTTAATTCAAATGCATTTAAACTGCAACAATCTGCACATTCCTTCACGGAGCAGACAGTGTAATATAAATCTTTTGTTTTTCTTGGTTATTTTGCTGATAAGCAAATTAAGAATATGAATATGAAAATGAATATGAAATGAAAATAATTGTAAGAATAAAGAAGAGAGTTGATTCCAATCGTCACTAGAAAGAAGACGTATTTTATTAAGATCGGAAAGATTTTTTTTAAAAAACTTATTTCGTATAAGAAAAAGTTAAATCGCTCGCTTGAAGGTTAAAAGCTGCCATTGATAAATCTCCTATCTTTTTCTGGTAAAGAGTATTTACAGTTCTGCTTTATGACTGGTTTATTAAATGGGACAGTTCAGTTTCATGCCCATCTATTCTTTGTCGATTGTATTTTAATCTGAGCAGGCTAGCTTCAGAAAAAATATATCCCTTAGAACCGTTTTCAGCAGATCGAACTGTGGCGCTAACGTTTCTCTCAATTAATTAATCAGTAAATTCAACAAATTCTTTATACTCATTGACTCTACAAATGACAATTTCAAATCTGCAAGCTTTAAATTTAATTTTTTTTTGCTATAATTAATTTTTTTAATTTTAAGTTAATTTTTTTTTTATTTTTGGGAAAGTTTTTATTTCGGAGTAATTTTTTATTCTAGCCAACTTTTATGTTGCCAGAGTTCAAATTTGTGGTGGTACTGTCCCAATTAGTTTTAAATTTTATAAATTATGGTTGCAAATCGTTATAACATTTTTCTTAAGATAACTACTCATTTAGTACCACTTCATTTACTTTTGTTTTTAAGCTGTGTTTTTTTAGACTGTCAGCAATTTAAATGAATCTCAATGACAAAGTGATTGTGTTTGTGGTGCACATTAAGATTTTTTCAAATATTAAAAAAAAATGATAATGATAATGACATAATAAGCAGCATACGAACTAGTATATTTGCTTTCCGCAAATATTTAAAAGATAAACATCCTCTATCTATCAAATGTATAATACGTGGTGTGTACGAATAAAACTAATTGCTTTCCTACATTTGCACTAATACAAAATAAAACATTGAATAGAACTTTTAATTTAAACAAACAAAAAAAAAATGTGGATAAAGAATAGTTTTGTTTAAAGAAGTATATTAGTTTTTTTTTAACATTTCTTTGATGTTTTGTGCACTGCTTTTAAGATTATCAATACAAAAATAAAAAATACAGTCACTCTCAAAATTGAGCGTGTCTTCATATGTAAAAAAATAAGTAACTCGTTACTTTTAATATTTAAGATGTGACGTTTGTGGCATTTTTTGTACTTTCTTTTTTTATTATATTTATAAATTAACTTTTTTGGGTCTAGCAGAAAGAAATTGTTTCGAAAAATCCCAATACGCAATTCAAGAAACAGAATTTTGGTTGCAACTGTTAACCATGGAGGAAGTAATGGGCACGAGTACGATAACTTTGGCGCCAACATATAATAACGGTTTTTGGTAGAGGGTCTTAATACAAGCATTTTTTACTATGGGAGGGGGGGTCTATCTCCCCCCGTTTAGGCGGGAGGGGCAATTTAAAAAAGTTATTATTTAAAATGAAAAAAAAAATAATTAAAAAATAACGGTGATCCTTACAATTAAGTTGTATACATTTTTTTAAAGCCAACATTCTGTTCTATTAGCCAGTTTTTAAATCAAGTCAAAACTATGCGTAGTTTTTGAAAAATTTAATTTTAAACTCAAAATTTGAGTAAAAAAAGTTAAAAAAAGGTTTAAAGTGTAACTTTTTCAATACTTCAAGATTATCTACCTTTGTTTTTATTTCAGAATTTATTGCTCTTATTTGTTTTTGATCAAAAACTGAAAACTAGATGATTTTATGTCTTTTAGTTTTTGAGAAAATTGAAAATAAAAATTTAATTTTAAACTCAAAATTTGAGTAAAAAAAGTTAAAAAAAGGTTTAAAGTGTAACTTTTTCAATACTTCAAGATTATCTATAATTGTTTTTATTTCAGAATTTATTGCTCTTATTTGTTTTTGATCAAAAACTGAAAACTAGATGATTTTATGTCTTTTAGTTTTTGAGAAAATTGAAAATAAAAATTTAATTTTAAACTCAAAATTTGAGTAAAAAAAGTTAAAAAAAGGTTTAAAGTGTAACTTTTTCAATACTTCAAGATTATCTACCATTGTTTTTATTTCAGAATTTATTGCTCTTATTTGTTTTTGATCAAAAACTGAAAACTAGATGATTTTATGTCTTTTAGTTTTTGAGAAAATTAAAAATAACCACAACTACTATTTTAATTTAATTCTTTTTTTTTTGCTTGAGTGCTTTGATAGTAACAGTGCGAGTTTGGGTGTATGCAACAGTAATGTGTGTGCGAATTTGCAACCCCCCTGCTTGGGCACACTATAGGATTTGGGGTGGGTGCAAGTTGGAGTGTGTGCAAGGTGAGGAGGGTGCAAGGTGCGGTGGGTGCAAGATGGGGTGCATGCAAAGTTTCTTTTGCATTTAAATAAGCTGGATTTAAGAAAAATTAATTTACCCTAGGTATATCTTAATCCATATTCGATTATTATTATCAATATAAGACTACGTTAATACTTAAGCAAGGAAAAAGTAATTTAATTAAAATATTTTGTTTTGGTAATATTCAATTTTCTCAAGAACTAGAAGATATCAAGTCATTTAGTTTTCAGTTTTTCATCAAAAACAAATAAGAGCAATGAATTATAAAAAAAATAGTAGATATTCTGAAAGTTTTGAAAAATTACACTTTAAACCTTTTTTCAACTTTTTTTTGCACAAATTTTGACTTTAAAACAGTTTATTTTAAAAACTATGCATAGTTTTGACTTGATTTAAAAACAAGCTAATAGACAAAAGTGTTGGCTTTAAAAAAAGGTATAATACTTAATTATAAGTATTACCGTTATTTTTTAATTATTTTTTTTTCCATTTAATGTACATATTTTTTTAAACTGCCCCTACCGCCTAAACGGGGGGAGATAGACCCCCCTCCCATAGTAAAAAATGTTTGTTTTTAACTGTTTTATACAAATCCGTCATTAAACTTTGTCGCCAAAGTTATCGTACTCTCCCCCATGGAGGAAGTAATGTCATATAGTGGCCTATGGCTGGAAGTAGAAAGGGAACTTTTAAATTTATTGAGACAAGTATGTATTGACAAATGGAAATTTTTGGACATTGTTTAAAGAAATATGCTTCAATCCGTAGAAAAACTGAATTTACCGGCAACGTTTTACTTTCAGCCATATAACGATACTAAACAAACATCGTTTTTTGTGAATGAATGTGTGCTTTATAACCAGAAAATAACTCAAGACCCCATCTCAGTCTTACCGAACCTCAATACCATAGAGAATTTGTGCAAACAAATCAAGAGAAGACTACAGAACTGCAACCCAAGCAACAAAAATCATTTGAAAGCGAATGTCACCAAAGAAGAAGAACAGAAAATATTAAAATAAGCCAAACAAATAAAATTAGCAAAAGTTTTTTTTTCTTGTTGGTGTACGCTCAAATGTGAGAGTAACTGTATGTGAACAAAAGTCAATTGAACTAATATCGAAATTAACACAACAAATATGTAGTTTGTTTGAATTAAAAACCTTGCTGTCCCTATATCTAATGGCTGATTTAATAAAATCGGATCAATATACCTCCAAAACATAATATTAATTATGGAAATTTCAATCTCAACTTGTAAAAAGACTACCAAAATTAAATATCTATAAACGGTCATTACAGATAACATCAAAGTGAATAGTAATAGTACTCGTATAGCATGCATACTTATTCCCATACCGTCTTGTAAATTGAATTTATTTACTTTCTCCTTGACCATTAAAATTTGATTTCAAGGACATTTGAAGATTCGATGCATATTCAATATATCGATGATGTATAAACGGAATTAGTTTTACTTAAATTTTATTTGGTAACGAAAATTCATTTTCCATGAGAAAACTTTTTTGTTTGTGTATTGAGATCGAAGTAGGTAATTAAATTAAATTTAGTATACAAAATTAAAGGAATTTAAGTAATAAATGGAATTTACTAAATATTACAAAGAATTAATAGGCGAGTTTAGGCCACATAAGGGACTTCGTTTGCAGTCAATTGCATTTATTGAACGCAAAATTCGACCAAGGTAATAAGTTAATTTGTTGGGCCTTGTTAATTTCATATTTGGCACTTTACTTCACTAACATCTACCTTCAGTTGATCGTGTAGAAATTACCAATATTATTGTCTACAAAAAAAAAACTCATTAGGCAAGGTATAGATAAGTCTATCACGAGTTATATTTCGTATGTTAGAGAAATATTGCTTTTTAACTTCCCATAGGAAGTTTTTGTAATCGGTCCGATTTGTCGAATTGAAAATTTTGACATTTATCGACGTTTCAAGGTTCCTAGAATCTAAATTCAAGACTTTTAGAGATGTCCGCTTATAGGTGTATAATATGTACGTTCTTACGCTCGTAGCTTTTTTCGTCGTCCATATGTATCTCAAGAACCAGTAGAGATATCGACTTCAAATAAATGTTGTTATTCTGATAATAACACAGAAAGATGCAGAATGACTTAAAAAAAATGTGTGGGTGTTTTCTTTTACTATATCAACCTAAACAAAGTGAACATATTGGTTGACCCAAAATATCTCACGAACCAATAATTCTAGCGACTTCAATAAATTTTAATAATATATAATGTGATCTGTCAACAAACTAGTATAATTTTGAAAAAAAAAAATCAGTTAACGGTTTATAATTCGCAAAAACTTAAAATAAATATTTGTTACCTTGAATATTTTGCGAACGAAATATGATTTTACCTCCAAAATAATTTTATGAGATGTTTCAAAATTTTGAGAAAAATGGAGTTGACAGTTTTTTTACAAAAAATAAAAAAAAACAAAAACATTAAAAGTTGGTAAAAATTTATTTTCCACTCGAATATCTTGGCAAAAAATAAAGATATTTACTTCAAACTAATTTCATCTGACAAAAAATATCGTTTTCAAAATGCAGTAACATTTTAATAAAAATCCAACAGTCAGTTTTTTCATAAAAATTTAAATCTACAAATAATTCTATACAAAATTGGTAAAAATTGATATTCGACTCAAAATGTCGGGAACAAAAACATATATTGAACCCAAATTTATTTCATTATGTGCAAAATATTGTTTTCAACTTTTAGTTAATTTTTTACAAAAATTCAATTGGCAATTTTTTTTACATAACACGAAACAAACAAAAAACTGATAAGAAATGGTTTTCCACTCAAGTATTATGAGAACAAAGAAAGATATTGAGCATATTCAGAGAATATAGGAGACTTACTTTCCAATCAACTGCATTCTTTGAACGTACTCCTAAATTTTGACCAAGGCAATAAGCTAGTTTTTAAAGTGTCATAAACTTGAAACTCGGAACCTTACTTCACTACCCTCTACCTGCAGTTTATGGCGCAAAAACTTCCAAAAACATAATTGTCTATAAAACATGTATTGTTATGTACATATAATATAATTCCATTTCGACTTGTATTTTGTATTTTAAAGAAATATTACCTATTTTCCAATTTGACAATGGACTTTTTTATATAAAACATCAAATAGAATTGTGTAGAAAATAAATAAATCACGGAGTAATAAAGTTCTGCTTTCAGTTGAATGAGAAATTATGATTAGCTGTCATTTTGACATAAGTGGAATTGGGCAGGTTCAGCCGATATAAGGGACTTGAAAGTAAGGCAAGTTTTTTGCATCTGATTGGCCAGCTGCCAAAAAATTGCCTTCCAATTAAGGCAACTTTATTGGAAAGTTGGCTGGAAAGTTAGGCAAGAAAAATCTCCCTTACTATCAAGTCAAGTCAACTTATGTCAAAATGACAATTGATCATATTTTTTAATTCAACTAAAAGCTGAACTTTATTACTCAATGATTTATTTATTTTCTGCACAACTTCATTTAATGCTTTCTGTAAAAAGGTTCCTTGTAAATTTGGAAAAGAAATAAGTAATATTTCTTTAAAATACAAAATACAAATTATGATGGACTTGTAGCTTGCCTGAGGAGTGTTTTGTAGAAAATAATGATTTTGGTAATTTTTGTACTATAAACTTGAAGTAGAGGTTTGTGAAGTAAAGTTCTGAATTTTAAATTCACGACACTTGAAAAACTAACTAGTTGCCTTGGTCAAAATTTACGTTCAAAGAATGAAGTTGACTGCAAATGAAGTCCCTTATGTTGTCTGAACCTGCCCATTGACTTAATAGTTAGGGAGATTTTTCTTGACTAACTTTCCAATAAAGTTGCCGTATTTAGGAGGCAATTTTTTGGCAGTTGGCCAATCAGGTGCTAAAAACTTACCTTACTTTCAAGTCCATCATGTCGTCTAAATCTGCCCAATGTCATTAAAACAACAACAAAATAGATTAGTTTGTACAGTTGAGGGGACCATAACCAAAGTTTTAACATGGACTTAACTCACGTGTGATTTAAAGTTATGTCTAGTTAACGAGATATCTAAATTGTACTTAATCCAAAAAGTTTTTTCACTAGGAATCTAAACTTGTTAAGTCATATTAAGTTATGTGTTTTTCAAAAACGTTTCTAGGTGTTTACGGTAATTGAATCTATATTTCACTACTTTCTTTACTAAAATGTAGAGATTTTCAACTTTTCTAAGAAACTCGAATTATGACTTTCATTAATTTACGTACTACAAAGAAATAGTGAAAGCATTTGAAATAAAATTTAGTGTCAGGTATTTGTCCAAAAATTAGCAGTGAAATATTACCTTCCGCATATAATATTTATATTTTAAATAGCAAACAATATTCGCCAATTAACATTCCTCTCTAACCAAGTACACGACTTGTATCTTTATTATCCACCTTGTTGATCTATTAAGTGGAACACTAAATGAAAGCGAACGCGGTGAGTCGAGTACCTACATATATAAAAACTATCTATTAGAAAAAGGTGTTTACTTTTAAGTACTTAAAATATTGTCGAGACATTTAAGGTATACAAATTTTAAACTATAAAAAAATTCATATATGTATGTTTTATGTGACCAATTTTTTAATGAATATTTGTAGATTTATGTTTGGCTATGCAGACTATTTTGGTCAATTGATTTTCAATGCAAATAAAAAACTTTATTCCATCTTTTACCCAACGTTTCGTCGCTACTCACGACTTCTTCAGGGGTTTTATTAAGATCTTTATTTAATATTATGAAAAAAAATATTTTTTTATATATTATTTTATACAATTTATCTAATTTAAAAAAACTTACATGTTGTTTTTTTGTTGTTGTATTTTACATTGTTTTTGTTGGTTTTGTTTTTTAAATTTAATTTTTATTTCGTTTGAAGAAGGAAAATGAAAGAAAAATATTTAAACTATTTAATAAATTAACAATAAAAACAAGAGACTAATAAATTAAAAAGACAAACATAAATTATCACAGTGTAGTTCAGGTACTTATTGCTAATGCGTAGCTTACAATGGTGTTGTCTCGATCTTCTTGAGTGTTCATCGTTCTTCTTATTTTTTGTTGTATGCGCAAGCTTTCAAGAGTATACCTCGTCGTCATTCTCTTCTCTTTGTCGAGTACTCTTACATCATCGAAAATAAAAAAATTCTTTTGCCGTAACAGTAAAATATAATTATTTAAACCATATAATATGCGGGATGAGAATATTGCCTTTAAGTTTTTAGTTTTGCGCCTAACGACTGCTTTTCAAAAGAAAGCGCTGTTAAAACAAATGTACAAGATACGCAAACCAAAGTTCTTCAATGTCAATAAAAAAAGCCAAAATTGAAAGATTAAATAATCTAATCTTGCCCTAAATCTTCGTTTAAGCACAAGTTAAATGACTACATGTTTAATTAGCAAATAGTTTATATCAAATTACATGAATAAATATTGAACATCAATAGGCTCTACCCATTTAACATAATCGTTTTAACAGCTTAACCGTTTGCATATAACACAATAATTATGCTAATTAAAAACATTTTTTTTATTGCATATTAAACAAAAATAGAATCAATCAACATTCGAAAGTGAAAATACTATTTTTTTTTCTATTCAAGTATATGTACGTATACCTACATATGTATCAATTTTATTTAAGATCAAAAATCTCTGCCAAAGTATTATAGTGCAAATTCCAAACTCGCTATGATATTTTTATTTACTGACAACTAAAATGACAAGTCTAAATTAATTGTTGTATTTTTGATTTGTTTTTATTTTGCTTTTCATTGGCACCAATTTATCAGAGTAGTTTAGTAAAACAAAAAAACGGTAGAGTAGAATGATAAAATGTAAAACAGATTTGGTTTTTGTTTTGATTGCTATGTTTATGTATGTTGGAGATAAAAACATTTTAACAATTAAAACTGCTCATGGTTTTTGTAACTTTTAGAATTTGAAAAAAAATCTCAGGGAAAATATAACGTGATTCTTTTCTGATATAAAGTGAGTTGAACTGTTACGCATAGTTTATAAAATAATTAAACAAGTTCTAAAGCTGTTCTGCATATTTTTCTGTCTTGTGTAACAATTATTACGTTATACAGCGGACTACGCATACAATTTAACAAGTAGATAGGTAACTTATTTTGTGTGGATATTTTTTAGTTTTGTTTCCTTAAAGTCCAAAAGTAAAAGTTCCCCTAAAAATCTATATTTTTAAATACTAAATAAGAATCTGGAATGCAACCTACACTGATAACTTCGCATCCGTGCCCTTATCTTAAATTTCAACAAAATATTAATATCAATATTTTGTGTTGTATAAAAATTGAAAGTCAATATATTTGGGGAGAGTACGATAACTTAGGCGACAAAGTTTAATGACCGATTTGTATGGAACAGTTAAAAACAAGCATTTTTTACTATGGGAGGGGGGTCTATCTCCCCCGTTTAGGCGGTAGGGGCAGTTTAAAAAAATATGTACATTAAATGGAAAAAAATAATTAAAAAATAACGGTAATACTTATAATTAAGTATTATACCTTTTTTTAAAGCCAACACTTTTGTCTATTAGCTTGTTTTTAAATCAAGTCAAAACTATGCATAGTTTTTGAAAAAAATTGTTTTAAAGTCAAAATTTGTGCAAAAAAAAGTTAAAAAAAAGGTTTAAAGTGTAATTTTTCAAAACTATCAGATTATCTACTGTTTTTTTTTATAATTCATTGCTCTTATTTGTTTTTGATCAAAAACTGAAAACTAGATGACTTGATGTCTTCTAGTTCTTGAGAAAATTGAAAATTACCAAAACAAAATATTTTAATTAAATTACTTTTTCCTTGCTTAAGTATTAACGTAGTCTTATTTTGATAGTAATAATCGAATATGGATTAAGAGGTAAATTAATTTTTCTTAAATCCAGCTTATTTAAATGCAAAAGAAACTTTGCATGCACCCCATCTTGCACCTTGCACCCTCTCCACCTTGCACGCAATCCAACTTGCACCCACCCCAAATCCTATAGTGTTCCCAAGCAGGGGGGTTGCAGGGGGGCAGCATGCCCCCCTTTACAGATCCCACTGTTGCACACACCCAAACTCGCGCACACCTTACTGTTGCATACACCCAAACACGCATTACGCATACGCAAATACCATTATTACTATCAAAATAAGACCACTCAAGCAAAAAAAAAGAATTAAATTAAAATAGTAGTTGTGGTTATTTTCAATTTTCTCAAAAACTAAAAGACATAAAATCATCTAGTTTTCAGTTTTTGATCAAAAACAAATAAGAGCAATAAATTCTGAAATAAAAACAATGGTAGATAATCCTGAAGTATTAAAAAGTTACACTTTAAACCCTTTTTTTAACTTTTTTTACTCAAATTTTGAGTTTAAAATTAAATTTTTATTTTCAATTTTCTCAAAAACTAAAAGACATAAAATCATCTAGTTTTCAGTATTTGATCAAAAACAAATAAGAGCAATAAATTCTGAAATAAAAACAATGGTAGATAATCTTGAAGTATTGAAAAAGTTACACTTTAAACCTTTTTTTAACTTTTTGTACTCAAATTTTGAGTTTAAAATTAAATTTTTATTTTCAATTTTCTCAAAAACTAAAAGACATAAAATCATCTAGTTTTCAGTATTTGATCAAAAACAAATAAGAGCAATAAATTCTGAAATAAAAACAATGGTAGATAATCTTGAAGTATTGAAAAAGTTACACTTTAAACCTTTTTTTAACTTTTTTTACTCAAACTTTGAGTTTAAAATTAAATTTTTCAAAAACAACGCATAATTTTGACTTGATTTAAAAACTGGCTAATAGAACAGAATGTTGGCTTTAAAAAAATGTATACAACTTAATTGTAAGTATCACCGTTATTTTTTAAGAATTTTTTTCCATTTTAAGTAATAATTTTTTTAAATTGCCCCCCCCCCCCGCCTAAACGGGGGAGATAGACCCCCCCCTCCCATAGTAAAAAATGCTTATTTTTAACTGTTCTAAAAAATTCCGTTATAATATCTTGTCGCCTAAGTTATCGTACTCTTGCCATATATTTCTTTGATCTCATAATACTTGAACCGAAAACCATTTCTGGATAAAAATTGAAAGTCAATATCTTTCTTTGATCTTATAATACTTGAACCGAAAACCATTTCTTATAAGTTTTTTTTTGTTTTTGTAGGTTTTCGTATTTTTTTTAAAAAATGCCAATTAAATTTTTGTAAAAAATAAACTCAACGTTAAAATTAGCAACAATATTTTGCATATGCTAAAATAAGTTTGAGTTCAATATTTCGTTTCTTTCCCGACATTTTAAGTCAAAACTCAATTTTTATCAATTTTATTACCATTTTTTGAAAAATTTTATTTCTTATATAAAAATATGCAGATTGGATTTTTGTAAGACCATTATCTTACGTTAACAACAACATTTATCATAGAACGAAATCATTTTGAAGTCAATACCTTCATTTATTCACGAGATATCAAGAATCGAACATCAATTTTTACCAATTTTGTGTAATATTTTTTTAGATTTTAATTTTTAGGAAAAAACTGATTGTTGGAATTTTATAAAAATATTTCTGAATGTTGAAAACAATATTATTGATGAGATGAAATTAGTAAGAAGCCAATATCTTTAATTTCTCTAGTCGAAAGTCAATTTTTACCAATTCTTAATAATGTTTTTTTTTAGTTTTTAAATTTGTTTGTAAAAAAAAACAATTACTCCGATTTTTGTCAAAATTTTACCAGATGTCAAAAATGTAATTTTTCTTTGCATACATTTTTACAGTTAAAATCATATTTTGTTCGTACAATATTTGAGGTAACAAATACTTTTTTTTTTAATTTTTTGATTTATAAAAGAACCGTTAATTGTTTTTTTTTGTAAAAATTATACTATCACGTTACAATATATAGTATACAAATTAATTCAATTATTATTTTTATTGATTCGTGAGATAATTTGGGTCAACCACAATTTTCATTTATGTGTTGTTTTAGTAAAAAAAAACAACCCACACACATTTTTTGAAAGTCATTTTTGATTCTTTCGGTGTTATTATCTGTACAACTAAATTTATTTAAAGTCAAGAAATGTCAACATTTTTAACTCGACAAATCGAATCGATGACAATAACTTCCTTTGGGAAGTTAAAATTGTTTTTGTTATTGAAAACGTTTTAAACAAATATTGAATACTGTTTGTGTTTTTTGGGACTATAACATTAAAAATTTAAACATTTTTGTCTCTTTGAAAAAATCATTTTTTGTCAAAAAATGTCAAAACAAACAACAGTTTCTTTTTTTTAACATTTCAAATAATTAATGAGATCAATATGATTTTATTTAAAACTACACAGTTTGTCTGCTGAATAGTACCTACAAAACTTCCAACATTTAATATATGTATGTATGTATGCTCTTTGCTATTACTTCATAACAATTTCAAAAAATTAAATTTTAACAGGTACTAACAACTTGATTAAATCTATTTTGCGTGACAAGCATTTGTAAACTAAAATATACACAAAACATAGAACTTGAAGCATTTTCATTAAGATTCTGTTCAGTTGCAAACAATATCAGAAAATAATATATGCTACATATGGTATAGATTTAAACTCTTTGCACGCTTACCTCATAACCTTTAATTCACGTCCTTCAGTTGTCTTTCCAATCGTATACAATCGACATAGTTCTGGATTTGCCGAACGAATTTCCCTCATGAATTCATAAATAACATCAATATCCTGATATTCATCCCAATTCATTCGTTTATATTCACTCGATTTCTCTAGGTTTTAAACTTTAATTTTTATTCTCATTCATTTTAATTTATCATTTGAGAATCTGTGTAATTTCTTACTTGTACGAACCGATGCGAAATCTTTTCCAGCTTCAATGTCAACTAAATTTTGAATATTCTCAATGAGAACCTCCGTCGAGACATTTAATTGTTGCAAGAAACTTCTAGCTTTTTTGATGTTTTCTTTGGCAAATGATACATCGAGGAACTTTGAATTCTCCTTCCATACAATTCCACCTATGAAAAAATACAAAAGAAACAATATCCGGTCAAACAACAGGAAGAGTGTGATGTGACAAGTTCTGTAAACGTGAATCGTACCATAACGACTCTCTAAAAGCTGCGGCACCTGTGATGGACTTTTGAGACTAGAAATATTGTATATCCTCCACAATTGCGCCTCGTCATAACGCACTGGCATTTCATTTGATTCCATTAACTGGCCACTAGCCAAATTAAGATCTAGCCCGATGTTTCCTGTTTCCTCGTGAGGAATTGTATTTCCTGCTGTCATTGGTGTCACAGTGACATTATTTTCACTGCCCGAGGTGGGATAATTAGTAATTTCTTGTGGCTCAGTCAAACGAAGTGCCAAACCCTCATGAAACAACAGGTAAAAACACAAAAACACTAGGGCTGTAAATTCCGTCATTTTACTCTTTATTTCTGTTGCCTATTTTTATATTCTTTTCAACGAAATTGCGAGTGCAATTCAAAAGTTACCGTCACAAACAAGTTAAAACCGTCCGTCGCTTATAACTATTCTTGTCTACTATTTTTGTCTACTTTTCTATTTTTAAAATGACAACGACGACGACCGATGACGATGCGACTCGGCGACACAACAACGTACTCGACTAAGCATCAAAAATGATTTGTTTTCAATTTTATACAACCCAAGCACGTCTGCTTCTGCTGCTGCTGCTTCTTCTGCCCCAACAATACTTCCCATCATCTGTTAGATTCATCATTGGTGACGATGATGATCGCTTTAGCGTTTAGCGAGTCTTATAAACTGTGACGTGAATTTTTGATTAACAAAAGATTAAGAATATTATATTTTTTTTTAGGTTTCAAACATGGTCACTTTTTTGCTTAGATTTTTTATTTTAAACTTAATAAATAAAAAAAATGAGAAAGTTAATTTTGTCAAATTAAATTGAAGAATTGGTTGGGGAACTTTTGGAATTCTTTTGAAAGCATCGGGAAGTTTTGCTGTCATTCGTTCGTTTGTTGTGTCTGCAGCGAACAACAAACTGCTTAGTTATAATTTCTGCTGCTTTTCAATAGACCGAGACGTAAAAGTTGTGAGTGTACAATTTTTCTTTTAAACTATTATTTGTAGGCTTAGAATTTAATCTCTATAATAAGAGTACTTGAAGTTAACGGTGTTTTGGGTATTGGAGTACCCGAAATATTGTTGAGTAGCCGTAATAGTCCGGGAATGAATAAATATAAATAATTGCACCCAAAATGTGAAAATAATCATTTGCCAATTGTTCATAAATAAATGGGTATAATTAAAGCATATAAAGGGTGTCCCAAAATTAACGCAAGATTTGAATTAAATAGAAAACGCCGTTTTTAGTCTTTTGATAGTTATATTTTTATTGACTCGTAAAGTACATAGGATAGGGTTATGTATGGAATAACACATCGGACAAATGGCCTCCACGGCTTTGCATGCACATGCGCACTCTTTTGTTGAAATTTTCCATGACCATTCACGTTGTTCTCTCGTGTAACGCTCCATTTTTAATAACCCTATACTGTTAGCTGTCAAATTGCTTTTTTTTCAGGGTTGCCAACACTTCACTGCACAAATGGCGGCAAATTCAAATCTTGCGTTAATTTTGGGACACCCTTTACATACATATATTAAGACCCTATTACCCGTTGAGTAGGTGCATGGACCTAGGTACACGCCTAATACCCGCTTACTTTGGGTACTGGGTATTGCGGTTATTCCTGGGTTAAAATCAAAAGCTCTACATAGAATCGACCAACCAAACGGGGAAAAATTTTAATGTTGCACACACTTCATGACAACTTGACAGATTAACATATATTCCCATCTGACATAACAGTACTCAAAAGTATGTTTTAAGTTAACTTAAAGGGTTCTACCTACACTACAGTATGCCAGTACTCTAAAGAATAATATTTGTTTTGAAACGCATAAAAAAACAAACACTTTTGTTAAGATTTTTGAGTGCACTGTACTTGTAAATTATTTTCTTTAGAGAATATTTTTGTTTGTTGCGAACATATTTAGGCGTCTTGTCCGATAAAGGACTGGTAAGACTGGTCGACAAAATTAGGTTTTTCCTGCCCTACAAACAAAACAACATTTTTTTAAAGGAATACGATGTCCTAAGTTAAAACTTCGCTTTTAAATTCTTCTATCGAATCAGGTTAATCACATCATCATATTTAAATATGCCCCTTTAAAAATGCTCAAAACAATAAAAAAACGGGGGTTTTTAAGGCTAAGTTTAAACTCAAAATATGTCAATAAATAAACAATAAATTTATATTTATATTTATTATCATTTATATTTATTTATTTATAATGATTTTGCAAAGCTCATATTTTTCGTTTCTAGAAATAATTTTAATTATTTTAGTATTTTCTTAGTTTCTGGAAATTCTTATTAGTTATAAGCCTTTACTTGACTCTATATAAAGCATTGAAAAACTTTGAATTTCATTCTTTCATAGTTCAGTTTTTAGTACTGATTTCGAATTTAAACTTTAATTTTAAATATTTGCTCAAGTTTTAAAAATATCTGTTTTCAACATTATTTTCATAAATTTTAATATATGTATGTATATTCAAAAAAGTTGGTATAGTAGAATTGTTTAGACAACAGATTTGTTACAAGAGCAAAACTTACTTTCACATCGTTTTCCCTTTTTCTGTTGAAAGCCTTATATACTAGTTTTTCGAATTTTAAAAAGTAACATCTCAAAAACCTGACTTGAAACATTAATTTAAAAGTCGGGTTTGAATTAATGCTACCAAAACCCATTGAAAAAGCGCAATTTTATTCCCAGTAAGAAAATTTTTTCGACCAGTGTACTTAAAATAATGTTTGTGTAAAAAGAGGAACACTCAGAAATTTATTATGAAATGACGTGCAACATGCCTCATATTTTATTTTGATGCTACTTCCCGGACTATATTCATTTCACCAATATTTGTAGGTCTAAAAGATATTTTTTTTCTTATAGTTAGATAAGTATACAGAGTCACTGTAAAGGTAAATATTGATTAAGGCTCCAGATGCTAATTATATTCTGGAAATTTCAAAAACATGTACGAGTATGTTACGCAAGGCTTAAAATTAAACTTGAAATTTTGATAAATTTTGAGATTACGTAAAATAAAAAAAAATAATAATAATAAGCATTGCAAATCAGAATCAGCAAATTCAGAAAAACAAACTTAGTTTTAATTGATTTTCGACTCGAATATCTTGGCAAAAATGAAAGATATTGGCTTCAAACTAATTTCATTTTACATAAAATATTGGTATGGTATGGTTTTCGAATCAAGTATTATGAGAACAAAGAAAGATATTCATGTCGATTAAAGAATCCGAGGAATGAGTTGCTAATGGATACTGAGCGGTTTTTGACATTTTTAATATGATAGAAATGTCAAAATTGACATTTGACAATCGTTGCGATTGACTTCATATTTGTTCATCTCACACAAAATGTTGGTATTAATATTTTTGCTAAATGTTCAACAAATCGACAGACGGGATGGGAAGTTATCAGTGTGGGTCGCGTCCAAGCCTTTTTTTCCGTATTCAAAACCATAACAAATAAAACAATTTCAATTCGCTCCTGTGAAAAGAGTTTATACTTGACACACATTTCGTTTATAATATACTCATGTCTTATAAAAGATAAAAAAACACACGCAACAAATTTTTCGAATTACCTCTAATAACATAATCGGATTCAGATCTCATTTTCTAACAGGTTCTAATTGCCTCAAACTAACTCTTGTTTTCTTTTTTAATATAATGAGTGTGCATTGTTTTTGAAAGAAAGTGTTTACTGTGACGATGAATATTTTATATTCAAAATACAAATAAATAAAAATTCCCTATTCACGCACTTAAACTTATTTGTGGCATAAATTAATGTTTTATTGGTGATAGGGATTACTGTCATGCTAACTATAAAATAATAACAATCTACGAGCAAATATTACAATAACCTTATTCTCATTCATTTATCTATGGCCAGGCTAGTCCATGAATTATTATTTTGACTTTCTATATGGTGTTAACTTGACTTAGCCTATTTCTCAGAGGGGTTTGGTTTGTTGTCGTGATTAGATCCATCATATAAATAACGTGAGGAGATCCAAACAAATCATGCAGTCTAGGTCTGGCTAATGACTGATGTTGTTTCCTTCTCTTATAAAGTTGTTCTTTCAATTTATTGAAAGAGAAAGTATGTTTGTTTGTTTATTTTTTCTTGTTAATTATGTTTTCATTTCTTGGAAAAAATACAAAATGACATTAACTAAAATCACGTGAGACTGTTTTGTTTTAAGTTTCAATTATGTGTGTTGTATCAAATTGTTCTTATTTTTACATCAATTAGAAAGTTATTCAAAAGATTGTCATATTTAAGCTGAAGTCTAACAAAGTCGCTGTAGCAGATTGCTCTAAATGCCGAGATTTTGTAAAACAGCTGAAGACAACTGGGTTAGGAGCAAAACGTAAGGGGACTTCGTAGTAAGACTGCTGACATATTTCTTTACTCTCAATCATTCCCACACGACGTATTCGTTTTTAACAGATACTTGGCTTAATTCAAGCTTTTCTGTCACAGAACTTTTCAGTCAAGAGTTCGAAGTTTACAGAAATGATCGTTATGTTGGTAATGCAAAGGATTTAGGTGGAGATATTCTCATAGCTGTAAAAAATACACATTTCTCTTCGTCTGTATCTTTTCCATTTCAACTATCAATTGAACTGTTCTGTTTAAAGATACTGGTACAGACTAAGACTATTTTCATTTAAACTTGTATATTCCTCCAAAAAGTTTAGAGTCTCTTTATAGCGAACTCTCCTTGACATTAGACTTTGTTATCAATTTGTCCTGCTCTGACACTAATATTTTACCCCACTAGATTCCATCTGATTCATCCTTCTTACTGACTTACAGCAAACAATCTGTATTAAAAGCTTAAAAAATAGAGTTCTCGATTTAGTATTTTCTTCTAACGCTATTAGTACCCTTGTTCTAGAATCTAGATCAAGAGTCACTAATATTGATAAATATCACCCCCCTTTGGACATTTTTTTGACTTAAGTAATCACCTTACTTAACACATTAATTCCTTTGATTGTTTATATACTCGTAATTTTGATTTCAGAAGAGCTTGTTTCCAGTTGTTGTCTGAAGATGTAACCATTTTTGGAATTGTTGATACATTAGCATTTTCTAATATCGATGAAAAAGTTTCAAATTTTTATAAAATCCTTAATAATTGCTTGGAAAACATATCTTTAAAGAAATCAAGAAATACAAACTTTAGCTATTCTTGGTACACGAATTTGTGAAGAATTGCGTTAACTGCGAAACAAAAGAAATAAGGCATTCAAAACTTGCCGATAGCATTAAAATAGTGTAGAAATGCTTTAGTTGAACCAATAACGCTCATATTCAGACTTTCCCTAAAAACAGAAAAATTTCCCAGTATATGGAAGAACTCATTTCTTACGACAATATTCAAGAAAGGTAAGAAGACGAGACGGATACAACAAACTACAAGCCCATTGCAAAACTTTCTTGCATTTCTAGACTTTTTGAACAAGTTAATTGTGAGAGTGTAGCATTTTTTAGTAAAAATCTCATTTGCGAACAGCAACATGGTAACAAATCACCTCATATTCTCAAACATATCGAGCCCATCCCACCATTTTATCGTAAGCGACGTTTTAAATTAAAAAAAAAAGTTGATAAGCTGGCGAGGATTGGTACAACACTGGGCCTATCTCGTATAGACTCTCGTATAAACACGCTATTCTGTGAACTAAACAGGTCATTGGTAACAAGATAATGCAAGAAATCAATGAAAGATGGAAAAGCCTCGAAACCTGTGCCACGTCCAGTAAGGTTATGGTCTAAATTCGACAAAACTAGATCCCGTTTGATTATGCACCTATACAAAAAATGTCTGCAATTGCTTGTGAGCATATTAAGATGTCACAACCTGTTGGATTACCATACAAACAAAATGCGGCTTACCACCGATGATATGTCAGGTTACAGTAATAAAGACGAGCGGGAAGCAATGGCGGATTCAGAGGGGTACTACTTTTAACAGAGGACTGGACCAAGAACATAATACGAATTGGAAACAGCCGTTTTCCAATAACGCAGCACAAATTCATCAACTTTTGACCAATGGACGATCCAGGGGGGGTCATATGAGCCAAAAAGCTTATGCAGTTAAGTTGTATAAATTAAGATTTCATCTAAAGATTTGTTAGTAATTTAACGACATTTTCCAAAAAGTGGTTTGCTGTAAAAAACAACTAAAATTTTTGTTTCACTCAATTTAAAATTTGGAAAAACTTTAGTAATGCTTTAAATTATTTTCATAAAATTTGTTTCTAAGAAAAAGAGCAAATATTCAGGTTCTCAAAAAGAAACCTTGAATAAGAGATCGTCAAATTGATAATAAGTTTCCTTTAAATCCTGAACCTCGCCTTCAATTACGTCTCAAAAATTCGTAATTCGTAAAAAAATTCGAACTCGAGCTTTTAATCAAACATGACATTACGATCGATGGTTAAAAAGTCGAAAAAAGATTGTTTTTTTTTTCATTTGTTTAATACGAGATTCCAAACTTTCTAAATTTTGTCCTTAATTTGGCGTCTTTCTACAAGAAAAACATATTTCGGTATTAATCCAGAATAGTACCCTTCATAAAACCGTTATTTTTTTTTAAGTTTTCTTAAGAATGTCATTATATTTTTGTTTGAGATTTTTAAAAAAATATTGATTTTTGTTAATATTGATATCTCAGAAAGGGTCACCATGTAAATGTAAATTTATAAGCACTCAACAACTGCACACAAATTTTAAAAATTGTATACTTATCTAAAAATCAATTTAAAAAACCGCTTGATTTTCCAAAAAAAAAAAATAAGTTAATCTAGTTTTTTTTAAAAATAAAATGGCATTTAAATTTTTGAGAAAAACTTATTTTGCAGATACATTTTTAAATCTTAAAATATATTGAATATTTTTAAACAGACTTTTTGGAACACATTAGCAAGTTCTAGTCGTGCATTTTATTTCTTTCAAAATTGATTTTTTATTAAATACAAAAACTTTTAAGACCTTAAAAAATTAAATAAATCTACCTTTTGTAGTGAATTGGCTTTGAATGCTCTAGAACTGAGATTTAAACACGAATTTCAATAATACAAATGTCCCAAAAACAGCAAAAGTGGCATTTTGTTAAACTAATGGCTAATTGAAAAACATAATGAACGGGTCATATCTATTGATAAAAAGGCTTCGAATCTCTTGGAATTTGAAGTGAAAAGAGATTCTGAAACGTGTAATTTGTGAGTGCCACACAAAAGTTTCTTCTCAACTTATTTGGTTGTCTCAATTTGTTTTGATTTAATTTTTAGAGAAATTATGTACTTAAATGCACCTATGTACATTGTACATATATCCTTAATTCAAGAACCAAACATTTTTCTCTCTACAATTTTTAAGTTTTGTTGACTTCTTTAAGATCAAAATATTTTCTATCATCTACGAGTAAGCAGACTGATAGCGATAATAATAATAGACCCCCGAAAATTGAAATCGAAAAAAATACGTCAAAAAATCAAGACAATTCTTCATATCAGATCCTCTCTCCTTTTCTGGGTTTTTGAATTTTTGTAGCGTGCTTCGCAATATTAGAAATGGAAACAAGAAAAGCTTATATTATTTTTGAAAAAAAGCTACGTTTCAAATCAATTTCTTACATTTCTGCGTGAAATGCACCAAAAACCATCTAAACTATTGTGTTTTAGCTCTTGAATATGACATATTTAGAAAACAGTTGGCATCTTGGAATGCACCAACTTCTGTAAATTATAAATTAAATAAGTATGCCCTATGAATAGAGCTTCAGAATTGTTTGTCCGATAATGAAAAAAAGAGACCCTCTAAACTCCACTAACTATAGAACATCAGTCTTCTTAACATCGCATATCTATCTATCTTTTAAAAGTCTGTCAAATTACTCGTATATGCTGTTGACATTGACATTATCGAAAGACTATGAAAAAATCAGATGAAAGGACTTTGTGTTGTTTCGAGAGTAAAATTCTTCGCGTGATGTATGGTCCTGTATGCATAGAAGGTGAGTGGAGAGGAACATAAAACGACGAGCTGTACGGGCCGTAGAGGGACGAAGACGTAGCCAGGAGGATAAAAGTTAAAAACTTGAGATGGCTAAGTCAGGTAGAGTGCACGAAAACTAATGCTCCGCCCAGCACAAACACAAGTAGCACTCAACTTGGAGTGCGCAACTGGAGACATTTAGCTAGGACGGACCATGCTAGATTGAGAAGTTTGTTAAGTGACGCCCTAGTTCCCACAAAACTGTAGCGCCCCTTAAACTAATTAAATAAGTAAGAATGTTATTAAAATCGTTCTTATTTGTCGAACTTGACATTTTTTTAATTTCTCGAAAATCTAAATTGTTTGTTTATAGAGATATAAGTGTATGTTTTCGTTTTGAATGTATTAAAAAAATAGCCAAAGATATCGACTTCAAATAACCAAGAAAGAACTTAAAAAAGTACAGTTCTTGTATACTTTTGACTTTATTTTATTACAACAATTTAAAAAAAAAAGTGAAACTTAGTTGACCCCAATGTTTTACGAACCAATTTCGCTATCCATTCCAATTAAATTTAATTTTACACATTATGAAGTTATACACAATAATTGGTTTAACAAAAAATAAAAAACAATACAGTTTTTTAAACAAACAAATTTAACAAAAGTATTTTTTTGTATAAACAATATTTTATGAACAATAAGTTATATTACCTTCAAAATAATTGTATGCTTGAAAATTAAAACAAATGTAAGGGCAACAATTAGTTTTTTTCTGAATTTATGTTTTCAAAATTGTATGTTTTCTGACATTTGATTTTTACTATTCTGACACGAATCTGTGTAGAAGAACACCTCGAAGCAACACTTGACGTCAAACAAGCAGGATTCCGAACTCCTGCATTGATCACATCAACACCATCCAGATCGTCATCGAACAGTGCGATGAATATCGGTCACCACTTCACCTGCTTTTCAAAGATTTTGAGAAGGTTTTCGACAACGTCAACATGAAGTTTATCTGGTATGCTTTGCGGAGGAGTAGTGTTCTAGATAAACTCATCTCGTATACGATGTTTGCTTGCTATTTTCTTGGATAATGGATCCTCACCAAATGACAACAAGGGTGGAAGAAGAAGCAAAATTGTGGGGCTTAAATGCAACACGGGAAACAATAAAGATGTTAAGCCTCGGAACCTCCCACACATCCTCTCTAATAAACATTGTTCAACAACCAGTAGAAAAAGTAGAGATTTTTCAGTATCTTGGAAGTATTGTCTCTACTGAAGGCGGAGCCGAACAAGATATCGAACAAGATGAGTTCGGGATGTTGTCCAATGTCTGGATGAACAACTCTCTCAGCTTGAAGACAAATCTACTACTGTTTCGCTCAACACTTAACAACAACCATTACCAGGAACTGTAGACCTTCATCTTACCGATTTTACCATACCATGTAGTTTTCAGGAAAACACCAACAGAAGTTCATAATGACGGTGATTGGCTGCAAAATTCCTGAAAGCCGTCTTTTCGTGACTGACAATTTAAGCATTTTAAACCTCGAATTAAACTTAGCATTTTGCCGAAGTTTTATTTGGAGATTCATTGTAGCTGACGTTAGCATACCAATCATTGAACTTCGTCTGGACTTCAGTCAAAAGGACAGATAGCACTTGTTAATCAGAAATCAACAATTCATCTGAATTCACTGCATTACTGACCGAATTTCAAGCACTAACTGACACAAACATAAAACTGTTTATCATATTCATATTTATCACCAATTAAAGATAGCCAAAAAAGCATTTGAAGACAAACTTCTCGCGGGAACAATTTAACCATCTGATAGTCCCTGGTCTTTACCATTACATCTGGCAAGCAAGGGAGAAAAGAGTTGGTGTCTATCTATTCTGCACGTCATATTCACGATTTCACGCAAAATATTCATGGAAACAAAGTTTTTTTAAACATCAACTTATTAAAGTCATATCAACAAATGACTTTTGGACTACACAATGCCTAACAAATCTTATGGAGAAATTATTACTTCCAAGAGATGAAACACCCAAAAAATGTCCTGAAACTTAACCCAGACTCCATAAGTATTGCTTGTGTGTCTCCAACAAAAATAAATAGCAACTAATATACATTTTTATATAAATAACTTTTTTTCATATTTTAAATCAAATATTATTAAATATTTACACTAAATTGTTTGCATATAAAAATAAATAAATAAATAATTTTAGGATACAATTTTATCATCACATCTACATATATCAAAAAATGTCTATAAAATTTTAACAATAGTAGTTTGAATAAATAAACCAAATACATAAGTACTTATTTCTAACCACTACGGTTATTTGTCACAGTTCTTGCCACAGTCTCAACAAAGACATATCCATCTTTAGCATTTTTCTCAATCAATCTAGCTGGTAGAACAAATCCGTAGCGTCCTGTGTCACCCATTTCAATTGTATAAGCGTACTTAATACCAGCAACGCCCTTTGCCCAATCATCAGAACCACCTGCTGCTGGATAAAGCGTTTTCGCTGACGATCCAACAGTGTATTTAGTACTGCTTAACCGAGAGATTTTCTATTGCATATAAAAATAAAGTCCAACAACACATTAGTAAATTTAAGATGACCGAAATGTCAAAAAAGAACACAAAACTTACAGTGGCTGCTTCACGAGCAACGCGGTCCAAATCACTTGAATCTGTTGTTAAAATAGAATCATGTCCCCAAGGATAAAGAATATACTGCCCATAACTGTGGAATGTTAAATATGACTTGAAAAATCCCTTGGGCATTTTGGTCATAAAACTAGCAATTGCCATAGATTCCGGTTCCGAAAAGGACTTTAATCCGCGGAAAACATCCGAACAAGGAGCCGCTGAAGTACCCTTTCCGCCCCAAGCATATCCAAAGTTACGATTCAAATCGACTCCAGGACACTGCCTGCCTGATGGACGGCGATTCTTTCGCCACATTCTGTCAGTTGTGTGAGTGTATTCATACCCGTCGGGATTTGCCATTACGTAAAAATACCTAAAAGAATCAGAAACATAAACGTATAGATTTTTTTCACATTTTTTTTTCCAAAATTCCTTGCTGCATTACCAATCGACGTTCCTCATATAAGCCGGTAGATCATCCCACCCTTCGACAATGTTGTTAAGAATATACGTCACTGTAGCAGGACCAATCCATTCTCTGGCGTGAATTCCAGCGTCAATCCAAATTGCTGGATTTTGAGCTTTTCCATTTGATACTCTAGAAATAAAAAAAGAAAAATCAAATCTAAAGTCCTTATTTGGAAAAATGGAAGAAAAAGGGAAGAAAACAAAATAGAAAAATATTCGTACTTGAGGAGCTTGAGTGGGTTCTTTTGGAACGAGTAGCCAATCGTCTCAACAGTGCACAAGTCTGGATATGTCTTAGCCAAGTAGTCAACGAAACCGTAAATATCGTCTAACCGATGGTAGGCCTTCCACGTCATGCGGTGTCCTTAAAAAACAAAAGCATATGACAAATAAACTTAAAGAAAAAAAAAACAAACAAAAATGCGTGTTTTATTAATAGTGTACTTAACTTTATATATTAAAAAGGGGAGCTATTTTTATGTTCATGGCGTTGTGCTTATGCAACCCTAATGGAGAACAAAAACGTGATTCCTCAACCGTAAAGACATTTTTATAAGAACCATTGCTGTGTTATGTGTCTAATTGAACAATTTTCGAAAACACTTTTCCAATTGTTTAAATGTGATATCCGATATGTGCTACGTGATTTTGGGGGGGAAAAATATCGACTTAACAATCTATCTCATTTATTCGTGGTTTCATGATCGAAGTTTTTGTTTTGATGAATGTATTAGTGTTGTTAGCTATGTGGCGAGTTTGTTTGGTGTTTCCGACATGACCATGACCTGACTTAACCTTTGTGAATTACTTATACGAACATGTTGTAGGTTTGAACATTGAACAAGTTTTTTGTGTTGATATTTCTTCATTTAAACGTACTACATATACATTATCTCCAAAATTGAATATGTTTGAAAATTGAGTGCTTTAAAATATAATATAAGATCTTCTTCCTGGCAATAAAATTGCACAATTGCCATGAGTTGTGATGGCCTTAACTCAAATCCGACTTCAAAATAATGTTTAACGTCAGGTTTTTGAGATATTATTTTTTATTATTCGAAAAAAAAACAAGGTATGTATAGAGGGCTTTTTGATGCTATCTTAATTTATGAAGTAGGTTTTTTCAATAAAATCCGTGATGGTTTTCCAAGTTTATAATCGAAAAATCTTCATAAGTTGTTAGATTTCACCTGTCTTACAAAAATCCGAAAAAACGCTACACCATTTATGCTAAAACGGTTTTCAACAGTAAAAAGGCAAAGGGGTTTGAAAGTAAGTTTTGCTCTTGTAACGAATCTGTTGTCTAAACAACACTACTATACTTAATGATCACACAAATTACCGTTTGATTCTTAATGATAAAATGTAATTCTACTATACCAAGTTTTTGAAATACATATATATATATAAATAATGTTGAAAACGCGTATTTTTAAAACTTAAGCAAATAGTTAAAAGTTAAGCTTGGTTTCGAAATCAGCAATAAAAACGAAGTCCATAACGTTTTTTTTTCATAACTATACAAGTATTAAAATCAAGGTTTACTAAAAACTTCATATTGAGTCAAGTAAGGACTAATAACTTATAGTCCAGTCAAGGAATGAGGTGTAGAGTGCGTGAGCAGGTAACTAAACGATTCCTTCAGAAACTTGTTTAGAGGGCCTAGCTTGTTAACATACCAAAAGTCCTGACTCCTAGGTGATGAGCGGGGGGGAGGAGTGGGGTGTAAAGGTACGAATTTTGGGTTTAACGCTTATATCTCGAAAACGGTGCATATTTTCAGATAATAAAATGGAGTTATTTAAATTATCTAAAACTTTTATATCATATGTTTTTTCTAATTCCTAACCGTTTTCGAGCTATACCCTCGGAAAAATTTGAAATTTACAAAAAAATCAATTTACGTCAAAATATTCATAAACATTGCATCATATTGTCTAAACCTATTCATAAACGAAAAGTATGAATAGGAAAGAAGTTGTAGATTTTTAAATTCCCTTTTAGAATATCTGTATATACATATGCTGATTAATGTCCAACCCGCCTAAAGTTACAGCTATTTTAAAACTTGTATAGCATTTTGCAATTTTCAGAAAATTAGTTTGTATATCATATTCTTAACCCACAACCTTTGTTTGTGTATTTTGTTTAAATTACAGATAACTATATCAGCAATTTGTTAGTCAATTAAATTTAATACTTGAAAACAACATTAAAAGAGCCGTATGCAATAGAACGCCGATTAACCGAATCGCCAATTATTATCAGTATCGGTCCTAAGCGTTATATTATAAATTAAAACTAAATAATTTTTCAATAAAAACAAGTTCAATAATAATTCTTTTTTTATTGGGTACATGGCAACCATAACAACAGGGGATTTCAGTGAAAAAACTAAAGTTATAACCCTCCCCTTAATCAATGCGCCTCCAACAAACTATGTCACGGTCTATACGGCCTTGCAATATGCTTGCGAGTTGATCCAGCCACTATACTGGAAGGCGCGGGAAATCTGATGTCCTTTTTAGGCAGCATAGGCTACTTCATGACTG
The DNA here is from genome assembly GCA_920104205.1 of Eupeodes latifasciatus. Taxonomy (NCBI): domain Eukaryota; kingdom Metazoa; phylum Arthropoda; class Insecta; order Diptera; family Syrphidae; genus Eupeodes; species Eupeodes latifasciatus. The sequence continues at coordinate 84,702,553 of OV049926.1, read as the reverse complement.
GAAGTGGCCTAAAGGAACTGTTATGCACTACCCACGCTCCTCTATCTGTTGACAAAATGCTCCAGGGTCACGCGTTCGCTAGAGCAGTAAGAGGACATTTGCTTGCAACGACGGCATTGTCCAACAAAATATTGGACCAAATTATACTGACAGAAGAAGAGAAGTCTACTGTAACAGACATTTTGTCAGGTTTCCTTGATGAGCCACCTGCACTGAATGCCTTAAATGAAAACCCAATCATCAAAAAGTTGGCTGAGAAATTTGGTGGTAAATTGCAACAGCTTAAAAACAATGGACCAACAGCTCAGCTATGGATCCAGTACTTCAACATGGTAAATCTAATCAAGGAATATATACATGCAGAAAGATCTGGTAATTGGGATTCACACCTGAACTGTGTCAAAAAATGATACCGTACTTTCATGCATCTGGACACTTTCCCTACGCAAAGTCCTGCCAGTTGTATATTCAAGATATGTAAAATCTACTATCAACAATGACTGCTGAAGAATACCACAAGTTTGCAGCCAGCGGGTATTTTACTATGGGACGCTCTGATCGCTTTTGGTCAGACGTATGGTCAGATATGACAATTGAAACCACGTTGATGCAATCATTCAAAAGCCGAGGAGGCATAACTGGCGGCAGAGGTGTTTCACACAACGTACTCAGCAAATGGTTAGTTGGTATGAGTGCAACTCATGAGATATGCACTTCGCTTGAAGAGTTTTCTGGAGTCACATTCACTTCAAGTGAACAACACAAGGACATTGGACAGGCTCGCAAGAGTAAATATGCAGAAGACATTGTCAAACTCAATCGGTGGTTTGATTCTCATCCTCCCTTCCCAGAAACCTCTCAAATCATGTCAATTTTGAGTGGAGTTGTCGGAGATGCCACGATAGCATGCTATGATGCTGTTCAAGTTGGTAAAGGGGCTATGAATTCAATAGTTGACTTGACATTTGCAGACGTAAGGTTATCGCGCAAGGATCGGGCATTGCCAATATCTTCTGTCAGCTCATCGATAAAAGTTCACGATGAAAAGGTAGTAGTTGACCCAACATTGCTCTTTCAGCGGATATGTATAAGCAAACGATCAGATGCGGATTTGATGACATATTTTTAGTATGAGTTGGCCCCATTTCCCATAGCACTGTTCAACGAAAGTGGCATGAGAAAGACAAACAAATCAGTGCTGTACAACTTGTTTGAGCCAACCAAGAAAGATATTCTTCTGCCTCAAATGAACATTGTAGTCGATGGAGGATTTCTACTCCACAGAGTTATTTTGCCAAAAGATGCATCGGTTGTGACTATTTGTAATAGTTATATCACCTACGTCGACCACCATTATCCTGGGACTACTCGCACTGTGGTGTTTGATGGGTACGCAAACACAGCCAATATCACTAAATCACAAGAACAAATGCGTCGTTACAGACTAAAAAGGTCAGCCGACATCAATTTGACACGGGACACACAAAACAAAATACACGGACAAAGGTTGTGGGTTAAGAATATGATATACAAACTAATTTTCTGAAAATTGCAAAATGCTATACAAGTTTTAAAATAGCTGTAACTTTAGGCGGGTTGGACATTAATCAGCATATGTATATATACATATATTCTAAAAGGGAATTTAAAAATCTACAACTTCTTTCCTATTCATACTTTTCGTTTATGAATAGGTTTAGACAATATGATGCAATGTTAATGAATATTTTGACGTAAATTGATTTTTTTTGTAAATTTCAAATTTTTCCGAGGGTATAGCTCGAAAACGGTTAGGAATTAGAAAAAAACATATGATATAAAAGTTTTAGATAATTTTAAGAACTCCATTTTATTATCTGAAAATATCCGATGCACCGTTTTCGAGATATATGTAAGCGAAAAACCCAAAATTCGTACCTTTACTTCCCACTCCTCCCCCCGCTCATCACCTAGGAGTCAGGACTTTTGGTATGTTAACAACCTAAGCCCCCTGAACAAGTTTTTGAAGGAATCTCTTAGTTACCTGCTCACGCACTCTACACCTCATTTTGGGTCATTTATTGACTGGACTATTATGAGAATTTCAAGAAACTAAGTAAGATACAACAATGATTTAAACTGTAACCAGAAAAGACAAATGTGTACTTTGCAAAATCATCATAATACAATTTATTGTTAAGATATATTTTAAGATTTAACTTAATCTTACAAACTCCGTTTTTGGTTATTTTTAGTATTTCCAAAGGGGCATATTTTAAGAAATGTGATGTGATTAAAAGATTTTAAGGCGAGATTCGAATTTATGACATCTTATTTCTTTAAAAAAGTATTGTTTTGTTTGTGGGGCAGAAAAAAAACGTACAGAGTAATAAAGTTCAGCTTTTAATTGAATGACAGCTTTTAATTGAATGACAAGATCATCTGTCAATTTGACATAAGTAGTCATGTCGTCTGAACATGTGTTTATAAAAACTCTATGGCCAAATTTGTATGCCTTGAAAGTAATCAAGCAATCTATACTTGTATACTTGTAATACTTTTGCATTGTTTTTTTTTCTTCAAAAAATGTAAAATATACCCTAGAATGCAACTCTTCCTTTCTTCCTCTGATATTCTTTAGTACATTGAATAGCTTTGCCTTGTGTAAGAAAAAGGGTTACGCCAGTCAAGGGAAACCTTATAGACTTCAATTAAAGAGTAGAGGCCCGTACTTTATCTAACTATTGTTAACAATCGTTAACTATATTCTCGTTCCTAAACGTTAATATTGTTACGATTTGTATCAATTAGACGTCAACGAGCTAAGTTTGAACTGTCCTGAAGTGAATGATTTGAGGGAAAACAATAAATTTAAAAGCCATTAATCATCTAAATAGAACCAAAAATGCTCATTACAAAATAAACCAATGTTTTTTTTTGATGATTCCTCTCTTTGCTTTATCTTTTTGTTAAAAAAAAACTAAACATTTAAAAAAATATTTGGTTTCATTTGTTGATAGTTTGACAGATCAACAATTTCTAACAATTTTCATTCCTAAATTGACGAGTTTATATTTCTATATTTCTCAGAGATTTTTGTAATCCCAAACATATATTGTATGTATAATTTCCCATACAAATTTCTCACTTTTGCTTTGAGAAATCTGAAAATAAAATTTGTATGATTCGATTTCTCAAGAATTCTCTATCGCACAATTCAAAAAGGAAGAAAAGAAACGCATTGCTTTTTTGATTGCAAGGTGAGAATGAATAGTGAATTTTGATTATATAAGGTGATTCTTTAAAAGCTATAGAAAAGTACGAGTATTTTGATTGCAAGGTGAGAATGAATAGTGAATTTTGGTTATATAAGGTGATTTTTTAAAAGCTATAGGAAAGTTTTTCAAAAAAAAAAAAACACCTCAAATTCAGAAAAATGCATGAAATCTTTATTTGAATCGATAGTACGGTCCATATAATTTAATGTTTGAAGATTATTTCATGGAAATGCTGACCTTGACTGCGCCTCAAATGGTCCATCCGCTTAGTCCAATTTTGACATACTCTTTCCAACATTTCGGCCGGTATCTCACGAATAAATGCTTCAATGTTGTCTTCCAATGCGTCAATTGAAGCGGACTTGTATGTATAGACATGAGCTTTAACATAGCCCCACAAAAAATAGTCTAAAGGCTCTAAATCGCACGATCTAGGCGGCCAATTGGTCCCGAACGTGAAATAAAATGTTCACCGAACTCGCCTCTCAATAAGTCCATTGTTGCGCGTGCTGTGTTGCATGTGGCGCCGTCTTGTTGAAACCACATATCATGCAAGTCAAGCTATTGCATTTTGGCAAAAAAAAATGGATATCATCTCACGGTAGCGCTCACCATTCACAGTTACGTTACGATTCGCATCATCTTTGAAGAAGTACGGTCCAATGATGCCACCAGCCCATAAACCGCACCAAACTGTGACTTTTTCTGGATGCATTGGTAGCTCTTGCAATGCTTCTGGCTGATATTCACTCCAAAATCGACAATTCTGCTTATTTACGTACCCATTGAGCCAAAAATGAGCTTCGTCGCTGAACACAAGAAGCGCGCGATGAACTTTCTTAACAGAGCACGCATTTTGATAATAAAATTCAATAAATTGCAAGCGTTGTTCGTTTTTAAGACGATAATACAACAACAATAGTTAACAATTGTTTGACCAAGAACAGACAATACGAAGGTGACTGTATGAAAGTGATGTTAAGACGGCTAACGTTTGTTACAAAGCTTTTTAAAAAGTCGCACAAATTTTCGAAAAAGTTGAAATTTCGAATCACTTAGTGAGTCAACTGAACAAATCAAAAATTACCAAAAGGTATAAGCCGTAAGCACATAGTTAAAACGGTTGTAAATGAATGTGGATCAGAGATGGCCTTAGAAAATGTCATTAAAATAGATATCCGAAATGATGGATTTTTCTATTTCAAAGCAAAATAAAAATAGTTTATCCAAGGGGTTGAAAACTCATTCCGAATCCATTCGCAACTCATACGTCGGATTCTGTAATCGGCACGATTATTTTAGATCTGCACTCGAAAAGAAAATCATTTTCTGAGATGGGGTATATTTTCAACAGAAGTTGTTATATAATTGAAAGCATTGTAAAAGAGTTTAAAGGTGTAAACAGAAGCTGCCCACCCAGGAAGTTAACAAGGAATGAAAAAAGTTCTGTGGTTAATTCTATTAAAAAAATTCTAAATTCACGTCCTCTGATAAACTTCTGAACAATTTTGGAAAACGATTTGGACGAAAACCATTAAAAATATAATGCATTATGCTGTTTACTTTACCCAAAGCTAAAACCGTTTACTAGTAAAGTGAAAAAGATAAGGCGTATGGAATTCGATAAAAACTTACGTGAACTAGGAATCAGACTTTTGGGACAAAGTTATATTTTTGACGAATGCAAATTAATTAAAATAAATGTTTATAAACGAATTAAAAGAAAGTATTCGTTAGTTCTTATTAAAAATATAAGTTTGTTTTTAAAAAACAGAACAGAGGTGTGCCAATAGTGTTGTCCGTGTCTGTTTATATAACAAAACAAATAAAAAGAACCAACACAACATGTACACAAAAATTCACAATCCTATAAATAGAAATATATAAAAAGAGAAACATAATCTTATGGATACACTCTGCGACAAAAATATAGCACATCACATTATTTTCCAATATTACAGCTAGCCATGAGATGACAAACCTTATTATTACAAAATCTTTTTTTAGAGGAAAACGCCTTACAAGTGCAGAGATTCACGTGGCTCTAATTCTTTTTTTATGAAAATATGAAAACAGCAGAAATTGCAAAGTATTTTAACAGGAGCCGGAAAGTAAAAACGAATTTGTTCCAAGACCTTGAAAATTGTGGTAAGTCACGCAGTGGTGGACGACCAAGAGCGGTTAGATATTGAGAAGAACGAGCTATTTTACGTAACGCTTCAATTTCTAGACTTACTGCTAGAAAAATTGTAGAACGTTCTGGAGTTAATACTAATATTGGGAATGTGCAAGGAATCTTGAAAAAGTCTCAAACCGTCCAACGCAAACAAATCAAAGAATACAGAAAAACACCGTGAAGCTCGACTTAAGTTTGACCCAAATAAGTGGTCATAGTATTACCATGGGTGCCAGTACCCGTGGCATGATGGTTAGTGCGTTGGACTGTCATGCCAGAGGTCTTGTGTTCGATCCCTGCCTATGCCATCTAAAGTTTTTTTCACGGGTAATGCCTCTTGCAAGGAATTGACAAATTCTCCAAGAGTAATTCTTGTCATGAAGTGCTTTCTTAAATTAGCCATTCGGATTCGGCTTTAAAACTGTAGGTCCCCTCCATCTCTCCATCAGTACTGGCACACAGGAATGGTTGAGAGTTGTAACTTGTAAGCCCTAGTCTTCGGAAAGAACAGCAGTACCTTAGGCGTCGCCAACATGGGGGGATGTTTAATGATTTGGGCAGAAACTGGTTATTGTGGAAAAACGGAAACATTTTACTAAGAGTCCAATGATTTTCCAGCAGGACAATTCTGCCGTTCATACTGGTAGGATTGTAAAGCACTATTTTGAAAAAAATAATAAAGAAATTCTAAAATGGCCAGCCCGCTCTCCGGATCTTAAATATTATTATTCTTTATTTTTTCAATTTAATTTTGTATAAAGTACATTAAAGAATACGGTCATGGCTATTCTGCCGTCTGCCGGAGTTTACATTACAAAATAAACTAATAAAAATAAGAAAAAGGAGGAAATATAATTGAAATTACTAGATTTAAACAGAACTTATCTTAAATCTTAAATATTATTAAACATTTTTGGGCAAATCTTACAAGAGAAGTTTTTGTCGAAAACAGGTAATATATCTTGAGGAGTTTTAAAAGAGCATTCAATCAAAATAGGATGCGATTCCGCTGAATAACATCCGAACATTATTTAAATCTCTGCAAAAGCGAGTAACAGATGTTTTTAAGAAACAACCGGGATCAACGCACTATTGAATTAAGTTATTATATTGAAGTATAACCCTTTTCTACATTAAGTTTTTATATTCTTTTTTTAAAAAAGTGCTTTCTTTTTGTCGCATCATTAAAGACTGAACTGGATCATTTTTATTGTTTTTGTGATAGGCAGACCCCTCCTTACCACTGGGCCCACTGGGCCCAGGCCCAGAGCCCCGCAATCACCAGGGGCCCCCAAATTGCTGAAACATCACTTAACCTCTATTGGTCTATTTTCAAGAAAAAAAATATTTCGATACAATTTTAGATGCATAAAGAATGATCAGAATTCGTACTTTCCTATATCTGTATGAAAAAATAAAGATAATAATATCTGCAACACGCATACAGTTTGCATCAACGCAGTAACTCATACATAAGCAATTTAACTATCCGTCGGATGAACGGCACTCAATTTTTTAAGATTTCAAGGTAAAGAGGTACAGAGTTTTTGTTTTTGGCCATTCAATTAGATAGATGAAAGATTACACTTCTCACTATTTATTTTATAGGTCAATAGTAAGCGTTGATAGTACACCCGATCTGTCTCATGTTGATCAACTAACATTTATTATTCGTTACGTAAAATATCACGAGCCTGTTGAAAGGTTTTTGGACTTTATTCCAATTAACAAACATAGATCTGATTATTTAGCGGAAACCATACTGAAAGTTTTGGAGGATCATGACACATTTCGATAACAGATTGCAGAGGCCAAATCTACGACAACGCGGCAAATATGTCAGGAAGGTTTTCTGGTCTGCAGGCAAGAATAAAAGAAAAATGTAAATTTGCCACTTTTGTATCATGTGCAGGGCACTCATTAAACTTGGTAGGAGTGCATGCCGCTGGGTGTGTTTTAGAAGCAACCAAATTTTTTGACATTATTCAAAAATTGTATAACTTTTTTTCGGTATCTTCTCATCGATGGAGTGTGTTGACTGCTCATTTAGGTCCAAAAAATGTTTTAAAAAGCTTTCTCAAACAAGATGGTCGGCGCGAGCTGATGCACTTCAAGAAATTGGAACTCTGTATTGCAAAGAATTAATAAAACAAGTACTTTACTTCAAAAACAAAATATTACCCTGGATGTTGCAATAAATTTGCTGAGTGCAATAGATGAATTAATTATAATTGGGCTCAGGGACAATTTTGATAACTTTGATTCATCAGCCATACAAAAAAATCCGGATTCCGAATACAAGGAACTTTCTGAAAGGTTTTGAAAGGTCCTGGCTCACGCCAGACTTTTTTTGACGGCTCTGGACCCTTAGTAATTCTGACTGGGAAAGAAAGATTTAAAATTGAAACCTTTCTTCCCATTGTCGACACACTAAGCGTTCATTTGAAACAGCGACTAGGTTCGTATACGAAGATTGGCCAACGTTTTGATTTTTTTCGATTAAAAAATCTGAATTCAGAAGACTTAAAAGAGAACTGCAAATCTTTTGCTAAATTTTACACCGAAGATGTGAACGGAGATGAACTACATGCTGAATGCCTGAATTTAAAAGACTACTTAAAAATTAGTCGACACGAAAATGAAAAAACCGACAACATTCTAGAGCTTTATAATTTTTTAAAAACTAATAAAATTGAAGATGAATTTCCAAATGTTGAAATTGCACTAAGAATTTTCTTAAGTATGATGGTGACCAATTGCAGTGGGGAACGTTCCTTCTCTAAGTTAAAAAGAATCAAAAACGAACTCAGAACTACAATGATTCAAGAAAGATTGACATGTTTGTCGCTGATGTCAATCGAAGATGTGATCAATGATTTTACTAATCTCAAATCAAGAAAAAGACCCCTTCAATAAATATTCCTTTCTTTTACCTGAAAAAATATAGTATGTGTCACTATATTGTTCTTTAAATAACATTTTCATTAACTTTTTTAATTGACTGTTATTTAAATTTTGTTTATTTTTGAATTTTATATGACATACGTATTTATTTTTTGTTTTTAATTTTGCATTGTTTATGTGTATGTTTTAAATGCTGCAATAACTATTTATTTTTGTAATGAATTAAAAAAAAATTATTTATTTAAAAAATTAAAAGAATAAATATCAATTCAGTTATGTGATTTTTTCTGTATACCTTCATTACACAACATAACATTTTTATATAATCATACAGGGGCCCCATTTTCGAAAAGTGCCCAGCGCCCCAAAAGGGTAAAGACGGCCCTGGTGATAGGATAGACTTGTATTTAATTGCTATTTTTTAATAGTTCTCATTAAAGAATAAATACTTTACAAGTGACTGTTTTTTATTTGCTAAAAATTATAAAAATACCAACAAATCTAAATGTGCTATTATTTTGTCGCTGAGTGTATTATATGCTAGAATAGTTCTTTTTGTTGTTTTTCGCACAAAGTACAAACGGAAGTGCATTCAACTGTTTTGTTTTTGTTCAACTTTATGTACATTGCTAAAGAGTTTGTGGTTTTAAAGAGCACAATACTAACACATGTTCTTTATTCTTACAAAAAAGAAGAGAAAAACTAACAGAAAAATATGGAATTAACCAACCACGAAGGGATGCAATTTAATCCTGGACTTATCCGGTTTTTCATGTTTGCTTGAATAGTGTTTGGGTTGAGTTGAGCCTGTTTATCCGGATTTAAAAAACGTAATTGTCGAAAAGAACGTTTAAGAAACTCTCATATCACTTTATCTAAATTAGGTTAAGTATTATATTTAGGTATATAAATAGAAGGTTTAAGATGCAAATTTAGTTCATTGGAAAATGCTTTTGTTTTTTATTTTTATTATTAAACTTAATGCGCATCATACACAAGGATAATAATTATTATTCTACGAAACGATTTGTATGCATTCAAGCACACAAATTGTTGGTTAACATTGTCACCAAGGTTAGACACAGCATATTTAAATATTTCAAAACGCTTAGTCACAATGTGTATGAAATGATTTGTATACATTTTGTAGAGTATAGAGAGTAGATAGCTAATAGGGCCCATACACTACACAAACTGTTTGAGCAAACGAATGTATTTTGTTGTTGTAAAAATGTTTGTGCAATCTGTTTGAGTAGTGTGTAGCGATGATGCGTGTTTGCGCAAGCGGTTTGAACAAAATAAAAAAAAAATGAAATTTCCGTGCCGCACAAACAAGTTTGTGTGGTGTGTATTGAATTTTGCTCAAACCGATGCCAATTTTCATAGAGCTAACATGAATAAACAAGAGGAACAAATTTGTTGGACTGAATTCATTGAACTTTATAAAAGTTTACCGGTATTGTGGTGTGTAAAAAGTAATATCTCTCAAACATGTTTGTGTAGTGTGTGGCGAAACTATGTTTGCTCAAACACACGTTTGAATAAACGTGTTTGCGTAGTGTATGGGCCCTATAAGCTTCTAAAATTTAATCAAATTAATTGAAAATATATATTGTCAAAGCAAAAGATCTATTTTGATTTTAATAGTTTTAATAGCAAAGCAAGGGAAAAATAAAAACCGCTTTCTTTTAAACTGCCTCCTGCATATGATGGAGTCAACAATTGTTTATATGTTTATAAATATCTTTTAACAAGATTTCAAATTTGGTTTCAACTGTGATATACATTAACTGGCATTGAGTATATCCATCGCAATGCGTCGTCGAATTTCTGTAAAATTTCTTCCGATGAAAGCTACCTCGAAACGAAAATGAGTTGCCTATGCATGATGCGTTGTTTAGAAAGCTATACGCTCCAACGGTTACCTTGATAGGGCCGATTAACTTCCCATAGGAAGTTATTTTAATCGGCCCGATGTGTATAATTGAAAATGTTGACATTTCTGGACGTTTTGAGTTCTATATAATAGAAATCAAAGGTTTGTAGAGAGATGTGTGTGCTTACGTGCTTGTGTATATTATATTTTATAATGTACCAAGCTAGTATAATTTTGGACAAAAATGTTTTTTTTTTTGCAAATTTATACTATTTTATTTATTTGAAAACAAATACATATTTACGAAACACGAAAACCTAAAAAACAACAAAAAACTGATAAAAATGGTTTTCGACTCAAGTATTATGAGAACAAGGAAAGATATTGACTTCAAATTTTTTCATTTCACCCAACAATTTTTTTTGAATATTTTGTTAAACTTTAAGGCAAATCGATAGTTATCAGTGTGGGTCGCATCCCAACTTCTTTTTTCATTCATAACATTGAATATTTGTGTATTCCATATTTTGAAAATTGAGTGCGCGGTCATGGTTCCAGTTGCGGATCTATCCGTATTGTGTGTTTGTACGAAAATCTTGAAGAAATTGTTTAACAAAAGTCCACACTTCACTTAGTTTTATTTAAATAGTTGCTTTTCGTGAGAAAAGTAATTTGTCGAAATATGTTTGAATTTTACTGCGTGCGTGTCGAAACAAAAAATTAGGTTAGGTCCGTTTTTGACATTCGAAGATAGAACCCATTTCGGTAAATTGTTTAAAATTGGTAATACAAAAATACTGAGATGGGACCCCACACTGACTGATCCATGCCCATCTTTCGATTTTTCTTAAGCTTAAACAAAATAATGGGTGATTTTTTTGAGGTTAGGATTTTCATGCATTAGTATTTGACAGATCACGCGGGATTTCAGACATGGTGTCAAAGAGAAAGATGCTCAGTATGCTTTGACATTTCATCATGAATAGACTTACTAACGAGCAACGCTTGCAAATCATTGAATTTTATTACCAAAATCAGTGTTCGGTTCGAAATGTATTTCGTGACAAATTTTGTTCAGCGATGAGGCTCATTTCTGGTTGAATGGCTACGTAAATAAGCAAAATTGCCGCATTTGGAGTGAAGAGCAACCAGAAGCCGTTCAAGAACTGCCCATGCATCCCGAAAAATGCACTGTTTGGTGTGGTTTGTACGCTGGTGGAATCATTGGACCGTATTTTTTCAAAGATGCTGTTGGACGCAACGTTACGGTGAATGGCGATCGCTATCGTTCAATGCTAACAAACTTTTTGTTGCCAAAAATGGAAGAACTGAACTTGGTTGACATGTGGTTTCAACAAGATGGCGCTACATGCCACACAACTCGCGATTCTATGGCCATTTTGAGAGAAAACTTCGGAGAACAATTCATCTCAAGGAATGGACCGGTAAGTTGGCCACCAAGATCATGCGATTTGACGCCTTTAGACTATTTTTTGTGGGGCTACGTCAAGTCTAAAGTCTACACAAATAAGCCAGCAACTATTCCAGCTTTGGAAGACAACATTTCCGAAGAAATTCGGGCTATTCCGGCCGAAATGCTCGAAAAAGTTACCCAAAATTGGATTTTCCGAATGGACCACCTAAGACGCAGCCGCGGTCAACATTTAAATGAAATTATCTTCAAAAAGTAAATGTCATGGACCAATCTAACGTTTCAAATAAAGAATCGATGAGATTTTGCAAATTTTATGCGTTTTTTTTTTTTTAATTTCTCAAGCTCTTAAAAAATCACCCGATATTACTAACAATAATTTTTTTTGTTCTCATTATACTTAAATCGAAAACGATCTCCTATCATTTTTTTTTAGATGTTCGTGTTTTGTAAAGTTATCAATTGAATTTTTCTAAAACATTAACATTAAAAGTTAGCAACAATATTTTCCATATCATGATTTATATAACATCTGCACAATTATTCTTATAAAGTTAGGTTAGGTTAGGTTAAAGTGGCTGCGGATACAAAAACCACACACTTAGGCCAGAAGAAAAGGTCCATTATGATACCACATGAATCTAGAGAATTACTTCCCACTAGTCGAACCATTTTGAGCTTTTCATAAAGCGAAGGAGATATCTGATATCCTTTTTAGCTAGTTCACTGGGATCATCAAAATGTATTCTCCCAGATGAAGTTTGCGTCTTAGTGAAAGAGCAGGGCAGGTGCAGAGAAGGTGAGAGATTGTTTCTTCTTCTTCCTCGTCCATACAGCTCCTGCAGAAGTCATTTGAGGCTACACCAAGTCGTATTGCGTGCCTGCCTATAAAACAGTGTCCCGTAAGGACACCTACATATTAGGGAGCTAATATGAAGTCTGCTTTGAGATAACAAGTCTTTAGAGCGCTTTAGGTCCAGTGAAGGCCATATTAGTTTTGTGGCTGCGCATGTTGGTAATTTGTACCACCTAGAGTTTGCTATCTCGAAAGCTGTTTCTTTTAGCAGAAGTTTACGTGTAGCTATCGGTATACCTATCTTCTCCCTTTCAGATGAAATAGGTATGACGGTTCCATTTTTAGCGAGTTCATCGGCTCTACAATTTCCTGCGATGTCTCTGTGGCCCGGCACCCAGCATAGGTGAATGTTAAATTGCTGCGCCATCTCCATAAGAGACGATCGACAATCGAGGGCCGTTAGAGATTTGGTTGAGACGTCGCGCCGTCAAGAGACTTGATAGCAGCCTGACTGTCAGAGAAGATGCGGATATCAGAAGTTGATATCTCTTTGATCGCTAAAATTTTCGCTTGGAAGACGCTACAATGATTAGGGAGGCGGAATGAGATGCTTAGATTAAGCTTTTCTGAGTACACACCACTACCAACTCCCTCATTTGTCTTGGATCCATCTGTGTAAAAATGGATGCTTTTGTCATCTAGGAGTTTTTTTATCTTCCCATTCTTATTATTATATTATTCCCATATTCTTATAAGAGCAATGGATGGAATGGTCGAGTCAACAGTTTTGAATTCCATTTAATAGGTTCGTTTAAGCGTAGTTTCTTTGTTTATTTTCACGAACTGTCATTTTAGACATGTTTGGATAATCGTTTTGTAGTAAAAGGCAATTTACTAGTTAGCAAAGGTTTAACATTTTGAACTCCTTTTGTAAATTGCTACATATTTATTGTTGTTATTGTTTAACTCTTAACAAAAGTTATTGAGGCCAAAGTTATATTTGGGCTCAATCAAAATGTTAAACTTTTTTTAAATTGTTATAGTAAAAAAAAACACCTACTTAATTATTTTAAAAGTCCTTTCTGCATATTTAGCTGTTATTATCTGTAAAACAAAATTTATTTGAAGTCGATATCTTTACTGGTTCTTGATCTTAAGATATAGACGAACGGACGTACAGACCACAGACATCTCTCTAAAAACCCTTTATTTAGATTCTAGGGACCTTGAAACATCGAGAAATGTCCAAAGTTTCAATTCGTCAATTCGATTACAATAACTTCATATGGAATGTTAATAAGTAAGTTTTTAAGTAAAAAAAATGGTGAAACGATGCACTCAAATAACTAACTGACTTTAAAATTGGCTTATGATTTTTGTTCTAGAAATTTAAATTGTAATGGAAGTAAAAAAAAAAGTTTTGAAACAAGCCAATTGCCAATACTTTTATAATCCACTGTATATATTTTTATATTTTCATAGTAACTACATACACTCAGCTTCGACTGAATACGCACACAAAGTTTCGAAAATGCTTTTTACATTTTTTTCCAAATATTGAGGGTTTTTGTGACATCTGGTGATACTAACTATTCCCTTAAGATATTAAGGACAAAATTTCCAAATAAGTGTCCAAAGTGTTTTCGACCACTTGTATTGTATTGTATTTCATACGTAAATAAAACGTTTTTTTTTTTTAAGTCAACAGAATAGGGTACAACGACGACTTAATCGTTGTTCACTGAAAATAATATTTTTCGTAAAAATATGAAATTGCTAACGTTAACTGCATTTTCGTTGGTTTAACGAAAGTTTTAATTGGTTCAACGAAAAATTTCATAATTTCGTAATATGAAAGTTTTATCATCTAACGAAAACGCTTCATCAAAAAATTTCCCTATCTAAAAGATAGTTTTAGAAATTTTATTAACGTTTTCATCATTCTATGAAAAATTTCCATTGTGAAATCTACGAAAACTTTCATCAAAGCATGTAAATAAATTGATTTTACGAAAACTTACCATAAAGTGATTAAGATCCTACACCACTTCATGATATTTTTCATTCTTTAATGAAACTTCATCAAGTTATGAAAATTATTCATCTATTGATTAAAATCTTACATAAATTTAAGGAAAAATACATAAGATAATGAAAATAATTTATTGGTTAATTAAAATTTTTCATTAATTGATTAAAAAACTTCATTATATTATGAAGAAATTTCGTAGTTTGATGAAATTTTTCATTTACTAACTTGGTTTTTTATGAAATAAAAATAACGAAAATATTCATCAACTTTTGAAAATAAATCATTGCTTTATGAATGTGAAGTTTAAATTTTACATTAATTGATGAAAAATTTCATCAACTTATGAAAAAAAAAAACGTTGGCTTTCGAAAATTTTACATTTACTGATGAAAAACTTCATTAAATTATGAACAAATTTCATATTTTGATGAAGTTTTCCACTTACTAACTTGTTTTTTTTATGCAATAAAAATAACGAAAATATTCATCAACTTATGAAAATAAATCATTGCTTTATGAATGTGAAGTTTAAATTTTACATTAATTGATGAAAAATTTCATCAACTCATGTAAATAAATCCTTGCTTGGTGAAAATGTTCATCAACTTATGAAAAAAAAAACGTTGGCTTTCGAAAATTTTACATTCACTGATGAAAAACTTCATAAAATTATGAACAAATTTCATATTTTGATGAAGTTTTCCACTAACTAACTTGTTTTTTTATGAATCAAAAATAACGAAAATATTCATCAACTTATGAAAATAAATCATTGCTTTGTGAATGTGAAGTTTAAATTTTACATTAATTGATGAAAAATTTCATCAACTCATGTAAATAAAACCTTGCTTAATGAAAATGTTCATCAACTTATGAAAAAAAAACGTTGGCTTTCGAAAATTTTACATTCACTGATGAAAAACTTCATTAAATTATGAACAAATTTCATATTTTGATGAAGTTTTCCACTTACTAACTTGTTTTTTTTATGAAATAAAAATAACGAAAATATTCATCAACTTATGAAAATAAATCATTGCTTTATGAATGTGAAGTTTAAATTTTACATTAATTGATGAAAAATTTCATCAACTCATGTAAATAAATCCTTGCTTGATGAAAATGTTCATCAACTTATGAAAAAAAAATCGTTGGCTTTCGAAAATTTTACATTCACTGATGAAAAACTTCATTACATTTTGATATGAAGAAAAATACACTCCAGGGCTGTAGCTTAAAGGCCCGAAATGTAATAGTGGTATTGAAGCCTCGAAAATATTGTAATTTATACCTACATGCCCCTATACATGATTGAAATTATGGCTCAATTCATATCAACACTTACATCATTCGCGAGGTTTTTTTGTGAAATTGAAATTGCTGCTCTCTATTCAGTAACTACTTGGGAAGTACCAACAATTAGTTTGCAAGAAACAAATGTAATTTCATTTCTTAAATGGTTAGTGAAGTGAGTAAGTTTTACCATCAGACACGTCTGTCCTGCATTTCCTTTTGTGTGTAATTCTCAAACAATTCAACCATTTTCATTTGTTCTTTATTTTGTTCGTATTTATAAAACATTTTCCTATCCAGCAAAGTTATAATCAGATTTTTACAAATAAAGTACCAAAAAGTGAGAATCTATTACATTTGTCCTTTATAACACTCAGCTGTTTGTCAAAAATAAAAAACAAAACACCTAGTCTGTCGGTCAAGTTTGATAAACAAAAATGAAACTGAAAATGTATAATATATGCTATTATCTTATTAATGGTAATAAAATAACATTGTTATTCGTTTTATCCTAGCTACAAAAACTCCTCAGAGGAAACACGCGTGGAGAGATATAACCAATCTATATAACATACATACATACTTATTTATTTAATTATAATAATTTTTTAATCAATTTGCTTTTGATATGTACATATATGTATGTATAATAGAATAAGAATTTACATTTATACAGTAAAAGACAATTTTTTTATAATCACAATAATTTAATGTGATGACAAAATGAATGTGTCAGTTCAATACTAAAATGTCCTTATACAGGCACTATTCAACCTCCAAACGCGTTTAGATTAAAATACCTCTATTCAACGAAACATAAGTTTAATAAATAACATGTTTGAGTTTAGAGGCATTATAAGGGCTGTATTGTATAACCTTGTATACTCACTATAATCAGTTTATAAATATTGCTGTATCTATTAATAGCCGTGTTTTTTTCGCAAATGTATGTATATAGAATTGTTGAAAAAAACGACATCAGGAGTTAACAACTTCTTTCCTTAAAGTTGTCATATTTTGCATTAGTGTGCGTTCTTTACGTATACAAGTGCATAATTATTATCAAACAATTTCGGTCCACCAAAGAACTCGAAGCCAGATCTATTTGATCTTTATATTTATAGTTATTAATCTATACGTTTTTGAATCTCGGCTAATCGTACATACATTCGTGTTTTCGTGCAAAATAGTGCAAAGTTGTGAATTAAAAAAAAAAGAGTTTAAAATAAGAAACAAGACATTTCAGTTTAAAAAGTTTAAAACGTGTTTAACTCATTCGCGTTTTTCTGAGAGAATTCCGATTTAATCCACACAGATAAAATTTTTCGTAAGTTGGCCTATTTAAAAACATAATTTATTATTTGTAAGAACTACACTTAGTACCGCGTTTACCAAAAAATTTGCATGCTCAGAACTTGATTATAAATGTACGCCCGAAATTTGCTTTAGAATCTTGGGATAGAATCCAAATTTAATCGATCCACAATCGGATGATGCTTTTACTATACATTTTTGAGTCGTCAAATTAAATAACAAGCCTAAGAATAAGGATTAGCGCCCACTAAAAAATTAAGTTGCGGGGAGTTGCTCCAATTTTCTTCATTTAACTTTTAATCAATTAGTAGGATATTCTCTGTAAGAGAGTCATAAGGACCAAATATATAGGTAATGCGAGAAAAAAAAGCATTCAACCATATTCTGAAACTGTTATTTATGACTCGTATTTGACTACAATCGTATGTTGTTATTCCAGGAGTCGAACATCGGACTTCACTTGTACTAATATTGGGAAACGAAAAACATCGCATACGACTGTTCCTAACGACTATAGTCGAATACGAGTCAAAAGTACGAGTTTCAGAATATGGGTGATTATTCCGAAAACATTGTGGACGAACTACACCAAACAATTACATTCGTATATTTCACACCTAGGTATGTAAAGAAATCTGAGGTTATAATTCAAAATGATTAAAAAACTTTGTAATTTGTTCTTGTGGGGCTCCTGAAGGCTTCCCTCATGTATAAAATTACTTCTCATAGCCGCTCCTGTTTTGTTACAGACGCATTTTAATTTTCGAAAAAATTACGAAAAACTTTATGAATTTATGAAAAAAAATGTTGTTTAATGAAATTCAACATCAACTAAGGAAAAACTACATCAGCATATAAACAAAAAATTGTAGCCTTATGAAGTTTATAATAAAATAATGAAAATCTTCATAAATTTATGAAAATAAATTGTTGTTTTATGAAATTTTACATCGTTTTACGAAGAACTACATCAACTTATAAAAATAAATCGTTGTTTTATGAAATTTTACATCGTTTTACGAAGAACTACATCAACTTATGAAAATAAATCGTTGCCTTATGAAAAATTACATTAAATAATTGCGGAAAAAGGCAAGCTGTTAATGTTTGGTGCTTAAGTCTGCAGTCTGTGATAAGTTTTTGTGAGTGTCGGATGTGCTTTGTATTCAAGTCTTGCTTATATGTTTAACAATTTAATTGACTTAGACAACAATTTCAAACTGCCAGTCAATATTAGTCTTATTAAATTTTACCCGAATTATAAAGGTAAATTTATAAGTACCATAAAAATATAACGTTGGGTCCATAAACTCAAAGTTGAAGAGCGAGTTAAATTCGGTACAATTTGCAAAAAAAAAAATATATTTCAAAAGGCAGAAGTGTTAGTTCAATTAAAATAATATAAATGTGTCAATCACAGGAAATTAATACGGACTTACATACATAAGAAAACCAAATTAAGCACCCTCATTGGTCAAAAACGAATTTTACCTTCAGTAAATATCAGGTATGTACTTACATAAATAATAAAGAACACAAAATATACGTTAATGTATTAAAGGTCATGAAAACGAGACATATTTACTTGTACTTAAAAAATTTGGCGGACGGAGACAAAATTATCTTTGAGTATATGTTGGAACAGTGGAGGGAATCTATCGGACTTCCTATTGAAAAAGATCTAATGAACAGTAGTTTTTTTCTCGGAAAAATCTATGACACCAACTCAATCTCCAAGCACCAGCAGACAATCATCTCCATACCCAAATCCTTCCAGTCAAGGAGAGGAATATGAAAAACAGTTTGTAAACCTCTCAATGATCTTAAACAATACAGCAAGAGGACACTTTTTAGTCAACCATTACAATTCTTGCCAAAAGTTTGGTGAGGAACAAAGAAAAATGCTTGTAAATACAATTGTATCTTATTTTGAGGAGAACCATACCGTTTTCACCCTCAGGAATAGCCGTAGAATCGAAAAGGAGATCGTTGAAAGATTCCCCACTGAAAATCTTGTAAGTCACACTTTATATTCTACAATTTCAACAGTTTTTTATTTTAAACACATTAAAGAAACCGAAATCAGTTAAAACTTAATTAGAGTCGCACGAATACTCTTACTATATTTTATAGGGAGCGTATCGGAATCCCGGTTTTTGAAATCCTGCTTTTCAAAAATCCCGAAAAAAAAGTTTTAAAAACCCGTCTGATAAAATACTGCTTAAAAATCGGGATTATAAAAAAGCGGGATATCGTACCCAACCCCTTTTTATATTCTAAGGTTTATTTATTTGTCTAGTCTAATGTATTTTGTAATAATTTCCAGGAATACTACCGAACGTCATCCAGAGGACGAATATTCAACAAATTTTCAAATAACAAGAAGTCGTTTCGCCCATCTGGAAGTCCTTGTGTTTTAAAACCGGAGGGAAACAATCCAGTACTTGGTAATTTCATTTTAATTACATACATATTTATCAATATAATTTTAAAGATGTTTTTTATTTTAATTATAAAGATTCTGAATCAAACGCAGAGGAAATAATAAGATCAATCAAGTTCGATAACCTGACAGCGGAAAAGTTTGATCGGTATTGGCAGGCTTGCACAAACTACGTCTTAATGAAATACAAGCTTGTAGTTCAACGGCTGAGGCCTTAGAAAAGTGGCCATATTATAAAAAGCCTCTTGGTTTTCGACTGGTAATACAAAATGAAAATCATATTTTCATTGACTTTTTAATGAAGTTATTTTATTAAATATAGATTGATATGGACTTTAAAGTTCTTCATGCAAATGCGTGTTCACTGTTGGACAACTGGGAAGCACAAAGAACAAAGATTGCTTTGTTTTTAACAAAGGAACAAAACTTAAAGGACAGGCGATTGGTTCAACTTCGTCAGGAATGGATGAGTGACAAGTTAGATGACAGTAAGTTCTTTTCCTTCCTTTTTTACTTGCGAAATACTATTGGGCAAGTTCTGCATTTAGAAAAAAATCGAACTCGAGATTTTGAGTTGACATTACTATGATAGCGAACACGATTAAAGTGGGTCCGACACGACAATTCCGTCTGTCTGCCTGTCTGTATTTCTGTATCTCAGTATTTCTGAACCTCTATCTACAGCCAAAGTCACTGGAGTTATTTTCTTCAAACTCAGTGATTAAGGGTCTTCAATAATACGCTAGAGGGGAAATTGAAATTTTGTTGAATTCAAACTTATTTTGAGTTTATATTTTTGTTAGCACAAATAACCATTGACGTTTCTCAGGAAGCATTCCTCTTTGTAGCCAAATCGGTTCAGGAAGTTGAGGATCATTTGTGCCATTTGAGGAAAAAGTCCACCAACATTCAACCATTTTTAGTGGGTATAGGAGAAAGTGTTAAAAAATTGAATGATTTTTATATATATTTTGACGGTATGCAATATTCACTAAAATCATGTATACGTGGGGTAGATATTGTATTTAAAATATTTCATTTATTTAACTTGGAGTACCCTATTCCTTGCTCAAACTTCTGGTCATTTATTCAGGAATATATTTATAAAATGAAATTTACAAAAAAAAACCAAAAAATGCTTTATTGGGAAATGAACTGGAGTAATAATATGTACATAATGTATGTAAATGTACATATACATATATGTATTAATATGTTAAATTTAGTTTTAATGTTAGTAATAAGAATTATCAAAATAAAAAAAGATATTTAAAAAAATAAACAATATTTGTTTTTGTTTTTGTGGAAAAAGTCAATTGTTATTAATGTCAATGGTTTCTAGGTCGTCTTTTTTGCTTCTTATTTTTTTTAGGTAAACGGTTCTCACCACTTTTTAAAACGGTAAGTAATATATCATCTAATTTATTTACTTTAAAGTGTCCTTCTACTATTCAAAATAGCAGAGGCACCAGTCAAAAAATTGGGAAGAAAATAAGCCGAGTCTTATATTCTTCTCAAATTTTGTACTTGTGTTTCTACTTTGTGGGATGGTTTAAGGCCACTTTGATCTATAAAAAAACTCATGATTCAAAGAAAATTTGCGTTAACTAATGAATAATTTAACGTTAATTTGTGAATACAAAATTCATGATTTAACGAAAAATCTCATTAGCTTACGAATATCATTTCGTTGATTTATGGAAAAAATTCATGCATTAACAAAAAATTTCATTAGGTAACGAATGTTTTTTCGTTAATTTATGAAAATGATTCATGAATTAATGGAAAATGTCATTAGCTTACGAATGATTTTTCGTTCATTTATAAAAATAATTCATAAATTAACGAAAAATTTCATTAATTAACGAATGTGTTTTCTTCCCTTTATGAAAAAAATTCATACATTAACGAAAAATTTCATTAGCTAACGAATGTTTTTTCGTTGATTTATGAAAATAATTCATGAATTAACAAAAAATGTAATTAGCTAACGAATGTTTTTTCGTTGATTTATGAAAATAATTCATGAATTAATTAAAAATGTCAATAGCTTACGAATGATTTTTCGTTCATTTATAAAAATAATTCATAAATTAACGAAATATTTCATTAATTAACGAATGTGTTTTCTTCCATTTATGAAAAAAATTCATGCATTAACGAAAAATTTCATTAGGTAACGAATGTTCTTTCGTTGATTTATAAAAATAATGCATGAATTAATGAAAAATTTCATTAATTAACGAATGTTTTTTCGTTGATTTATGAAAAAATGCATGCAATAACAACAAATTTCATTAGCTAATGAATGTTTTTTTGCGTATTTATGAAAAAAATGCATTAATTAACGAAACATTTCATTAGCTAACGAATATTTTTACGTTGATTTATGAAAATATTCATGTTTGAATGAAAAATGTCGTAAGGTAACGAATGTATTTTACGAAGAAAATTAATTGATTAAACGAAATTATCATCAATCTATGAAAACCTTTTGTAAATTGATGTAAAATTACGTTGTTCACTGAAATTTCTAAATTTAAAGACTTTCGTAAATGCTACGAAATATTTCATGCTTTGATGAAGCACTTCATCAGTGTATGAAAGCCATTTCGTTGAGACAATTAAGTTTTTCATCGGCTCAATTTTAATTAAAATTTAATTGTCCCAACGAAGTTTTTCGTTATATTTACGTAAGGATTTGGTTCAGTGTTTATGAGCGTTTTCAAGTACTGGATAGTTTAAAACCACACTTTTAATGTTTTAAGTGAAACTACATTTCTGATCCAAAATTTTAAGACCAATGGGTAGATCTACATGCCTTAGCAGTGTTTCAAAAGCTAATATCGACTTGATTAGCCACCAAGACCTAACCGAACGTGCAGCAGCTGATAAAATTGGCCGAAGTCCTTATATCTTTTATTCTTACTTAAATTATAAAGATTCGTACAGATAAAACATAAAGAAAATAAAATAGTTTTAAGAGGTATTTGAATTCAAGCCATTTCAAAAACTCAAATAATAATGTTATCATGTGTTTTTTCAGGCGATAAAACAATTTAGTTTCGATAGCCCTGATGAGCCAAGCTTCTAGGGTGTCCCAAAATTAACGCAAGATTCTTGCGTTAATTTCAAACAAGTTGATATACATATTTATTTAGAAACGAAATCTCATCAAATGGTAACCTTTTTGGATTGATTAAGTGTTTAAAAAATACTTGTCTTTATAAAGGGTGTCCCAAAATTAACGCAAGAAATCTTGCGTTAATTTTGGGACACCTAAAACTAACGCAAGAAATCTTGCGTTAATTTTAGGACACCCTATATTTTCACGATTTGAGAAAATAAAAGGTGTTTAAAGCCTCATCACAATTTTGAAGGAAGTGTTGCAATATGGAAAGCTGTCAGTTATTATGGAACAGTTAAGGTTTATTTTCGTAAATAATCCAACTTTTTTTTGCAAATAAACTTGGCCTACGAACAAGATAACGCGCATATTCACTCGGTACTTACGCATAATTAAAGCTTGCACAGAGGAGCAAAATTTGCACTTCTTTTAATAACTGCAGCAATCTTCTGATTTAAACATTATTAAATATACTTGGGGGTGGTTAGTACCCATAGTTAATGAAGGTGGTCCTCAGTTTGAAGACAAAAAATCTTTAAATTCTTCAATATACAATTTTTCTTAGTAGAAAACTTTGTAAAATGGCGAAAGAAAAAATGTTGATTGATTTGGATAGTTATTTTCAACGTCCTTTCTTTACATCTTAAAGAAGTAGTAGTATGTAGTAGTAGCACCAACCCAACATAGATAGATTTTTATTTTCGTATTACATTTGCTAAGCTATCGCACAGTTTACATATACAGAGATTTGATATAAGATCTACTGAAGCAGTATATATATTATTAAAATTAAGAATTGTATGGTGATATAAATATTTGAGCATACAATTCTTAATTTTAATAATACATATACTGGTTCAGTAGAAAGTAGCACCAACAGATGGCACAATACCTATCAATATTTTGAAAAAAATGTGTGAAAAATATTTTCAAAAATATTTGTCCTTATACAGTTGAAGCGAAGTGTACGTATAATCACATTATCTAGAATGTTACGTTTACCTTAGCGTATAGACACTTTAATAAATTATTATTCATGACATGCATATTGCTAACGTCATAACCTCAAAACTATCAGAACGAATTGTTTTTTAAAGTGTTTGTTTTCACGGTTTCTGAGCCTCACGCTCCCCCCCCCCCCACCTCACTCTCTTTGTTACTTTGAAAAGAAAAAATATATGATTGCTTAGAAATCATTTTAATCGATGCTGATGTTTACTTATACTATATAAAACCTTTTCTATACCCATTATAATGCAAAGGTGGTTTTGGTCGTTTGTAAAATTGGCAGCTAAGTTACATAAACCAATTTTTGGTATTTCAACTTGCACCCCAGGCCCGACAGCTTATTATACATGTTCTGTAGAAAAATATAAAGTTTCGTGTTCTTGTGGCATAAAAGCTATCGAATTTCCATCTTCCCCACACAAAACTATTTAATTGAATGGAGGAACGAGGACACAACTTTCAGAATACATGCACTTAGGTATTATAACATAGATACAGTGAGGAACTGCGGGTGTTAGAAAAGAATACGATGCGGTGATAAAAACTTACCCTTTCGATTTTGTAAATTTTCGATTTCTTCCCTGGGTGGGTTTTCGTCTTCGATGACTTTTTGTAAATTGTCAATTAGAACGATTCTTGAAAGATTTGCTGTTTGCAAATATTGTTCGGCTTCAACAAGGACACTTGGTTTCAACAAGTAGTCCACCTCAGCTTTTACCTCCTTCCAAACTTGTCCATCTAGAAAATTATTTAAACGTTTCTGATTTATTGAACTTGAACAATGGAAATGAAAATGAGATATAAATAAATTATGATAACCTATACAAATATTTTTGCATTCTAAAGCTAGAGTTTGTTGAATGGGTTAAATGTTTTTTAACCTGATGGTTATATTTTTTCTTCTATACTTCGTGACATAATGACCTAGATAAGGAGGCAGTTGATGAAGTAGTGAGTGGTACTACAACAAATGATGAATGTACAGCATATACAAGTATTTTGGTATGCCTTTTTGCGAGGCAGAAAAGTCTGCTCTGCATAATCTGCTTCTGCAGTTGCAGGTCATGAAATGATTTTTCGAGATGAAGTACCTACTGTTTTGAACGTTCTTATGCTTCGAAGAAAAAATAAATAATAAATGAAACTCTCATGGAAAGAAAGTGTCTTTTTTTATTTTGTTTTTGTTTTATGTTTTTTTGTGGAATTAATTTTAAATTCATTTCGATTCAGTTTAATGTGTTTTTGTTTATTTTTCTCAAACATTATGGTTCGTTTTATAAAATGTGTAAAATGATTTTTATATCTGTTAAAATGTAATTTGTGACTGGTTTAAAATTATGTTTTTGTTTTATTTAAAATGCAAATTAGTATAAATCGGGCTTTAAATTTTAACATTCGCGTTACACGATGTTCGATTTTAAACTCACTATTTTATAAAAATATAGTGTTTTGCAATTAGAGGTTGGATTTTAAATAGACCGTTATTTCGGTAGATGTTACTTCCGAAGCTGTCATCTATTGATTTAGTAAAATGTTTAAGCTATTTTTAGCAATTTACTAAGCTTAAAAGATGCTTTACCTAATTTTAAACGATTTTAACATCTTAACATAATGATTAACATCTAAAGTTAACATCACGAAATGGACTTTAACTTTTAGCAATTTGTTAAAAGCAGTGGAATGATCTGGTTAACAGTTGGGAATGTCAATTAATAGGTCCGTTTAAGCGTATTTGCTTTGTTTATTTTCACGAACTGTCATTTTTAGACATGATCTTTTGACGAAACCAAGTGTTTTGTTAGCTTTTTTTTATAATATAGTTAAAGTGATTAATAAACGTTAATTTTGAGTCTAGTAAAACGCCTTACGTGACGAATTCAACATGCACTCCCAATTTATTATAATACGTCTGCATGTAAAACACATTGTCTTACATTTGTCAATATTTAAAATCAAACGATTTAAATTGCACCATTCCCAAAATTGATTTATGTTGATCTTCTAAAAGCTTTTTACAATTCTTGATGGAGTTAAAAATTCGAAAAATTTTAACAGCCTCTGCATAGATTAACGATATAGAATTATTTAAAACAGAAGGCAAATCATCAATAAATAAAATAAACAGTGATGGACCAAGGTGACTTCCTTGAGGTACACAAGAATTGACTTTAAATTGACACAAAGTTTTACTCCTGAATTATACGCTATAATATGTATTTTTAAGATACTCGTACGATAAAATCCACATAACAAAACAGTCGTTAAGTCCAATTTTACTTAATTTATTAGGATGAATTTCATGTCTTCATTTGTCAAATGCCCTTGCTAAAGTCTGTAAAGATGCAATCGACTTGAGAGTGTTTTTCGAATGCATCCAAATAGAAAGTATAGAATTTTATTAAATTAGTAATTGTAGATTTTTTCTTCACAAACTCATGTTGATTATCACATATAACAGATGAATAATTAAAAGAAATTATGCCACAGACAATAAATTCAAACTATGTATTTAGGATAGTAGAAAATTATGATATAGGATGTTAATTCGTAACTAAATTTTAAGAACCTTTTCTATGGACTGGCGTTAGGTATGAATATTTCTGGGATCTGGGAATTTAGAACATTTCAGAGAAGAAACAAAGCATAAAAAACATAAGACACACATTTTGTCAACATATATGATTGGCATTCTATCAGGACCAGGATTGAAACATTCATTTAGCTTTAAAATATTGTCAGGTATAGAGACCTCAGAAATCGAAAAATTGATTGATGTAAGATGACTGTATTCTTGTGTGTTAGAAAAAATACCTTCCGAAATCTTGTAGATTTAACACTAGTAGGTAATTAGTTTTACTTTACTACAATTGAGAATACTATCATCTCTTTTTCAATTTTTAAAAGTTAAATTTTACGAAAATTAATATTAAGTTACTTTACTATTCGAGGTTAATATATGTAAATGCTTTAAAAAATAGAAAAAAAAAGAAGAAATACAAAATTGTTACGAAAAGCAGTTTCGAAAAAAGTGATTAGAATAAGATCTCAGATATTATAGGTATAAAATAAAATCAAGCGTAGATCATTGAAAAACACATGACTAATATTAATCACAATAATGAAGAATTTGATATGTGCTCCAAGAATAAAAGATTTTATCTAAGCCAACTAAATTACACATGGTCGTAAACAAATTAAAAACAAACACAAGTCCGAACCGTTGTTCTTTTAAATCTCAAACGAACACAAATACTTTCACATTACATCCAATCAAGGTATATTACGCAATTTCCAGACAAACAGAAGCTAATTATTTAATCCAACTCATAGTTTCACTTTCTTTTGTCTAATTCATTTGCAATTCAAAGCACGTAAAGGTATCTATAGGAATAACAATTCATTAAAATACCAAAATATAACCACTGGCTAACACATAACCGCACTCTATTTGGAATTCACAATTAAATTTACATACATACCATCTAAATTATTGACTTACCGTATTTTTCCAGAATTTCTTCGGCCAATTGTTTCTCTTGGTCATTTTCAACCAAAATTCTCCAAACCTGAGCACCATCGTATCTCCTTAGCTGGGGTATAAAATCCTCGCTACTATTACTATCGAAATCTGCATAGCGGCTTTCAAGGCTGCCAGTGTTATCGTTGGCGTATCCACTTTCGCCTAATGTTCGATCCATTGATATACCCGCAGCAGCAACAACACCAACTTTAGTCATCCATAGTGAGCACAAAATAAAAACTAGACATTGCGAGATCACAAACCGCACAGTACCACCGGTAACGACTTTGGAGCTGTTCATCTTTGCCAGATTCCAGCTGAAAACCTAATGAGACATGGTGACAAAATAGGCTGCGACTTTTATACTTTATTTTATAAACAATCAATTTGTGTACACAAAAAATAAAAAAATAAACGACAAACCGATGCGATGACGATGAAACTTTGTGTGATTATTTGCATGTGGTGTGGGGAACTAGCCTATACCTGCCCTGTTGGTTTTCGTCTCGTCTTTTGCATCATTGTATGTAGTTTTGAGAGGCGGGTCATTGTAAACCACCTTTCTTTTCTTTCTCCAAAATGCTTATAGATGCTGGTTAAGTTAAGTAAATCTATTCAAGACAAGTGCAATCTGGTCCACTAGCTATACGCGATGATAAAAAATGTCTATGTGACAGCGAAAACTTTTTCGAAAAATGGTAGGGTATTTTGATCATAGCATAATAATGTAAGAAAGTTTTAACTATAGTTTTTTTTTTAATTTTGAACCCAACCAACCAAAAAACTGGATCCCAGCAATGACTCTCAGTTTTTAGACTAGAAAATAAAATAATCATACTCGTACTTACTATACAAGTTATACAAAGTTCCTTAATATATACATATAAGCTACTTATTAGCTATACTTCTGTTGCTATTTGGAATGGAATATCAATGTCCACTAGTGTCCCTCAAGGTTGTGGGTTAAGTCCGATTATGTTTGCTTTGATTTTTAATAATGTTTTCCGGATGGAATTAAGTGTGGTGAGAT
The DNA here is from genome assembly GCA_920104205.1 of Eupeodes latifasciatus. Classification (NCBI taxonomy): domain Eukaryota; kingdom Metazoa; phylum Arthropoda; class Insecta; order Diptera; family Syrphidae; genus Eupeodes; species Eupeodes latifasciatus. Next base: position 84,674,345 of record OV049926.1, on the reverse strand, counting down.
TTTAATTAAGATGTTTTCTATATGCGGACGATATTATGTTTTCTATATACGGATCCCATAACTCTGCAGCTTCAAATAAATAAGCTCAAGCGATGATTTTGTGACTTATGGGAACTCTCAATTAATTTCTCACAAATAATGATTTTAAAAAGCTCGCAACGAAAAGACTTTCTCAAGAAAGGTCAGCGAATATAAAGACTAAGGTTTCCTGGTAACATACACTACATATGTATATAACCTTTAAGGTTTCCGCGTTTTTTTTTTAATGATACATTTTTAATTAAGTTATACAAATTAAATATTTAGCGAGCTCAATTTAGTACTCAACCCGAACGTTTCGCTACAAATTGCATTGTGCGCGGTCTACAGGAAACTACAGGAAACTACCTTAATGCAAGTTGAGAGCAAACAGTTCTCACTCCTTCCTTGTTGGTATTAAGAGGCAGTTGGATCGACCGTGAAGAGTTTAAAATGGAATCCCAAGTTCACGACAAATTAAAGCTCTCAATTGAAATTGTTGGTGACGTTTTATTTCAATCGCTTCGCGTACCAGGCGAGGCTCGTTCACCAGAACCTTAGCTTGTTCAAAATGAATCCAGTGGTGTTCGTCAGAGTGGTCTAGTAATTGTTTGCATATGGCGGACTTTTCTCTTTTTTTTGTTGGTTACAGCACTAATTTGTTCTTTTAAGCGTGTAGCAATGCTCCTCTTAGTCTGTAGAACATATAAAGACCAGAACTGCAGGGTACCGCATATACTCCAGGGGTCTGTAGAGGGATTTGGTCCTTTAGTGATTGGAGATAGTTAAAAACTTCTTTAGGTTGTTAAAACATGGATTTTATTACATTTCTTACATGGACTCGATTTCGTTAATACAACTCAGACCAATTGGAAGGACGAGCTCTATAGATGAATAGCTAAGGTAGATGATTCTCTTTATCTTCAATGTTTGAATAGAGCTCAAATTTTTTCAACAAGATTGAATTACAAAGATTTACATTAAATATTGTACTAAAGTAATTATTTTAATGAAAAACTTTCACTTTACCAATAAATAAGTATAATTTTTAAAGCAAGAACTGGAATACTAAATAGTTTGAGCATTAGAAAAGGGAGAGAGGGTGACTGGAAAAGATAGAGTGTGGAAAGGAATTTCACATTCGCGTAGTACGGCTAAAGAACGAATCTGTATTTGACAGTACCACCGAAGTTAGCCTCGAGGGTATATTTATAAGCATTCCTAGAAGCGGGAGTGTTATTGTTAAACTGTTTAAAATAACGGTAAAAAAGGGTGAGACAGGAAACTACGACGATATTCAAACGACGTTAATTAACCAATGATAATATTATTATTGCAAATAAATGTAAATGCTCTACTGTCAATACTGCCCAAGAGGCTTAAGTAAGTTGCAGGAGCACAAGTCCAGAGAGGGGAGTTATACTCAAGCTTTGGACGTATATAAGTCTTGTACATAACAGCCAGATAAGAAAAGGAGAACAACTTCTTGGATTAAAAGTTGCAGACAAGACCTTAGCCCGATATGTAATTTGTACAACCTTAAAGAAGTTAAAATTTTGTCATGCATTTATTCTTAGATATGTACATATATACAAAATAGTAGTACCCATGGCGTGATGGTGACAAATTCTTCAAGAGTAATTCTTGTCATGAAAAGTGATTCTCAAACTAGCCGTTCGGAAAGGGCTTAATACTGTAGGTCCTCTTTATCCCTGACAACATTACTCGCACACAGGAATGGTTGAGATCTGTAAGTCACTTGGCCCTCGTTTTTGACTGTTGCGCTACCCGATTTATTTATTTATTTATTTATTATATATAAAACCTTGAGAATACCTATTTTTATTTTATTTTCCATATGCACACAACACACATCTTCAAGGTCCTCTATCCTGCGATAACAATCTTTGAAAAACACTTATCACCTTCATTACCGTCACCGTAAACCATCGATATCGTAAGAAACTCTCACCAGTCTGCTTTTCGCTTTCATTTAAACTTTTATCTCTGGTAAGGAAAATAACTCACAAAAGAGGCCACTAGCCTTTAATCGATGTACATTGTACAGGCTTACACACCTAACTCTTGTCGTGTGGACAAGTGAACATTATTTTATTTTTTTTTACAATATTATTTTTGAAGTGGTTCTTAATTTAGCAGCAAGTCGCATATTGTATGTACCTAAATGACAGCTACTGGAGCGTGCAATCTTCTGCTCTCAGGTAGTGTGTTTGTAGTCAATGACTTTTTTATCTTATTCGTCGTCGTCACAGTCACCGTCACCACTGCTGGTGTCAGAATCCAGTGTATCTTTCCTGGGACATTCATGACAAACTTTGTTTTTCTTTTCTTAAAATTTTCAACTTATTTGCATCTCATTATTTCTTAAGATAGTCATGCTGACTCTGAGGTTCCTTTCAGATTATCCCACGTGAGATTGTTTTCTTGGGTTCCAAAGTGTATGCACTTAATTGCTTTGGTTTTTCGCTTTCCCGTATTTGCCTTAGGCTTTGGTTGAATTTCTAATTTCTTTCTTTTTTTTGTTGCTAACAAGTGAACACTTTTTAATTGATTAAGATCTTTTCTGCACTTCCATTCAAAGCAGAAATAAAAAAAAAATACAATGTCTTTGGAAGCGTGGGAGGTTGTTTGAAATTACTTTTTTTGGCCCGGATATTTGCACCAATCTTGAGGACAAGTCGTTGAAAAAATTTATTTTGTTGGCAATGGTACTGTTGGCAATTTAACTGGCCCAAAAAAATAGTATAAATTATTACTGAAATCCTTGGCTTGAGCTAAAGCATCAAATTGATTTAATTTTAAGAAAATAATTCACCTTTGTTTTTCCAAAAAAAAAGTTTTTTGGATTATTTATAAAAACTTTAGAACGTTGTAGGGTTTGATTACAATAACATTATTTTGGTTTAAGATGTTAAAGGGTCAGGAAGCTCAGATTGTGCGCTCGAAGTCAGTTATTGACTTATAATATTTTTTTTTTTTAACTTTTTCAAATAAATAGCTATGATAAATGTTTTTAACAAACTTTTTGTAAACTTTAATTCCAGATTGAGGAAATCACCGAAGGGATCGAAACTATTGAATTGTTTATTAATGAAGATCCAACATGTGGAATAAACTACAACACACATTTTTCAAACGACCTTGAAAATGGTCACAATACAAATTTTGTTCCATCACAAACACATCAATTGACTACAAAAACCTCAAGACAAAATTCACAAGACCATGTTTCTCCATCCTCGTCGCACAAGCCATGTACTCCTTCGTCACCAACTGTCGATACTGTTGACAGTGGAGCCAGTTCAAATTCCGAGTTCTACGATGACGATGATGGAGGAGTGGCTCTTCTTCCACATCCCCATGTCCCCAGATCAAAACAAAATTACTCTCAGACTGATTTCCCCTATGGTCAACGACGACGCATTCTTGATCAGCAGTGTGTTACATCAAATTCATTCGAAAAAAAAACTTATGCTGATAAATCTACTAACTCATCACCAAAGCACCTGGTTTCAAAGGTAACCTCACCCATAGAGTCTTTATCCATAACGCGAGAACACGTTCTGAAACATGAAATTGAGCAGTTGCAAGAAAAACTAAAGGACACCGAAGAACGCCTACAGAGTCTTCGCATTCAGCACGATTCGCTGTCACAGCTGCATCGCGATTTACGGGAGAACAACACACATTTACAAGAGGAATCAGAAGTTTTAAAACTTGATGTACAACATTTAAATGAGTGTGCAAATGTGTTGCGATCTGAACTCCAAGCTGCTCGTAGTGACCGAAATGAAGCACTAGAACTACAACGAGTACTGCAAACCGAATTGGAAGACAGTCGATATGAACGTAAAAAAGCACAAGACCAAAAGGAGAAGGATACAAAGACCATATTGGATCTACAAAGGCAGTGCAGAGAAATGGAACGAATACTTATAAGAAAGCATCCGGATTCAGTTTCGGCTTTGATTGGTATTTCATTTGATTTAAGCATATTCAATTTTGGGTTTGCATTTTATTGTTGCATCGTTAAGATTTCATTTTACGTTTTAGTTGTTTAAATACTTAGACGTCTTTTACGTGAATTCAAAAACTTTTCCCGTGCTACATCAGTCGTTCTTAAAGCTTTTATTTTAATAATATAAGAGTATACTCATTTGTAAGTACTAAGAATATTATAAACGCAAAAAATTAGCTTCTGTTCGTGATTGCTGCCATAAGAATTCCTTTGAACAAGGCAGTTTTTTTTTTAATCAAAATCAATTACCTTCATTTCTAAAATAGTGTAATAAATAGCAAGCTTATTATATTTGTTTGCTTATATCAACTTTAGTTACTTAAATCAAATTTCATTTTCAGTGGCTTCGAAAAATCCAAATAAATCATCTGCAAATGACGACAGTCACAGTCGTAGGCTACTTGAACAGCGCATAGCCCAATTGGAAGCTGATGCCAAAGAACAAGATATTAAAGCACAAAAAATATTGGCAAATGTTCAAGCACGATTTAATTCGGTACAATCGAAATATGAAACTCACATAGCCGATTTAGAAACTCAAGTGTTGAGGTAAGTAATTTATTTTCACATAAATCACATTGTGTGCAAACATGTGTGTAGTGTGACTGTTGCAAACAAAGGGCATTTTATTTTAATTTTTGTTTTGTTTTCATCCTCAGTTTGCAGGAAATCAATACAAAGTTGAATGAGAAAATTGAATCGCAGGTCAGGACACTCGATTACTTTGTCTCCAAAAAGTCTGAACGATATCATAATGGCTGTACTCAAACTGAAGAGATTCCGGAACGACAACGCAGAACAGTAACATCATATACGCAAACCGATTCTATATCAAGTTACCCGTCGTCGTCGTTAACAGCTGCTAAAACAGCAACCACAACAACAACAACACTGGTGTCCACAGCGACAAATACTTCTAGTGCTAATACCAGCGCCAGTTCCACTCCTTCAAACAGTAGACCAAGTTCAAAACAGTCAGGATTAAAGAAACCAACTGCGACCAGTAAACTACCATTTTCACAATCGGATTCTACTATCTCGTCAGTCTATCATGCTGCCGCCAAAGAGGATGCTCATTTACTGGCAACCATTCGTGGCATGAGGGTTGACCTGGCAATTAAGGATAAAGCCATGCAAAGGCTTACTAGAGAATTGGATGAGTGCAAGAGAACTATTCGAAAGTTGCAAAAAGAGAAAGAGGGTAAGTTAAATTATTTTATACTTATTTTTTTTTCGAATTTCAGTTTTTTGTGTGCCCATAAAGTTAATAATATAGACATAGAATCATTTTAAGATAAAGAAACCATTAAAATAATTGTTTTCATAAAAGTAATTGAAACAAAAAAAATCAATGAAAGGGGAACAGCTTGAGTTTTTTCTTTTGATGTTTTATTGAATAGGAAGCCTTGGCCTACATTTTTTCCATAGCATGATTGAGCTAATGATCCAAACAAATTCGGATAATAAATGAAATTAAACATTCCTTGGGTTTGAAATATCCAAAATAGTTATACATTGCAATTTTTCAGGAAAAAAAGAACAGTTTAAACAATATTGGGTGTAGATGTAAAAGATATGGTTATGTATTTTGAGAAAAAACACAAAAGTCATACTCAGAAGTGTGTGATTCCATAGATAGTAAATAGAACACAGTATGTTAACTTTTTACGGTTTTATCAGATTTATATTTATCTTACGGGTATACAAGCAAGACGTCTCATTTAAAAATTCAAAGTTAAAAGTTACTATCAGTAGTTTTTAGTTACTCGTACCCGAGCTAGGATGCCTGCAATGAAGATCCAATTTTCCTGGGATTTCCGTTATAGCCTCTTTCTAGAAATCCGACAAAGAAATTGCTGAGTTTAAGTGTTGTAAGATTGTTTATTTTCTTTGTTACCTGATGCATATTTTGTCATAATAACATGAAAATTATATTTTCTCAAAAGCTTCAGTAAAATAAATGACTTTTTCCTTTTCCATTCCAAATCATACAATTTTTGCTTAAAATTATTCTGTGTCCAATAAATTAGTTACTGAGGCTGCAGTTCTTTTTATCTCAGTCTGGTTCAAGTTCAAATTATCACACAGCGTGCTCTATTTGCTTAGTCCCTCATTAGTTTGGTAAGCCCGTAAAATTTGAACTTTTACTCCAATGTACAGTCCCTGGCCATATTATTAGACGCACTTTAGATTTTATGCAAAATCTCAATTTTCAGCTATTTTAATCAGGTTTTCGAACATTGTAATGCATTTAAATTATTTTGTATGCAGAATATAAACAATTTCCTACTTTTTTATTAAAATAAAACAACAGATTTATAGAATTTTTTTTATAATATTTAAAAGTTTTGCGTATAACCTAATTGTTATAAAAATTCTGCAGTGCGTCTAATAATATGGCCAGGGACTTTAAGTTTTGTAGGAGCTCAAGCGACTTTGATAAAGATATTCATCCGCGGGTCCTAACTTAAATGCGATTTCTAAAGACATTTTGTTGCCCAACCCTAAAGCTTCTCAAAAGATCATTTCATCTTAAAGAAACTAAACTATAGTCAATGACTGAACACACTGTTCCTCTAATAAACGTTTATTTGCTGTAAACATCTCCTTCACAACTTTTATTCAAAACTCTTGCATCTAATGATTCATCAAAATCCGTCCTTTATCATCTATTACTTCATTTTTTGATTGTCGAGTTGAATTTAAAATAACTGCTGCTTTAAAAGCTATTCTGTAAGCAGCCAATCCTGGCGTTAAAGTCACCGACAACTAATAGATCCCCGGAGCTTAAAGATGCTATTCCTTCGCATAGTTTGGCAAAATCTCTGCTAGTGGTAACAATTTAGATAGACAATATGTACTTTTCAGTCATATTGTATTTCTAAGTTTTGATTCAAGGAAACCGTTACAGAAGTTGGTATTATAGATATGTATACACACTTAAAAACATTTTAAAATTAATTATTTAAAGCAATATAAATGAATGTATTAAAAATATTATGGTAAGGGGCGTATAAAGATCAACTGTCTACTTTTTAAAATTAAACGATTCGATGGTTTACTGCCAAATATATATATTTTAGTTCGGAAAACAAAACAAATTAATTTTTCAAAAGTATTTTTTATTTTATTTTTCATAACCAGTTATTTTTCGTTTGCTTATTATTTGCAGCTTTAAAATCCGAAAAGCTACAACACAATGCTTCTAGCAGTTCATCCTCTCGTAAATTCCACCATGATTCAAGTCAATTTAATTCAGACCAATCTAGTGATAATCAAGCTCTTAAAGAAGCTCTCAATAAAATCAAGCTTTTGGAATTTGATTACAAAGCACTGCACGACAAACGCCTGCAAGATGTAAGTTTGATGATGGACACGCGCGGAACGAGAAATTCCCTGTGGCCTTCATCTGTAAAAAAATGATATTAATCATAGTTTTTTGTTTATCATTGTTTTTGTTCTTTTTTTTTTTTAGTTAAAGACACTTCAAACTGCCCATGAACGTGAACTAAGCTCATGCCATGAAACAGTTCGCATACTCCAGCAACGTCTAACCGAACGTGATGAAGCCTATGCCATGCAAAAGCGTCGAAAAGTACCAGTTGATTATTATGCCCTCAAGGCTAAGGTGAGTAAGACAAAATTAGGTCAATGCGTGCAAATACTTTCGTTTTCCATTATCGTCTTAACAGTTTTTTTGTTTATATACATTATCGAAAAAAGTATTGACTAACATTTAATTTTTACTCTTATTTTTTCGAATTATAACTCTCAACATATTAAAACGCAACTGAAAAAATCCAATTTAAACAATACAAAAATACAATTCATCATACATATGTCAACTGCACCCATACATCAACTGCTTAAAACTCACACATTTATACAACTAATGCATTTATTATTAAAAGATTGTCAATAAGCAATTAAAACTTTTTACTAAATCAAAATACTTTAAATCCTTAAACATCAAGTACATTAAAAATGTTTACGTTAATCCAAAAAAAATATTTGGCTAGGTGCTTATAATTGTGTAGATTAGAACTGTAGGTAGTTTGAATTTTAGAATAATTAAAATCAAGTATTGTTACATAGTAAATAATATTAATAATTAATATAACAATAGAAAAATTATGATTTAATATAGATTGCATGGGTATTTTTGTACATTGAGCTGATGTAGGTTTATGATAAAACACTTTCACAGTATTTTGTCAGTTTAATATAGATAACTTAAGTTTTCCATTACTTATAATTTATCTCTTGACAAGTTTGTTAACATACCTACATTAATTTAAATATATGACGTTTATTTGTAATTGCGATACGTTTTACAAATAAACGTCAAATATACACTCCTAAACATTAAAGCCTAGTACGCAGCTGAAGTGAAACGAATTTTTTCGGCGGTCTCCAAGTGCAGAGCGAAATGAAAACGAAAACCACAGCGGAAAAATATTTGTGGAGAGTTCTGTCTGAAAGTTGAAGTTCAATTTTAAGCCTAGTACGCTGCTGATGCGAAACGAAAATTCCCATACAAAAATGACATGACGAAATCATAAACGAAAATATTTGAAAAATTTTTCAATAAATAAATAAAACGTCAAAATTTCGCAAGCAATTAATATACCGGGCAATTAAATTGAGAACGAAAAGAGTGGAGAATTGTACTACGAAATCTAGTACAGCTATCCACTAAAATGACACATTTCATCGTTCAGCAGCGTACTGAAAAACGAAAAGCACAGCGAAATTTTTCGTTTATGATTTCGTCATGTCATTTTTGTATGGGAAATTTCGTTTCGCATCAGCAGCGTACTAGGCTTAAGCATAAAGTCAGTCAGTCAATGGGTTTAAGATAGTAACTGTTTAGGACAATTATAAGTGAATCATAAACTACAGAATGTCAATGTCAGAATCAATTGACATCAGGAATTATATATAAGAACAAATATATAATTCTGTACTTTTTTTTAATATTTAAGGTTAGGATTGACTTATCCGACTTATTTTTAGCTTATCACATCGACAGGAATGTTTGGCTTTAATTTTTTGTTTGTAACTCTTATTTATTTTTCCATTCGATTTCTGTTTAAGAAGCCACTAACCTTTTGTACAATGAACTATACTATTAAATTTCACTGCATGTCCCTTCCTACCGACGCGACGTAGAATTTCTCTGTCAACCGAATGATCAAGTTGTGGGAACTCAAGCTAACCTTATGAAAGATCCCAAAACATTCTTTCAGTTCGTTTATCACAAAAGAAAGTTAGATGGGTATAGATCCTCCTTGTCATTCAATAATACGTATAACGATCACTAATTACATTGTATTATATTTTAAAAATGTATTCTTTTACGCTAGCTCGGATCTATTTTGAGTATTTTCCGGATACTTGGCTTTTTTCTTCCCATTTAAAACAAATTCAACTTCTTCGTGCCATTTTAATAAAAATAAACTCCTTAGCTTCCGTTGACTATCCCTAATTACCCCAATACAGCACCGTTTCTTAAAAAATAGATCTTCCACTACAAACCTTGTAGAGTATGTTTCATTCGCTGTATTATCATTAGAAAGCCTGAATGAAGTTGATATGGGCTCCTTTGACTTCAGCAAAGCGTTTGACAAAATTTCTAATAATCTTATAGTCTTTAAACTATCCTCCTTAGGTTTTGAACTTCTTTTACTGAAATGGATTAATTATTACCTTGAGAATCGTAAATAGTATGTCCGATTTAGATCCGCATGTTCCAATCTTATTCTAGGAACTTCTGGTGTCCCGCAAGGTAGTCATTTGGACCCTCTTTTCTTTATTCTTACAATTAATGACATAGTCAAATATCCTTTTACGCTAATGATACGAAATTTTTCAAAATCAATGCAGCTCATGAAGACATATCTCTTCAGCAATCAGATCTTCGTGGTGTACAAAAAATTGCTTAGAGCTCAACATTTGAAAATGCCAGAGAATGACATTTTTACGTCAACGTATTAAAACAGCTCCCCGATATTACTATCTTTATAATCATTCCCTACATATAGTAGAAAAAATAAGGGATCTCGGCCTATTATGTGACCGTGAAATGAAATGTCTACTTCACATTGATGAAATAATTAATAAGGCCAACTCTGCATTAGGTTTTGTTAAAAGATGGTCCATTTTCAACCTTTACGTAACACGATCGCTTTACATGACGTTTGTCCGACCTCTATTTGAATATGCGTCCCCATATCAAGAATAGAAAGCATCCAACGAAGATTTATGAACAAAAGTTATGTCACCTTTAATATTGCATGACCCAACAATATCCATGCAATCTTAGTTTCTATCATATTTTTAAAAACATACCAACAAACACTATATTCAACTGCATGCCTTAAACTAAATTTCATTACCATTTTTAATATCTGTTTGTGTGTTGTTTCTAATATACATGTTAAAGTTATTAATGTTAAAAACACAAAAAAATTGTAAAAACTTTAGGTTTCATCTTTAGAACGCCGACACTCGGAGCGTGAAGAGCGTTTGCACATGTTAGTCGAAGCTTTAAGCAAAGGACGTTTAAATGGTGCCCTTGAGGACTTAATAAGTGATAATAATAATTAAACAATAATTTATTTATTTTTTTTTCAATATTTTATATATTGTAGTTATAATAATTTATTTATATTCAAAATACCAAAAACAACAGATAAAAAAAAGCAAACATTATTTGAGAAAATAAATTTTCTATAAAATTAAAAATTAAATTTTAACGTAAACATTACTTGCAACAAGGTTAGCAGAATGTAATGATTTGCTGGCGCGTGGTTGTCAACTATTGAAACTTCTGTTAAATAAACATATTTAATAAAAAAAATATATTTAATATCAATGGAAATTGTGTCCGTCCGATTTTGGGCAAACAAACACATTTAAAAAACAAATTAAAATAATGTGTAATCTCAAAAAAAAAAAAAAACCAAATATGTCGATAATAAAATGAAGAACAAAACGTTTCCTTCCAAATTAAAACAAATAAATTAATGAAAAAATAAATATTCAAAAAGTAAAAACTATTAATACAGGTAAAAAAAACGCAGCCAAATAATAAAAAACGTGTTTTGTAGCTCAAATTTAAATTTATATTATAGCTTGAGGAGAAGCAGTTTATTTAAAAAGTATTTAAGTATTATGTATTGTAATGTTCTTGTTTGCTTCTCCTCGTAGAGCATTTGAGTGTGTGTCTAGAGCGTCGTAGAAATAAGACTTAGTTTTTGTAGTCAGCTTCGGAAAAACCCTTAAAATTAATTCCAAAATCAAAAATAATAACATTAACAAATAATAACAGCAAATGAATTCAAATATCAATAGAACTTAGAATTATCTGCATTGGAAAATGTTTAAGGGAGTCTAGTTTTTTTAGTTTTGTCAAAAATTATGTAATGCTGCCTTATCTGCACAAACAAAAATTTTACATCTGATGCAGACAAAACTCAAGAGAATTGAAATAATTTAAATTGAAAAAAAGACCTTTCCGAGCAGGGCTTATTATACAATATTATTATAGTGTATTTATTCGTCCACAGGGTGTACAAACAAAGGTGTGTGGGATTTTAAAATTTTTAATAAATTTGCAGTCTTTTTCGTACAGCTTTCTAAATTAAACAAAAACACTGCATAATGTTTTAGTATACTTTATAGTGCAACGTGAAGATGCACAAGTATTTTTTTTTTGATTATTTTTGCTTTGATATATTCTTTTAAATATTATTTAATTAAGTATATATCAAGAAAATAAAAGGGATGCTCAATGTTCATAAATAAGATTGCATTGCATTTGCGAACCTAGTTATACAAAAAATATTGCTTGTGATTAATAACTTTTTATTTCTTGTTGTATTTAGTGGTATTTAAAAATTAAATGATGAGCATCTCCCTTATTCATTATTTGTAATTCTTCTTTCTAAAATCGTGATAACCGTAGATCTTTGCGGGATCTCTTTTATTTTAGTAATATATTTCAAGAGTGTTCATACAATTATCTTATATCTGCTAGGGAAATAAATAAACTGTAAGTTTAAAGTAAAAGCGTTGTATACACATTTTTATTGTTAAAAGCAACTCCATACAAAAGTACAACTTTTAGCACCTATAGACATTGTCCAGCTGTAACTTCTTTTAAAATATTGAGGATATTTTTTTACATTTTTGATTTTCTCAATTATTGTTTGTAAGTCTGCAAGTGCTTTGCTAAGCCAAATGGCATAACCCTAAATCTTTTGACGAAGGCAGTAAAGTGCCTATGGTCGTCTTTTAAACGAAGGTATTATCTAAAAGCGAGATCCATAACAAGTTGGAATGGACAGTTGTTTTTTTAGTTACTAAATTGAGTTTTATATAGTCAATTCAAGTCCTAACCTCCGAGGAAAGAAGGACTGTCGATTTCAACTTCACATGAAAAAACGCACTCAAACGCCTTAACATTTCTTTCAGCAAATGATCCTTTTTAATTGGGAAATTTAATTTACGGGCTACGGTCTCAGAAACGACAAAAGGCTCACTTCCCTATTTTAGTAATGCAGTGTGTCGAATTTTCACTGGTTTTTAGTAGCAGTCAGAAAATGAGATAACATTATTTCTTTTCATTCTTTTGTGTGTGTTCGACCCATTATGGTTGGAATCTGTGTTTGTTTGGTACTGCCTTTTGCATAGTGTCTAGTTCAGATCGTTTCATTTCTAGTGAGGGGTTTAAATAAAATCGAAAACTTCTACATTTAGTATCGGTCTCGAATACATTCTAGTCGTTGCTTGCCTTTATCCTGATTTTGGTCATAACCTTTTTCTTCTGTTTTCACATAAAGTTTAGAATGGCTTTAAAGTAGACACATTTTTATTTTCATCATTCTCGAAAATTTTAGAGCTTTTGGGGCTAATTTTAGCTATCATTATTTTCAGTTTTCAGAGTTTTCGTCCGGAAAATAGAAAAATACACTTTGTGCGAAAAATAACTGTGCAATTAAACTTTTTGTCCTCAAAAAATTCTTTGTCTGATTTCCGATTGATCAGTATATAATTTTCATTTCTAATCAAAAGGAAACACAGTCAAAGTCAAACATACATTCAAAAAATGTTCCAGGTTGATTTCAATGATAGCTATAACCTGCACCTTCATATAAAAGAATCAGCTGTTCGAAAAATGAACTCCGAGAAATAGAAAAATAATTTTTTAGGAAAAGATAATGGTGGATTTCAATCACGATTTTTTTTTTAATAGCAGACTATTTAAAATGATTATGATGATGATGATGATTGGTTTGACCAAAAACCCTCCTTAGGATCGAACAAAAGTGTTCATGAGTACAAGAGTAGCATTTTTCCATGCTTTTTTAAGGCAGATGCAATCGTCCTAGACATTAATTTCAGCTGCTTGTAACTCTGCCATGTTAACGATTTCATCTACACTGCCCGACAATCGATTAGTGCCCCCTATGCTTCCTGTCTTTGGAGCTTAATAACAGCCAATCAAATAAAACATTTGAAACGAAATTTTTGCCCATGAAAGTTTGCAATATTATCCTCGAAAAGAAATGAAAGTTTAGGTACGATCTCAATAAATAACATTTTAACAGAATTTAAAAGAATTTTATAAGAAAAATTATCTTTTTTTTCCGGACATTTGATTAGAACCCCTACTTGAAAATGCCAAATAACATAAGAAAATGGACAGAGAATAATAATAATAATTTTTTATTTTAATTCCTTACATTATTTACAACTTATTCCTAAAAAAATTAATAATGTGTTGTACCATCACGGTTAACTATGACCTCGTAAATCCTGTTGGGTAATTTCTTTATATAGTCCAGAGAAATAGTCTGCCAGGCACTTTTTATTCCTTCAATGAGTTCCGCTTCAGTTGGATATTGCCTTCCAGACTCGTATACCTTGCGTGCTAGCCACCCCCAAACATTTTCTATTATGTTAAGGTCGGGCGAGTATGGCGGCCATATCAGAAAGGGTACTTTTGGAGCTCAATCCAATACTAATCGGCTGTCGGGCAGTGTATGTAAAGGATCAATTGCTGCATGTGGTACATACTGGGACTTCAAGATTTTAATGATATCTTGATCAAGAGGATATATAGGGAAAATTGTATTTGCAGGCAAAAACTTGAACTCCATGTTTTTAATCCGATACAAATAGGAGACGACGCGGCAGCGCGTGCAATGTCTATAAACAGAAAACCTTTTGATTTTGCTTTGCAAAATTGTCAAAATGTGTTTGTCAGTCTTTAAAAAAAGTTAAGTTCCTTCAACAAATCATGATTTGGATCAGCATTTGCTGCAAACAACATTATCCATGTCAAAAACTCAATATGAATGTAAGTAACATTAAGCTAAGTTTCAAAAGTATTTGTTTTCAATCAGTAGTTTTTGAATGAAATTTTGCAATAAAATTTAAAGCAGATTATATACTGGCATTATTTTCTTAAAAATCTTGCTTAGCTTTTATTAAAAAAACAAAAAAATGGAAAAAAAGAAAGACTGAAAATGCTTCCCCGCCCGCCTAAAGTTTGTCATCCTTTAAATTGTAGTTATTTAACTTCTAAGTATTACAATGTTTAATGTTCTAGGTATAGCCTTAAATCTTATGATATAGTTGTCTTTCTATTGCACCCTTCTTTAAAAAAAATAGAAAACAAAAAACAAATAATATCTGTTGGTTCTAAGTGTGTTGCACGTTTTATTTTCTAATTCCTTATTTTTTATTTAGTATGTAAACAAAACAAAAAATAAAAGAAATCAGTTACGTTTTTATGTATACCAAATATGTGTATTATTTTATATTGTAATAAATTATTTTATAATATTAAGTAATAATTATTGTAACATTGAAATATGAAAGGACTTTTGAAATACAAGAATAAAAACAAAAAATAAACAATAAATATGTGCACTTTTATAAATACTTGAAATGTTGGCAAAGTATGAAAATATATGCTTGTTATCAGTGGCGAGGCGTGAATAATTTCAAATGGTAAGTCGAAACAAATTTGCCACCAACAATTAAAATTTCAAAAGTTTAAAAGCCCAAAAGTCAAGTATTTGAAACCAACTTTAATTAAGTGTAACAATGAGCTTAACGCATACAAAAGTGGTTTCGAAAGACACTTCTTGTGGTTATTTAAAATGAAAATAAAACATCATAATTCAAAAACGTTTTGTTAAAAATAATAAATAAATAAAAATGTAGGTATTAAATAATTAAAAGCAAACATTTTTTATTTTATATAAATACTAGCAGACCCGGCCACGCGTTGCTGTGGCTGAGTAATTAAGGAAGGACTTAATAGACAAAATTGAACACTAATTTACATAACATCTTTAATTTTATTTTATTAATAAATACTATGATTAACATAAATTAAATTAAATCACAGTTAAAGTTTACTGAAGTGCCAATCGATGAACAATATTTTTGGTCAGCCTGTCTTTTGTCAACACAAATAAACTCGATGTTCTCCCTACACGTGAACATGCCACGTATAATTACCCATGAGAGAAACATGGATTCTCTAACGTCGTTTTCAATTGGCAATCTGGAATTGTTCTTCGATTCGGAATCCCAATTGAACAGTTTTTTTTTATTCCGAAGAATCTGAAGTTTGGTGAGAATGTATTGGTTGAGTATGACATGTGTCACATATATGTGTATTCGCGCTAAAATAATTTTTTAGGAAAAGATAATGGTGGATTTCAATCACGATTTTTTTTTTAATAGCAGACTATTTAAAATGATTATGATGATGATGATGATTGGTTTGACCAAAAACCCTCCTTAGGATCGAACAAAAGTGTTCATGAGTACAAGAGTAGCATTTTTCCATGCTTTTTTAAGCCAGATGCAATCGTCCTAGACATTAATTTCAGCTGCTTGTAACTCTGCCATGTTAACGATTTCATCTACACTGCCCGACAATCGATTAGTGCCCCCTATGCTTCCTGTCTTTGGAGCTTAATAACAGCCAATCAAATAAAACATTTGAAACGAAATTTTTGCCCATGAAAGTTTGCAATATTATCCTCGAAAAGAAATGAAAGTTTAGGTACGATCTCAATAAATAACATTTTAACAGAATTTAAAAGAATTTTATAAGAAAAATTATCTTTTTTTTCCGGACATTTGATTAGAACCCCTACTTGAAAATGCCAAATAACATAAGAAAATGGACAGAGAATAATAATAATAATTTTTTATTTTAATTCCTTACATTATTTACAACTTATTCCTAAAAAAATTAATAATGTGTTGTACCATCACGGTTAACTATGACCTCGTAAATCCTGTTGGGTAATTTCTTTATATAGTCCAGAGAAATAGTCTGCCAGGCACTTTTTATTCCTTCAATGAGTTCCGCTTCAGTTGGATATTGCCTTCCAGACTCGTATACCTTGCGTGCTAGCCACCCCCAAACATTTTCTATTATGTTAAGGTCGGGCGAGTATGGCGGCCATATCAGAAAGGGTACTTTTGGAGCTCAATCCAATACTAATCGGCTGTCGGGCAGTGTATGTAAAGGATCAATTGCTGCATGTGGTACATACTGGGACTTCAAGATTTTAATGATATCTTGATCAAGAGGATATATAGGGAAAATTGTATTTGCAGGCAAAAACTTGAACTCCATGTTTTTAATCCGATACAAATAGGAGACGACGCGGCAGCGCGTGCAATGTCTATAAACAGAAAACCTTTTGATTTTGCTTTGCAAAATTGTCAAAATGTGTTTGTCAGTCTTTAAAAAAAGTTAAGTTCCTTCAACAAATCATGATTTGGATCAGCATTTGCTGCAAACAACATTATCCATGTCAAAAACTCAATATGAATGTAAGTAACATTAAGCTAAGTTTCAAAAGTATTTGTTTTCAATCAGTAGTTTTTGAATGAAATTTTGCAATAAAATTTAAAGCAGATTATATACTGGCATTATTTTCTTAAAAATCTTGCTTAGCTTTTATTAAAAAAACAAAAAAATGGAAAAAAAGAAAGACTGAAAATGCTTCCCCGCCCGCCTAAAGTTTGTCATCCTTTAAATTGTAGTTATTTAACTTCTAAGTATTACAATGTTTAATGTTCTAGGTATAGCCTTAAATCTTATGATATAGTTGTCTTTCTATTGCACCCTTCTTTAAAAAAAATAGAAAACAAAAAACAAATAATATCTGTTGGTTCTAAGTGTGTTGCACGTTTTATTTTCTAATTCCTTATTTTTTATTTAGTATGTAAACAAAACAAAAAATAAAAGAAATCAGTTACGTTTTTATGTATACCAAATATGTGTATTATTTTATATTGTAATAAATTATTTTATAATATTAAGTAATAATTATTGTAACATTGAAATATGGAAGGACTTTTGAAATACAAGAATAAAAACAAAAAATAAACAATAAATATGTGCACTTTTATAAATACTTGAAATGTTGGCAAAGTATGAAAATATATGCTTGTTATCAGTGGCGAAGCGTGAATAATTTCAAATGGTAAGTCGAAACAAATTTGCCACCAACAATTAAAATTTCAAAAGTTTAAAAGCCCAAAAGTCAAGTATTTGAAACCAACTTTAATTAAGTGTAACAATGAGCTTAACGCATAAAAAAGTGGTTTCGAAAGACACTTCTTGTGGTTATTTAAAATGAAAATAAAACATCATAATTCAAAAACGTTTTGTTAAAAATAATAAATAAATAAAAATCTAGGTATTAAATAATTAAAAGCAAACATTTTTTATTTTATATAAATACTAGCAGACCCGGCCACGCGTTGCTGTGGCTGAGTAATTAAGGAAGGACTTAATAGACAAAATTGAACACTAATTTACATAACATCTTTAATTTTATTTTATTAATAAATACTATGATTAACATAAATTAAATTAAATCACAGTTAAAGTTTACTGAAGTGCCAATCGATGAACAATATTTTTGGTCAGCCTGTCTTTTGTCAACACAAATAAACTCGATGTTCTCCCTACACGTGAACATGCTACGTATAATTACCCATGAGAGAAACATGGATTCTCTAAGTCTAAGCCGCAAATAGACATTGTTTGTCCTTGTGATTTGTTAATAGTCATCGCGAAAGCTAAACGGATAGGAAATTGCAGTCTTTTGAATGGTATTGGAGAATCTGACGGTATCATTGGAATGCGTGGTAACAGAACGATTTCTCCTTTAAACTTTCCCGCCAAAATAGTTGCTTCGAGAACATTTCCGGTGATTTTTTGATGACCAAACGTGTACCGTTGCATAGTTTAGGGGGGTTGAAATTACGCAGAAGAATAATCGGTGATCCAATTTTTAACCGAAGATTGTGTGGTGGCATTCCTGATATGTCTAAAGAATTCAAAAATTCAATTGGAAAATTCACTGCCTCGTCTTCATCGACAGTAGCGTCGATTGACTTAAACGACATTATATCGCCTGGTAATAATTGTTGTATCTGGTAGTTAATTAGATCTATGTACATCAACATTTTTTGCTGCCAAAATAGCACGATTACTGAGCCAATTGTGATTTAGATAGTTATTTATTATATCTGGGAAGACACTCTCGATCAGATCATTTTTAGTTTCAACAGCAGTACAGAAATTGTCTGGCAATCTTATGCATTGGGTATCTTGATGAAATTCCACTTCACCGTTTCCAATATCTAATAGTTGCTGAGAAAATACTCGTGCTGTCGGATCATTTTGGAGTTGTACTTGCATGTTTTTTTGTTAACCTTAGAGCCCGTTTACACGATCCCGAATCGGCGGTTTTGCCGTATCGGCGATTTTACCGTATAAGCCAGTGGCAATATAATTTAAATGAGTATATTCAGACGATACGGCATTTAACCGTATACGGTAAAATCACCGATTAGGTCGATTTTGTCATTCGGTTTTGTCTCTGCAAATCGTTTTCGGTCGTACGGCAAAAAAACCGATTCGGTTTATAGTGGCAATGTATTTATGTATATACAGTGCGTTCGGACGATTCGGTATTTTGACCGAAAGTGCGTCATTTTTCGTCTGGGCTACTGTGGAATTATGTATTGCTAGTATATAGTCGTTTTTGTATTTTACACCGAGTACGGTGTAGGGTTGAGTACGGTGTACGGTTAAATTACCGTACCGTCTGAACACTCCAATCGAAAGACACCGAATCGAGAAAATATCCGATACGGCGAAAATACCGAATCGTATGAACGGGCTCTTAGTGTTTCGACGTTTCTCCATAAAAATGATTGTTTTAAACATGCATTGATTTCATCAGCAAAAGTAGAGCGAGAAATCACTGGCAATGTTTGCCGAAAATCACCAGATAATAGTAGAATAGCTCCACCAAAAAGTCTGTTATTACTGTTTAAATCCTGCAAAGTTCTATTTAATGCTTCGAGTGAATGTTTATGAACCATGGTACATTATAAATTATTAAGACCATTAATCGAAATATAAACTATCCTATATCTAAAGTTAGACCAAATTACACATCAAATGCCAACTTTCATCGAAATCGGTTGACTTGGTGAAGAGTTCACTGGGAACATTATGTACATACATATGACACTGGATTTTTAACTTCCCATAGGAAGTTATTGTAATGGGTCCGATTTGTCAAATTGAAAATTTTGACATTTCTCTACGTTTCAAGGTCCCTAGAGTCGAAATAAAAGATTTTTAGAAAGATGTCTGTGCGTGCGTATGTACGTACGTTCGTACGTCCGTACGTCCGTATACGTCTGTACGTTCGCGACGTTTTTTTCGTCCTCCATAGCTCAAGAACCAGAAGAGATATCGACTTCAAACAAATTTTGTTATACAGATAATAAGCAGAAAGATGCAGAAAGGGCTCTCAAGAAAATTGCGTGGGTGTTTTTTTTACCATAGCAGTTTAAAAAAAGGTGAACATTTTGGTTAAATATCTCATGAACCAATGACGCTATAGACTTGAATTGTTATTGTAAATATTGTAACGTGATACAAAACAAGTATATTTTTAGAAAAAAATCCAATTAACGGTTTTTTTATAAATCAAAAAAACTGAAAAAAAAATTTGTCACCTCGAAAATTTTACGACTAAAATATGATTTCATCTCCAAAACAATTTTGTGCAACGAAGAGTTATGTTTTTGACATCTGATAAAATTTTGAGAAAAACGAATTGACAGTTTTTTTATAAAAAATAAAAACCTAAAAAAAAATTAATAAAAGTTGGTAAAAATTGATTTTCGACTTAAATATCTTTTCAAAACTTTGAGATATTGGCTTTAAACTACTTTAATCTTTCAAAAAATATTGTTGTCAACATTCAGTAAAATTTTGAAAAAAAGGGATTGACAGAAATATTGTTTTCAACATTCGATAAAATTTTGAGAAAAATCGAATTGACAGTTTTTTTTTACAAAAAATAAAAACCTAAAAAAAAAACAATACTAAAACTTGGTACTTGGTAACTTTCTACTCAAATAGCTTTTCAAAAATTAAAAATATTAGCTTCAAACTTATTTAATTTCACAGAAAATATTGTTTTCGATATTCAGTATTTTTTTTATAAAAATCCAACAGTCTGTTTTTTCATAAAAAAATAAAATCTACAAAAAATATTACGCAAATTTGGTAAAAATTGATACAAATAGACAAACTTTCAAGCAAGACAAATTGACAGACGGGATGGGAAGTTATCACTGTGGGTCGCATCTCAGCCTCTTTTTATATATTAAGATTAACAAGAAATAGTTTTAGATTTCATCAAATTTAATGGGGCGTATTCATAGAGAATTACTAAAGTCGTGATTTCTTGATCTATAGTTTAAGGCTTATTGGTTAAATAAACACAGCTCTTATTCATAGTCAATTTCCTAGCTGTGTTTAGTAAAACCCCAGGTTAAGGTTGTGCTCTACTACAATTATACTTCAAATGACAAAAAAATACTGTTATATTCCCAAATTTGTTGTTTTGTGCTGTCATTTCTCAAATTAAATGTCGAAAAAAGTAAGTAAAACAAAACTATTTAATAAAAAATCAAAAAAAAAGAACTAATAACGTTTTATAATATTTTAGATCAACAGCAAAGAAAATATAAAACGAGGACGGCAGGAAAACTGGTCGCAGTCAGAGAAACGATTGGCCGGCACATCAACATTGTCGAAGATAAGGGAAATGATGTTACGATGATAGTACAAAAAAGGATCTTGGTTCGATATGAGGGCCACTGGCTATGATAGCTGCTGTTAAAACCTGGAGATTGCCAGAAGCGTGTTATCCTCTTTTACTTCGTAGTTATCCAAAATTTTTCACTTATACACATAAGAGGAAAGAGGAAACCACAATGGTGGGCCTCAGAGCTTGACTCGCTCAGGAAAGAATGCAGGAAACTGTTTAACCGAGCCAAAGCCGCAAGACTAGCCTCTCACTGGGATTCTTACAAAGAATCCCTAAGAATTTACAAGAAGGCACTAAGGAAATCTAAACGATCTTCTTGGCGATCCTTCTGTGGCACTATAGAAGAAACTTCTGAAGCCTCTAGGTTACGGAAAATTCTATCAACTAATCCAGCGATGCCAAGCTGCTTGAAAAATGCAGACGGCTCCTGGACAAATTCAAGTAATGAATCGCTGAACTTACTACTGGATACTCATTTTCCTGGAAGTTCTCTTACCGAGACTTGCAACGGTTATATACGTTCAAGTCCCAATACTACATATCCACAAGGTCTGATTACAAGGGACAAGCTACAATGGGCTCTCAACAGCTTCAAACCATTTAAATCTGCAGGACCAGATGGAATAACACCAGCCGAGCTACAGAAGACTTCTGACCAGCGTTGCCAAAATGTGCCCGATCGGGCCATTTGGCACTAAGTTTTCTATTTTGGCCCGTGGCCCGGGGCCAACATGAAATGGCCCGCATATCATATATTTTCTTTTTTCTAAAACAACAAATGCAATCTTTTCATTCCATCAACAAAATTATCAATGTGTTTAATCCATATACAAATTCCCATATTGAACTCATTCATTCAGACTGACATGACGTTTGCTTTTCATTTTGTTTTCACCAATCGCCACTATATTTTTTTTCCCTACCTAGTACGTATCTCGTCTGTTTGTTTTGTCATATCTACAATTTCTTAAAACACAGCCCAAAAAGGCAAGAAGAACTTAAAGTTTTTCAAGAGTATCTTGATTTGAAGAACACTAAAATAAAGAAAGTTGTTGCAACGCAAACAAAAAATTTAATGTTATTTTAAAAAAAATTGTTAAAGCTGAGTACTTAGAAAGCCTAGACAATATATTTGAAGTCGAATTCGAACAGCTCTCTTTGAAACCCTTAAATGGAATCTATATTTTAGCTACGGATTTGATGACTTATTCGAAAATTTAATTTAATTCAATTAATTTAATTCGAAATACATATAATAAGTTTATTTATAAAAGATAAATTGTTATTATTTTCTTAAACAAATTTTTTCTATTACTGTTGATATTATTTAGTTTTGTTAGTGAAAATGGACTAACTGGTCTTATTTTGCAAGAGAAAACAATAGAAAAGTTAGAAAAGGTTTATCTCATTTTAGATTGAATAAATCTTTTTTGGTGCTTCCACCGCATTAAGTTAAGTTTGACAGGATTTTTTAAAATGCAAATGGTGTTTCGATGTTTCTAATGAAGTGCAAGTCAGATAGTTTGATTCGTGTTAAACAATGAAAAACTGAATAGTTCAGCACTATATAGGAATATGCTACCTACTCCATGTGCATTTTTTTTTTAATTTGATTAAAACAAAACTATATTTTTTTGTACACAAACATATACATATAACGCATTATATTATTTCCGATCCCCGACCGGAATCGAGCGAATCAAGCTCATTTCAACTCGATTCAGGTATATAAAGAATTTAGGCGAGCTTCAAGCTCGCTTCAACACCACATGTTAATGTAGTAGTCTACGAACAAACCCCCTTCTTGAAGTTTTTATTTTATGTCAAATTGTTTGGTTAAAACTTTGAAATCGACTTTCACATTACACAGACGTATTTTCTTGATTTTGATAGTCAACTATCAAAAATCAGCTTACACGATTTCACCCCTGGTCTGAATTTCGCTATTTTTTTTTGGAATTTTTTGATAAATTATTCTGGCAAATATTCAGTTGAATCAACTTTCAAATATAAAAACCGGACTACTGCGGATCGTTTTGTTGGCAATTTCTCACTTTACTATATATGGAATGCGAACAAAACGCACTTATTTTCTTAAACAAATTTTTTCTAGGGTAGTGTGCTAGTGGCCCGCACATTTTGGAAATGGCCCTCAAAATGGCCCTTAACATTTTTGTCTTCGCGGCAACGCTGCTTCTGACATAATTGCACCAATCCTTGAGGCAATTTTTACCAGCTGTCTTTACCTGGTCCATGTTCCCTCGGCATGGCGAGAAGTTAAAGTTGTTTTTATACCCAAGGCAGGTAAATGCTCGCAAGTCAACCCTAAAGATCTACGACCTATAAGTCTATCATCATTCCTTCTTAAGACCTTGGAAAGATTGATTGATATCCATTTAAGGGCAAGTATTGATACAAGACTTCTGTCTTCGTCTCAACACGCCTACTGTAAAGGTAAATCGGTGGAAACAGCGCTACATACCTTAGTACGCACCGTCGAATATTCCCTCCATCATAAAGAGTTCACTATGGTTGCTTTCCTTGACATCGAAGGTGCCTTTAACAACGTGGACACATCTGCAATCACATCTGTACTAACATCTCTTAATGTAGAGAGTTCGCTTCGGGAGTTAATTCATTTAATGCTTACTAGCAGAATAATTAACTCAAAACTGGGCAACTCTTCTGGCAGACGATTCGTTAGTAGAGGGACACCGCAAGGTGGTGTTCTATCCCCTCTCCTCTGGAACCTAGTGGTGAATGAAATTCTAACTGGTCTGGATGCGGAGGGTTTCAGAGTGATAGCCTATGCGGACGACGTTGCTATAGCAGTTTCAGGAAAGCATCTTAACACGTTAAAAGAACTCTTACAAAATGCCTTAGATAGACTAATACTTTGGGCTGATCGGTGTGGACTGGGTGTTAACCCACACAAAACCGATTTGGTCTTATTTTCGAGGAGATACAAAATTCCATTTGTCAACCCTCCCCATATTAAAGGAATCCAATTAAAATTCTCAGACGAGGCTAAATACCTGGGTCTTGTCTTAGATAAAAAACTAAATTGGAAACGCAACGTAGAGGAAAGAGTCAAAAAAGCTACTGTAGCTCTCTTTTCTTGCAAAAAAGCCATCGGTAATAAATGGGGCTTGCAACCCAGAATCACGCATTGGCTATACACATCGGTAATCAGACCGATTTTAATGTACGGTGTGGCAGTATGGTGGACTGCTTTAGAAAAAGGTATAAACCGAGATAAAGTAAATAAAGTCCAACGTTCAGCTTGCCTATGTATAAGTGGATCGCTTCGCACGACCCCATCTGCGGCACTGGACACCTTACTCTACCTAACACCTCTTGACATCTTTAGCAAACAAATAGCTGCAAGTTCTGCTATTCGCCTCAAAGCTTCGTCGCAGTGGACTAACAACAACATTGGCCACTCCGTTATTCTTAGTTATTTAGAATCAATCCCAAAGCACACAGACTACACCATCCCCCAACTACAATTCGACAGAAATTTCCAGATTTCTATACCTCCCAGATCTTTTTGGGAGGATAGGACATTCCTGGAAGACGAGTCAATCCACTTCTATACAGATGGATCAAAAACAAAAGAAGGGGTTGGTGGAGGTGTGTACTCTGAACGACTGAAATTAAGTCTCTCATTCCGCCTTCCCAATCATTGTAGCGTGTTCCAGGCGGAACTTTTGGCGATAAAAAAAGTCTTGTCCTGGCTTAAAGAAAACGTGATATCGACATCTGATATCCGTATTTTCTCAGATAGTCAGGCCGCTATTAAATCTCTGGATTCTGTCTCTACAAACTCTATAACAGTCCAGAACTGTCGATCATCTCTAATGGAGATGGCACAACAGTTTAATATTCACCTTTGCTGGGTGCCGGGCCATAGAGACATTCCAGGTAACTGTAAGGCAGATGAACTCGCCAGGAACGGTACAGTACAGCCCATTCTACCACGTTTGGCACGTACTGGCATACCAATCGCTACTTGTAAACTGTTGCTAATGCAAGACGCTGTGAGGAGGGCAGGCACCAGGTGGAACAACATCACCACGTGTCAAGTCACAAAAAACATCTGGCCAACACTGGATTTAAAACGTTGCTCTCTC
The DNA here is from genome assembly GCA_920104205.1 of Eupeodes latifasciatus. Classification (NCBI taxonomy): domain Eukaryota; kingdom Metazoa; phylum Arthropoda; class Insecta; order Diptera; family Syrphidae; genus Eupeodes; species Eupeodes latifasciatus. The sequence continues at coordinate 84,648,963 of OV049926.1, read as the reverse complement.
TAAGCAGATCGCATATAAGCTCAATAATAGGTGTCATAACCGGACACTGTCTAATAGGAAAGCACGCCATGAGATTAGGCGTATTCTCAAATGACTTCTGCAGAAGCTGTATGGACGAGGAAGAGGAAGAAACAGTTCTTCATCTTCTCTGCACATGCCCTGCTCTGGCTCGAAAACGCAAGAATTACCTAGGAGAATTCTTCTTTAACGATCTAAACGATCTAAATCATATCGGCATAAGCAGCCTCTCACGTTTCGTAAGAGACTCAAACTGGTTCCATTGAGCTTAGGAAGAAACCTCAAGATTCATGTGGTATCACAATGGGCCATCAAACTGGCCTAAGTGTGTCCGTTTCCATCTTGGACAGCCACTTCAACCTAACCTAACCTAACCTATCCAAAATTAAGTAAATTTCTAATGAATGTGACTGTTTCTATATCCAAACGATATCTTTTGTAGAAATCCTTGTCGCTTAATACCTATACATAAATGGATTGAACCGTGTTTATTATATTTTTCTTTTTCCTGGTGCCATATTTTGCAGATCACGACATAACTCAAACTCCTCTAAGGTATCTATATATTCTTTAATTGCGGTATAAATCACATTTTTCTGGACAGCAAGTTTACGTTACATTTAATTGTGTTTTTTTTTCAGCTTTTCAATTTACAAACAAAGATCAAATATGACATTTGGCTGTGATAATAACTACTTAAACACAGCATTTCCTATGTTTATAGTTAGACCACAGATTTAGCCCTAAACTTAGGTTTAAATTTATTTATAAATAGCCTTAACTCTGGACTTGCTTAGTAACAAGTAAGCAAGAGTTTAGCAAACATCTATGAATATGCCCCAATAAGTTTAAACATGCCTTTTTCCAGTAGGAAATTTGCTCACCAATGAAAATTTCGTGTGAAATCACAAAGGAATTCAACTACTCGAATCATTGAGGAATAGTATGCCATGAAATCCGTACTGAAAGGCTCTGCGTTTTTCCTATGATCATACAATCCACCCTTTCTTTTTATTTGTAAAATATTTCACTCACTATGAAGCATGCGATGGGTTTTGTGTTGTTTATTTGTCGTCTCTTCTCTATACCTGCTACTGAATAGTTATACGGAGATTGGCTTCAGTTTTAGAATATTAACACTCGTTTTTTTTACATATATGTAATAAAAATTTGACGTTGGAGTTCGTCAGCCTGGGGCCCTACTCCATAGAGGAAATATATTATCTAGAGTCCCGACTGGTACCCGTCTTGCCTGAAACACCCTCAAATTTTGTTTGAGGTAACTCTCTTAAAAGCCCGTAACAACTACATAGAATCTGCATTTTCCCATTAGAAATGCACGGGACAACTAACACATGCTTATGCTAATGGGCAAAATTCGCTCAATTTAGTTTGTAGGCCGAAAGAGAGCAAACCCATTAAGTCGGGACTCTAGATAATATATTTCCTCTATGCCCTACTCTGTAATGCGTTTCGAAAGCAAATATTTTCGAAAACGAATATTTTGTACTCTCTATTTCTAATGCGGATAAGAAATCTAGTACTTACGGAATGACAAATCCGCATTCGGATTTTTCGTACCTGGCAATGCGTTTCCGAATGTCATTAGAGTTCGAAAACGGAAATTTTCTTTCTACACCAAGAGAGGTAACGAATTGCAATTCGAAGGTCGTTTTTAAAGGACACAAAAAGAAAATTTTGTTGAGTTGTGTGAAATAGATAAAATATAAGTAAGGAAATAATAATTTTATTCAAAATTTAAGCAAATAAATCCCATTACAGGAAATCATCAGCGAAAAATGTGCATACCAAACAAAAGCAATTTGAAATTATGGTGGAATTCGTATGACTTGAAGAAAAAAAAGTATACCTTAGCAAAAGACAAATTTCAACACAAAAAACGAAATGACTATGAAAAAATCAGCTTAAACTTTCTAAGCTTGAATTAAAAAGAGAGATGTGGCAATTGCAAAGCAGTGAAGTGTAAAAAAAAAGTCATTACGATAATAATTTTCAAGTGATAATAATGACTGAATTTTAATTTTAATTTTTTCCTCGTCTTTGTGATTTGTTTTGATTTTTTTGTTTGTATTTTTGCTAGAAAAAGTACTAGATTATTGTTTTATTCGATTTGAACATTTTACAGAGTACGAATTCATAAACGAATCGAATATCAGATTCGAATCGGATTGGCTTTCGAAACGCATCACAGAGTAGGGCCCCTGGTTTGCTTCGAGAAGCAAAGTTATTTCCAACAACAACGACCGACGCTGTTGGCGTGCGTCGGATGGTGGAAGGATTGCAATGTTCGGTTTTTTCATGAAAATTTGGTTCGCGATCCTCAGCCTGGCTTGCTTCTAGAAACAAAGTTTTTTTCAAGAACAATGCACAGCGTCTAATAAGGTTAGGCCCGACGCGCAACGCGCCGTTGTTTTAATTACATACATACAATTACAATCCCTTTCTTCTATTGTTTATTTTGTCAGTTGAAGTCTATTGTTCACGGTACCAACAAGTGCGTAAAGCCGATATTTAAAGAAATAGTTATTGAAAAGAGTAAAAGAAAATAAATTCTTAAAAAGTCAATATAAAAGTGTTAAACAGTGATTTTTATTTTATTTGTTTCTTATGTACCGATGTATTTCGCTTTTTTTCACAATAACATTCATTATTTTATGTTCATCTAATTTAATTTTTTTTCAATAAAATCATTAAAATTTACATGACTGTTTTTTTGTTAATATTTGTATCCAAGGATTTAGCTATGAGTAAAAAATAATTAGATAATAAAAACATGAATGACTTTTTTTATGCACATTTACGACATTTTTCACCAGGTCATTTTGCAACAATGAATGAGTAACATTTGCTTGCCTAGTGAAATCACTGGTCAATAATCATTTATGACTAAACAGTTCGATTTTGCAAAGTGAATTCCTTGGTGAATATTCATCATATTTTCCACCAATGTAAAATACCCAAGTATATCAGCAACTCCACTAACCCAGTGATTTCACCGGTGTGAATTCACGGTATTTTTCATCAACTACAATTCACTTTGGAATACACCAAATACACTTGCTTGGTGATTTCCTCACTGAACAATCACCATGAAATTCACTACTTGGTGAACGCCAATCCCATCCCCATGTTAATTTCATTGATGTTTTCACCATGTTTTCATGGGGTGTAGCTTCCATTCACCAAGGAAAAAGTTGGTGATTCACCGATGAATTTTTTGAAATTTCCTACTGGATAGATCTAATATACACGCATATTTGTTATCAAAGTGGCAACCTTTGATACATGAGTCCAGTGCAGTGATGCATACAAATTCATGAAATAGGTCGGAGAGCAGCTTGTTATTTTCTTGTTGTAAATTGATTTGTTCAAGCAGAAAGCAGAAACCTACCTCAATCTGCAATATACTCGTACATACATTTTTGTTCATTAGACGAAGGAAAGCGGTTTTTTCCTTCTATGAAACTCACCACAAGTAAACACCGAAGTTGCAGATGAGCATTGGGCCTGCGCTGCGCAATACGTACGATTCATCGCTCAGAGCAAAAAAAAAAAATAAGAGGTACAAACAAATTCACCAAAAAATAAGACGCAAACCATCGTCTTATTTTTTTCCATAAGAAAGCTTGTATTGAAAAGAGAAGTATGAAGCGCAGTGAATAGAACAAGAAAAATGAGGAAAGGAACGATTTTTTTTACCTTGATGTTGCTTAGGTTTTGTGTTTGTTTATAGAGTGAGTAGTTGTTAAAAAAATGTTGGTAGCGTATTAATATTTATAACTAAGTTTGATTCATGTTGCCAGAAGTCTAAGATGTTCAAGTTGAAAGTCTCAAAAGATTAGACAGTAATAATCGACTTATATGGACGCTTCGCCGCTGCTTGTTATTTAAGACTTCCTGTTACCCGCAGCTTTGCATGCGTGGTTAAAGAAAATCTAAATCACTCCTATTACCGAAGCGTAAACGAAATTCATTTTCAACTTTCGTCACTCGTTTTGTTGTCGTGTGTAAACGTCAAACGCCGCACCGTCTTTGAACACTTTCATTCAGCATTCTGTAAAGACAGAAACGACAACCATAAAAAAATACGTACTTCTCGTTAAAAAATTTGTTCCCGACAGAGAAATGGCTACCCGAAAAATTGTAAGTATTCTTGTTAAATTATTATTTTATGGAATTTATACTTATTTTGTTTTACGATAAATAAAACAAGAACAAGTTGTTTGCATTTGCAGTTGAAGTTAAAAAATAAAAAACAATTTCAAGCGCTTATAGAGCTGAAGCAGACGAACGAGCAGTTTGCTAGAAGTTTTTTGAAGGGAACAGAGAACCAAAATTTAAAAACGTAATGGAATTACATACATAGCTGAGTAGCTGAAAATCAAGGTTCTTCCAAGTATAGATGAATTGCAAAAGGTTTGAATTGCTTATTCCTTTGCTAATGTGTGTTTTTAAAAGATTTGAAATTTAAAGTTAAAAAGAAAGTAATCCACAATTTTCATTATGTGGTTGAACCAAGGGCGGATCCAGACTTTTCATCAGGGGGGGGGGGGGGTCACACACTTAGATGAGTTTTTACCAGAGATCCAAAATAACCGTTGACCTTTATTTTCAATCGGTTTCTCACTGAGATTTATTTAATTCGCCAATTTCATTTTGGTCTTAGTCTGTGATTTATTTTTAAAAATTAATTTTGTAGGTCTTTGTGTGAGATTTATCATTTAAGTTCGCAAATATCTCTTATCTGTTGACTTATTTAACTAAAAATAAATGGAAATGGTTAACCTTAAACCTTTTCCGTAGAAAATAAATCAAAAATGGTTAAAATGATAAATTATATGATTTTATTTATTTTGCAAGTAAAAAAAGTTAATTCTTAATTATTAAGCCTAACTAAAAGTAAACTCTCAAGAGTTTTTGGATTTAAATTATATCTTCTTTCACTAAGTATGAAACTTAGAGAAGAAAACGCCCTTTCCACTGATACTTGCGTTGCTGGAACGCCCAGTACAACCAGAGCGATCTCAAAAATGTTAGGAGATTTTAATTTGAGATTTTGAAAAAATGAAAGAATGTTAGCGTCCAACGGCAAACGAGGGTAGACCGAATCAAAATTTTCGATGTCCACGTATAATTTTGAAAGTGTTTCGTTATTACTGACGTCACTGGTTCCATTTTCTTCCCGTTCTTGTTGCTCAATTCTATTTAAATACAAGTTTAAAAGTGAGTTATCGGTATCGCTGGCTTGACTTGTTGCAGTATTTGGACTTTCGTTGCTTGTCGTTGGATTTGCTTCTTGGGAAACTGAGGTTATATTCTACATAAAGAATATTATACGAAGATTAAATTTAATGAAATTATACTTTATTTAAGAGCGAAACAAACAGAAAAGACAACAACAACAAACGAATTCATATTACATTGTGTTGATAAATGACTAAATAAACATTTCTTTGAAATTCTAAACAAAGAACTTTCTAACGGGTAAAGTAAATTAAAAATCTCCAAATGAGATTTATTTTTTTCTCTCAGCAATAAGTGGTCACCGGTTAACCAAAACCTAAAAAAAGTCAAAATAAAAGTTTCTCTCTCAGAAACCGAAAAAAAAATTGAGTAAACTGGTTATTAAGTGATCATTTTTGTAAATCTCAACAAGTGAGAGTAATTTAAGAGACCTTTCAAAAGGTTAAGATTTACTTTTGATCTCTGGTTTTTACTCACCACTTAAAAATGTTCTTTAAGGTTTTGTAAAGGAGGCTAACAAAATTTAAATAACATAATATGTACGAGTATATTAACCTAACCTTTACACATTTCAATTGCTAAAATGACAACTATAGTTATGAAATTATTTTAGAACACTGTTGTCCAGCAAGGTATGGTCTAACTTTTTAATTTGGATGACTCCCTACATATGAAAGCATTCCTAGATTCCAAAAGTTTTCTAAATATGCCATATCTAAGAGCTAAAACACAATAGTTTAGAGGGTTTTTGCTGCATTTCACGCAGAAATGTAAGAAATTGATTTGAAACGTAGCTTTTTTTCCAAAAATAAAATATACTTTTCTTGTATCCATTTCTATTTATGTTAAGAACGCTAAAAAAATTCAAAAATCCAGAATATGAGAGAGGATCTGATATGAAGAAATGTCGGGATTTTTTTGACGAAGTTTTTTCGAACTCAATTTTCGGGAGTCTATCCGTATCAGTCTGCTTACTCGTATTTTGACCTTAAAGGTATCAACAAAACTTAAGAATTTTAGAGAGAAAAATGTTTGGTTCTTGAATTTAAGAAAATAGGTGCTTTTAAGTACATAATTTCTCTACAAAATTAAATTAAAACAAATTAAGGTAAACAAATAAGTTGGGAAGAAACTTTTGTGTGGCACTCACAAATTACACGTTTCAGAATCTCTTTTCACTTCAAATCTCAAGAGATTCAAAGCTTTTACAATTGTACATACATATATCAATAGATATGACCCGTTCATTATGTTTTTCAATTAGCCATTAGTTTAACAAAAGTGTCACTTTTGCTGTTTTTGGGACATTTATATTATTGAAATTCGTGTTTAAATATTAGCAAATTCACTTCAAAAGAAGATTCATTTAATTTTTTAAGATCTTTTGTATTCAACAAAAAACCAATTTTGAAATAAATAAAATGCACGACTGAGTCGCTAGAACTTGCTAATTTCTTCCAAAAAGTCTGTTTAAAAATATTTTCTATATTTTTAAATTTGAAAATGTACCTGCAAAATAAGTTTTTCTCAAAAAAATGTAAGTTCCATTTTACTTGTCAAAAAATCTAGATTAAATTATTTTTTTTCCAATATTATTTTAAATTTGAAATTTTGTCTTAAAAATATTTTTGGTAAGCACTAAATAAAGAGCTTATAAATATATGTACATTTTACATTTAAATTTCGTCAACAAATGTTGACCCCTTTCTGAGATATCGAGTTTTGTAAACAAAATTAATATTTTTTTTAAAATAAAAAAAATACATTTTTGATCATAAAAAATCATCATCAATTTGATCATTTGATCATCAAGAGCTTGCACAGAAAGAGAAGATTATTGAAATCGGTCCATTAGTTCTTGAGAAAACTTAAAAACAAAATAAAGGTTTTTGAGGGGTACCCTTCTGGAGCAATACCAAAATATGTTTTTCTTGTAGAAAGAAGCCAAATTAAGAACACAAAATTTAGAGAAAGTTTTAGAAAAATCACATGTTTTAACCAACAAATTTGTATGGGGACTGCTATTATTTTTCGTATTAATAAAATGAAAAAAAAAAAAAAAACGCCTTACGCTAATCGACTGAAAACCTTAATTTCAATCAACACAATTGTTTGGACTGTAGGAGCCAGGAAAGAAAGACAGACGGACGGAATCGGGGTACCCACTTTTTTCGACTTTCTACCGTCGTCGTAATGTCATATTTGATTAAAAGCATTAGTTCGAAATTGTTTACTAAAGAAAAACTTGCCATATAGTTCCTATATGTCGACAGTAAAAATCACTTCAATGTTCACTATTTATGTGTGTCAACGAAATTTAATAATAAAATTGATGGCTAGTTTGAGGAATTTAAAGGCAACTTAATATAAAATTGATGATCTCTTATTCAAGGTTTCTTCTTAAGAACCTGAATATTTGCTCTTTTTCTTAGAAAATAATTAAAAGCATTACTAAATTTTTTCAAATTCTAAAATGAGTGAAAACAAAAATTTTAGTTGTTTTGACAGAAAACCACTTTTTGGTGAATGTCGTTAAATTACTAATAAATCTATAGATGAAATCTTTACTTATACAACTTAACTGTATAAGCTTTATGGCTCATATGACCCCCCTGGATCGTCCCTACGCCCCCCCCCTGAACAACTAACTAGTTGCCTTGACCAAAATTTACTTTCAAAGAGTGAAGTTGACTGCAAATGAAGTCTAAACCTGCGCGATGATAGGTCCAATATTCAATAACAGGAAGCTACTACTAATTAGTGTTCAAAAAAGTTTTACCGACGGATCTGATCAAATGAACTGGGAATGAGCTATTTTACAGCGGACTCGTAGCTAACTCCACACAAAAAATCAAGTCAAATTATTGGTCCATTGAATATACATATGGGTGATTATACAAAAGTTGGGTAACTCGATGTCATCAACCAATATATACAAAGTCTGATTATATTTGATTTAGATTGCAATTTATTTTAAAACAATGAAAAAACCTTTATTTAGTCACCCAATTTCAGTTCTTCATTTTGAATACAAGTTATTAAAAAAACACAATTAGTTCTTAAAACGTCAGTCCTCTGGCATGTCACAACCCTGAAAACCAACCATTAAGTAACTGTCTATTAAACATTATCATTGATTTGAGAAAACTTATTAAATGAATACAATCTGCGATGTATATAGTTTAATATATACTACAACTTTCATAATGCAGTGTTCTCCACTTTATTTAAAAAAATAAGAAATTTTGTGTTCAGTTTTATTCGTCAGTTTCTTGTGTGTTATTTAAATTTAAAATTCGTGCGAAATATCGCCGACTCAACGTCAAATTCCACTTTGAATTTTAATGTTGGTAATAAAGTTAATTGCGGGTCGCACAATTTGACGGCCACCATAACTGTACCAGAGTTTGGGTTATGTTTGTTGTCTATACACGTGCTTAGCCAGTCAACACGTCAGTTTTATGGTGAGTCGTTATTTTTTTTGTTAATCTAAAGTTTATTTTTATTTATTCGTATTAGACTTTGATTTGTTAAAATGTAGTTTGTTGATATTTGAATTTACAAAAAAAAACATTAGTCCAGATTATAATCTCAAATTTCGTCTTTTTCGTCAGTAGTGTGGCGTCAGTTCTGTGTCAGGTAAATTGTTATTGTTCTTCATTTCTTGATCATTAGTACTTTTAAGATGAATATTGTTAGATTTTGTTTGTTGATTACTTTGAAATATATTTAGTAAAACTATGTGAAAGTAGTAAAAGATAAGTGAATAACGTTACGTTAAATGTCAAAAGTCTGTTTTGAAAACTGATGTAGTATTTTCTCCTAGTATTACATATTAATAATTATTTTTAATTTATTTATTAATTGTTACTAAGTGATTTTAAGTGATCATTATTAAATCCTAAGAGATTTTTACTAATTTGTATTAAATTTCATTATAATATTTTCAAAACTGTGTATACTCGTCAGTCCTCTGCCAGTCAAATTCTGAAATTTTTAAATATCTTACAATGTACTCGAAAAAGTGACTGGCCCGATTGGGAACAATATATTAATTAGATTAGCTATCAATATATACACCCGAATTTATAGAAGTTTGATTTAAAAACTATCATAAACAAAATATCCTCAAAAGTTACCCAACTTTTGTATAATCACCCATATGTATGTATGTAGAATAGGATGAATATCGTAATGCAGTCAATACGAAACTATATCAAAAAATGTCATCTGCCTACGAAAAAGTTATTAAATATCATTCGACAAAGAAAACGAGACCTAATAAAAAAAATCGTCGCTTACTTTTTAAATGTAGTTCTTCACAAAATGCAGTAAGTTCAACAAATAATGCTAATCTAGGAAACATAACCGTTGCATAAAGGGGTTAGGCCATCCTAGAAGTGATTTATTTACTTTCAAATACTCTTTTTCCGCCTTCCCAATCATTGTAGGTTGTTTCAGGTGGCGATAAATAAGATAAAAGATGTCTTGTCCTAGCTAAAAAAAAAAACGAGATATCAACACCTGATATCTGTATTTTCTCAGATAGTCAGGCCGCTATAAAATCTCTGGACACTGTCTCTATAACAGTCCATAACTGCCGATAATCTCTAATGTAGATGGCACAACAGTTTCACATTCACTTTTGTTGAGTGCCGGGCTATATAGACATTCCAGGAAATTGTAAGGCAGATGAATTCGCCAGAAAATTTAAATTATTACTCATTCTATCACGTTTGGCTAATGCTGGCATACCAATTGCTACATGTAAACTGTTGGATAGCAAGACGCTATAAAGAAGGCAAACAACAGGTGGGATACCATAACCACTTGTCAGTTTACGAAAAATATCTGGCTGGTGTCAAAACCGGGAATTGTCTAATAAGAAAACACACCATGCGGCTAGGCGTATTCTCAAATGACTTTTGCAAGCTGTATGGATGGGGAAGAAGAGCAAACAGGTTTTCACCTCCTCCGTACATGCCCCGTTCTAGCTCAAAAACGCAAGACCTGTCTTAAGAGAATTCTTCTATAACGATCTAATCTTTTGGCACAACATTTTTGAGATCGTAGGAAACATTTTAAGATAAAAAAATCGATTTTGAGTTGCTTTGCCACTTAAGAAAATTTTAAATGTTATTGCAATCAAAGTTTTGGAGCACGATTGAAGAACATGAATTTGCGCTTGTGGCCTTAATATAAAAAATATCTAGGCCAACACCTTCATACAAAACTATAAGCTCGTTTTTTTTTTTTTAAATGCACAATAATTTTAATCTGCGATCTTCAAATGCTTCAATCTTTATTAAACTAAATGTCAATGGGAACATTTTTAATATACACATTTATTAAGTTTTATAATTTTAACTTAACAAATAAATTAAAACTTAACGCTGTAACTTCTAGATGAACATAAAAATAATACGGTTAAATTTACCCTAAATACCATCATAAAATAGTTTAAAATAATTAAAACTTCTTCCACCTTCAAAAATTAGGAACATAAATAATGTACACAATAGTCTCTATTTATTTATGAATTTATCAATTTCCAATTTAAAATAGACAGGAAATATCTTCTGGAAAAATAAGAATCAAAATATTGTTAAGGAAATTTGTTCACTATAATCGTATTATTTACACTGTGTGACACTCAAAATGTAAGCGGGCGAAGACCTATCACGTTTTGTAGATCTTGTTGCACTAAAAGGGTACCCCCAAACTCTGTACTTAGGCAAAAAAAACCTGTTCTTTTGACCTTCTTACATTGCAAAAAAAACCTAGCTTCGTCAAATTTTCAACAATTTACAAAACATGTGGTTTGGTTAAACCAACTAGACTATAAGCTGAACAATTTCAATAATTCCAATTTCTTCGTCATTTACCCAACTTTGACATGGTTTTTAAATGCTTTATGTACATGTTTTGAAGGCAACATGCTCTTTTAAAAATATGTTCTAAAGTATTATTTTTTTTTTTCAAATCAAACAATGAATTTTTATGAAAATCGATTGAGAATTGAATGAAAATTGTTAAAAAAATGACATAGGCTATAGTCCAAAAAACCGTTTTTTGGCCCTAAGTCCATATTTAAGGGATGTTTTAAATACCGCTTTGTTATCAGTGCAACAAAGTACCCGTAGCGTGATGGTTAGTGCATTGGACTGTCATGCAAGGGGTCTTGGGTTCAATCCCTGCCTGTGCCACCTAACTTTTTTCACGGGTACTGCCTCTTGCGAGGAATTGACAAATCTTCCAAGAGTAATTCTTGTCATAAAAGTGCTTTCTCAAATTAGCCGTTTGGATTCGGCATATAAACTGTAGGTCCCTTCCATCTCTGACAACATTACTCGCACACAGGAATGGTTGAGAGTTGTAAGTCACTAGGCCCTGATCCTTCATGGACTGTTGTGCCACCTAATTTATTTATTTTTTTAATCAGTGCAACAAGCTCTACAAAACGTGATAGGTCTCCGCGTATATTTTCTGACCCTGTTTTTGTCACACAGTGTTATTATTCACTGTACTGAAACAAGTTTCAAAGTTCGCCTAGAATATTTTTAGGCCAATTTTAAAACTTTGATTTCGATTCAATTTAAGCCTTCGATTATGCATAAAATGCTATAAATAAATATGTATGGTAAGTTAGTTATACGTCTAGTATCTTCAAAAATAAAATACTAAATTTTTGTTTGCATAATTTCATTTACATTTTTTATTGGATCTTTTGCATGCTATATTTTAAAATCGATAGAACTTGACACAATGTAATTTCAATATATTGACACAAAGTAATTTAAATATTCCTGGACAGCTGGGTCGATTACTTGTTGAGACAGATGGATTTATTTTTAATTTAAATAATGTTAACCAAATCAAGATTTGTACTTATAACATACAAAAAATGTTCATGGTATATTAATACTTTATTAACATGATCTTTTACATAAATATTTTATAGAAGTAGTTATTTATTGTTATTCACATTGTTGCTAGCAAGGGAGTCGATTTACAACTTAAAATTAATTATTTCCATTTGAAGTTTATTTTCGGTTAATAAACGGGCTAGGAGTATTTTATGTTCATAAGAATTTTATTTATCACTTTTATTCTGTATAAAAAAAAAGATATTGACCTTTATTAATTGATAAAGTTTAAAGATATATAATATTTAAAGAAAACTTACATTTTTTTGTACTTCTGTTCCTTTACTTCAAAATAACGCAAACAAAAAAATACAAAAAAAAAAGAGAATAATCTCACCACAACTTCTTCGAGGAATGTTCTGTACTGAAATACCTTTGCGTATAAGATTGTTGTCACTTTTATATTCTTTTAAAAAGAACCCCTGATTGAATTGAAAATTGAATTTCCTACCCAATAGTCTGGATTTAATATTCTTATCGCACATGTGCACTCTGTGGAGTTCATCTAAACAGCTATACTCAACCTGCCGCCCGCGGGCCGCTTGCGGCCCTCGAGCTTATAAAAGTTGGCCCGCAGCATAGTTTAATAAATTCTTAAAATATCGAGTGACTGCAGAAAAACGTGAAAAAAAATATATCCTTTTGAGTTTTCAAAATGGAAGCAACACTAGAACGTACATCAGCGGAAAAGTGGACATCGTGTGATTTCAAAAAATATTCTAGATGTCACTCCTTTCAATGCCAGGAAAAGTTTGCACAACTAAATGAAAAACAGATGTTGCTGAGTATTCTTTACTTTTCTTGCCATTGCGAAATTGAATTGGAATCATTTTATTTAAATTTTGAATGTAAAATTCATAAACACAGCAGTTGGCATAATAAGTCAAGGAAACTATTTTGCCGACATACATACCTCGTTTTGATGATTAGGTATACTTACATTTTGAATTTCAGTTAGTGCGGTTGCAGTGAATTTTTGTAAATAAAGAATAATGGCAGGAATTTCTTCGAAACTAAAACGAAATTTATCTGATGAAAATAGATCATTTCAAGACAAATGGGAAACAGTAACAGAATATTTTGTTGTGCCAAGCAAAAACAACGCGGCTACCTGTTTAATATGCCGTGAAAAAGTTATTAAAGTATAATATTGGTCGTCATTTTAACACAAAACACAAATCTTTCAACGAAACTTGTCCTCCTGGAACACAATTAAGAAGTGAGAAATTGACTTTTTTAAAGAGGTCATTACAACAGCAACAAAATGTGATGTCCGTGGTTTTATCTCAAGACTCTGTGGTAACTAAGGCATCTTACGAAATTTGCTATACTCTTGGTAAGCACATGAAACCGTTCACCGATGCAGAAATTGTCAAAGAATGTTTCGTAAGTGCTGCCGATATACTGTTTGATAAATTTAGCAACAAAAAACAAATATTGTCTGAAATAAAACAACTATAGCTGTCTGATTCAACATGTGTGAGACGTATTGAAGACATTTCCAAATATATTCGTGACAATTTAATAGAAAACTTAAGGAACTGTATGTTTTTTAGCTTGGCTTTCGATTCCAGCACTGATATTTCAGCAACATCTCAATGCTCGGTGTTTTTTAGATATTGCACAGAACAGAACAGAATTTAATCTTCGAAGAATTTTTCAAACTCCTTCCGATGAAAGGTGAGACCTGGGGAATAGATTATCTTGATCCAATTTCAAATTTTCTAGAACAGAATGATATTGATATTAAAAAATCGTGGGTGTATGTACAGATGGCTGTCTATCCATGACTGGATCTGAAAATGGATTTATAATCTTGTTTAAAAAAATATAATTTGACAAATTTAATTACATATCATTGCATTATTCATCAAGAAAACTTGTATGCACGGATTAACAATTTAAAAATCGATGCTGTGATGAAGATTGTAATTGATAATTACAATCAATTACAATTTAAAAGCCTTTTGGAAGAATTGGGAAGTAAGTATGGTGACGTTCTTTTGCATTACTCTGTGCGATGGCTTAGTAGGGGAAGGGTTTTGGAAAGGTTTTTTTCCTTGCGCCACGAAATAATCCTCTTCTTACAACAAAATAAAAAAGTTTACCAGAATTGAAAGATGATCAATGGTGGTGTCTTTTAGCGTTTTTATGCGATATCACAGTAAAACAAAATAGCCTCAATCGAAATTTACAAGGACAAAATAACATTATTTCACATATGGCAAGTAAAATATTTGCTTTTGAAGAAAAGCTTAATATTTTTCATGAAGAAATAAGAAGTAAACAGCTACAAAATTTTCCAACAATGGTAATAGCTACAAAGAACCTCATCAACATCTCTGAAGAAAACTACTCAACAATATTGAATTACTTAACAGCACTGTCAAAAGAATTTGAAAAAAGGTTTCATATCAGAAAAATAAAAAAATGCTTAACGCTTGTATCGGGTGATTTTTTAAGAGCTTGAAAACTTTTTTTTAAAAAAAACGCATAAAATTTGCAAAATCTCATCGATTCTTTATTTGAAACGTTAGATTGGTCCATGACATTTACTTTTTGAAGATAATTTCATATAAATGTTGACCGCGGCTGCGTCTTAGGTGGTCCATTCGGAAAGTCCAATTTTGGGTAACTTTTTCGAGCATTTCGGCCGGAATAGCCCGAATTTCTTCGGAAATGTTGTCTTCCAAAGCTGGAATAGTTGCTGGCTTATTTGTGTAGACTTTAGACTTGACGTAGCCCCACAAAAAGTAGTCTAAAGGCGTCAAATCGCATGATCTTGGTGGCCAACTTACCGGTCCATTCCTTGAGATGAATTGTTCTCCGAAGTTTTCCCTCAAAATGGCCATAGAATCGCGAGCTGTGTGGCATGTAGCGCCATCTTGTTAAAACCACATGTCAACCAAGTTCAGTTCTTCCATTTTTGGCAACAAAAAGTTTGTTAGCATTGAACGATAGCGATCGCCATTCACCGTAACGTTGCGTCCAACAGCATCTTTGAAAAAATACGGTCCAATGATTCCACTAGCGTACAAACCACACCAAACAGTGCATTTTTCGGGATGCATGGGCAGTTCTTGAACGGCTTCTGGTTGCTCTTCACTCGAAATGCGGCAATTTTGCTTATTTACGTAGCCATTCAACCAGAAATGAGCCTCATCGCTGAACAAAATTTGTCATTTTCGAACATTTCGAACCGAACACTGATTTTGGTAATAAAATTCAATGATTTGCAAGCCTTGCTCGTTAGTAAGTCTATTCATGATGAAATGTCAAAGCATACTGAGCATCTTTCTCTTTGACACCATGTCTGAAATCCCGCGTGATCTGTCAAATACTAATGCATGAAAATCCTAACCTCAAAAAAATCACCCATTAGAAAACCCATGGCATCTGGAAACAACGACTATCTCACGGGTGGCTTCTGTTTTAAATCAAGATCAGGCAAAGTTTTTTGATGAGTTCATCGATTTTAAAAACGATTCAAATCTTAAAGCTCTGTTTAAGGAAAAAAGGGGAATACTTAGAACTTTGGAGCATCGTCCCCGAAAAATATGCAATCGTCAAAAGAAGTTCACAGATTTTGCTGACATTATTTGGATCTACATTTGTTTTCGAATCTTCGTTTTCGAGAATGAAATATGCAAAAAATATTTACCGAAACAAACTTACGGACTCCCACTTATATGATGTCATTAGGTTGGCATGAAGCAACAAGCCAGATCTAAACAAAGTTTTGAAAATGTGTTCTCAATTTCAAAAATCACATTAAAATATTTTCAATAAATAAATAAATACATACATAATGTATGTATGTATGCACATTAAAATGAGTATTATTATTTACGATAAAAAAAAATTCTTGTGGCCCGGGGTACAGTTACAAAATTATCAATGTGGCCCATTAGAAAAAAAGGTTGAGTATGGCTGATCTAAAATATCCTCCTTCTATAGTGTGCTTCCAATTTCACGTAGAAGTATGTTCTTGCGATTCATTATCAATTACCGTTACTTGCTTGCAAATATGTACATGCATATGTCTTCAAATACTAATTATTATTTTTTATATTAAGATAGCTAATCGTATTACAAAATTGTTTTAAAGGTGAAGTTAAAGAACAAAACCTCTGTTTTGTGTTCTTTTAGAGCTGTAAGATCAAAAAGTATGCAAATATTATTTAATTCTATTTCTTATTCAATGCAGCAATCCCAGAAATAGAATTAAATAATAATTAACATTGAATCATAAATAATGGATAAAGATTACACAAATGTATTAATACCCGTGTTTTGTTGGAAAATCTATCCATAGTAGGTATAGGAGGATTTTGCACGAATAACAAAAACAATATCCATTGTATGAATAACACCGATAAAAGTTAGAGTAGAATCTTACTATGGATGGGTTTTTGACATTTATACGAGTCTCGAATGGATCTTATGTGATTTCGTTCTCAAATGTTGGTATGGTTGAAATTGCATTTGTATCTCGATGGCTGTGTTCGTTGAGTAGTTGTGCATTTGGAATCATGTGTGTTTTCTATTGGGAAAAAATCAATCTATTACTGTTGATATTATTTAGTTTTGTTAGTGAAAATGAACTTACTGGGCTTATTTTGCAAGATAAAACAATAGAAAAGATATTTATGTTTTGCTATGTTTCCACCAAAGGTTTATCTCAGTTTAGATTAAATAAATCTTTTTGGTGTTTCCACCGCACAAGAAGATTTAAAAATGACAGCACTTTCTAAAATGCAAATGGTGTTTCGATGTTTTCGATGTGTGAAGTGCAAGTGAGATAGTTTGATTCGTGTTACACAATGAAGAACTGATTAGTTCAGCATCATATAAGAATATGCTACCTACTCCATGTCCATTTTTTTGTTTGTAATTTTATTAAAACAAAACTATATTTTTTGTGCACAAACATGCAAATAAACAGACCATTATGCATTATCTGTTAAACCAACTCATCCACACAGGTTTTTATTCTCAAATTTTGACTCGATTCCGATCTCCGACGGGAATCGAGTCAAATTAAGCTTTCAACTCGATTCAGGTATATAAAGAATTGAGGCGATCTTCAAGCTCGATACAACACCACATGTTAATGTAGTAGTCTACGAAAAAACCCCCTCCTTGAAGCAATTGTTAAATGAACTTTTTTTTATAGAATCTCAATTTGTTCAAATATGAACATGACCAATCTGTAGATAACCCAATGTGTATGTGAAATAAAGATAAGACAGATCACCCTTTTTTTTTTTTTTTTTTTTTCAACTCATTTTTATTAATTCAATCTTAATTCTATCTTAAAGCTAGACAAAAATTCATAAAACTAGCCTAATTAACCATAACTTACAACTAACTTACTGGTCCCATACGGACACTCTAAGTTAAACAATAATACTTAATGCTAATGCCTTTCGGCCCTAAGATCTATTTTAACTTCAATTCAATTTTATTTATTTTTGTATTCATTAGAAAATTTAAAAAAACTAATGTCAATATCCTTTTTTATTTTTACTTAAAAACTACTTAAAATAAGGTCCTTAATATAAAACTTAAAGCTAACTAAAACTACCTATTCTACCTATAACCTACTTAAAACTAGAACAACCACAGCAGCAAATCTAACTATCTAACGTTTTTTGTTTTTCATATTTTGTCTTTTTTTGTATTTTTTTTTTTATTATTCCATGTTTTTTTTTTATTTTTATTTTTTTATTTTATTTTTTTTTTTTGTATATTTGTATTTTTTTTGTATGTTTTTTTTGTTTTTTGTGCCACCATGCCTATTCTACTTAAAACTAAACCCTAAAACTATAAAACAAGTATGTAAGCCGGCCAAGGCTTAAAACCCCATCCTGACTACTCACTATCAAGTGCCGATTGAAGCCACCAAAACTGGTTCTCCTGCTTCACCCTATCAGTTCGGTCGCGTTTGGACACAGCCCTACTGAACCGAAGGAGCTCTGCTCCGCCTTGTGCCATGACGTCCCGATTGTACAGGAGTCGCCTATCCACGGTTCGTCGTCAGACGTGGTAGATTAACGGAACTGCCAATCTATTCTGTATCAGACCGCATCTATCTAAAAAGAGGAATGCCTCTGGTGGAATGAAGCCGCTCAAGCGTGCACTTTCAAAATATTCGTCGTTCGGGTAGAACGCCCCGAAAATTAAATTGTTGGTCGAAGACATAGCTCTTGCAATGTGACCTCGAACGAGTTTTATCACGAAATTGTCAATTCTGTTGATTCGAGCACCGTTGTATAGGACCTCGTTGGAATAGTAGTGCACGTAAGAAGATTCGGCTGTTCGATATAAGCCGGTACAGCGTCGTAAACACTGCCGCTCGAACACCCGAAACTTCTCCATCTGGGAGACAGATCACCCTAAGCATACACTGACGGTTATCTACAGATAAATTACATTTACATAAGTAAACAACATAGACATTAAGAATAGAAAGATAAGACAAGAAAATTGTATATGTATAGAGTAACGTAGTGAAATAAATTTTAGTATTCATTTCGACTTACAGCCGAGTTTTACTCAACATTTGGTCCTTCGAGACGTATATTAAAATTTTCCCCCACCAGTGGTAAGAGATTTTGATAAACGAACAAGTGTAAATTTAGCGTTATCAGATCTACAAATGATAAAGTGAAAATTAGCGTGTCAGAGCTACAAATACTGAAAAGTAAAAAAAAAAAAAAATCACATTCAGTGAAAAAGCGTTGTCAGAGCTTAAATACTGACAAGTGAAAAAAAAATAGATAAACAGATAAACAGATAAAATAATACAACAAAAAAAAAAGAAACAAATTCAACAATGTCATCAGAGCATTTAAAAGTTATTGAAAAACAGGTTGAAATATTAAAAAACCTTGAAAAATTATTAAAAGAAGGAGAAAGTGTAACAACGCGCAGCAAAAATCAAGAAATGCTTGTCTATGCTGAAAAGAATCTTCAAGCATTCAAGGAAAATGACAAGCTACTTCATATGCTTAGTGTCATTGATGTTCCCTATTTTAAGGAACAATGGATGAAAGAAGCAAAAAACTACTTTCAGAAAATTCAAAATTTGCTGAAAAAAAAGATCTAGACAGTTTAGAACAAAGCACAAGCAAAGCAACGTTATCCAGCAAAATAGCAGAAATAAAAACTGTTAATCAACAGCTAGCCACTGGACTAGACTTGCAGCAAAAACAAATGAATGAGATCATGATGAAAACAATAATAAATCATGAAACTCATATAGATTTGACGGAAATACGTACAATAATGGAGAGCTTACAAAAAACAATAGACGAGGCGAAACTAGAGGCAATTTCCCATCCTCATACGAAAAACATATGGATTGGAAAATTGAAACGATGGAATGACCGACTGCAAGTTGAATTGTCTAAGATGAATCCAATACAAGAAGAGGCATTCAGAGAAGAAAATTATGTAATCGAGTTGGAAGAAGATGTTAAATTACTTCTTTCCAATTTGGAAGAAAAACATGAAAGCATAATATCTGATCCATATGCAAATGTATCAACAAGAAGTCCTTAAATTGAACTGCATAAATTCGATGGAAAAATTGAAGAGTGGAAGATATTCTCCGAGCTGTTCATAGATTTGGTTCACAATAAGAATAATGTGCCAGATTCTGTGAAATTAAATCACTTGCGATCATGTATAACCGGCGAAGCTCGAACTTCAATTGCTAGCCTCATACAAGGATCTTCAGCAAATTATAATGAAGCATGGAAGACTCTCGTCAGAAGGTACGAAAACAAAAGAATCAATTTCTCCACACAATTGAATTACTTGCTGGACATACCAATGATGAACGCTACATCACCTTCTAATGATAAAAAACTTCACGATGCAGCAAAGGAAAGTATTTACATCATCACAACGACAATAGGCAAAGATAAGAATGAAAACGATGAAATATTTGCTCACCTACTCCTTCGAAAATTTGACAAGGAGGGTTTACAATTATATGAGCAACACATCAAAAAACCAAGCCAAATACAAAAACTGGAGGATGTTATGGACTTTCTTGAGCAATTATTTCAAACCCTTGAGTCTCAACAACAAACAATGATTCGAAGCAAAGAATATAAAAAACAAGTTGGAAATTTCCAATCAGACAGAAGGGTGTGGAACTGTGAATTCTGTAAGCAGAGTGGTCATCGAATTTTGTATTGTGAGAAATTCTTAAACATTGAGATACCCAATCGATTAGCATATATACGCAATAAGCAAATATGCAGTATATGTCTTAAACACAGTGCAGAAACCAAATGCTTCTCTCAAATAAAATGTAAGAAGTGTAATAAATCGCATAACACTCTACTACACAACGAAAACTACCAAACGAAGAAAAAGGTCGAGGGAAATCAATACAAAAAAATTGAGCCCCTCAGACAAAAACAATAAAAAAGAGAAATCATTATCTTCCCTTATGGTAAAGAAGATAGACAGTCCAATGGTAATATTACCTACAGCACAGATATCAGCCAAATCGTCAAATGGTGAAACATGTCTATTTCGGGCATTGATTGATCAAGGTTCTCAAATATCAATGATATCTGAGGAAGCAGCGCAGATCCTCTCCTTGCCAAGGAAAAGAATAAATACAGAATTAACTGGACTCTCAGATGCAGCAGTGGGTACATCAAAATCAAGAATGTATTTAGAGATAAGACCAAGATTTATGAGCAACAACAAAATGCAAGCAGAGTTTTTGGTATTACCCACCCTCATAAAACCACTACCTGACGAATCATTTGAATTTAATAAAAATGAGTGGGAAAACTATATTCTGGCAGATCCAAACCTAAATACAAAAGATCGTATTGACATTATCATCGGAAGTGACTTGTATCCAAAGTTAATTGAAGAAGGAGTTAGGAAGCACAATGGCATCGTGGGACAAAATACGATTTTCGGGTGGATAGTTTCCGGCTCACTACACGAGAAACGACAATGTGGCAATATCATGTCAGCGGCTACGTCATCGATGGAGAAGTTCTGGGAGATTGAAGAAATAGAAAAAGATAATGAAATATCAGAAAACGACATCTGCATGCAAGCATTTGCAGAAACAACAACAAGAGATACGAATGGCAGATATGTAGTTATGTTGCCACTAAGAACAGATATAGAGCTTGGAGAATCTAGAAAACAAGCTTTAGCTAGATTCTTACAGCTTGAGAAAAAGATTAATAACAAAGTAAAAATCGACTACATAGAGTTTATGCGAGAATACGAAAACCTGGGCCACATGGTCAAGGTTGACAAACAACACGAAAATATGGGCAAATACTATCTACCGCACCATGCAGTTGTGAAAGATACAAGCCTAACAACAAAAACCAGAGTTGTATTCGATGCCTCAGCGAAGACGTCCAACGGAGACAGCCTTAATGACGCAATGATGATTGGACCTAGACTACAAAACAATATCTTTGACATCATCATCAAATGGAGGCAATGGAAATATGTAGTTACGGCAGACATCGAGAAAATGTACAGGCAGATCAACATAGCTGAAGAACATCAAGAGTATCATCGAATATTTTGGAGAGAACAACCAAAGGACAATATAAGAGAATATAAACTGACAACAGTTACGTATGGAACAGCAGCAGCTCCATTCTTAGCTGTCCGAACATTGCAAGAAGTCGCAAACCAATGCAAAGCAAAAGACATCAGAATAAAAGAAATCATAAGAGAAGAATTTTACGTGGACGACTTAATGACAGGTGCCAACAACGAAGACGAATGCAGATACATAATAAGAGCAGTGAGTGAAAATCTTTCAAATGCTGATTTTCAATTACGAAAATGGTCTTCAAACAATCAAAATTGGCTAACTGGCATAATGTCGAATGACGAGCATAAAATAATTGATGCCAAAGAAGGCGACACTATGAAAACATTGGGACTTCACTGGGATCCAGATCAAGACGAGTTCCGAATGTTATAGATTCATCTAAAATGAGCATTTCAAAAACCAAAAGAGGTGTGTTATCAAATATTGCAAAAATATTCGATCCTATTGGATGGCTTGCTCCAGTCACGATAAGAGCGAAAATATTCATACAAAGATTGTGGCAATCAAACTATGACTGGGATGATGAACTTGATGAAATCATGAAGACAGAATGGATGACCTTTCAACAAAACTTACAAGAAATCAAATCAATTAAGATCCCACGATGGATATTTAATGACGAAGCAGGTCCAATAGAAATACACGGATTTGCGGATGCTTCAGAAAAAGCATATGCAGCTGTCATATACGTTAAAACAAATATGACAATTAAAATATTGGGTGATTTTTTAAGAGCTTGAGAACTTTTTTTTAAAAAAAAAACGCATAAAATTTGCAAAATCTCATCGATTCTTTATTTGAAACGTTAGATTGGTCCATGACATTTACTTTTTGAAGATAATTTCATTTAAATGTTGACCGCGGCTGCGTCTTAGGTGGTCCATTCGGAAAGTCCAATTTTGGGTAACTTTTTCGAGCATTTCGGCCGGAATAGCCCGAATTTCTTCGGAAATGTTGTCTTCCAAAGCTGAAATAGTTGCTGGCTTATTTGTGTAGACTTTAGACTTGACGTAGCCCCACAAAAAATAGTCTAAAGGCGTCAAATCGCATGATCTTGGTGGCCAACTTACCGGTCCATTCCTTGAGATGAATTGTTCTCCGAAGTTTTCCCTCAAAATGGCCATAGAATCGCGAGCTGTGTGGCATGTAGCGCCGTGGGCAGTTCTTGAACGGCTTCTGGTTGCTCTTCACTCCAAATGCGGCAATTTTGCTTATTTACGTAGCCATTCAACCAGAAATGAGCCTCATCGCTGAACAAAATTTGTCGATAAAAAAGCGCGAAACACATTTCGAACCGAACACTGATTTTGGTAATAAAATTCAATGATTTGCAAGCGTTGCTCGTTAGTAAGTCTATTCATGATGAAATGTCAAAGCATACTGAGCATCTTTCTCTTTGACACCATGTCTGAAATCCCGCGTGATCTGTCAAATACTAATGCATGAAAATCCTAACCTCAAAAAAATCACCCGATACTAACAGCCAAAACTAAGGTGGCACCCATCAAAAATAAAAAAAACTCTTCCCAAATTAGAGTTATGTGCAGCTCAACTACTTGCAAGGTTACTCAACAAGATAAAAAAATATTTCTCAAATGATACAAAATACTATGGGTCGAGTGATTCCACTATTACTTTGTGGTGGATAAAAAACAACAAGCTGACATCAAGAGTCTAATGGATAATATCGAATGGCTGCATATAAATTCGAAAGACAATCCAGCCGATGTTGCATCACGTGGCATATGCCCTTCAAAAATTGCTGGTCACGAACTATGGTGGACAGGTCCGCAGTGGCTGAAACAATCAAAACGCCATTGGCCGCAACAGCAACACCTGGCACCATCAACAGATCTAAGAATGATGTCAACATTACAATGCAAGAAACATTTTGTATCGACTTTAATCGAACGATTATCAAACATCAATAAAATTGAGAAAAGTGTTGCATATGTGCTTTGTTTTATTCGGTGGTTTCGATACAAACAAACAACGCCAGGATCAATAACTGTATCCGAACTGTCGCAGGCGAGAATTTTGATCATCAAACAACAGCAAAAAATTCAATTTTGCAATGAATTACAAAAAATTGAAAACAAAAAGAACATTCCTTTAAACAGCAAAATAATTCAAATGAAACCTTACCAAGGTGATGAAGGAATCTTAAGAGTGGGTGGAAGGCTTAAGTATGCAAAGTTGCCTTTGAACCAGAAACACCCAATAATACTGGATAAATGTAAACTAGCCAGTTTGATCGTTAAAGAAGCACATGCAGCTACACTACATGGTGGAAATTCGGTGATGGAAGCCCATATTAAAAGAAGATACTACATAATTGGTATCAAAACACTAATAAGATGTTGTCGTAGTTGTCCGATTTGTATTCGATACAACAGTAGTGGTGCGAACCAAATAATGGGAGATCTACCAAAGCAAAGAACTACAGTTTCTCCACCATTTCAACATGTTGGGGTCGACTATGCTGGACCAATATTGATGCGAACATCAAGAGGTCGAGGACAGAAAGCATACAAGGGCTACATTGCAGTTTTTGTATGCATGGCTACAAAAGCCATTCACTTGGAACCAGTGAGTGACCTTACAACAGTAGCATTCAGGGCAGCACTAAGAAGATTTTTTGCAAGACGTGGCAAAAGTGCTCATATATATTCAGACAATGGGTCTAATTTCATTGGAGCGAATCGATGTTTAGATCAGGAATTCAAGAACGCCATCAAAAACAACGCGTCACTCGCTTCAAGGTTAGCTGAAGACAAGGTGGAATGGCATTTCATCCCACCCGCAAGTTCTCACTTTGGAGGGCTTTGGGAAGCAGCCGTCAAGTCAATGAAACACCATTTGAAACGAATAATGGGAGAATCTAAATTAACATTTGAAGAGATGACAACATTGCTATGTCAGATAGAAGCAATATTAAACTCACGTCCCTTGTGTGCGATGGGTAATGACATAGACAGCATGGATGTATTATCACCTGTACATTTTTTGGTGGGACGTCCGTTATTGGATTCTCCTGAATCAGGAGAACTTGAAAAAATTGGGTCCTTAGATCGCTAGAAACTGGTGCAAAAATTAAAACGAGACTTTTGGCAAAAATGGAAGGACGAATACTTGGTGTCTCTTCAAAAACGTACCAAGTGGAAATCTGAAAAGAAGAATCTGGAGGAAGGTGCAATCGTTATTATAAAAAACGAAAATACACAACCGTCGAGGTGGCCCATGGGACGCGTTGTTGAAGTCCACAAAGGGTCAGACGGCAATGTACGAGTAGTTACACTTAAAACAAAGGACGGACTCTACAAAAGACCAATACTTAAATTATGTCTAATCGAGACGTCTGAAGAAGAATCGGAGAGTAGCATTTCACATCAAACATGCCAGCTCACCCGTTTAAAAGGATATAAAGGATCAAAAAACACACAAATGAATGGAATTAAATTTTTGATGTTGATGTTATTGGTATTAATTGCATTTGGACGAGCAAAGAGTTCAGTAACCAATATGAGCACAACACTTGAGATGACAATTAAAAACTTAGACGAAAATGTGGGAATTTACTTAGACCCAATCGGAAAAATGGATGTCGTGGCATCAGAATGGAGACTTGTAGTTTACTACGACTTAGATTCATATATTGAAGAAACCAATAAAATTTCAAGCTACATAACTAAACTACAAGATAAGTGTTCCAAAATGTTCTACTTCAGCGAGCAGTGCAGTTTAATAACAGCAAACTTAAAGAGAAGATATGAAGTACTGGCTGAAAATAACAAACTATTAATAATAACCAACAGGGTAAAAAGAGCTCCACTTGAATTTGTTGGTTCACTCTACCACATATTATTCGGTATCATGGACAGTGATGACAGAGAATCCTTAGAAGAAAACATGAAAAATCTTTTGGACAACCAACATAAACTGGATAGCTTAAACAAGAGGCAAACATCACTGGTAAATGCTACAGTTAATTAAAGAAAACGACAGAAGTAAACGACCAATTTATAAGAATTAATGGTCAAATTAATGAAATACGCAGGAATGATATTTCGGTTAGCAGCAATGCAACTTGATGCAATGTTAAGTGAATTTAATGATGTGCAAATGGCAGTTATTAGCATCCTCATTGATGTAAATAATCATCATATAAATCCGTTATTATTAAAACCGTCCCAACTACAAGAAGAGATTCACAAGATTCATTTCGACTTACAACCGAGTTTTACTCAACACAATTTCCAGATATTTTCTTACCAATTCTTCTTGAAAATTGTCTATTTTATTAGTTTTAGTTAGTTTTTTTTGCTAATTTAATTTTAACATTTGATTTTCACAAAACTTTCTTCTATTTGTGTGTTTTTTTGTATTATTATTCTGGCAGATCTTCTTTCAGTTGTATCAATTTTTAAATACAAAAATCTGGCTACTGCGGATCGTTTTGTTGGCAATTTCTCACTGTACTATATATGGAATACCAAAAAAATGCACTTAATAATCGAAGTAAGTTTTTGTAACTTGGTTGCTCTGAAATTGGCAGCACTGCTCACTTCATAAAAAATACAAAATGGCAGCTCCCTGTTATTTGTTTTGCTGTCATTTGCAATTTCAGTTTTGATCATCGCGTCGACAAATGCATTACTTGAGATGAATATTTTATCTTTAAATTGACCAACTGGTGCAATTAAGCGGTGTTCGCTTAGTTGAACAGGTTGATCAATTAAACGGGATTCCGTTTATTGAACCAACCGTATAGTTGACCGAAAAATCTGACAAAATGGCCCGTGCAATTAAGCGGGGAATACTGTATACCATATGTCAGATTTGACTCTACTAAAGCATTATAAACTTGTCTCAGAACGTTCTAAGCAAAAACACTCTATTACCAAGACCGGAATCTCAGACTGACATTTCGGTTTGCCTACAAGCTAAAAAGCACTAATTGTGAGAAAGTGTGCGTGAAATGATGCAAAAAACCAAACACATTCTCACAATTAGTGCTTTGGCCCATCAAAATGCTTCATTATAGTAATCAGCCACATCTAAATGCTTCATTTTGAATGTTTCATGGCCTCGTTCAAAAACTAAACAATCCTAACCAACAGAATCTGAAGTGCTGACATGGTCTTAAATTGGAAGATTTGTATAGCTTTTTAATTTGAATCCAAATAAATGTTGTAAATGTATATTAAATAAAATAAAATTGACCAAATACATATTATTTAATGATTTATTAGTTTTTTATTATTTATTTTGTTTACTTAAATAATTTGCGAACGCAACATGCGCTGCAACCGGTTAAGTATAGTTATTGCAAATGGACAAAAGTGTAACTTAATACTTTGTAAAACAACAAAACCGACAATTTTTTCAGGTGTAGTTTGTTTAGAGCATTTTCTTGGCGTCGTTAGAAGTTCAGGTGGAAACAATAGGCGGATGCCTCCGTATTTTTTTGTACAGACAATGCTACGAGAAGCATACTTGTGAAGTTCCATTGCCAACTTTAGCTAGTTCAGATTCCTCAATTAGATTAGTATTTTCATCATTTAAGCAGTTCGGTAGTTCGGTAGTTGCAAGACCAAATTTTAGTTTTGTTTGTTGCAGAAATATTCCTGAAAATTTCTTTTTAAGGGAATATGTTAGAGTTTGAATTTTGTTTGTAGTTAGATTTTGGAATCAAAATTTGAGGGAACCATGTTTTAAAAATAAGTTGCTTTGTGTAAAGCATCTTTAAGGAATAGAAAAAGGCAATATGTTTACACACAATACCAACTAAATGAGTGCAATAAATAGATTTAAGTAACTTTTTTTATTCCATATCCATACTTTTTGACTAAATAATGTTATCTTCTATGTTTACGCATAAAATTACGAATTTTGTAGCGTATTAAAATTTCTAGACATTTTACAATCTAAAAAATAATTATGCTATGAAATAATTGGCTGCTATTAATGCTAATTTTTTTTTCTAAAAAGTTGATGAAGGTTAGCCGAAGCGGAAATTTCTTTAATGAACATACCTAAAATATTATTGGCTTTCTCAAAAATATTTTTCTACACTAACGCTAACCTCTGCTTTATACCTGAAAACTATTGTTTATGTATATTTTCTTCCATGTTCTGCATTTATAAAATGTAATCTATGGAAGTATTTACTATATTGAAAAACATGTACGTAAAACTCATTAATTTGTTTAATTTTTAGCAGCACTTTTACTAAACATACCCTTCAAACAATAATAAGTAAACTTGAAATTTGGTAACTAAAAATTTTTAGGAATGAATGAAAATTATATTTTGCGTTAAACTGTGGAAATTCACTAAAAAAAACTTCTGTACGTCAACAATAAACATCATCACGATTACATGTTCTATTGAATTAGTTGTGCATGAATTCAGAACGATTTTAAGACGTTTTCATTTTGTGATATACATATGTCAAAATTTGCATTTTATTTGCTCTACATTTATTCAACAGGTTCGCTATAATCCTTCTGATTATTTTTTTAAAACATTGGTGTTCCTTTGATGCATAGTTTTTTGACGTGACAACGTCTTAAATTAGGTTGCGGCTGGGAGTCACTTATGAAAAAGTGTAACGCCCGGTAACGTTACGATGAGTCACCGAACGAGAGAGAGGCCCGCCGAATGCCTTGCGTCTCTCTCCCACTCAACTATGATCGGTCTGCCGCGCGCGCAGCACTAGAGAATTAGGCGCATTGAATCGGCGCATGCTTGTGTCTCTGTCTTTGTCTTTCTCGAACGTTCTTGGCGTTGGAAAAACAAGAAAGCGTCATAATACAAGTTCACACGTGTGGTTAAAGTATCGTCAGCTGTGTCTGTAGTGAAAATGTGGAGTGCTTAGATTCGTCATTTACAACAACTACAACAATAAAGGTAAATAATTGTACACTGATATTTCATTATCGTAAACTATGATTGATTGATTAATTGTTAGATTGACACAAAAGTTGAGAAACTGAGTTTATAGGTTATGTCATACTATTGATAAATGTTGATAGTGTTAAGTAAATTATTAGTTTAAAAAATTTGTGCAATTCTTATTTTCATTCAATTCCTTGTTCCTATTGTGCAATTTAATTATATTCATATCAATAAATATTCTACCGAGAAAAAGACGTTGTCACGTAAAATCTTCGCCCGTAAAACCGACTTTACAGGCAACCATTTTTTTTTTTTGATAGCAAATACATGTATGCTTCCATCAATCAAGAATGTTATGGATAAGATATTTTTCGATTATAACTCTTTTTTTAAATTTAATATTTATTAATCATAATGGAATTGAAAAATAGTTGCAAGCTTATATCATTAAAAACAAACTATAAATATACTTGGATTAATTAAATTGATACAGATTTTAATTAGTTGTAAACAAAATATTTGGGCCGTTCGTTAACGAAAATTTATTAGAATTTAATACAAAAATTGCGCTCGCACCCTTAACTTGATGGTTCTTCGAACGCATCTTTGATACAAAAATCCGAGGTTTATTATGAAATTTAAAGAATTTCATAGTGATTACTGTAAATTAGTGAATTAATTATAATAAACTGATGTTGAACATGCTTTTTTCAAGACAAAAAGGTACATTGGTTCACTATCCACAAAATGCCTGCAAAATTAAAGCTTAAAACTGACTTTTTCATCGAAAAAAGTAAAAGGAAAAACCTGAAAAAACTTATTAACCCCTCCATTTTGTTTTTGCTATGCAAAGTGCCGCTAGCCCACGGCATCGTTTTTTTTGTTTGTGCTCACATCTATTCATGGACTAATTGTCAAAATTACAAATACAACAATGTAAACAAACGGGTTTTGGAGAGTGAAACGTACGAAAGATTCCGGTCTTGGTAATGGAGTGTTTTTCCCTGATACTTTAAGTGGGAAAGTGCGTAGAGACTTCATCAAAAAAGTACGAAGCTTGTCTATATGTTTGTTCCAAAGGAAATGGCAGGTTCAGACAAAGTAAGGCAAGTTTCTATTTTTTCGATTTTTTTGAGGTTAGGATTTTCATGCATTAGTATTTGACAGATCACGCGGGATTTCAGACATGGTGTCAAAGAGAAAGATGCTCAGTATGCTTTGACATTTCATCATGAATAGACTTACTAACGAGCAACGCTTGCAAATCATTGAATTTTATTACCAAAATCAGTGTTCGGTTCGAAATGTGTTTCGCGCTTTACGCAAATTTTATGCGTTTTTTTTTTAAAAAAGTTCTCAAGCTCTTAAAAAATCACCGATAGTATCTGATTGGTAAGCTTCCAATAACGTTGCCTTAATTGAACTAAACTACATAAACAACACAAGTACATTATGCCCCTTATTTTAACTCTCGTTCAAACACAGTTCACAGTTGTCATGTGTTTTGTTTTTTTTTTTTGAAACTCGTACTGGCCTGTTTTTTAAAACGTTAGTGTTTTTTAATGAAACTTTGTAATCTATTGACAACACTTCCCTCGAAACTATTTTAAAAGACTGGTCGTATTGAAATCGGTCTATAATTGGTAAATTGGTCTTGCAGCAACAGTTTTAAGTTCTTTCGGTATTGTTGCTTCATTTAGGCTTAAATTAAAACATAAGATTTTAATAAAAAGGCAACGATTTTTAGCAATTCTTGTTGTAATTTCTTATCTAATGTAGGTACATGCTAAAAGTAAATAAGAACGATTTCGGAAACGAGTGAATCTGTTTTTAAGTGAATAATAAAATAATTATCTTTGTTAATAAATTTTAAAACAGTTCAAAACTACAAAAATAATTGTAACCTCGACTTTTGAAAATATTTCCTCTACTAAAGGCACAGTTTTTTAATTCGATATTAG
This sequence comes from Eupeodes latifasciatus, assembly GCA_920104205.1. NCBI lineage: Eukaryota > Metazoa > Arthropoda > Insecta > Diptera > Syrphidae > Eupeodes > Eupeodes latifasciatus. The sequence goes on along the minus strand of OV049926.1, from coordinate 84,618,271 downwards.
AATTAAACTTGTGAAGCAACCATACACGTATCTGCTCCTTTTTCTTATTTTATGTTCCCTCTTGAAAATAGAAAAACGAAATAATAGCTCGACTCAACCACAACAGACAATATAATGACGTCAAAGAAATCATTCAACTAGGATCCTAATTCCTAATCAATGAGAAACATGAGTTCCAGACGACACACGATGAACCAGCTTGAATGATTTTCCATTCATAGCTCTGTTCGGAAGATGCGTCCTGCGTAGTATAAAAACAATTTTTAAACGGGAAAATAATAAAATTGATTTGAAATAGAAAAAGGTCCTTCTTGAGCACATTGATAATAAAAAAAAACCAGTGTACATATGCGATAAGAAAATCGAATCAATTACAGCCTTTGCAAAATTCAGCGGAGTGTGAAATAAGAGTTTAGAGTTAGTAAAGTAAAAGGACAAATTTCGATGGTATAAAAGTGGTATCCGTTACTGGAGGAAGCACAGTTCATCTCTAGCCACAGAGAATAATATTAGGAAGCCAAAACTTTACTTAAAAATATATTAAAGCAGTTAAAAAAAATTTAAAACAAGTATTAAACAATTAAAATGATTTGTGGATCTTGGCAAGTGAATGCAGTTGTGGCAATTTTATTTGTTGGAACAAGTCTAGGTCTGGTGGAACGTTGTGATAAAAGCAACTATTGCGATCGGGACTATGATAGGGGTTGGAGAGTAGTGAGGAATTATTTGGTTGAAAGAAATCCCAACCATACTACCAAACTTAAAAATAATCGCTTGGTTGAAGTCTGGGAACATAATTGGCGGCTTACTGGCAGAGAAGACGTTACACAGGATCGTTTATTAAGGGCAGAATGGCATTCAGAAAGGAGAATGTCTTCTGAATCCCGGATAAATGTTGACGAAACTGATTCTGAACTTTTGGATAAATCAAGAAACTCTATTAGACGTGAAACCCACGAAGTACTACAAGGTCAAAGAGAACGAGACGAAAGAGATGAATCGAGGCAAACCAATGTTCGGGTAAATCGACGTGCATTGAACCGAGAACGAGTTAACCGAGAAGAATCCAGGCAAGCCAATGCTCGGCAAAATCGAGAAGATCGACGGGATGAACGTGCATTGAACCGGGAACGGACTGATCGAGAAAAATCAAGGCAAACAAATGCTCGGGAAAATCGAGAAGATCGACGAGATGAAGGTGCATTGAACCGGGAACGAGTTGAGAGAGAAGAATCAAGACAAACCATTTCACGAGAAAATCGAGAAGATAGACGAGATGAACGTGCATTGAACCGGGAACGAGTTGACCGAGAAGAATCAAAACAAACCATTTCACGAGAAAATCGAGAAGACCGACGAGATGAACGTGCATTGAACCGAGAACGAGTTAACCGAGAAGAATCAAGACAAACCATTTCACGAGATAATCGAGAAGACCGACGAGATGAACGGAATGAGGAACGAGTTGGCCGAGAAGAATCAAGACAAACCATTTCACGAGAAAAACAAGAAGACCGACGAGATGAACGTACGTTGAACCAAGAACGAGTTGACCAAGAAGAATCAAAACAAACCATTTCACAAGAAAATCGAGAAGACCGACGAGATGAACGTGCATTGAACCGAGAACGAGTTGACCGAGAAGAATCAAGACAAACCATTTCACGAGATAATCGAGAAGACCGACGAGATGAACGTGCATTGAACGGGGAACGAGTTCACCGAGAAGAATCAAGACAAATCATTTCACGAGAAAATCGAGAAGACCGACGAGATGAACGTCCATTGAACCGAGAACGAGTTGACCGGGAAGAATCTAGGCAAACCATTTCACGAGAAAAACAAGAAGGTCGACGAGATGAACGTGCATTGAACGGGGAACGAGATGACAGAGAAGAATCAAGACAAATAATTTTACAAGAAAATCGAGAAGACCGACGAGATGATGCATTGAACGGGGAACGAGTTGACCAAGAAGAATCAAGACAAACCATTTCACGATATAATCGAGAAGATCGACGAGATGAACGTGCATTGAACCGAGAACGGGCTGACCGAGAAGAATCCAGGCAAATCATTTCACGAAATCGAATAGATCAACGAGATGAATGTGCATTGAACCAAGAACGAGTTGACCGAGAAGAATCAAGCAAAACCATTTCACGAGATAATCGACGAAATGAACGTGCAATTAACCAAGAACAAGTTGACCAAGAAGAATCAAGACTCACCATTTCACGAGAAAATCGAGAAGACCGACGAGATGAACGGGCATTGAACCGGGAACGAGTTGACCGAGAAGTATCAAGACAAATTATTTCTCGTGAAAACCGAGCAGACCGACGAGATAACTGTGCAATGAACCGAGAACGGGCTGACCGAGAAGAATCAAGTCAAGCCGATGCTCAGGAAAATCGAGTAGATCGACGAGATGAACGTGCATTGAACCGAGAACGAGTTGACCTAGAAGAATCAAGACAAACCATTTCACGAGATAATCGAGAAGACCGACGAGATGAACATGCATTGAACCGGGAACGAGTTGACCGAGAAGAATCAAGACAAACCATTTCACGAGAAAATGGAGAAGATAGACGACATGAACGTGCATTGAACCGGGAACGAGTTGACCGAGAAGAATCAAAACAAACCATTTCACGAGAAAATCGAGAAGACCGACGAGATGAACGTGCATTGAACCGAGAACGAGTTGACCGAGAAGAATCAAGAAAAACCATTTCACGAGATAATCGAGAGGACCGGCGAGATGAACGGAACGAGGAACGAGTTGACCGAGAAGAATCAAGACAAACCATTTCACGAGAAAATCGAGAAGACCGACGAGATGAACGTACGTTGAACCAAGATCGAGTTAATCAAGAAGAATCAAAACAAACCATTTCACGAGAAAATCGAGAAGACCGACGAGATGAACGTGCATTGAACGGGGAACGAGTTGACCGAGAAGAATCAAGACAAACCATTTCACGAGAAAATCGAGAAGATAGACGAGATGGACGTGCATTGAACCGGGAACGAGTTGACCGAGAAGAATCCAGACAAACCATTTCACGAGAAAATCGAGAAAACCGACGAGATGAACGTGCGTTGAACCAAGAACGAGTTGACCGAGAAGAATCAAGACAAACCATTTCACGAGATGACCGTGCGATGAACCGAGAACTGGCTGACCGAGAAGAATCAAGTCAAGCCGATGCTCGGGAAAATCGAGTAGATCGACGAGATGAACGTCCATTGAACCGAGAACGAGTTGACCGGGAAGAATCCAGGCAAACCATTTCACGAGAAAAACAAGAAGATCGACGAGATGAACGTGCATTGGACGGGGAACGAGATGACAGAGAAGAATCAAGACAAATAATTTTACGAGAAAATCGAGAAGACCGACGAGATGATGCATTGAACGGGGAACGAGTTGACCAAGAAGAATCAAGACAAACCATTTCACGGTATAATCGAGAAGATCGACGAGATGAACGTGCATTGAACCGAGAACGGGCCGACCGAGAAGAATCCAGGCAAATCATTTCACGAGATAATCGAGAAGATCAACGAGATGAATGTGCATTGAACCAAGAACGAGTTGACCGAGAAGAATCAAGCAAAACCATTTCACGAGATAATCGACGAAATGAACGTGCAATTAACCAAGAACAAGTTGACCAAGAAGAATCAAGACTCACCATTTCACGAGAAAATCGAGAAGACCGACGAGATGAACGGGCATTGAACCGGGAACGAGTTGACCGAGAAGTATCAAGACAAATTATTTCTCGTGAAAACCGAGCAGACCGACGAGATAACTGTGCAATGAACCGAGAACGGGCTGACCGAGAAGAATCAAGTCAAGCCGATGCTCAGGAAAATCGAGTAGATCGACGAGATGAACGTGCATTGAACCGAGAACTAGTTGCCCTAGAAGAATCAAGACAAACCATTTCACGAGATAATCGAGAAGACCGACGAGATGAACATGCATTGAACCGGGAACGAGTTGACCGAGAAGAATCAAGACAAACCATTTCACGAGAAAATCGAGAAGACCGACGAGATGAACGTGCGTTGAACCAAGAACGAGTTGACCGAGAAGAATCAAGACAAACCATTTCACGAGAAAATCGAGAAGACCGACGAGATGAACGTGCATTGAACCGGGAACGAGTTGACCGAGAAGAATCAAGACAAACCATTTCACGAGATAATCGAGAAGACCGACGAGATGAACGTGCATTGAACGGGGAACGAGTTGACCGAGAAGAATCAACACAAATCATTTCACGAGAAAATCGAGAAGATAGACGAGATGAACGTGCATTGAACCGGGAACGAGTTGACCGAGTAGAATCCATCAGTCAAACCATGTCACGAGAAATTCGAGAAGACCGACGAGATGATCGCGCAATGAACCAAAAACGGGCTGACCGAGAAGAATCAGGGCAAGCCAATGCTCGGAAAAATCGAGAAGACCGACGAGATGAACGTGCATTGAACGGGGAACGAGATGACCGAGAAGAATCAAGACAAATCATTTCACGAGAAAATCGAGAAGACCGACGAGTTGACCGAGAAGAATCAAGACAAACCATTTCACGAGATGACCGTGCAATGAACCGAGAACAGACTGACCGAGAAGAATCCAGACAAATCATGTCAAGTGAAAACCAAGAAGAGCAACACCGTATTGAGAAAAGAAAAGAAATTCCTATGACTTTTGCCCAAAATGCCGAATCAATTCTTGTTACTTTAATTCAGTGTGGACTTCTGTCTCTTGTCGCTGTTAAAACTTTAAATTTGGAGAACGCGAAAATTGGGTAAGTATTTACTCATTAAAAGGTACTTAACATGTTATTCATAAATTTTAATTCTTACAGACATAGATTTTTCTTCAGACCAAGTGGTATGACTGAGACCATTGTGTCTTAAAATGTGATTTAAGTGAATTGTAATACTTCTACCAAGTACCTATACCTACATAATTATTCTATTATACAAAAGTATTTCACTAAAAAAATGATATTGTTAAAAACAAAAAATGTTGATTGTATATTAAAGTCTTTATAATCATTATTATCATATATTTAATGTTCAAAATCAATAAAAAGGCTAAGGCTACAAACTATTTAAAAAGTATAAACTGTTGAATTTTCGAATTGTTGATGATTTCTTTGTTTTTTGATAGATTGAAAGAAAGGTGAGTGGTTTTAAGTAAATTGGTATAACTCTTTTGTTCCAAAATTAATTGCTGACCTTTAGGAAATCATTTAATTTGTAAACATTAATTTTTTGCATGGTGCGGCTTTTTATATATTTTTTTCTTCTGAAATGACGGACGGAATGTTGTTTCGCCATCGCAATGCAATTCTGTACAAGTGATTGACGGTAGAATATTTTTATATAGAGAAAATGGAAGTGAGAAGAATTTCGCTCGTTCAAATTTAACAATTACACTCCCAATTGTTGTCAGAAAAATTACGATACAAAATGTAAAGGTTATATTTTTAAAATGTTTGTTAATGTATCACAGTACTAATTATCAAGCTACGGATATTTTTGAGAAATAAAACCTTTAAAATTTATGTATTTTTTATTTGCATAAGCAAAAAAGGTTTGGCCAAAAAAATGCACATTAACAATTTTAATTTTCTTTGAGGTTTTACACCAAAAATAAAAATTCGTTGACAATTCTGTTTAATTTTTGAAATTAAGGAAACTTCCGCGATCGTAGAAGAATCAAGTCTTTTTGAAATGGATTTATAGTATCACAGAAGAGAGAAGAAGTGTTTTGTATTGATTCCAAAACCAACATATAATTCTCTACATGTACAAACAAACCGAATTGTTTCCTGGATCCCTGATTCATTCTTGCTTGATTATAAAAAAAATGCTGAAGATGAAATGGCTTTTAATTATATCCATATTGTGGAGGCTACTAAAAACCTTTACTCTTAACACTAAATAAAACGTCGGGCAAGCCATTAATGGTTGTTAAGGATCCGTAATCCAAATATAAAGAAGGTCACTCCTTAAACATCATTGACCAAGTAAAATAACAATTCGCTGGTCATAACAGCCAATTATGAGATAATCCTATTGCTGTCTTCCATAACAGTAATGTTATGCCCGCCATAAAAATACAGCAGCTAGGTGCATCGCTATTTTACTTTGCAAGGCTGTTCGATACAACTGGACATTTGCATTGAACTGATATCTTGTTTGAAGATGATCTTTTGGATACTAACAAACGCAGATAAAAATAACTTTTGATTTTTCGTATTTAATAACTTATAAAATAGTCTAACAATTAATAAAATTGAATATTGTTCACATAGTCATTCCAATGCGTTCTTTAATTTCATCTGTAGACTTGGGTTCGGCAGTTGTGGCTATGTTTTCGGTAATTTTACTTGTTCCTGGTTCTTTGTCAACTAATTTAGCCTTTTCAGCTGCTAATCGCTCCGCTCTGATTTGTTCGTATTCTTTTAACTCGGTGAGTTTTAGTGTTATACTTTGCAGTTCACGTCTCCGCATTCTAAATTGAATACAATTCTTTCAATATTCGGACAAAAAGCTTTTTAATTATTAAATCTTACTTGGTTTTGCTTAACTTGCCGGTGTTTTTATAAACAAAAATTCTTGGAAGATTTGACTTTTGACAGACTTGACTTTTATTTTAAATTATAGGAACTTACCAAAGATAGACGTAGTCGAAAAGATAGTTCACTATTTGGCCTTAAACACAATTTTAAATGTGTGTTAAGTTGTTTTAAATAAGGGTTTGAAGTTTTAAAGTGGATTTACATGTATCTGCATAATGCCTAAAAGAAGTATATGGCAAAACCTGAAAGTGGGAGAGAATACACCAGTGGTAACTCTTTTCATTTTCTATGAAATACTATAACTTTTCGAGATCACATTGTTCCCGCAATAATAAATAAAACAAAACCAACAAGAGCTATACAAATATTTTCGGACAAGCAAAAAAAAGGTGGGCTATAGTTTTGTTACACATTGTTTTTCCATAGACTCAAAATTATAGAAGTTATTTATAATTCTTTATATAGTAAAAACGCATTAAAATTCGAAAAAGGATCTAACTAATACAAGAAAAATATTGCAATTAGCTGCATGAACCTCAAAATTAAATGGAAATTTAAATGAAATTTTTGAAAAAAATGGTGTAACAAAACGTACAAAATGTAACAAATACAGTAACACAATTCACAAATAAAGTAGAAATGTAAGGCGTTTGTTGCACTTGCAACATTATGTCACTACTGATGCTGATGAAAATGCTATAAGAGGGATGAACATGTTTGTCTTCACTATAATCTTGACTTCTGCATTAAGGAAATTTTCTATAATGCAGAATATGTAGCATCCCCCGTTTTTGCATAAATCAAATGTTGATACGTCCTGTAAATCAACCATAAATATGCAAAAGTACCAAGCTAGAATAATGTAACTACCTTACCGACAGTTCATGTTCTCCTTTTTTTCTCAGTTTACCTACTTATCGACAGTCGACACTACATTTTGTTTATAGCAACTTACTTGTGTAAACCACTTAAAATTCAATTGTCAAACATCACAGTCTAACAACTGTCAGCACGAAATAAAGTTGTAAAGACACCTTACGAAAATAAAAATATTCACTTTTTCGCTTTATTTCTGTTAAATTCACTGAATCACCTTTCATTAGAAACATAATATAACATTTCAATAATGCTTTATCTTGAGGATTATCTGGAAAGTAAGTGAAACGTTGAATTTTGCGTAAAAACATCAAAATACAAATTGAGACTCCGGTGGACAGTGTCACGAATTTGTTGAAGAAACAAAAATATTTTTGTTTACATAAATGACAACATTTTAAATCATATATTTTGTTTTTAGTGATTGAACATCTTCCGCAAGAACTAAGAGATCGTTTCACAGAAATGCGGGAGCTTGACCTAACTGTTCAAAGTAAGTTTACTTGCTCCACCTCTTAAAGGTGTCATACTAATTTGAGATTTCCCAATCATTCACAGATAGCATGGATTCATTAGAAAAAAAAGCGCGTACATTCTTCCTGCAATGCAAACGAGGTGAATTACAAAGTACTGCTGCGGAAATAGAGTTCCAAAATCTGAGAAAAGAATATTACAAAGTCCTGGAAGACGCTGACGAAAAAGTTGCTATCGCCACACAAATACATGATTTAGTTGAAAGGTATTTGCGTCGTCTGGATAGTGAACTTTTCAAATTTAAATGCGAACTGGAAGCCGACAACAATGGTATCACGGAAATTCTCGAAAAGAGGTCATTGGAACTAGATGGCTCAAGTTCAATAGGCAGCAGTATTGGACATCAAAAAGAGAATCGCTACTTTGGATCGATCGCCACAAACAATCACACTGGGGGTTCGACTGCTAGTCTACCCAAAGATAATCGCTTTCGTCCGAAGCCGGAGAAGCGCCGTGATAGCACACCGGCTCCGGTTGTGGAAAAGCGTCCGAATCTGGGGAACACTATTCCAACTCCAGCTGCTACTCCACCCGCTCCGGTTATCCAGCCAGTTACACCGACTGTTGCTCATCATGCCGTGATTCCCCCAGCTGCGCCGGGTCCTTCAGTTTCGTATAACCTGCAGCACATGGGTGGAGCTGGAAACGCCATTGCCGCTGCAGCAAGTCAAGCCATTGTTGCCACCCAACAAATGCAACAAGGACGCCGAACAGCCAGTCTGAAAGCGTCTTACGAAGCAATACATGGCGCTGCCAGTGGGTCAACGCCACACGAGTTCTGGATTAATAGAGACATTAACACCACTCCAAGCGGACAGAATACTTTACAGACTGCTACTGATCGTGAATCAAGCGCTAGGAAGCATAAAAAGTATGGCAGTTAGTTTTAGTTTTAGTTATTTTTATTTTATTTTTTTGTTTGTTTTCAGAAAAATCTCATCACACTTAGCACAACATACACCAACTACACCAACTCCAATTCCATCCTCATCGTCCTCTATCAGTTCACATGCTGAATCATCCACATCCAGTATTGCAGAAGTGGTTCCTTCACCAGCTCCGGTCAGTGCTATTGCCACAACATCTACCGCTGCCGCAGTTCAACGCAACAGTAACAGTGCAGCAGCAGATAACAGTTTGGTCGTAGAACAAACTGCCGAAGGCGAATGGTCCTACGATCCTAATGAGCCACGCTATTGCATTTGCAACCAAGTGTCCTATGGTGATATGGTTGCTTGCGACAATGATGCTGTAAGTACTTCAATAATGTTACTCAAGAAATGTTCGTCTTTCCTAATGCCAGTTATGGTTTTTTTTTTTTCAGTGCCCATTCGAGTGGTTCCATTATCCGTGTGTTGGCATCACACAACCACCCAAGGGCAAGTGGTACTGCCCAAAGTGCACCGCATCGATGCGTCGAAGAGGCAATCGCAAAAACTAAGCTTTTAGGTATTACTGCAGCATTTCCTTTCCAAATTTCTGGACATGTTTCGATTCGACTTTAAATTTAAATAAATGAGTCTTACAGTTTGATGGCCTCGGAAGTGATGTTTTCATACTTTCTTAAAAAGAGGATATAAATTAAAAGTGGCATTACTGCATTACTCGTTCTCTGAATTGGACATGGAATCAAAAACAAAAAGCAAACATAAAGTAGACAATACATCATTATTGCTTTCATATCACATTTATTTGGAAGCACTATTCTGTACAAAATACAATTTACAATTCAATTTGATAGATCTAACTTGAACCTGCAAGCTTGTCGTCTTTAGGAATTATCATGTATCACTTGTGATGCGTATACATCGTAACCCAAACTTATTATGTTATCATAGAACACTCGATACTTGGTTGGGAGCCAATAGAAGTTAACAAACTGTGCTGGTGGCCAAATCGCCCACTCAGCGGCATACAACTTCCACGCTTTCTCCTTCATCTCTTCCCAGACTTCTTGGCGCGTCTTCTTTTCAAGAACACCGAGCGTCACAAAAAACGCTGATATGTAAACAGGCGAACAAATAAATTGATCCAAAACTATTTTTTGCACCACAGTCCGAAGGCCGCGTCCAGGCAAACGACGATCCAAAAATTTGTACCAATAATGACAAATCACTCCGACACTTACTCCTGATAGGCCCATATTCATGGAGCGTCGTTTGTCCCACTTTTCCAATGCACCAGAGTACTTTTCGTATTGTTGTTCAATAGCGTCACCCGTCGTCGATAGACTAAGCGAGATCGTTACGTTGGTGATAAGTAGATATTTATCACTGAAGGCTGTTCGGTGGAAAGATTTAAGCTTTTTTACGGCCCCCGTTTGGCCTATGTTCCTCAAGGCGGATCTTATCGCTATCATTATTGCTTGATTGTAAGGCGGAGCGGATTATCGGACAAAGATAGCACGCAGGTGAATTATGTATAAATAAGGGCGAAGCTTTTAAAGTATATTCGTCATCGCTGAAATTGATGTTATAAAACCAAACCAGAAACTAGCGACTACTTCGCAATATTTCTTCGTGTAGAAATAAAAGAGATGGATTTGTTCTTGTTGAGAACCAACAACCAAAATGTTTATTTTCGTTGCTTGGTTACAATACAAAACGTCACGGTATTTTTCGCACGTTACTTCAAATGTCAAATAGTTGACAGAAGGAAGTTATGAAACAGGGTGGTACTGATTTTAATTTTCCACAGCTACTCAAACTGTCGCCGAGACAACAATTAGAAAAGTTTAAAAATGTTGGTAATAATTTGATAGGTTCCACAAGAAACACGACCAACTGATTGTTTTTGATTGTATCTATAAGTCTATTTTTCTGACCAACTTTACTTTGCTTCTTCTCCTAGCAAGGTATCCGTTCGGAGCGGACTATCCACAACGCATAATTCGTCGGAGGTTCAAATTATATTCGGTGTATCTATCTTTGTAAACGATGGTTCTTCAAAACTGCGTCAGAAATGCTCACCAGACATTCGTACTTTTACGTGGATGCTTTTTTGTTTGCGATTTCCTGGAAATGAAAATTCAAGAATAAGTAGAGCCATGGGGGCGAAAATTAAGTGTGGAACCTAAGAGCGACTGGGAATATAAAATATTAAAATCAAGATTGGTAATGACAAGAGTATATTATTTTGGTTCTCATAAGTATTGAGATGTGTAAGCGAGTTAGCTCAATCAGCTGTTTACTGCCAAATAACTCGAATGTAAACAAAAATCAATCGTTGCCAACGTTACCTCAGATTTTTGTATTCATACCTATCAACATAGAGGAAATATATTATCTAGAGTCCCGACCGGTACCCGTCCTACCTGAAAAACCCTCAAATTTTATTCGAGGTGAACTCTCTCAAATTCCGTGTCGGTGAATACATGTGAGTGGTGGAAAAAGGCAAAATGTCAGATTGAATTCTTGTCAAAAATGACAGTTCCACAATTTCGATTTAAAAAACAAAACATTCAATTTGAGATTCTACAAGTAAGTTTTTGTAAATTATTTTGTTTTGTCTGAACATTTAACAGAATTTATTTCTTTTCAGATCAAAAACCTTAACGATAAAGAGCTACAAGTGCATTTAATTGAAAAAACGATAGACCAGGAACCAGAAGAAAACAATGAGACTTACTCTACTCGGAGCTTAAGTAGGTATATACATATGTACGTTTAAAAAAAAGAATCTCGTAAACAAAAGAATATTTATGTTGCTTTGTTTTAGCTATGGATTGCTCCAATAATATACTTTACTACCAACTCAAGAAGATGTACATAAGAATAAAAATCGACTTTATTAGCATCTCCTTAGTGTTTTCATTTCGGGTGCTGCCGATTACAAACCATGATACAGAAAGCAATTTCTCTCAAGAAATTTGGAAGGTTTGCTCAAAACAAGGGCGCTAGTACCCAGGTGAATTTAATTTATAATTATTATATTTCTCTTAATATCAATGTTTTTAACCACATACTTTCGCCTTTATTTGTAAATAGTTATTCGAAGCCTGTTAAAGTAAAGTACATATATATTTCTACACTCAATTGCTGCTGTATCATAATCGTTGAGATCTGTCTCAGCGGCTATGGTGGGCGCAGGCGTTGACGATAGAGGTGTCAACGTCTCTGCCAATAGTAAGATTCATGGAATGCAACAACACCACCAGAATCACGAATTCAATTCCGAATTAGCGAACATCCTCAGCTACAGCTATGTCATCGAATTTGTAAAATTCAATTCAATGGTGCAAGGGAAAACTTTGACATTCAATAGTCGACCGCCAAATTTTGGAATAACTTAACAGCGGCAATAGCAACGGCAGAGTATGCAGGCAAATCAGGTAATCATTTACTTACGAGTAATCTCAACACAGATATTTAAAATTCTATGGTTCTTTAGGATTTCCAACGTCCTTTGCCAATTCATCAGCTGCCAAGAAGTATGGTACAAGCCGACCAAAAAAAACGACTCTTGCAGCTGCAACTAAAGCAACATCTTCTGGTTTCATAGAGTGCAACAGCACATGAGGTTCAGTTGTGTAAGTACAAATCGAAACAATCATATCGTGATTAACTTGCTTAATCTTCACCTTCTAGATCTAAATCGATGCTTGTAACGCCAAATATCTCACTAAAGAACCGCAAAGACAATGCTGACCGAGTCATCGGCTACTGCAGCCACTTAGGCCGACGTAGACCACGTAGATGATGAAATGAATGTCGAGATTGAAGCAACCTGCTGGGAGAACACCTCCTAAATGACGGGAATCAAAAATCATTGGTAAGTCTTCTGAATAATGAAAATCTAATCATTTTCGTATGTACTATTTTAGAATTTTCTTATATAGACAGAAAAAATAGAAGCCGAATTCCTAAATACACAATGCTTATTGAATCACCAGAAGACCATCGACACAGGAACTGTCCAAATGATGTTTTAAGAATTTCCCGCAACCTTCACCTGCCGAAATTTCCAAAAATAATACAACCGGAAATTGTGCATTTATGACATGGTCCGATTGGGATTTTGGAATTTGCCCCGCAAAAGAATGTCACAAACGACTTGCCACAATTTTTAAATCAACGGATCGAATTACCATCGGGAGTTTTATAATTATAAACCAATCAACTTGCTACAATTTATTTGTGCGTCCATTGACCAGAAGACTTATGATGGCAAGACTACTTCAAAGTAAGCTTCACATAAACCACAAACTTTGAAAGCACTACCTAATTGATGTGTTTTTTTTTTAGCAACAAAACGTATTGCAACAAATCCTGAAGTGAAGATGATTATAGTCGACGACATGTTTTAAATATCATCCGTTAATAATCAAGGTTCGGGGTGCAGCCAGTTTTTAAATAAATTTGTATTTTTTTTTGAAAATTGTATGTAATTTAGTATAATTTTGTTTTAAATTCAACGCTAATAATGTATTTTCACTTAAAAAAACAATAACTGGATGTTAAAATGTAACTTCTTAGTTTTTGAGTAAATAAAAAAGATATTAAATGTACTTTTTTCAAAGAAAAATACATCTTTTTTTATTTTTTGTTTCGTTTTTGGCAAATAATAATAAAAAAACAAATGAGCTGTTTTAAGTAGATTTTATTTTTTTATTCAGATATACATATGTTTAATTTAACAAAATTAAAAACAGTATTTTTAATCCTATTCCTATGTTTTGGTTCATCACGTTGGTATGTATGTATTTCTTTGTGATTTCATGTGGTCAATAGCATTAGTCAGAAACTCGTTCTTTTTTGAGAGGATTAAGATATCCTGACTTCGAACCTCACCTTCAAAATTTGCTATTACATCAGGTTTAAAAACCGGTAAAGCATGACGTATCTCTTAACTTTAAATTGTAAGATGATTTTGCAAAGTACATATCTTTGCTTTTAGCTCCAGTTCAAATCATTTTGCAATTTCACTTAGTTTTTGTAATTTCTTATTAGTTATGAAAAACTCATAAGTCTTCATTTGACTTTACCTGAAGTTTTGAAAAAAACTAGAGTGTAATTCTTTTGTGGTTTTAAATACTTCTTTTAATTTTTGATGCTGATTACGAATCCCAACTCCGATTTGATTTTTTTTTTTTTTTTTTTTTTTTTTTTTTTTTTTTTTTTCATATTTTTCATATTTATTTATTAAACAATAAGCATTTTAAAACAATGTGTCTTATTAATAATACTTAGTATACATTCATTTAATTTTAAAAATTATGTAAGCAATTGAAAAAAAGGTAAAACTAAATAACAATTTATATCTTATTAAGTTTACAGAATTATAAGTAAGTGAATTATAAATTACAATTATAGAAATTACATATTTGATAATTACAGAGAAAGAGAGAGTGAGAGATAGTGATTTTATAAATTTATGAAAGAGAAGAAAAAAAAGAAAAAAAAACAGAAAAATATTTTCAAAAACAATTTCAACATTTATATAGGTTTTTCAAAGATTTCTCAAAACTATTGTAACTGTGAATACCCCTCAGATTGTTAGGCAAGGAGTTCCAAAGGCCAACTGCGTGCACAAAGAACTGTAGTTTTGTGTTCCTGTATTTAAAAGAAGGGACAATGAGAATGTTACTTCTCTGTGACATTGAAAAACAAAGTTTTTTGAAAAGATATTCAGGAGTTTTTGTATGTATCAGCTTAAAAAGAAATATTAAAGCTAGGTAGTCAATGTATTTATTAAAAGGCATATTGAAAATACTACCTGCTTGCAGTGAGATATGATCGAAGCGACGCAAGCCGTATACAAAACGAGCAATATTGTTGAACGCAACTTGTACTTTGCGTTTATTGTAACTATTAAGACCACAAAAAATGGGACTTCCATAAAAAAGAGTTGGTAAAATTAGTGTTTTTGCAATGGTCATTTTTGTTGCGACAGGGAGACAACTTCCACATATGTAAAAAACCCGCAGAGCAGCATAGGTTCGACCAACAGCTTGTGAGAGATGATCATCCCACGAGAGTGTTTGGTTAAAAACGACCCCAAGGTTCTTTACTGTTCTCTCATAGTTTAATTTTTCACCACCTAGTTCAATATTTGGAAGATATGAAGTATCTATGACAGTGTTACTTATCACAATTGCCTGGCTTTTGCTAGAATTCAGTTTTAGGTGATTTTCCCTCGACCACTGTTTTATACCCATCAGATCTTCATTTATTCTGGCTGTTGCATCTTCAACCATACCAATTCTATAGCTTAAGTAAATTTGTACATCGTCTGCATACATATGGACCTTACAGTGCTTGAGTATTGAAGGAAGATCATTGTTAAAAAGCGTAAACAGCAGAGGACCTAGTATTGATCCTTGAGGTACACCACTTGAGGTAGGGAGAAAATCAGACAACATAGAATTTGCATAAACAGCCTGTGTTCGTTGGCTAAGATATTCTTTAATAAGAGAAAGGGCAGAGTTTTCAAAGAAGAAATGGTTTTTAAGTTTTTTTAGAAGAATCTCATGTGACACAGTGTCAAATGCTTTCGAGAAGTCCAAGAGGACTAAAGTAGTGACTAGATTATTGTCAATTTGCTGTCGTATGTCGTCGGTAATTTTAAGAAGTGCTGTTGTGCAGCTGTGTTTTGATCGAAAACCAGATTGAAAGGGTGTAATTAAACGATATGTTTCCAGGTAACGTGTTATCTGTTTACTTACAATCTTTTCGAAAGCCTTTGAGATAAAAGGTAGGATGGAAATTGGTCGGTATTCTTGTTTTGGCGTGTTTGACTTCTTAAGAACCGGTATTACTTTTGAAGCTTTCCAAAGTTTCGGGAAGCTAGATTTTGTCACGATGGTATTGAAAATATGTGTCAGAAAAGGAGTTATAAAAGGGAGAATAATTTTTACAAATTTAGGGTGCATATTGTCTAATCCAATAGCGTCCGATTTAATGTCTTTAATGGCCTGAAACACCTCAAATTCGTAAATTCTATCAAGACTGAAACTCGAAGGAAGCTCATTATTTGCGTCGTTATTTCGGTAAGTCACATCACTGATATTTACATTGGAAGCAGCACTAACAAACTGTTGGTTTAATTCATTTACGTCGCACAATTCTACGTCACTCATTTTTTTCTTAGTAACACCAAGAGATTTTATATTTCTCCACAGTCTTTTGGACGAAACATTGTTGAATTTAGAAGCAAAAAACCTACGCTTAGAATTTCTTATTTCAACATTTACAGCATTTCTTAATGTTTTATACTCCTGAAACAGTTGTGGCAATTTGTATCTTTTCCAGGGTCCAAAAGCTTTGTTTCTTTTCAAGATAAGTTCGTCGATTTTGTTTGAGTACCATCCTAACTCGGAGTTCTTAACTCGAATATTTTTAATAGGAACAAATTCTTCAAAAAGGTCATTAATCGTACTTGTAAAGATTGTTACTTGGTCATTGACGTCAGGAAGTTGGTAGATATTTTCTAAGTTGGAGTTGAAGATATTGGTTACCAGCGACTGCATATTTATACCGTTAAAGTTTCTAAACGAGATGGTCTCCGTTTCTTGAGCTGGGTTGAGATTAATGCTGTAAAAAGTAGCTATAAGGTCATGTTTAGAAAAACCTGGAACATCGAGCTGCCCATAAAAATTTACAAGGTCAGGTTGGTTTACCAGGAACACGTCAATCAAACTTGACCTAGAGGATGTAAAATGTGTGGGTTGGTCACTGTTTATAGGAGAAAGGTTAAGAGATAAGAGATTGTCGTTGAAGTGCTTAGTCCTACTGTTATTTTATTATTTATTTTTGTATTTTTTTGTCAATATATTACAAGAACTTGATGTTATAATCTTAAGACTACAAATTCGTTATAGAAAATAGTAAAAAATTGTAGAGGAAGAAAATATTGAAGGACGATATTATAGATTTTGATAATCATCATTTTTGAAAAAAAAAACTATTTCATGAAATTGATAGCTTCGAAAAGCCTTTTATGTATGTATATAATTGCTTTCGAATTAATTACAAACAAAATAATATCTCAAGAGCCTAAATTGATAGAGTAATTCTGGATTCGGGTTTGAATTGAATTGAAGATGTTGAAGGAAGGTATTTCAATTGAATTCCAGAGACCTACAATTTAAATTAGAAAAATCAAAAATTAAGATAGTTCTTATTTTATTATTTATAAACACATCCTCACCAACTATCATCACAGAGTTCGCCAAAAAATGTAAAAGGAAGATATTCAAATGTGAATTTCTGCAAAAAAGAACATAGTGAAACAGATCAATTGGCCAATCCTCGGTGGTAGGTACTGTCTTGAAAAACTGACTGTAGATTAAATTAACTATTGTTCACATCATGAGGAAGGACTTGCATACACTTCAATCTTTCGCCTATCTGTAGCTGGCTGAAAGAAGTGCTTTGCATTGCACAGATGGTGACACATGACGTGAATGTGCTACTGCTATCAAACGCTGCAATTGATTCAACTTGTATATGTTCAAGTTGGCTTATATATCCATCTCGACAAATGAAGAATGTCAGATAGGTTTCATAGCGAAGCTTTTCAGTCTTCTGCGACATCGATCCCTTTGCTGTAATCGGCCCTTCTCATTCCTACAGGGTTAAAAATGAGGATATAAGCCATGAGAATAGAGCGATTTGATTGCCAGGAACAAAGTCTTGTTGAGAAGTGTAATTTTAACTAAAAAACAAAACAAAACAATATTCATATAATTTGAGTTTAAAATTAATGATGAACACATTTACCTTGAATTTGTACCTCTTCGCTCCAGAATAAATACTTATGTCGGCGTTGCTGGTTTCCTACTTGGCGGATTCCACTTTTCTTGTTGCATCATTATCCTTGGTTTCTTCTTTATCTGAGGATTAAATTAAATTCATTATATATTTTTATTTCAATAAATTAATATTTTTTTCTACCTTCATTTGCATTATTGAATATGAATTTTGTTTTGTTTACATTTTCGCAGAATTGTCAAAATACTCACCTCGCGGTTAATCTGTCAAAACTGGACTTAACTCAAATTGGGCCACGTTCGCATTGCAGTTTTAGAGTGCGCCTATACTTTCAGCACGATTTTTTCTGTTTTTAGCGAAATTTTTCATAAAAACCATAGAATTTGTGTGCCAAAAGCAGTCAAATATTATTTTTAGCACAGTTTTCACTAAAAAGAAGTTTCAAAATTCATTTTTCTTAAAATATTGCATTCATTTTTCAGTTTTTGAATTCAACGGATCTCTTTTTTGAACGGCTGAGTTCACCTCACATTGTTTTCCCCCTAATTGTGCACACTTCACCAAAAGCCCATAACAACTACATAGAATCTGGATTTTCCCACAAAAATGCACGGGAGAACTAACACATGCTTATGCTAACGGGCAAAATTCTCTCAATTTAGTTTGTAGGCCGAAAGAGAGCAAACCCATTAAGTCGGGATTCGGGACTCTAGATAATATATTTCCTCTATGCCTATCAATATGAAGAAGGTACGCATATACAATACATTTTACTGTATGTGTTTGGGATTTTTATTTCAGAAAATTGTATTCATTTGATTTTAGATTTCCTATTTTTGTGACTTTTGAACATTTAAAGCAACGTTTTCAAATTTCAGTTTTGATATAATGCTTCGTTGCTATATTTTAAATATTTCCATAGCAAATACAGTCGATGTAGGTATCTTAAATTATTTTTATTTTTTGAAGATAAGTGGGTAGAGGGTGGGTAGGTACGAGTTTGTAAAAAAATAAGTATTAAGGAGGGTAGGTTGGTGTGAAGGAAGTAAAATTGTAAGGACTTATGTCGTTATGTGATTGCAGTTAAGCTATGACCCAAGCTAGAATTATACGGTCAACGTGAAGGGTCAAGGCGTTGACTATTTGACTATTTGACGTCACAAAAAAATCTAAATTTTCTGAGTCAACAAACTGTCGACGTTCACAGCGTCAATGTTTTAAACGTTGACTATCACACGATTTGACAAAATAATGTTTATGTGAGTCAACGTCATTTTTATTTGGTTTCATTTTAGGCTTGTTTCCAAAAACGGACAAATGGCTACAGATAGAGTAATGGATTTTTCCATTTTTACATGTACATATATATTTTCAATGTGTATTAATAAAATAACATTTAAATTTTCTCATGAAATTTCTGAAGTTAACGTACCTGGTATAAGTACCGTCCTTTTATATTATAATATCCTTAAAAGAAAACTAAAAATATTTTTCGCACTTTCATTGGCATTGTTTAAAAGTATTTGTCTCATTTGTAAATTATTCGAGAAAAGTAGACAGCACCTTAATTTTTCAAATTGGCAACCATAAAAATTTGCCTCCCTCGAACTTTTTCTAAATTTGAATACATTCTTCTCTATCTTCTTTGTTTTACTTTTAATTGTCTGGAAATTTATTATTATTTATTGCAATTTTCGCTCATTTTTATCCCCACCACAATACATTCGACATGTTAAACATGTGGAACGAACTGTTTAGGAAGTCCATCAAAAGATGTCATGCCGAGCGTCCTTCTTCATGATAGTAGTATTTAAATACATATACAAAGCATCAGTCCTTCGGTTATTATTTTTTCACAATTTAATTTAAAAAATGGAAAACAGTAATGGAAAAAGGTAACCACATTAAACTTGGATATGAATTGTTCCTGATATTTTCTTCTATAGTTAGTTCTATAGATAGTTCTAAATTTTGTTCAATTTGTTTATTTTGTGTGTTAAATAATTGTTTTGTGAATTATTGTTCAATTGTATCAATTTTGAAATATAAAAATCAAACGGATTTTTTGGACAATTTCTCAATCTCAACAGAGTTCTGTGTCTATTACCAAACAGACATAAAAACAGTGCACGTCAAACTTCTTTAAAAAAAACTATCGAAGTTATCGAAATATTTACATCTTGTGAAATTCGCGAAAAGTGACATTTCTATAGAAATGTTTTCTCTATTTTGAACAAAAATAATTAAAAAAAAAATAACAAAATAGTATTTTTTACTTTTGATACAACAATAATAACTTGCCCTTAGAAGCAACGATACTTTTTCTTTTTAAAATGGAAATTTCAAAAAAGATTAATTTTTTTGAACTCTGTGAAAAGCTTGAAAAGATTCAATCAAGTCCAAACATTGCCCAAAAAGAAAAGAAAACAAAACAAGTCATCGCATCTTTCTTAGAATTTAGCAAACAATTCTGCAAAGATAATGGCAATGTAAGTAGTACCTACCTATATATTATTTGTTTAGTTTTATCAAATCATTTAATTTGGTCTAACAAAGGATTGTAATTCAAGTATTTATTGTCTGCTGAGATGTCTTATACCTAACTCGGATAATGCAAGAGACAGCTATGGCATTCAAATTCCAACACTGGGAAAAATTTACATAAAAATTCTTCATCTAGCTCCAGGAGGTGAGTTTCTATTTAACATATGTGTATAATGTTCTTTCTCAAAGAACGTCTTTAATTACAGGCAGCGATGAGCGCCAGTTGCTGCAACAGAGTCACAGTAACGGCCCGCGTTCCCAACATTTAGACTATGCAGATATTTTGTACAAGGTCCTCAAGCTCCGCACAACAAACACACCAAGTGAATTAACTCTATTTGATATTCACGAAATGTTAGATACAATTTCTGTAGGCCGAAAGAGAGCAAACCCATTAAGTCGGGATTCGGGACTCTAGATAATATATTTCCTCTATGCCTATCAATATGAAGAAGGTACGCATATACAATACATTTTACTGTATGTGTTTGGGATTTTTATTTCAGAAAATTGTATTCATTTGATTTTAGATTTCCTATTTTTGTGACTTTTGAACATTTAAAGCAACGTTTTCAAATTTCAGTTTTGATATAATGCTTCGTTGCTATATTTTAAATATTTCCATAGCAAATACAGTCGATGTAGGTATCTTAAATTATTTTTATTTTTTGAAGATAAGTGGGTAGAGGGTGGGTAGGTACGAGTTTGTAAAAAAATAAGTATTAAGGAGGGTAGGTTGGTGTGAAGGAAGTAAAATTGTAAGGACTTATGTCGTTATGTGATTGCAGTTAAGCTATGACCCAAGCTAGAATTATACGGTCAACGTGAAGGGTCAAGGCGTTGACTATTTGACTATTTGACGTCACAAAAAAATCTAAATTTTCTGAGTCAACAAACTGTCGACGTTCACAGCGTCAATGTTTTAAACGTTGACTATCACACGATTTGACAAAATAATGTTTATGTGAGTCAACGTCATTTTTATTTGGTTTCATTTTAGGCTTGTTTCCAAAAACGGACAAATGGCTACAGATAGAGTAATGGATTTTTCCATTTTTACATGTACATATATATTTTCAATGTGTATTAATAAAATAACATTTAAATTTTCTCATGAAATTTCTGAAGTTAACGTACCTGGTATAAGTACCGTCCTTTTATATTATAATATCCTTAAAAGAAAACTAAAAATATTTTTCGCACTTTCATTGGCATTGTTTAAAAGTATTTGTCTCATTTGTAAATTATTCGAGAAAAGTAGACAGCACCTTAATTTTTCAAATTGGCAACCATAAAAATTTGCCTCCCTCGAACTTTTTCTAAATTTGAATACATTCTTCTCTATCTTCTTTGTTTTACTTTTAATTGTCTGGAAATTTATTATTATTTATTGCAATTTTCGCTCATTTTTATCCCCACCACAATACATTCGACATGTTAAACATGTGGAACGAACTTTTTAGGAAGTCCATCAAAAGATGTCATGCCGAGCGTCCTTCTTCATGATAGTAGTATTTAAATACATATACAAAGCATCAGTCCTTCGGTTATTATTTTTTCACAATTTAATTTAAAAAATGGAAAACAGTAATGGAAAAAGGTAACCACATTAAACTTGGATATGAATTGTTCCTGATATTTTCTTCTATAGTTAGTTCTATAGATAGTTCTAAATTTTGTTCAATTTGTTTATTTTGTGTGTTAAATAATTGTTTTGTGAATTATTGTTCAATTGTATCAATTTTGAAATATAAAAATCAAACGGATTTTTTGGACAATTTCTCAATCTCAACAGAGTTCTGTGTCTATTACCAAACAGACATAAAAACAGTGCACGTCAAACTTCTTTAAAAAAAACTATCGAAGTTATCGAAATATTTACATCTTGTGAAATTCGCGAAAAGTGACATTTCTATAGAAATGTTTTCTCTATTTTGAACAAAAATAATTAAAAAAAAATAACAAAATAGTATTTTTTACTTTTGATACAACAATAATAACTTGCCCTTAGAAGCAACGATACTTTTTCTTTTTAAAATGGAAATTTCAAAAAAGATTAATTTTTTTGAACTCTGTGAAAAGCTTGAAAAGATTCAATCAAGTCCAAACATTGCCCAAAAAGAAAAGAAAACAAAACAAGTCATCGCATCTTTCTTAGAATTTAGCAAACAATTCTGCAAAGATAATGGCAATGTAAGTAGTACCTACCTATATATTATTTGTTTAGTTTTATCAAATCATTTAATTTGGTCTAACAAAGGATTGTAATTCAAGTATTTATTGTCTGCTGAGATGTCTTATACCTAACTCGGATAATGCAAGAGACAGCTATGGCATTCAAATTCCAACACTGGGAAAAATTTACATAAAAATTCTTCATCTAGCTCCAGGAGGTGAGTTTCTATTTAACATATGTGTATAATGTTCTTTCTCAAAGAACGTCTTTAATTACAGGCAGCGATGAGCGCCAGTTGCTGCAACAGAGTCACAGTAACGGCCCGCGTTCCCAACATTTAGACTATGCAGATATTTTGTACAAGGTCCTCAAGCTCCGCACAACAAACACACCAAGTGAATTAACTCTATTTGATATTCACGAAATGTTAGATACAATTTCTGTAGGCCGAAAGAGAGCAAACCCATTAAGTCGGGATTCGGGACTCTAGATAATATATTTCCTCTATGCCTATCAATATGAAGAAGGTACGCATATACAATACATTTTACTGTATGTGTTTGGGATTTTTATTTCAGAAAATTGTATTCATTTGATTTTAGATTTCCTATTTTTGTGACTTTTGAACATTTAAAGCAACGTTTTCAAATTTCAGTTTTGATATAATGCTTCGTTGCTATATTTTAAATATTTCCATAGCAAATACAGTCGATGTAGGTATCTTAAATTATTTTTATTTTTTGAAGATAAGTGGGTAGAGGGTGGGTAGGTACGAGTTTGTAAAAAAATAAGTATTAAGGAGGGTAGGTTGGTGTGAAGGAAGTAAAATTGTAAGGACTTATGTCGTTATGTGATTGCAGTTAAGCTATGACCCAAGCTAGAATTATACGGTCAACGTGAAGGGTCAAGGCGTTGACTATTTGACTATTTGACGTCACAAAAAAATCTAAATTTTCTGAGTCAACAAACTGTCGACGTTCACAGCGTCAATGTTTTAAACGTTGACTATCACACGATTTGACAAAATAATGTTTATGTGAGTCAACGTCATTTTTATTTGGTTTCATTTTAGGCTTGTTTCCAAAAACGGACAAATGGCTACAGATAGAGTAATGGATTTTTCCATTTTTACATGTACATATATATTTTCAATGTGTATTAATAAAATAACATTTAAATTTTCTCATGAAATTTCTGAAGTTAACGTACCTGGTATAAGTACCGTCCTTTTATATTATAATATCCTTAAAAGAAAACTAAAAATATTTTTCGCACTTTCATTGGCATTGTTTAAAAGTATTTGTCTCATTTGTAAATTATTCGAGAAAAGTAGACAGCACCTTAATTTTTCAAATTGGCAACCATAAAAATTTGCCTCCCTCGAACTTTTTCTAAATTTGAATACATTCTTCTCTATCTTCTTTGTTTTACTTTTAATTGTCTGGAAATTTATTATTATTTATTGCAATTTTCGCTCATTTTTATCCCCACCACAATACATTCGACATGTTAAACATGTGGAACGAACTGTTTAGGAAGTCCATCAAAAGATGTCATGCCGAGCGTCCTTCTTCATGATAGTAGTATTTAAATACATATACAAAGCATCAGTCCTTCGGTTATTATTTTTTCACAATTTAATTTAAAAAATGGAAAACAGTAATGGAAAAAGGTAACCACATTAAACTTGGATATGAATTGTTCCTGATATTTTCTTCTATAGTTAGTTCTATAGATAGTTCTAAATTTTGTTCAATTTGTTTATTTTGTGTGTTAAATAATTGTTTTGTGAATTATTGTTCAATTGTATCAATTTTGAAATATAAAAATCAAACGGATTTTTTGGACAATTTCTCAATCTCAACAGAGTTCTGTGTCTATTACCAAACAGACATAAAAACAGTGCACGTCAAACTTCTTTAAAAAAAACTATCGAAGTTATCGAAATATTTACATCTTGTGAAATTCGCGAAAAGTGACATTTCTATAGAAATGTTTTCTCTATTTTGAACAAAAATAATTAAAAAAAAAATAACAAAATAGTATTTTTTACTTTTGATACAACAATAATAACTTGCCCTTAGAAGCAACGATACTTTTTCTTTTTAAAATGGAAATTTCAAAAAAGATTAATTTTTTTGAACTCTGTGAAAAGCTTGAAAAGATTCAATCAAGTCCAAATATTGCCCAAAAAGAAAAGAAAACAAAACAAGTCATCGCATCTTTCTTAGAATTTAGCAAACAATTCTGCAAAGATAATGGCAATGTAAGTAGTACCTACCTATATATTATTTGTTTAGTTTTATCAAATCATTTAATTTGGTCTAACAAAGGATTGTAATTCAAGTATTTATTGTCTGCTGAGATGTCTTATACCTAACTCGGATAATGCAAGAGACAGCTATGGCATTCAAATTCCAACACTGGGAAAAATTTACATAAAAATTCTTCATCTAGCTCCAGGAGGTGAGTTTCTATTTAACATATGTGTATAATGTTCTTTCTCAAAGAACGTCTTTAATTACAGGCAGCGATGAGCGCCAGTTGCTGCAACAGAGTCACAGTAACGGCCCGCGTTCCCAACATTTAGACTATGCAGATATTTTGTACAAGGTCCTCAAGCTCCGCACAACAAACACACCAAGTGAATTAACTCTATTTGATATTCACGAAATGTTAGATACAATTTCTTCAGGGGATCGCAAAAGTAAGGTCACTTCACTAATCATCTATGACTCATTTCAATATTATTATGGTTCATTTTTGACACGGAAAGAGCTCGATTTTTCTTATCTTCTTTTTTCAAAGTTGTCCAATTCAAGTATAATTTTTGACTACAATTTGACTTGTTTTTGTCTAACTAATTTGTTTATTCAATTTTGGGGAAAATATATTTGTGTTTTTCAAAGATATCCATTTTAAAACCACTTCAAGCCATAGATTATTTAAAAGCCTTAACAACTTTTCTTTGGATCCCATAATAAAGGAGGAAAGATAGAATAAAAGCCTTGATAATTTCATATCCTTTAATTATTAAGGTAACATAGTGCCCTTAGATAAGTTAGCTGCATTTTTTAAGTCGTTTACTACAAATACAACAATAAAAACATGGACAAATTAGTTCTTTGGGCCTATTACATCTTTGAAGTTCCCCTTAGGGGCATAAGGCCTCAAATGCTCCTACACCCTATAAAGTACGATTTTTGGAGGTATATTTCTGCTCTCTCCCACTCTTCCACATTCGTATTCGATTCTTGAATGTTGAATTTGCTTTCATCTGTAAAATCCTTATTTTGCAGTTCACGAGTACATTTAATTCTTGCCATTCTGTTCTTGCTGCTTATAAAGGGCTTGATATTAGCATTTCTTAGTATTAGGCGCAGTAAAAGTGGCATGATGGTTAGTGCGTTGGACTGTCGTGCCAGAGGTCTTGGGACAAATTCTCCAAGAGTAATTCTTGTCATGAAAAGTTCTTTCTCAAATTATCCGTTCGGATTCGGCTTTAAACTGTAGGTCCCCTCCATCCCTGACAAGAGTACTTGCACACAGGAATGGTTGAGAGTTGTAAGTCACTAGGCCCTGGTTCTCAATGGACTGTTGCGCCACCTAATTTCTTTTATTTTTTAGTATTAGGCGTATGGTTTCAGCACTCCTTTTCTTGTCCAAATAATTTTCAGCCTGTTCTGCCAATTTTCTTTCACTTTTCGTATAATCCATTGACAGTCAGGATTGTGCTCAAAATGAAGAAAGTTCATGTAGCTTAAAATCCTATAGTGTATTTATGGGGAAGAAACTACCCCATCAGGGTTTATTATTATTTATTAATATTTATTAACAAGCAATTAAAATTACAAGCTAATATAAAATCTAACAAGCCTAGCTGCAGAGACTATTGGCTTATTTGCTTGAAAGTTCAAGTTACAATTTTTGCTTTTTTGAGAAACTCAGTAATATTATTTATATTTGTTAAGCTGGGATTTTTGAGGATATCATATACGGGAATATTTTTGAAAATTTTTTTAATTATGGGCTGCGTCAACAGACAATGTACCAAAATATGTTTTAGATCAAGGTGGGTGTTGCAAGTGGAGCAGGTTGGACGGTCGTTTTTATTGAGGAGGTGTTGGTGGGAAGCAGTAGTGTGTCCAAGTCGAAGTCTAGCGAAGTTGGTTATTTTTTGTTTCGAACAGTTAGTAGGTAAATCGACAATACCTTGAAGACCTCGAGGTCAAAAACCTTGAATTTTTATTAGAACAACGTCATAACCACTCATGATGGGGTGATGATTTTTGCGTTGGACTGTCATGCCAAACCCTGCTTGTGCCATCTAATGTTTTTTATTTTACGGGTACTGCCTCTTGCTAGGAATTGACAATCATCCAAGAGTAATTCTTGTCATGGAAAGTGCTTTCTCAAATTAGCCGTTCGGATTCGGCTTAAAATTGTAGGTCCCTCCAATCCTGACAACATTACTCGCACACAGGAATAGTTGAGAGTCGTAAGTCACTAGGCCCTAGTTCTCAACGGACTGTTGCGCCACCTAATTTATTTTTAACATCATAAACAAGTAACCAAAAAATCAGAACTACCGGATGTAGCGCATGGTCTGATGTATGTATATAGTTACTGGACCAAACACATAATTATAAAACAAAAAATATGAAAGAAAATGTTTAAAAGTTTATTTTGCAGGCATAGAAAACATCCTAACCAGACTTTCCGAAACAACATCTGCTCTTGAACAAAAATGGTTTATCCGTTTGCTTCTCAAACGAATGAATCTAGGGATCAGTGAAACAAAAATCTTTTCAATGCTTCATCCAAAAGCGAAAGAGTTTTTTGCACGATGCTCAGACTTAAAGGAAGTGTGCTTAGCCATTGAACGTGGTGATGAATTATGCTTGGAAAAGGTTATAGCTCCATTTAATCACATCCGACCAATGTTATGTGAACGTTTAAAAACAGAAAGTTTGTACGATATGTTAGGCAATGACACTTTATATGCAGAAACCAAAATGGATGGTGAACGTTTTCAAATGCACATGGTCGATAGAAAGTTCAAATATTATTCTCGTAATGGTGTTGATTATACCAAAAGCTTTGGAAATAATGAAAAGAATGGTAACTTAACACCTCTGCTAGTTTCCTCGATTGAAAAGCATGTCAAAAATATTATCTTGGATGGTGAGATGATGGTCTGGGATAAAATATCAGCGTGCTATCGTGTAAAGGGTGAAAACTTTGATGTAAAGCATCTTGAAGTAGGAACAAATCTACGCCCTTGCTTCGTAGTGTACGATCTGATTTATCTGAATGATAAGAGCTATGTCGAAAAACCATATGCCGAACGAGTTGACAAGCTAAAATCCTGTTTTAAAGAAGAAACAGGTGTATTGCAAATAGGAAAACGAACAAAACTGTGTACACTTCAGCATTTTATGGACATTTTCAATGAAGCATTGGATGCAAATGAAGAAGGAGTCGTCATCAAAATGCATCGATCTCAGTACAAACCTGGATCTCGTAATGGAGGATGGTTTAAAGTAAAAGCAGATGTAAGTTTCTTGAAAAAAACATATTTGTCCTCATATTTAAAAAAAAACAACATTTTTTATTTTAGTACATAAAAGGTTTGGTAGATGACATGGATATGCTTATTATGGGAGCATACTATAATCGCAACAAATCTTACATCAATAGCTACTTGGTAGGGGTTTTACAAGGAGATGAAAGTAAATGTCAATCACACACATTTGTATGCCTACTTGAAATAATAGATTTAATGTCTTTGACCTATAGATAATGCAACATTGCATTGCGTTGGAAAAGTAGGAAGTGGATTATCGTTGGACGAAAGAATAACTTTGAACTCTAGTCTTTCTTCGAAATGGAAAAAAGGATTTACACCTAAAACAATGATATTTGGAAATTTAAGCCCAGAAGTATGGATTGAACCTAAAGATTCTGTGGTACTTAAGCTCAAAGCAAGTGAACTGGCACCAGCATCATCATATGCAACACCGTACTCTTTGAGATTTCCTCGAATACAAGAAATTCGAAGAGACAAACCTTGGTTTGAATGTATGACTCTAAAAGAGTACGAGGACTTCTATCAGGTAAATAAAGACAATTTTGCTGATGTTATATATTTGAATTATTAATTAGCAAGTACCCCTAAGTCTGTATTCTATTATTTTAGTACTCTTTATAATATAAAGGGTGTCCCAAAATTAACGCAAGATTTGAATTTGCCGCCATTTGTGCAGTGAAGTGTTGGCAACCCTGAAAAAAAAGCAATTTGACAGCTAACAGTATAGGGTTATTAAAAATGGAGCGTTACACGAGAGAACAACGTGTCTTCATTATTAAAGAATATTTCAAAAATAGTGAAAGCTTGGCGGCTGCAGTTCGAAAATTTCATACAAAATATGGTCGGATGGCGATGAAGCACATTTTCATCTTGATGGCTTTGTCAATCGCCAAAATTGCCACATTTGGGGTTCGGAGAACCCACATGTGATTGTCGAAAAACAAATGCATCTACAACGCGTGACTGTATGGTGTGGATTTTGGGCTGGAGGCATAATTGGGCCATATTTTTTTGAAAATGATGCTGGTCAAGCAGTGACTGTTACTGGTGCTCGATATCGCGACATGATTAAACAGTTCTTTCTGCCAAAATTGGATGATATTGATGTGTCCAATATGTGGTTTCAACAAAACGGTGCCACATGTCATACAGCCCGTGAAACAATTCAATTACTGCATGAGACATTTCCAGGTCGTGTACTCTCTCGTTTCGGTGATCAAAATTGATCTCCTAGATCGTGTGATTTAACACCATTAGACTTCTTTTTATGGGGTTATTTGAAATCACAAGTCTATGTCAACAAGCCCACAACCACCCGTGCATTAAAGGAGATTCAACGCTGCATCAACGAAATTCAGCCACATTTATGCAGAATGGTCATGGAAAATTTCAACAAAAGAGTGCGCATGTGCATGCAAAGCCGTGGAGGCCATTTGTCCGATGTGTTATTCCATACATAACCCTATCCTATGTACTTTACGAGTCAATAAAAATATAACTATCAAAAGACTAAAAACGGCGTTTTCTATTTAATTCAAATCTTGCGTTAATTTTGGGACACCCTTTATAATAAATCCATATATAAGTATTAACTTTAAGCTAGGCTATAAATAGAACATAAGTTATGAATTCGCTCTCTCTTGCTGTGACCGACAATTAATAAAGTTGTTACCCCATTATGCGCTGCGTTGTAATTTAACATTGGCGACGAGGATTTTTTTGTTAAGTAACCCAAATTTATAAATTTTTCAAGTTATAATGACACGTTTAGTGGGGCATATTGAACCGTTTGTGACGGGAGGCAACTTCAAGGCATATGAAGATCGGCTAAGGCAGTTCTTCAAAATTAACGAAATTAAATCTGAAGAAGAAAGTGCGCTTTTCATCACAGTGGTAGGTGCAGAAATCTACGAAATACTGATGTCGCTGACTATGCCAAAATTGCCGAGTGATATGAAGTTCGAGGAACTGATTTCACTCTTAAGAAATCATTTGGTCCAAAAGAAAATAAGCGAGCCGAGAGGTACAGATTTAATAAAATTCAGCAAGAAGATGGTGAGCCGCTCTGTGAGTTTATTGTGCGCTTAAAAGCAGCAGCACAGACATACCGATTTGGAGACTTGGTGGACCACGTGATGAAAACTGATGTGAAGGTGGGAGACGATCTCAAAGACAAAGCTGGTGGAAGTGGTGGTATGGATCCAAAGGCTGGATTTTACAAGTCGTACATACTAGATGAGGCTTTGACTGATCGCTTTATAATGGGTGTAAAAAGTAAAGAAATTCAAGAAGTTTTGTTGGGTGATTCCTTGACGTTTGAGAAGTGCTGCGCGAGAGCACTTAATATGGAATCATCACAAAAGGCTTCCCAATCAATTCAACCCTTGATCCAAAATGCTATTCACAATGGAACAACTAAGAAATATAACGTGAAGCAAAGTGATGGAAGATCCCAGCAAGTTGATAAAAAACAGACTACAACGAGTGTGCAAAAAAGTGATCGTGTGCCCAAAAGAGAATGTGGTAGATGTGATCGTTCAGATCACGTGGATTCCAAGTGTCCATTTAAGAACTGGCAGTGTTTTGCTGCAATAAAAAGGGTCATTTGGTAATGAAGTGTCGTTTCAATAAAGCCAATGTGAGCCAAGTAGGTGGTTCAAGCAGAGATAACCCTTCCGAGAAAATAAAGGTACTAGTAAATGGTGTGGAGCTATCTATGGAGGTGGACACGGGAGCAGCGGCGACTATTATTAACGAACAGGAGTATTTAGATAAGTTTAAACATTGTAAATTAACAAAAACTATTTCTAATTTAGTTTCGGTCACAAGTTTAAGGTTAAGAGAGCTAGGTAGCATGTTCGTTGAGGTTAGTTCTGGCAGTCACGTGGTGAAATTGCCACTAGTAGTGGTTCAAGGAGAGATGCCGAGACATGGATTAATTGGCCGCACGTGGATAGACACATTGTTTCCAAACTGGAGGAACGCGTTTCAAAACAGCATAATCTCAAAAGTAAGTACCCAAGCAGAGCTTTTATCGCGTATTAAGTCAGAGTTTCCAATCATAACAGTTCAAGAGTTGAACCATCCGATTGTGGGCTATGAGGCCGACATAGTCTTAAAACAAAATCAGACACCTATTTTTCACGCACCGTATAGAGTGCCATACAAGTTACGCGATAAGGTTGACGCCGCCGAATTGGAAAGGTTAGTTAAAGAAGATATATTAATTCCAGTAGAATTTAGTAAGTGGGCTAGTCCGATAGTAATCGTGCCCAAGAGTGACGGAAGCATTCGCATATGCGTAGATTGCAAGGTTACGTTAAACAGATGCATAGAAACGCAGCACTATCCATTTCCTTTGGCTGACGATATTTTTGCAGGGCTCGCAGGTTGTACACATTTTGCAGTTATCGATTTGACAGGTGCGTATCAGCAGCTTGGGGTATCAGAAAAATCCCAAGAGCTTTTTGTTTTGAATACACTCCGAGGTCTTTATAAGTGCACTCGTTTGATCTACGAGGTTAAAAGTGCACCTGCAATATTTCAGTCGGTAATGGATCGCATTCTTAAGGGACTGCGTAAAGTTTTTTGTTATTTGGATGACATTCTTATAGGAGGTGCTTCCGCTGAAGAATGTAAAGAATTGTTGTTCGAAGTTTTGAAGCGGTTATATAATCATAACATACACATTAATGTTAAAAAGTGTAAATTCATAGTTGAAAGGGTAGATTACTTAGGGCATACGTTGTCGGCAAAGGGTATTTGCCCAAATGAGAAAAAAGTTGAAGCAATTGTGGATGCACCGCCACCAAATAATCTTCAACAACTACAGTCGTTTTTAGGTCTCCTAAATTATTACAACAAGTTTTTGCCAACCTTATGTAGTAAAGCTTATCCACTTTATAACCTTTTGAAAAAGGGAGTTTATTATGATTGGACAGATGAATGTCAATCATCGTTCGAAAATTGTAAAAAGCTGCTTCTAGAAAATAAAATTCTAGAACTTTATGACCCAAAAAAGGGTTTTGTTGTGATCGCTGATGCTAGTCCCTATGGGGTTGGAGCAATTTTGTGCCATATAGTTGATGGTGTAGAGAAACCAGTCTATTTTGCATCGTGAACCTTATCCCCTTCTGAAAAAAATTACTCACAACTACATAGGGAAGCCTTAGCAATAATTTTTGCTGTTAAAAAATTCCATACATATATTTATGGTCAGGAATTCCAAATATGTTCAGATCACCAAGCTTTAAAAGAAATATTTCACCCTCACAAAGGGAATTCAGCAGTCGCATCAGCGCGACTTCATCGTTGGGCGATTATACTCTTTCAGTACACTTACACGATCTCGTATAGAAAAGGCTCCAACATGTCAAATGTAGATTGTCTTTCGCGTTTACCACTAAAGGACAAATCTGAAATAGATGATGCATATATTTTATTTTAATTCTGAAGAAAGTTTGGTAGATACGAATTTAGTTCGAACGTGTACTGAAAAGGATGAAATTTTGAAAAACGTTTATAAATACTTACAATTTGGATGGCCAAATTTTCAAAATATGCCAGATAGTTTGGTAGCTTATTTTAAAAAACGTAATTCCTTAGCAATTGAAAATGGATGTGTATTTTATATACATAGAATAATTATATCAGAAGCGTTGCAGGAATCTGTTCTCAAGTTATTACATAAAAACCATACAGGAATTATACGTATGAAAATGTTAGCAAGGTCTTTTGTATGGTGGCCTACTTTAGACGAAAACATTAAAGAATTTGTAAAAAGTTGTTTGGTATGTGAACAAACCCAAAATATAACAAAATAAACTGTTCACACAAAGTGGGTTGAGGCAGGGTATCCTTTTGACCGAATACATATAAATTTTTTTCACTTCAGTGGGAAAACATTTCTCATAGTGATGGATGCTTATTCAAAGTATTGTGAGATTAAGTTAATGTCAAAAACGGCGGTTACGAATTTAATAGATGTTCTGACAAAATTATTTCTAGTTTTCGGTTTACCAGGGAATATAGTTTCAGATAACGGTCCGCCGTTCAACTCATTTGTTTTCAAAAAATTTTGTAGTTGTAAAGGAATAAATTTAATGAAGTCGCCCCCATATCACCCACAATCGAATGGTTTAGCTGAACGCGGAGTTCAAACAGTGAAATCAGTGCTAAAAAAGTTCTGCTTGGAACTGAAAAATGAGTCTTCGTTAATAAATAAAGTAAATGAATTTCTATTAAATTATCGAAACACTCCTACTACAGTGACTGGCAGAACACCCTCCGAAATTATCTTTAGTTATCAACCAAAATGGTTTCTATAGAAACCATTTTGTTCAAATGATTAAATGGATACCAGCTAAAATTATTAAAATTGTTAGCAATAAAACATTTATAATAATTGTTAATAGTTATGAAAGATTTATACATGAAAACCAAATTAAAAAGAAATATTTAAAAGATAAATCATATTTAGCTGACATAAGACCTAATGAATTTAAAGAAACTAAAGTTAACGAATTTGAAAATGCAAAGAAAAATGAAGTAACTAAAAGAAAAGCTATAAGACCAAAATTGAAAATAAATGAAGATCAAGATTCTAGAAGATCGTCAAGAATCAAAAATTTATTTAAAAAAATTAAGTATTATGAAAAATGAAAAAAAAAATGTATTATGAAACTTATTTTAAAAAGGGGAAGATGTTATATATTTGAATTATTAATTAGCAAGTACCCCTAAGTCTGTATTCTATTATTTTAATACTCTTTATAATATATAATAAATCCATATATAAGTATTAACTTTAAGCTAGGCTATAAATAGAACATAAGTTATGAATTCGCTCTCTCTTGCTGTGACCGACAATTAATAAAGTTGTTACCCCATTATACGCTGCGTTGTAATTTAACAGCTGAGAATTGGTCTAGTTTGATATACTTCAAAATAGTGGTGTTGTCAATGATTAGAATATGGACTTTTAGCGTTAATAATCTAATTTAGCTTTATAATTAATGAAGACATGTATATTTAAGGGCGATCATGGAGTTAAAAAAATTAACAAACGTGATCTAAACGATGAAGACATGACATCTGCGAAGAAACCCAGGACCAGTAAAACCAAGACCTTAACTTCAACAACCGTCTATTCGAATAATTTCGATGGAAAAGAGGTAGATCCCTTGAATTTTATCATATTATCTTCTATTTCATATTCATATCTTATTATAAATTTATTCTAGACCTCAGTAGAGTCGTCTATTTTTGAAGATTTCAATTTTTGCATTTTGAGTTCTCTGCGAGGCAGTCATTCAATTAACAATCTAAAAGAATTAGTAATAAAAAATGGCGGAAAAATCGTAGAAAATCCTTCACCAACAGATTACAAATGCATCTGCATTGCAGGTGACATTAACTATCGTGTTAGGAATCTTTGCGAAACCGGTCATTATAATGTTGTTTCTTGTAATTGGTTAGTTGATACCGCTGAAGAAAAGCGCATGCAATTGAAACCTAGAGACATGATAAGTACAACAGCTGAAATGAAAGAACAATTTAAGATGCTCTTTGACGATAATGGGGATTCCTATATGGACCATGTTGATGAAGATGAAATGAGAAATCTTTTGAATGCATTAAATTCCAAAGTAAGTTACAAAAAATTCGAAAAAAAAACGTTTTAACAAATATTAACAAATCGTTTTCTTTTTTTCCACTAAAGAATTTACCTGTGCTGCAAGAAAATGAGATGAAATTACTCGAAGAGGAAATATATGGGCAACATTCTCCGAACTTCTTCCGCAAATACAATGCGTTTTTCTATAACCAAAATGCAAAAAACACACTATCACATTCGGCTTCTATTGCTAAGTTAATGTTCCAATGGCGAGGTGGTGGCTGTCCAGATATCTCAACTCTGGAAGGGGAAAAGAGAATTAAATTTGTGTTTGCTGATGTAAATGAAATTAGTATGAAAGAACTTGAAATGTGGTTCCTAGCGACATTCACAAAACGGTTGCTTAAAGTTGAAGTTGTATCCATTGTTTGGATAACTGAAAGTGATGCCGAGGACAGAAAATTGCCAATTGATGATTATATAATAAAATTCTAATTATAATTCAAGCCATAAATAGATTAAATCGTGTTTGAGTAAAAGGATTAGGCATGACCTGACCTATAAAGCTTTAGTCCTTAGGTCCTTCTTCTACCAAGAAATATAAATCGAATAGAACCCTATCTAAGACTTAAATGAATGCATGAGACTAGATAAGGAGATTACTTAAAGATGAATGTAAATAGGAGCTGCTGCACTGTTATGAAGATGAAAAGTGAATACGAGTGTGCATTTGTTGCACAGTAGCGAGCGTATTGTGTGTAGGGGCTTAAGAGGAATAGGATTACATTGTGTGATGCGGTGTAGACTAGCAGCATCAACAGCAAAGGTCTGTATGGTCATAGATGTTTTAATTTTTGATTAAGACATACATTACACATGCCAGACATGTGGGTTAAAAGAAATAAACATACTCTAAATGAAAGTGGGTAACTATCAAAGCATTGTAAAAGAGACATTTATTTGTACGATATGTTCTTCAAATTGGAAGAAATTGCAAAAAAAAAGAAAAACATTAATGGAGATTTGTATAAGTACTTCGTTGTTTATGACTTTCGGAATTAAATTAACTTAAGTTTCACGTAAAAATAAATAAAAATACAAAAATACAACATTTGAGCTTGCTGAAACATTTTATATACCAATGGATATTGGTTCTAAAGTTAACATTTTCTTTTATAGTTGATCCGTTATTTGTGTCCCTACATAATATAATAAGGAGAACTAGTAGTAGACATTTAAAAATTAAAATTTTTAATAATTTGTTTGCATGTAAATCATAAAGTATTAACATTGCATCATTCATCATAATCAGCTAGGTTTCCGAAATCGAGTCAAATGAAATCGAAATCCAAACTGAAAAACTAGCGAAATTGTATTCAGGGTTCTATCTTTCCATCGAGTTCATAACTTCAAATATTTCTCGAAATCACTTCAAGTGAAATTAAAGAAGCTGATATTCATAATATGTAATCAACAAAAATTTTTGTTGTCTGTCATAATTTGTATATGTATGTATGTACATACATAATTTCTTTTGGTTTTATTTTGTTTTGTTCTTTTAATAAAATAAACATACAAAATATAATCGTTTAATTCTACCATTTTGTAAAGTTGAAAGCAATAGATATACATAGATAGATATTGATAGAAAACTAAAACAAACAAATTAACTATTTTCAAAGGTTTGTATTGTATGTTATTCTAAATGTCTGCGCCGTATCTTGAGAGATCATAGATGCCATATGCATTGCAGTTTTGCGATTCTTTGTGGAAGGTAGTTTTCCAAGATCGGTTGGGATAGATTCTGTTGTTGCTATGGGTCGAAGCACAGGCACGTGCCTTAAGAGTTTTAGAGAGAGAACATTTTTCCAAGATGGATTAAAGTATCAGATGTCGAAATAAGTAAATCAACACGACCGACGTTTCATGGACAAATTCAGTATTCCGGGTGTCATAGGATGCATCGATGGGACGCACATTCATATTTCGCCACCACATCAAGTTCATGTAATTTTTTTTTTAATATAAATTAATACTTCTTCATCAATGCAATAATTGTAGGTAAACTTCAATTTAAAAAAAAATGTAAAATGGTTATTAGAGCTGTCGGTGAACGACGACCTGGCTCAAGTCACGATGCTCTTACCTGGAGCATGAGTTAGGCAAGAGACTGTGTCAAAAGAAGATATGAACGTTGTGATCGTTCATCGTGGCTATAAGCAGACTCGGGTTATGCACTAGAGCCTGTACTTCTCACACTCTACAGAGATCCTGAAGCGGGAAGCTGGGAAGCTTACGGCACACGTTCAATTAGAAATATTGCTCTGCTCGGAATGTTATAGAAAGGACATTTGGTGTTCTGAAGAATCATTTAAAATGCTTGGTCCGTTCTCTGATACACCAACCCAGTAAGGTGGTACAAATAATAAACGTGTGCTAAGCGTAGCACTTATAAAGTAGTATATTAAACTATATCAGGAAACGAAGTAGTAGAAGTTGAAGCTGCACTTACCAACGAAACAAGTACGCTAAATAAAATATTCACTCCAACAGATGAACACAAGATAATTCGAAACGTGCAGCAAAACGAAATGTTATGAACTCCAAAGATAGCTTCTCAGGTGGTTGGGGAATTGGGTAAGTCGTGCAGTGCCAAAACAATACGGCGCTTGCTTAATAAGCATGACCTTCATGGCTGAGTAGCTCGAAAATAACGTTTATAAATAAGAAAAATAAACAAAGTCGTCTTAGCTTCGGCAAGGAACATAATTTCTGAAGGTTCTAACTTCTGGAAGTCTATTAAAAAATGTTGTTGTATTTTATAATACATACGATGTATTTGTAAAGTGGCATAGTTAAAGAATGCATGTTAAGTTGTAATATGTAATTTTTTTCGTCTGTCCTAATATATGCTGATGACATTAAATTTAAAAAAAAAATTAACTCTACATCTGACTGTCTTCTCTTGCAAGAAGACTTAATATTATTCAGGGAATGGTGCAATAATAATCGTCTTGTTTTAAATGTTGACAAATGTAAAACCATGAGTTTTACACGCAAAAAAGTTCCAATCGTTTTTAGTTACATGTTTGATTCTTGTCCTTTAAGTAGAGTATATGTATTTTCTGACTTGGGTGTTGTCTTAGATCCTAAACTAACATTCAATGAACATATTAACTTCATAGTTAAAAAAGCAAATCGAGTTTTGGGTTTTATTAAGAGATTTGGCCGTGATTTCCGTGATCCATATGTTTTAAAATTACTTTTTGTTTCATTTGTGAGACCAGTCTTGGAATATGCTTGTACAGTAAGGTGACACTACGCCGTACACGTCACACGACTCGAAGCCATTCAGAAAAGATTTTTGCGTTTTTGTCTACGATCCCTTCCGTGGTTTCATGATATTCATACATTACCGCCTTATTCACAAAGACTTTCTCTTATAAATCTTCCTTCTTTGACAAATCATAGGATGTACTTGCAGTTTTGTTTTATTGTTGCAATAATAAACGGACAAATTTCATCACTATCAGTTCTTGGTAGTTTAAACTTTAGTTTTAGTCGTTCAAGTATAAGACTCCAGAAATCATTGAATACTAATTTTAGCAGATCAAAAATAAAAAGTATAAATTGCAAATTAATTTTTTTCAACAGTCTAGTTTAAGTTTTTAGATTTTAAGTATTAAGAATTGTTAACGTTAGTATTTAACGAATTATAAATAAATAAATAAGTTTATAGTCTCGACTATAAACTTAGGCCCTAGTTCACACAGGACTGTAGCGCCACCTTAAGTAAGTCTCGACTATCTTTTCTTTTAATTTGGCGTAACAGGGCTTTAATGTTTTAGAATCACTGGATCAATTATGCTGTTACCCACTGTAGGTACAAATACTTGTTTTATTTTTTGTTATTGGTTTTATAAAAAAAAATATTTTAACACAAATACATATTATTTATTTATCATAATAATTGAAATTTATATTTTTTAAACTTTATTTTCTGCTCCTAGAAAATTAAGCTCGGTTTTAATTTTAAGTTAAGACAATTTTTTTTCTGATTGAAGCTTTTTTCAATCCGTTCACACATTTGGAATAGAAACCATTTTCAGAATTTTTAAAATTATTTCTAGTATCTTTCTGCGGTTAATTTTTTAACTTGTCTCACAGCGCTTCAGTTATAGCCACTCGGTCGTCTTTAACGAAACCTCTTGCCAGATCTTGGTGCTTTTCCATAAAGTCAATACAAATTGCTTCCTGTGCAAAATTCTGCGCCCTTTATTGCAATATCTTCTGTTTTAGATCACTTGCATTTCTAATGGTTTGTTTCCTTAGTTGCTGGTCTAAATGGTCCCATACATTTTCAATTGAGTTAATATCTGATGACTGATGATGTGTTTTCTTCCCAATTTATGTATTTCTTTTTAATTTCCCATAGGAAGTTGTTGTAATCGATCCGATTTGTAGAATTGAAAATTTTTAAATTAAATTAAATAAAATTTAAATTAAATTTTTTTAAATTTCTCGACGTTTCAAGGTCCCTAGAGTCAAAATAATAGATTTTTAGAGAAATGTTTGTGCTTGCGTGTGTACGCACATTCGCAGGGCCGGATTTAGAGGTCCAGAGGCCTCGGGCAATAAAGGAGCGGAGGCCCCTCGCCCCAAATTATTTTCAAAATAAAGTAAATCATTTTTTTTCACTCGAGTTTTTCAATAAATAATTTATTGTGAAACCAAGTACAGATTCCTTTAGTATTGAACAAACACATAAATATAAAAAATTATCTGAAATTAAATTTTAGGGTTAACGAACGGAACCTTTCGAGCTTCTTTCGCCGAAAAATCGTTGATGATTTCGTTGAAATCCAGTTCTCGGAGTAAATCGCTTTCAATGCTCAGAAGAGAAAGCTTCGATGGACGGTTTTGTCCCATGGTTTTTTTTATAATTTTCATTTTTGAAAATGAGCGCTCTCTAGTGCAATTTGTTACCATCAAAACCAAATACATTCTCAATGCAATTTCGAGGTTTGGGAATGTAGCTCTGAAATTTTGATTTTCGAGAATTTTGTAGTAAAATAGTTCCTTAGTCCTTTTCCTTTTTGTATGAGTCAATTAAAGACACAAATTGAACCAACTCATTTCCAAGACTAGGCTCTAAATCATCCGGATACACTTTCACCAATGCCTCTGCTGCAGCGAGCACATTTTCAGAATCCATCTTCTCGATGTGATTCAGGAATCCAAATCTCGAACGTACAGCTTCATAGGCATGCAATCTTTCAGTAACAGAAACGGATAACTGGTCATTCACTGGAATGAAGGTGGATAATTTGTATTTTTCCTTGGGTGACAGATTTGCGTCTTGTGCTTTCCCGTTATCGAACGAATGCAACCTCACATTTCTCGTTCTGGTGCGGGTGCGTGATTATACATATTCATCATCATCAGTATGGTATATTTTTTTGGCTGCTTCCTCGTATTTATCAAAATCATTTCATTTGGATTCCACAAATGATTTCAATGATTCTAGTGCACGCATTGCCGATTCAAGAATCATTTTCGGGTCATGCAACATCTTGTTTGTAGCGTTGAATCGCTCCAAGATATCGTTCCAAGATGTTGCAAACAAAGCGGTTTCGAGACCACTCATCTTTTGTAGAAGGTGCGTTGCTTCATTCCTCACGATGTCTTTTTGCTCTTTATTGGAAGATATGCTGGTTTAGAGCTTCTTCGATTTCCGAATGGAAAAAATAATAACCTAAAAAAAACATTACAAAAAGTTCGTAAAAATTGATTTTCGACTCAAATATCTTTCCAAAAAAATAAAAATCTCACAGAAAATATTGTTTTCGGCATTCAGTGAACAATAGAAGATATTGCATTCAAATTAATTTCATTCATCCAATTTGTATTTCTTTATATTAGAAATAAAAACTTTAAAGAAATGCTACTAAAATTGGTAAAAATTGTTTAACGACTAAAAATCTCGTTAACAAAAAAAAAATAGATTTTGAAATCAAACTAATTCATTACTTGCAAAATATTCTTGGTAATTTTAAAATTTTTAAGAATAATTCAACTGACAACTTTTTTAACGAAACACGAAAACCTATAAAGTTTTAAGCAAGACAAATCGAAAGACGAAATGGGAAGTTATCAGTGTGGGTCGCATCTCAGCCTCTTTTTTTTTAATTCAAACACAATACTGAAATATGCAGACGTTTATTAATTAATAAAAAATACTGTACGAATATGAATTTTATCCTGATTTTATAGAAATTTATATTCAGATGAACCGATTTTAAAATGATCTTACTTAATGAAGTTTAAGATTCAAAATAATTCAAATAAATTGCAAACAAAATGCAGTTTTGGGTAAAAAGAGTGTATAAAATGTTTCGAACCTACTGTATGAATATAAATTTGATTGACTGCAGTTTATAGTTTCCTTGCTCTTCTTTTACACCCGTTCATTCAATTCACCCCTGGTCTGAATTTCGATATTTTTGTTTGGAATTTTTTGATAAATTATTCTGGCAAATATGCAGTTGTATCAACTTTCAAATATAAAAACCGGACTACTGCGGATCGTTTTTTTGGCATTTTCTCACTGTACTATATATGGAATACGAAAAAAACGCATTTAATGATACACCTTGAAGGATAAATGTTTTCCTATAGAAACTTATGGTGAAAGCTGAATTTTCGTAACATTATTATTCAATAGAGATTAAGATTTCCAATAGTTGATCGGGTAAAAAAATGTTGGATGTGAGGTTCCAACAGAGTCAGCAAGTAATCGAATTGGCTTGCTGACATGCGAAGAAAGTTTCGGTACAAGTTTGGTTTCTCTGCGCCCAATTCGCGTAATAATTTCACACAATATCCAACCAACCAATGTTTTGTCCAGACAGATCGTTGGTTTCGCAAAGATCGTTTGCTTCTGATTTCAGCAGCACGATTTCAGCACAGACGATGGAGGGGATCTCCATCGTCTGTGCTGCTTTCCATCAGTGTAATAGCATTGGCGGAATAAAACACAGATACACAATGATGTTCAGTTGATGGATACTGAATGACTTTATTTAATATTATTTTCACCTTATAAGTATATACTTATCTATACACAATTATATTTAGTGGAAAGTGCAAGCGTAGCAAGAAGGCCCGAACTCAATTGTGTCATACATTACTCGGGCAATGCACTAGAAAAGGTTCAAGTGGTGCGATATGAATCGTCACTATTTAAGTTGGTCACTGAGTCATGCAATTATTGTTTGTTTTATTATTAATTATTGAGTTCTGGATTCTTGCAATACTACATTAGGTATGCAGCTAAACTAGCCATCTTAAAATTTGTTTTAGCTATTGTTTGTTGCTATTTAATTAATAACTGACAATTTAATTTTATATGTCACGTTGACTCATTCACACATTAATTTTTTGAAATAGTCTGATCGTCAAAGTTTTGCGAGTTAATGCTTTTACAATAATAGTCAATAGTTAAGTTGACTCTCATACGCGTCAATTCCTTTAGGGGCAGCATTGACCGAAGGGTGTCATTTGTGTGATAGTGAATGGTTTAAGCATTGACGCTGAACGTTGACACATAAACTTTTGATTTTTTGGTGACGTCAGAGAACCCATTGAACCCATTCTGTAGTGCTATCGTTAGTGCTCTTATCTACCACTTTCGCATGTGCAACACTCGTTTTTTCTTTCTAAAGCGCCTTATTGTCTACAGGATATTGTCCAATAACTCGAAAAGTATTTCTCGGATTCACTTCAAATTCTCAGAGAATATTTTTAAGATCTTTTGAAAACTCTGCTACCGCTTACCCCCTATCGTCCTAGAACTAGAGAAAAAGAAATATTTCTCTTGTTAATCCTATTTTACTTGAAGACATAATACACAACTTATTAGCCCCTTTCAATGATTAATCGAAGCTCTATTATTAAATGTGGTGAAATTTAAGAATTAATAATGGCAAACGTATTTTAGTTTTTTTTTTACCCAAGCATTTGAATTCGAAATAGGAAAACGTATACGCATTCAGGTAAATTAGAAGCAATAAGGGACAATTTATATTTCCGTCCATTCTGAAGGCCAAGTGCACGTTAGGTAAAATTTACGACACCCTCATAAGGATTTTATGCGCGCCATTTAATTGAATTGAAAAAAAAAAAGAAAAATTATACGTGTATACCGACATCGCGGGAGTATCTAGAAAAATGAATGTATTC
Organism: Eupeodes latifasciatus; assembly: GCA_920104205.1. Taxonomy (NCBI): domain Eukaryota; kingdom Metazoa; phylum Arthropoda; class Insecta; order Diptera; family Syrphidae; genus Eupeodes; species Eupeodes latifasciatus. Next base: position 84,575,367 of record OV049926.1, on the reverse strand, counting down.
ATTTCTTTGTATCCCCTTTTTATGCCCGTTAATCTTTATGTCGGAATCCCACACCTCTCAACGTATATGAAGGAACCAATATCGTCCCTAATATACATTCAACGATATTCAAACACCAGGAACTAGGCCAACTCCCACCGAATAGTTACAAAATTGAAAATAGTTTTTCTATTTTTTATCCCATCAATATTGCATATACTCGTATGTATGTATATGTGTGTATTTATGTATGTATGTCTGCATATATGAGCAGTAAGCACATATAAAAAACTCCCTAAAGGACTCAATGCCTTATATGCTGCTCTATAGCAACGATTTCCATTTTGATTCCCAGAATTTTTAAATTCGGATTCAATGGTTATTTTCAGTTTTTTTTTTCTTTTCTTGTTCCTTAGTTGCTTCTCTTAAAAGGACTTATTTCACACACGACACATGGTCGTGGCTTAACAGGAAACTAGGAAAGAGATAAAATTATGGAAGATATTGCAATAAGAATGGTTTCCCAGAGCCAATCGTAAATTATAATGTAGCAACGATTTTTTGTTCCCTCTTTGGCGCACATCATCGTCCAGATTTGTTCGTGTCGTCAAAGGTTTCCTCTAAGTGAGCAATTTCTTATTCTTTTTTCCGTTTTAAGTCATGAGATGCATCAATAGACAGACAGACTGATATTTGATGCATTCCGAAATTGAGAAAATGTGTCCATTGTTTCATTTTCTTTTGGCTTTTTACTTGCGATATAAAGGTACCTAAGGGACAAGTTGTGCATTCATTAAAAAGAGACTAATTGGACAAAAAAAAATTGCCAAAACGATAAAACGTTGTTGAAAATACTAAAATCCTTGTTTTTTAATTTCAGAACTTCGATTTATTGCAAAAATTAAAATGTATCTTTGGCAAAAAAATGTTCGATTTTTTTATTAACCCTTTCTTTTAACACACTTTCAATTTGTTGCTGTTAATTGTAGACTTGATTTGATGTGATATTAAAATTGATGCACACAATTCTGACCCCACCGAAAATAAAACAACAGCCACTCCAAAAAAATGGCATTATATTATCAAAACGTTGAAGGTATGAAGTCTTTTTCTTAAACTGTGTTGATGGATCTTTTGAGTGTTTAATACTCACTGAAACATGGCTAAACTCATCAATACTTGACGCATAAATTTGTCCACCTTAATATAATGTATACCTAATTGATAGTAATCTAAGTATGTAATAGTATTTATAAACAAGAAGGTGGTGTTTTAATTGCTGTTAAATATTGTCTAAATTCTGAACTTACACTAACTGAACATTTTAGTCACAAAATATTTCTCATTATCGTTCTGGAAAAGGTACTGATCCAACCCTTTATGAACCCACAACCCTGACCCGAATGTTTACATGGGCCTCAGTCTCCGCCCAGCATAGCTTGTTTTCTGTACCTAACATTTGAAATCCGACTCGAAGGACCAAAATGTAGTACAAATTTATATGAAAACTCAATTCTTTAATTTTGACAATCTTTGTTTTATTCTCGTAAAACAAATTTACAAAAGCGAGTATTAAAAAGAAGTGTCTATGGTTTTATATTTAACCTCCAAACAACCTTCTTACATCGAAGTGTTATAAAAGAAAAAACAGTGTTTGTTCAGAAGTTGGTGACTTAAAATTCAAACATAATATTTATGGTGAGTTCACATCGGTGGTATGGCAGCACCAAACATTAGCAAATAAGTTCATATAATCAGAGTTTATAACTATAAAGCTTACTAATTGTAACTCTTCGTTTGTAATTTCTGCTATACCTATATACATAATATGTATGTATCGTCTGGTTTGGTTTGCCTTCTGTTTATGAAATATATTCTTCAGCTATAAATAGAATAGTTGAACTGTCTGAAAACTCTTTTATTCTACTCTTTAGAGATTTCCACCTTACTAATTTGAGCTGGAAAATGGATAAAAATAATAAACGAAAGGGTTTTGTATTTATTTTTACTAACCGGTCTTAATCAAATTAATAAATTGTCGAACGAGTTCTTGCATTATCTTGATCTTTACTTTACTGATTGTATGGTTTTCTGTCAAGGCCTGGATGTCAATGATTGGATTTTACCAAAAGTTACCATACCATATGATGAACAAAATGTAACTTCTTCATTTAAAAATTCTAACTTTAGGAAAATTAATTTGAAAAGATTAGAATAATATTTTTGTGACGTGAATTGGTTCAATGTAATGACGTTAATTTATGTGTTGTGAACTTTTATCATATTTTGAATCATTGGTGCCTTGCCAAAAAGGAATTTTCGATTTCACCATCAGATCTATGGTTCACTAAAGATTTAAACCGTTTACGAAAGCTAAAAAAACTCATTGTATGAATCAGTTCTATTACTATCGAAAACTATTTAAAAGTTCCTTGAGGACAACTAATAAGAATTATTTATGTGATATAAGGTGCAATATAAAAACAAATCTTAAATTCTTTTTGAAGTTTCTAAACTTTAAAAGGAAAACTTCATCTTCGAAACCATCCGTACAATATATTTTCTATGATATAGAAATCAGAATCTATTTGCTAATTTTTTCCAGCAAACTTATACTTAGTGCAATAATAAATACTGCGATAATTCAATTCGATATTGATTTAATTGTGATATACCTTTTTTAAGTCTGACTGAAGCGGAAGTAGTGCAATATATTTACGGCTTAAGAAGTACATATTTATTTGGTCCTTTCGTCTAGTGTTTTTTCTGAATTTTGGTTCCAAAGATGTTTGAAAATAGAGTATCTTACTTACTTAAGGTGGCGCAACAGTCCTGTGTGATTTAGGGCTCATCCAACTCTAACTAGATGTTTCCAGTTGCGCGATTAAAGTTGGGGGGGGGGGGGTTCCTCTGGCTAAGTATACGTTACTATACAGCCTTTGCAGCTCGTCGTTATATCTTCTCCTCCACTCACCTTTTATGCATATACGATACAATAAATCACGCGAAGAACTTTTCTTTTGAAACGACCCATTGACATCACGTTGAGTTCTCCCGATTATGTCAATTTCATAATCATATTCTAGTAATTGAACATACTTTTGAAAGATAGTATGGACGTGGATGCTCTGCACTATTCTTTCAAATACGATGTGAAAGAAATTACATGACAGCGCATCACCTTATCTAAAGCCTTTTTTGACCTCGACATTTTCTGTTCAATTATTTCAAACCTTTATGGAGCAGCGCGTATTTTCTATGGTCATCCTGAGTTTGGCAAGGATGCCAAAACTAGAGATGGCCCTATACAGCTCGTCCCTGTAGATGCTGTCCTATGCGTCCTTGAATTCAATGAAGAGATGGTCGGTGTCGATTTGATGTTTTTGGGTTTTTTCCAGGATGTGTAATGTGAATATTGCATCTACTATGGACTTTCCTTGTCTAAAACCACCCAGATAAAGACCTATCAGGTTGTTGACGATGTGCTTTGGACGTTCACACGTTACGGCAGAGAAGATTTTGTAAGCGATGTAAAGTAGACTATTTCCTCTATACCTAGTTGGTGCAGTTTATAGGGTCTATACATGTCAATGTTCTTTTTTGGCACTATTTTATATAGGTATACTAAGAAACATGTATGAATAAAAACAACATAATATGTACATACATATATACACATATGACTTGCTTTCACGATTGCCAAACAGTTTGACTTTGACTTCAAAGCTAAAACTTAATTTTTATATGCATTATGCATGTATAAGTTTGTATGCCTTATTTCCTAGTTGCCGTTGTCGATCCCATCATTCTTAGGCTGAACTCACACATGAATAAATGTGAGTTATAGAAACAAAGAGATGAGGTGAGATTTTTCTACAAAAACACTATATATGAAGATATAAATCCTTCGTACGTATCACCCTTCAAAACCCATTTGTTTACATTGTTGTATTTGTAATGTGGAATAATTCAACGAGTAAAATTGACGTGTTTTCACGCATACATAGACACATTTACTGAGTTTTTAGGGGAAATTTTATAAATTAGAGGAGAAATTACACGCACACTAAGAAATACTTTATGAAATACTTGTAGGCAAACCAATATGGCTACCGAGGATTTATATCTTTACTAGAGTGTTTTTGTTTTTCTATTTTCACAGTCCTCTTTTGTTTGTTTTCGCATTTTCAAATTTTCCGTAGATTGCTAGATTGAATTTTAAAATTGTCAAACACGTTTTTCTTAAACTCACAATGAAAACACTAGAAATAATGATTTTGAATGCGTTCCGAACCTTTAGACCGAAGACATAGGGTCATATTCATAGTTCCTTGATAAGTTCTGATTTTGTTTTTGCTAAATTAAACTTCAGTTTATGGTATTTATAGACAATTTAAACCCATTTTAAAACGATAAGCTGGAGTCTAAAAATAAACACGACGGAACCTATGTTTAAGCTGTTTCTAAATCTATTAAACGTCAAAAATAAACAAACTGATTGAGTAAATAAAAAGTTACGAGACATTTTATTTGAAAATTTAAAATCAAAAATTTAAATGTCAAAAGGCTTAAGCATATACTATCAATATTTTGATATTTTGCTGGATGTTGGAATGCTACCAACTGACAAAAAAGGAAAGCTCTACTCAATCCGATTGGACCCCTTTGAAATAGATGAAGACGATTTGTATAAAAGGTATCGATTCGAGAAAAAAAAACTGTCAAGTTTATGATTGACTTTCTAAATAGTATAGATTGAAATTCAATGAAATGTTAATATAAAATATAAAGTTAAAACCCCTTCATCTTCTACCTCAGTGTTTAACCCCAAAACCCCTACCTGCGTTCGCCCCTGTAGGGTCTTCTTTTTCAGTAATATACCTAGTACCTATCTAAACACATTTAATATTTTTGTAAATCAGTTCTTGTCCTCAAAAGTCTATAACAACAAACTATCTGGAATTTACGAATCAAATAAATATAAGTATGTAAATAAACTGCAAATGGATCCACAGTGGATCAAATCGTATTTAAAAAACCGTAAACAGTATTTCAAACTTCAAAGCTTTACTTCTAAAATTATTAATATGTGGTGTAGAGTTCCTCAAGGCGGTCATATTGGACATCTACTCTTTTTAGTGTTCATTAATGACATTGGTGAAGATCTACTCTACTCTAAAGTCCTTATCTTTATTTTTATTTGCCCTTCGTTGGCTTCCATTGGATCAAAATAAACGTCTTCCATCTTATAACCATCGACTTAACTTACTTAGCCTATTGCCGATGAAGAAAAAGAGGAAAGAGTAAATAATGGCCTTTTCATGTTTCAGCTCCTATCTGAATCAATTTGTTATGCTTGATACTCTCAATATAAATTCTAGTCCAAGATTAAAACTCAATTATTTTTTTTTTTTTTTTTGTACTACTTATACAAGATCAAATTATGGTTTAAATGAACCTTTAAATAGCATGTGTAATTGAATTTTAACTCTTGTTATAACTGTATAGATTTTAATTTGTCAAAGAATAATCTAAAGTGTTTTTTTATTTATTTATATGTATTGCATATTTATATTCTTAAATTGTTTGTTATTTTTGTTGTATTATTTAATTTTGTACTTAAAAGAAATAAATAAGCAAGAACATTCGACCCTTTGGTGCATTTCATGCGTATATTGCAGCAGCGGAAAGGATGTGTCAAACGACGCGTTGTGTAATTTCCAAAAACCTACTATGCATACGTAGGTTTTTCGTTTTCGTTCTCGTCCTCTTTGTTGTTGGTCATTGTCCTTCATGATAGAAAAGAGCTTAATATGTTGATGAATATTTAGAGTGTGGTTCGAAAAAAAAGAAAATAATAAAAAATTGCACCCTGTGGACCAAAACGAGGACGAATCGTTATTTATGGGAAAATTTAAATTTTATGCGTTATTTTGTGGTCTGGTGAGGATAAACATGGTTGGCGGTAGGACATTAAATTGATGAATAAATGGATAAAGCAGATTGGAGACATTATTGCTAATCGTTTCTATGGACAAAGTGGTTTGGAATTTTAACGATACATATTCCATATAATACATACATATACAACAATTTTACCACTACACACATACACATAGTATTTCTATTTTCTAATTAACGACTCGAGAGTAATTTGGATAAATGAATGGGGCGTTTTTGGCGTTTCGTTTGGTCTGTAATAAATTTTAAATAAGGAGCAAGGTATATTTTCGAAGATTTTAATCGAAGGGAATTTTAAATGCCATCAAGGGAAACGTAACTGCCTTGTATTTAGTTGTTTACTCTCTCTCTTTCTCTTTAAGTATATTATACAAAAAAAGGGAGGTATACCTCTGTAAATAAATTGAATATTTAAAATTGAAGTAAACAATTTTTAAATCCATTAAACTTTTTTGTTTTTGTTTTGGGCATTTATAAATTATGCTTGAGTTTCTTTCGATCAAGAAGATAATCTTTTAAACCTAATTCAATTACTTGTATTGCGTGTAATTTACTTAAACATTTTCAGGGCAGAATATTAGGTATTTGAGATAAGGGGGAAATCATAAAAGGTATGTATAGCCTTGCAATTAGGTTCCAGGATCGAAAATGAAAAAGAGGTGACCACTAGCGTTGGGTTGACCATTTTAATCGGTCCAATTTGTCGAACTGAAAATTTTTGCATTCTCGACGTTTCAAGGTCCCTAGAGTTAGCGTTCGTAAGTTTGGGAAGGTTTATTTTTCGAGATATTGACTTCAAATAAAATTTGTTATTCAGATAATAACACAACAAGATGCAATTTAAAAAAAAAAAATAAAAATTTTGGTTGAAACAAAATATCTCATGATATTATATTATAAAATGTGGCGTAGTACCAAATCAGTAAAAACTCACTCAACATCTTTTTATAAATCATAAAAACTGAAAATAAATACTTGTCACCTCGAATATTTTACCAACAAAAAATGATAGTAACTCTAGAATAATATTTATCAAGGTAGAATAACGTTTTTGACATATGGTACAATTTTGAGAACAATCGAATTGACCAGTTTTCTTACAAAAAATAAAAACCTACAAAATAACATTATTAAAAGTTGGTTAAAATTGATTCCTCCTCGAATATCTTGGCAAAAATTAAAAATATTGAATTTAAACTAATTTCATCTTATAAAAAACATTGTTTTCAACATTCAGTTAAATGTTTATAAAAGTTAAAAGGTCAGTTTTCTATTTGAATACTTCAAAAAAATGGTTAAAATTGATGCTCGACTCGTGAAATAAAGGTGGTGTTGACTTTAAAGTAGTTTCATTCTGTTTAAATTTTGGTGTCAACGTAAGTTAGTGGTCTTAGAAAAATCCATCTGAATTTCTTTATATAAGAAATAAAAACTTTCGTACGTACACATGCACACATCTCTCTAAAAATCTTTGATTTAGATTTTTTGTTAAAATCAAAAACTTACAAAATTTAAATTATGCAATTATAAATTTAAATTTTGTAGATATATTGAATTTCAAAATAAAAGATTTAGGTAAAATATTAAAAGTTAATAATGCTGGTTATGGTCATAAGCCTTCCTTAATGCTATCCATGTGTCTCTATTTTTGGCTTCGTTGTACCAATTTGTACTTATTTGTGATAGATCGTCACTCCATCTTTTATTGGGTCGTCCTGCTGGTCTCCATTTCGTTGTCATTTTTGTCCATATTTGGTCCTGAAGTCTAGATTCATGATCTGCCCAGCTCCATTTCTGCCTTCTTGTTCTATTTATGACGTCAATAGTTCCAGTTCTATTGCGAATATCTTCATTTCGTACCCTGTGACTTGGTCGTATGTTTAGAATTTTCCTTTCCATTTTGGTCTGACATATTCTTAGCTGGTCATGTGTTTTTGCAGTCTTACTCATTGTTTCTAGTCCGTAAGTAAGGATCGGTAGAATAGCAGAGTCGAAGTTATATTTTATTGTATCGGAACTTTGGTCCAATTTTAAATTATGTTTCAGGCTCCAGGATTTTTTTTCAGCTATTTGTGATGCGTCTGTTAATTTCTTTATTTTCTTGGTTTTTAAATGATTTTAGGTGCTGTCCCAAATATATGTAATCTTCTACGTATGTACTCAATTTTTTATTTGTCCAACGTTGTATCATCTCTGCAAATCTTAGATTGGTAAGAACTTGTCCAAGTATTCTTGTTTCGTATTTTGTCTTTCAGTTATATTTTTAATGAAAATGTCTCACAGGACCGAACCGAAATAAAGTAGGTGAAAGCGGATCTCCTTGTCTAACTCCTCTTGTTATATTAAATTTTGTGTTCTATATTCTCTGTTTTTATTCGTGCTGTGTTATTTTATATTCAGGAAGGACCATATCATTGCGTGTTCAACGGAGTCAAATGCTTTACTAAAGTCAACAAATAGAAAATAAACTGATAGTCTAAATTCATTGCATTTTTCTATTAGCTGATTTATTGTCTGCAAGTGATCTGTTGTAGTACCCGTGGCATGATGGTGCGTTGGACTGTACAAATAAAAAAACAAAAAAAGCTATAGTTAGATTTGCTGCTGTGGTTGTTCTAGTTTTAAGTAGTTTATAGGTAGAATAGGTAGTTTAAGTTAGATTTAAGTTTTATTTAAGGACCTAATTTTAAGTAGTTTTTAAGTAAAAATAAAAAGAATATTGGTATTAGTTTTTTTCAAGTTTTCTAATAAATACAAAAATAAATAAAATTTAATTGAAGTAAAATAAATCTTAGGGCCGAAAGGCATTAGTATTAAGTGTTATAGATTAACTTAGAGTGTCCGTATGGGACCAGTAAGTTAGTTGTAAGTTATGGTTTATTAGGCTAGTTTTATGAATTTTTGTCTAGCTTTAAGATAGGTTTAAGATTGAAGTAATAAAAATGAATTTAAAAAAAAAAAGTGCGTTGGACTGTCATGCCAGAGGTCTTGGGTTCGATCCCTGCCTACGCCATCTAAAGCTTTTTTCACGGGTACTGCCTCTTGCGAGGAATTGACAAATTCTCCAAGAGCAATTCTTATCATGAAAAGTGCTTTCTCAAATTTGCCGTTCGGATTCGGCTTAAAACTGTAGGTCCCCTCCATCCCTGCCAACAGTAATCGCACACAGGAATGATTGAGAGTTGTAAGTTACTAGGCCCTAGTTCTTAACAGACTGTTGCGCCACTCAATTTATTTTATTTAAGTGATCTGTTGTTGAAGAAATGCTTGTAAATTGTCGAAATGTTACTTATGGGTCGTTGTTTATTTCCATTTTTCGGGAATTTGTTTTGTTTTTACTATTTAGTTCAATATTTTTGTTGAAATGTTGGAAAGGAAGTTTTTTTCCATACATTAACATTTCTCTTTGTCCATTGTATCTTCTTTTGTGATAATTTTGGTCGAGGTCAACAGTTTTAAAAATAATTAAGATGAGTTTTCATTAATGTCTTTTCGAACTTTTTCATATTATTATATTTTTAAATTACATTATTTCAATGAAAAAATTAAAAAAAAGCTAGAATTATTTAAGCCTTCATATCATAAATAATTCAATATGTTTTGTAACGTATGTAGCATTTTAATTTAAATCAAACCATTGGTATTTATGAGAGTAGGAACTTCGAAAATATCTTTGCATGTTGCCTTGAACACCAAACAAACCAAAACAAAAATATTCGTTTGATCTGAAACAGAACTTCGTAATTTTAACACAAAAAGACTAGACCGGATTCTAAACGATCGGGTATCAGAAAAGATCCTTAATCAAAATTCGTTTTTCAAAACATTTCCTTTACTTCTAAAAAAAAATACCTATCCCTAACGACTATCCCCACCTTTAGGACCAATAGTCACAGATCCATGGGCCCATACAGGCAGGAGTCGAGAGGGGTGTTAATCACCGGTAGTAACTGAAGGCCTGGATAATATGCCATGCACAGTTCGTCGATGGGGGGGGGGGATCTTGTTACGCGCGAATGACGATGTTACCTTTTTGCAGGCCTAAGTCTCCGATGTAACTCGACTGGTATAATTTCCATCTTTAAAATGGTGAGGCCCGAATTTAGATTCCAACAGCGAAGCTTTCGACATGCATACTGAGTGGAGGACAAAGATGATCGTGCCCTCTGAGCTTCTTTACCCTCCCTTAATAGTATTCAAACCAGAATTAACTCGAATGAATACTCCTACGCCATTGCTTTGCTCAAAAAAAAATAAAATATCTGCAACAGCCATCATTTGAAAGGGGAAAATCATTGACTTTCCCTTACAATATTTGAAACGTCATCTTTTCCTTCTTTTTTCTTCACGAATCCACTTCCCAAAATAATTTCTTAAATCTCCATAATAGACTTGTTCACTTACGACAACGATAATTCAATATGACTCATAAGAGTTTTCATTCTTACTCAAAAAAAAAAAAAATTTTGAACAACAACCTTGTTTAGTTGTCGGACTACTCAAATGTTCAAAAAAAAATCTAAACGACGGATCAATTTCATTAGCCGATGTTAAAAGCATCATACATTTTATTCCACACAAAAATTAAAGTGGCAATTCTTAAAACTAAACATGCAAAATAAAAACAATAATTGAAATCATTCCATGCATCGATAAAGTTGTAAATTAAAAGATCCTTCGAGATCTTGAATCTGATCTTTATAAAGCTTTCTTTATATGAAACTCAATTTAACTTGGAGTGTCGATTATTTCACAGGAACAAAAATACTTTCGTTTTGTTTTCATTTGTTTCATTATATGTATGTCTGTAATTTACTTTTTTTTTTTTTTTAATGCAACTTACACATAACTAAACGTTTGTCTCTTTCTATCATTTTATTTTTTTATTTTTTTTTTTCAATCTAATTTCATTCTTTTTGTCATTTCTTTAAATCCATTCAAATTTGTTTAAGCAGAATTTATAAAAGAAAACAAAAAACACTTACCAGTATCCAGAATTCTGTGCACAGCATTTTGGTGACCATGTATATTTATGCTAAACGATGACTAAATTTTTAAGAATATGACACTGCATGGATTTAAGATTCGATCAATTACAAAACAAAATCTTAAATTTTAAATCACGATGGATGGGATGGTACACTTTTTTTCATATCTTAATTAATTATTATTTTTCTCTGATTATTAACTTATAGTTTGCTTATCATACTTTCTCTTTCTTTTCACACTTATTTCTTTCTAATTTACTCTAATAATTTATTTTCTCTGTTATCACTGCCTTTTTTCTATATTTTCTGTTTCTTTATCTTATTCCAAAAAAGTCTTTTAGCCACTTATGGTATCACTATTTTATTAATAATTAATATTTTTAGGTTGGGTTTCTCTAGTTTTGTTGTCGTTTTTATATATGTGGATCTAGGACTTTTAATTTGGCGCTTGTGCCCTCTTTTTTTCTGGGAGCGCTTGTGCCCTTTCCGTGATGAAAGATTTTGCGAAGCCCCGAGTGAATTGAGGTTAAGATTTCCGAGATGGAATTTCTGCTCTGGTTAAATTTCGATCAGTCCTTCTTGGTTGGTATTTTTCGCCCACGACGAAAACTTTTGGCCATGGGCCAACGTGGATGATTTGTCGTACCTAACCAAAATGACGATATAAATTGGTGGAAATTCAACATGACGGAATATCTAATCTTACTAGTTCTTGTATTAATGGTAGACCAAATTTTTGGACATCCAAATATTTTTCTTAAGTCCAGACCTCGTGTTTGTTTTCGCTCCTAATGGAGCACAATTGTCAGCCGACGGTCCATTTAATCTTGTTTTCTAAAGACACAATTTTTCTTTAACAAAACCTATCTTTTTCTTAAAATAAAAACTCAGGCCTAAGCTTACCGATTTCCTTTTTATTTTCGTCGTGAGCGTAAAATAAGGTTTAGTGAAGCTCAACTAAGAAGAATACTTAGGTTAAGTCTATTAACTCAAATCCTATTCTTATTTATTAGTTAGTGACTGTTTCGGTTGACGGCTTGGAGGAAAAGAAATGTATTACTCGATTCTTCTAATAGGTTAACTAGTAAGAATAAAACCTGTCAAACAAATTGGAAGATGGGCCGAATATAGCGCGTTTTGTGGGCGGAACGAGATTTCATTCCGAACGTACCACTTGCCGAAAGTTTAAGCTGGACCATTTTATGCAATAGCTACATGGGCGCATTTAGTGTACATTTGTGTACATTTTGTTTAGTCACTAATATAATTTATAATTATGTAGCTCTCATAAGAGAATTAATTGATTTTTTTTTTGATGTGGGCGAAGTTTCCATTTGCTTAGACTCAATTTGACGATTCTGACATGCAACATCACATTTCGGAACTTTATTAAGATTTCAAGCTTTTAATTTTCATTAATTGAAAAGAATTGAATGAAACGAAAAACTTTCTAGAAATCTTCAATTCTTAAAAAAAAAAATGTTACACATACGCCACCGTGAACAATTGTTCTATATGAAAATTCGTGGGTAACTACAAGCAGTCAATACTACAGGGTATTTTATTAAGAGACCTAAAAAAATCGTATTAGCGATTCCTACAGTTTAATGTAACATTTCTTAAATTAATGACTTAAAGATGTTTTGATTGCAAAGGGCGAGTTCTACAAGAAATAGTTATTGTAAGCATAATACAATTTCAGTACATCAACAAACTTTTTATCTTTTTTTTTTGAAAACTTAAAAATATCTTTTCATATTGAAAACAAAATATTAAATCCAAAATAACACTATAGTACAACTGAACAAAAATAACAATAATTAACAGAAAAGAAATGAAATGCAATATCCAAAAAAGTCTGTTTAAAACTATTTCCTGCATCTTAAGATCTAAAATGTGCCTGCAAAAAATGTTTGTTTTAAAAAATTTAAATGACATTTAATTTCTCAAAAACACCTTAGGTTTTGAATTTTAGTCTAAAAGTATTTTTGGTATGGAGTTTTGAACTTATTATTAGACGTCTTCCATTTCAATTTTGTAAAAAATGATAACCCATTTTCAAGATATAAAATTTCGAAAAAAATTAATATTTTTTTTTAAATAAAAAAAAAACAATGACATTTTTGGTCATCAAATATTATTGAGGCAGTATAAGGGCTTTTGCAGAAAAAAATAGTTTAGTTCTTGAGAAAACTTAAAAACAAAATAACGGCTCTATGGGGGTACCCTTCTGGAGCAATACAAAAATATTTTTTTAAATTGAAAAAAGCCAAACTAAAAACAAAAAAAAATACCACAAATTAAAAAAATCTATCGGTTTGTTTGAGAAAATTCGAATTATCGATTTTTGACCGTACAAATTTGTATTGGGACTACTGTTATTTTTAGTTTAAAAAAAAACCAGGAAGGACATACAGATAAACAAACCGACGAATTCGGGGACCCACTTTTTTGACTTCTCTACCATCGTAATGTCATGTTTGATTAAAATCTCGAGTTCGAATTTGTTTACGAATGCAAAACTTGCCCTACAGGTCCTATATGTCGCAAGTAAAAATGACAAAAAGGTTAAACTGGAATACATTAGATAAAACGAAACCTCACCGTCACCGCAAATGCAAACACAAGCAATTTTTAATTCCCTAGAAAATTTTGAGACTACAAGTATATACAAGAGTGATAAACAGAAAAAAGAGTAGATTCAGTCTATTTTTATTGAAACTGAACTAGGTAGCAACACAGACCTCAAAAATGAAGTAGATTGCAATAATTTGATGATGGTGCGAAGTAGGAGGTATAGATTTTAAATTTATTTGAAAAAAAAACGTCGACATTTTTGTTCATTCTTCGGTAGGTATACGACAAAAAGTGACGGGCTGAGTGTGAATTTAATTCGTTCGTGGCTGCAGAGGTTCCGCGCAACTGCTTCGGCTATGAACACTCCACGGCCAGGGCCCAGTCGATAACCAAGGACTCCCGAAAACATTGAAGTGGTTGAAGAGAGTTTACGTAAAAATCCACGACTTTCAATACGGAAAAGGGAAACCTCATTTAAACTTCCAAGAGCGATTATTCATGTTCCATCTATTCAAAATTAAATCGTTTAAGAACTCAAAAAAAGTGATTTTGTTTCACGTACAAATTTGTATGATACATGTTGGAGCGTTTTCGAGGCTCATTTTCATTTAAATGGGCACGTTAATAAACAAAACTGCCGTTACTGGGCTCCAAGCACTCATAACCCTCGACTGAAACACCAAAAGCCATTGCATTGCATGGGATGATTCGACCTTTTTTTGTTCGAGAGTGAATTCAATAGTGACAATTACCGTCGCATGATAACGGATTTCTTTTTGCCGAACCTTCAAGCTTATCCATCGTTTTTATCGCACACGTGGTTTTAAGAGAACACACACATTTTTTTTAACTTATTACAGTTTTGCAATTTGTTTAAAAAATCTGGGGATGATGTTGCTTCTTTGACCAAATCAGCTTCTTGTTTTTGACCAGATGCTCGTAAGCTCATTTGAGCTGCAAAAACAAGTTCAGATGTTGGAACAGTATTTCGTAACTCTGCCGTGCGCTTTCGTTTTGTCTGCTCACTACTGTTGGCAAAATCAAGTGCAGGGCGTCCAACGGATGGGAGATATTTTTTGAACGAAAAGTTTTTACTGAGCCAACTTTTTTCAGACGAAATGAGCGATCCCATTTAATTATGAACTGGAATTTAAAATGTTTTAAAGCTACATTTAAATTAGTGATGTGACTTGGGCTACAAAAACTTTTATTTTTTATGTAGGATTCAACATCTGAGAACTTTTGATCAATGTTTGTTTGTTTGCTCAAAAAATAAATTTCGACCAATTTTTTTCTTGAGCATTGGAAATTTTGGTCTTCTGAACCTAAAAACAAGTTGCAAAGTACAAAATGAGAAATGGTTTTCAAAAAAGTAAGGAGTAGGCAAAATAACATTTAATTTAGTGTAGATGTCAATTTACTTAATTTTTTTTATTTAAGGCTCAAAATTGTAAATAAAATGGAAAGCATAATATTTTTTTGGGTAAAGTAAAAATTTTTCACAACCTTTTTTCGTTTAAATAATTGTTTAAAAAGTTCAAAAATATTTTTAACTTGCAATTTAGAACAGAAAAGGAGCAGAAAAATTGTATTGAAAAGAAGTACTATTGGTATAACAATTTTGAGATAATTTTTTGAAAAAAAAAATTGAAACACTTAAAAACAATTTTATAATAAAATTTAGCTATCAGAAATTGAATATTGTTCCTAAAATTTTGTAAAATAAATTTATAAAAAGAAGTAAACAATTTTTCAGATTTTTAAATACTATAACTTTATTTTAAAAAATTGAAAACAAATATTTGGGGCAAAAGTCAAGCACTTTTGTTTTTTTGGTAGTATAGGTATGTATATTGTTCCTGAAACTTTTCCCACTTTCAGACCTGCTTGACTTTTGCCCCAACAGAAGATATGAAGTGAAAAGTAAAAAAAAAGCCTTAACAAAATTTCTTCTTTTCATTTCAATTATTTCAACACAAAGATTTCTTTTTTTTATATTTTTAAACTTCAACCATAATCTACATGGTGCAGGGAATTAACTTCACGGGAACTACCTTCACATGGGAACTAACTTCACCACTAGTGGGAATTAATTTAACCTTTTTTTGGTGAAGTTATTTCCCACTGAAGGTGGGAGATAATTTCACTTTTTTGTGGGAATCAATTTCACTTTCATGTGAAGTTAACATAAGTTGAAGTTGAAAAATGACATATACCCAAACTCGCACCCACCCCAAATCCTATAGTGATCCCAAGCAGGGGGGTTGCAGGGGGGCAGCATGCCCCCCCTTACATACCTAGCTGTTAGTACGCCGTGCTATCAATTCAAAAAAACTTTTTAGCAAAAGTAGCTATTCTAGACAATAAATCAACCATTTTTGCGTATTTTGTATGTACAAAAGTGAACTTTAAAAATTCGGCGTTGTTTCCATTATTTTTTTGGCCTTATTTCTTTTTATAAATCAAAATAAAGCCAAATTGGTTTTATTTCGTTTTGAACAACGAAATAAGGCCAAATTTGGTGTTATTTCATTTGGTACTATTTCACGTCACCAATTCAACGCTTGATATTTTTTCAGATATTTCAATCGTAGGTGGGAAGTTACTTCACACAATTTTCTGATGAAATTATTTCCCGCCTTCAGTGGGAGATAACTTCACAAAAAAAAAGTGAAATTAATTCCCACTAGTGGTGAAGTTAGTTCCCATGTGAAGGTAGTTCCCGTGAAGTTAATTCCCTGCACCAATCTACATGCCTTCATCTAGGTGTGACATTTTTTGAAACTTTTTTCCGATCTTAATTTTGATTTTATGGATAAAACTAAAGTTAATCTTTTTTAGCACTTTTTAAATAAGCGATTTTTGTACATTAAAAGTCTACTTTGATGGGCTGTCTAACCTTGACTACGAGACATAAAAAAAAAATCACACTCTTCATATCAGATTTTCCGTTAACTTTAAGAGAGCGAACTTTATAATCCCGTTGCTTTAATTTTGCAAGGTGACCTTTTTATCATCACCATATATGGAGCTGCCCCACTGTGGCACCGAGGTTACCGACTTAGCCCCAATGGATTTTTTTAAAATTATGTTTCTACCTCAAAGAAAGAGTTTACAGCAACAATCCCCGAACTCTCTTGAACCCAAAATAAAAAAATATATCAAATAGATTTTTTTTCATTCAATTTTGAAAATATAAATCTGCCTCCAGACACCCTGTATGAAGTGACCACGATTACCATAAGAAGTTTAAGCAGGTCATAAAATTGGACAACTTGAATTTTGTTTAAATGATTTTAGAACCAATAAAATATAGGCATGTTTTTCACTTTTTGTTTTCATAAGGGCTAGGTAGATATCATTGAGTGTAAGCGCATTATTTATGTTTTTAAAAATATGTTTACATAAACATATTTTTGACTAAAAGAAATTTAAAGAAAATAATTTTAGACAAAAATGTATGTTTTCTGATAGAAAAACAATAAAACTACTTTTAATACCTGATACACTTTTTGATAAGAAGAAACGTTTAAGTACAATATGCGAAAAATCGATTATTCGACATTTGACATTTTTTTTTGATCAACTTTGACTTCTAAGCGCTTGATCGCAGAACAAAAAGTTTCTTAAGTTATTCTGTTGTACATCTCATGGCCTACAAAAACTAAATACCTACAAAAGTTTTTTTGCATTTACCTTTCAAAACTTAAAACTTTAATATAACTTTGAATGTCCAAGTGTGATTTTTGGGGACTTTTTGTCTTCGATGTCTTCAGTTTCTTTACCAATGTTCATTGATATGCGAACTATTTCCGGGTTTGATGAAGTTATAGAATATGCTGCTGAAGCCTACGGTATCCAAACTACACCAAATAGTGCAGTTAATGGGTTCTCATGACAATTCTGCTTGTTTGTATAACCGTTTAGCCAAAAATGAGCCTCATCGCTAAAGATGATTTGTTGATAGAAGTGATTTATAGGTCTGTCCAACAGAGACCAAAGTTTGAAAACAAATGTTGCAAAATTTTGGTGTTCTAAAAACTTATTTAAACTCACTTGTACCTTAGTAAATCAACCGCTTTGATACAAGTTATGGCGATTCTTGTTGACAAGAAAGACTGATATGTTGATAATCTGGACTTTTAATCATGGCCAATGTCTGTAACAGAGATGTCTAAAATAAGCTAGACGGATCTAGAATCATGAAAATCATAACGGCTTTAGGTGTATTATGGTGTGTCCTGTGCACTGTGCAATATGAATGTGTGTATATCACTACGCTGTAACACAAAAATATACATAAGTGTTAACATATACATAGATAGCAACTAAGGATATTCGCGCATCCTATTCTTCCAAATTGCTTTGCTCGTTATCTCTGGGAACTGGAAACTGGGAACTGGGATGCTCATCCATTTCAGTGGCGGGTTTTTTTTCCAGTTCACTTTTCTTTTTTAATTCTTCCTTTGTGTTTGATTATTTTTGTCTGGGTAAATTCTTAATTTCAATTACGTGCACTGTGGCTTTTTGTGTATGGTATGTGAGACTGAGAGCGCGAAAAAATGATATGGCGTCGTCTATTTTTTGCACTACTTTGCTTTCTATTCCCGTCCCAGGGACAAAGGTTTTACATTACAGCAACAGCACCACAGCAGCGAGTAGCAGTTGTTTCATATAAAAATATAAATATATTCGTATATAACTACTATGATTTTTTTTCTTTTATTCTTTAATTTTTACAGAACAGCTATGGGACAGAAGGGCAAGGGAATGCCATGAAAAATAAGGATAATTGCACAGGAATAGTGAAGAGGAGTGGCATGGCTCGCCTGGGTATGGTTCCTATGTTCATATATACTGGTATTCATGCTTTGTAGTTCTATATATTTCTATCTACAATCATTTTAATTACACCGTCTAACATAAGGCTAGAATTTTTAATTTTGTTCATAATTTTGTTGAAAGAGATCATCTAGCCAACAGCATTGGGTTAAAGTTACAGTTCAGGCAATATAGGTACGAGGTACCTGACATTTGGCTATCGGTTTGGGAGCGGAAGCGGAAGCAGAAGCAGTAGCAGAAGCGGATGTTGTGAAATAGAAGTAAAAATGCCTTTGAAATTTGAGCTTCAATTCTCGATGGTGTGTTATATACACGGGAGAGTAATTAATGTTATAATCCCGAATAATTTGCCTTCATTTGGTCTATTTGCTCAAAACTATAATTAGCATGGAAGGTATTTATTTGACTAGTGACAAATTATATACATTATGTAAATGTTTATATATGTACCTGTTATAAGAACGCATCAGGGAATTCAAGTACGCTTGTGATTTTGTATTTAGCGCATAGGTATACTGTAAACTTTTACTGTCGGTTGATGAAAACCATACCAAAAATGAAAATATAATGGGATACAAAATTGACAAAGGGAATTTAAAAAGTATGTGAGTGTTGGAAAATTATACCTATTCGCTTTTCTCTAGTATTGAGCAGTTCCATGTAAGATGCCTATGTTTCCCGATATGAGGTTTAATTTTAAATAACCCTCTATTACGGCTGCAGCCTCTTTTGAAGCTGTCATTTTATGACATTTGCCAAGTAACAATTACGCCATCACAGAAAATAGAACGGTACCTATGGACTTCATAAATGCACAGATCTTAGTTCGCAGTTTTTTTAAGAAAAGTTTATTATGCCTATGCCAATGCTCCTCAATCTATTCAAGAGTTTAAAGATAGAATTCGTAAAGTTATCGAGTATAGCAGAAAAAGTGCGAATTGGTATTCAAACTGGAAATACTTTTTTTCGGAGTTGTTTTTTTTTACAGCTGTCAAAGTTGAGACTCCCACTTTATAAGGAATAGACTTACTGGCCTAAGTGTGTCCGTTTCCATCTTGGACAACCACTATAACCTAACCCTAACCTAAGGAATAGACTTACTCCTGAAAAACTTTTTATGATTGCTCTTCACGAAACAAAACGTTACAATATTCAAGATCGAGCGATTTTAACATCGCTGGACTATTTTATATGAAGTCGCTTGTCTACGCAGAAAAGATCGAGACGATTTACGCCTAGGAAGAGAATATTCGAAGCGTTATTGCTGACATGTGACGATGGACAGATCCATATTTTTTTTATTGGAGAGGGGGGATTTCAGACACTTAACATAAAGACAAGTTCTTAAACATTCTTTAAAGGAGACTTACAAATTAAAATACATTTGCATATTTCAAGGGCTAAAGTGACAGTTTATGTTTAGATTTTATTAGAACACTGTTGTCCAGCAAGGTATAGTCTAATTATTTAATTTGGACTACTACCTACATATGGGTGCCTTCCAAGACTTTTTTTTTTATATTGTACGCGCACTCTAAAGGATATGAATACCCTTATAATAGTTATACACAGTGCGAGTAATTAGGAAGGAAGGATAGGATTTGAAAGGAATTACCGATGCACATTGGTTTTGAATGC
Organism: Eupeodes latifasciatus; assembly: GCA_920104205.1. Classification (NCBI taxonomy): domain Eukaryota; kingdom Metazoa; phylum Arthropoda; class Insecta; order Diptera; family Syrphidae; genus Eupeodes; species Eupeodes latifasciatus. The sequence goes on along the minus strand of OV049926.1, from coordinate 84,555,382 downwards.
CTGCACATTGTAATGAGTGGGAAATATTGAGTCTGGTAAAGAATTCCACATTCGTGTAGTGCGACTAAAAAAAGAATCTCTGTACTTTACAGTACGACCGAAATTGGGCTCATGGGTAAACTGATAGGCATTCTTAAAAGTCGTGTAGTGCGACTAAAAAAAGAATCTCTGTACTTTACAGTACGACCGAAATTGGGCTCAAGGGTAAACTGATGGGCATTCCTAAAAGAACGAGTATTACGGTTGAATTGTTTGAATTGAGGAATGCAACTGGCTATTTCATTAGAGCGTTGCTTATGGAAGTAGCGATAAAATGATGAGAGACATGAAACCTTACGACGGTGCTCGAGAGATGCAAACGTTTCAGTAAGACAACGGTCACCTATCATTTTTAGAGCTCTCTTTTGAATTCTGTCCAAGAGACTCAAGTGGGTTATAGGAGCACCTGCCCAAATATGGGAATTGTACTCAAGTTTTGGACGAATATAGGCTTTATAAATTATAGCCAGATCAGAAGGGGTAAACAACTTCTTGCATCGTCGGAGAAAACCTTAACACTTAGCAGCATTTTTGGCGATGTCAAATATGTGATCACTCCACAACAAGTGGTTTGTAATGCATATACCTAAGACTGAAAGCTGTTCAGTCTCCTCGATGCAAGTACCACTCATGGATAGTGGCATTGGGGGAGAGTTACGCTTTTGCGACAGTAGACAGCATTGAGTTTTCGAAGCATTAAATTCTACACGGTTTTTGATTCCCCATTGTACAATGCTGTCGAGATTAGAATTTAATGAGCCTATCATACGCTGCCGTTGAAGTTCCACATCCGAAGGACAAGGATGAAAATCTAAAAACGAATATGAAAAGCTGAGGGTACTGTCATCCGCGGAACAATTTAGTGGGTTAGAAGTTTCAGACAAAAGATCATTTATAAAAATAAGGAAGAGCGTCGGAGACAAAACGGAGCCCAGGGGCACACCAGCGTTTATTTTGTGAATATCAGATCCGAAAGGTAATTTCTAACCAAACGAAGAAGGGATTCATAAATACCAAATGCACGCATTTTCGATAAGAGAGCTTGGTGCCAAACTCTATCAAATGCCTTTGAAATATCAAGTGCAACAATCTTACTTTCTCCAAAACGATGTAAAGATATGTTGGCCACCACGAGCACGCTTGCAGAAGTCCAGACGCTGAACCCAATTTTCGACGGTTTTCAAGCATAAATAGGCCGATACTGCTGCAATTTAACGTTCGATATTCGTACGAAGTTCATCAATCGTCGCTGGCTTGTTGGCATAGACCATAGACTTGACGTTGCCCCATAGGAAATAGTCTTACGGCGTCAAATCGCACGACCGAGGCGGCCAAGCGACTGGACCATTTTGTGAGATAACACGTTCTCCAAACTTGGTTTCCATAAAAAAGGTTGTGACATTCGCTGTGTGGCTTTTGGCGCCGGCCGGCCGTCCTGTTAGGACCACATGTTCTCCAAGTCCAAATCATCCAATTGGGGCCAAAAATATTCGGTTATGATTGAACGGCAGCGATCCCTATTCACAGTAACGTGCCTGTCTTGATCATCACGGAAGATGTACGGCCCAATGACGCCGCCGCCGGCCTATAAATTACACCAAACCGTAATTTTTTCGGGATGCAATGATGACTCATGGAGTACGTTTAGATTGCTGCCTGACCAAAACCGCATATTTTGTTTATTGACGAAGCCATTCAGCCAGAAATGAGACTCATCGCTGAAGATGATTTTTCGATGAAAATCCAAATCATTTTCAAGTTGTTGCTCAACCCAATTCACGAAAATACGAAGCTTCTGGTGGTCAAGCGGCTTCAATTCTTGCGTCAATTTAATCTTGTAAGGATGTAGGCCAAGATCTTTTCGCAAAATTCGCCACAACAACGTCACAGAGGGCATCTCTGCGCTTGAGAACGACGTGTGAGAGACATTTGGGCTTTCTGCAACTGAAGCCTCAGCGGCAGCAATATTCTCGACACTACGGGCTACTACTACACTACTACCGAATTTCGGTAGTAAATTTTAATATCTTTCCATCATGAAATGGCAAACCTTACTGAAGAGAAATGTCAAAAGAACTGCAAGAAATATGGTGTCGTTTGCTGTCCCTGTCGTTCTACTTTTGTAGCGTCCCTGTTGAAAAACCCTGCATTTCAGCATTACGAATTCATGAAACTTGATACGAGAGCTGGAATTTTCCAAAATCAAGTAATGAACTACTAAAAAAGCGTAAAGAAGATGCTTCACTTGGATGAGGCCATTGTGAATATTTCCGTGCAGGAGTTTACAAGCGCGATCTTTAATAAACGTTTATGTAGAATATCCAAAAAAGTGTTGAAAACAACTGTTTTAATTTAATTTGAAACACATATGGGCTCTAGAAAGACTTTGACAGCTACAGAAAGAACAAAAATAGATGTTTTCGAGGATTAAAGACTTTTAGGACGGGAAATAACAAGGAGACTTAACAGCAGCAAGAAAGTTGTAAGCAATAATATTGCTGATCCAAAAAAATATGTGAAAATCAAAAAGGGTGCAAGGCAGAAACAAAAATGTAATGTTTCTATTCCAAAACATCTTATAGAGGTTATATCCGAAAATGGGGGACATAGTCATCACTAATGTAAAACAAACTGTACAAATAAATGTTGTTAAACCATAAAATGTAAATATTTCATTAATTTGTTTTAATTAATAGGTTGGCAACTCTGGCCCAAAAAATAAAGACAGTGAAGATTAAAGCTCCGTATAAATAATTTTTATTTTAATATTAACAACAGTGTTTTTTCTTTTAAATAAATATGTTGTAGTATAAATTAACCTGACAATTAGTATTACTTCAATAGTTTTTAAAGTTATTGGGTGAGTTACGTATTAAACACATTAAAAATATGCCTCTGACTCGATCACCGAATATGAACGAACAAAACTCATCAAAAAGACCGTTTACCGAAATTTCTTCAACAAAATCGAATTCATCGAGTACTACATTCAAAAATAAAACACCGGTTGGGAACTTGGCAGTTTGTGATCTGGAGAAAATTTTACAGAATTCGATGGCTAATTTGTCAAGCAAATGTCAAGCTAAAAGACGTTGCAACTAATTCTGATATTGAAGGAATCAGCACAGAGATTACTACTCTAAAACAAAGCAATGCAGAATTGGCGACTCAACTGAACAAAATGGAGTCCAGATGTGTTTTGCTCGAGAAACAGGTAGAATTACTTGAAAAGAAGGCAAATGAGAGAGTCTCACAAGAGACATTTTTGATTGTAATGCCGTCTGCCATAATAAAATTAATTTAGTTTATGATAAAAAATTAAAAATACCTTTGAAACGCTAAATTATAGAATACTTTCTTATAATGTTTGTGGTCTAGTTAATAAGGCAATTTTAATGGATTTTTATAAATTTATCAATCAATTTGAATTTATTTTTTTTATGAAACATTTGAAACTAACTTTATAGTAATTTTCAAAATGTCGAGAAAATAAAATAAATATGGTTTTTCAAAATATAATATTAAATTGACGATTTCTTATTCAAGGTATGTATTTTCATAAGAATCTGAATATTTGCTCCTTCTCTCAGAAAAAGTCTTACTACAATAATTTAAAGCAATACTAAATCTTTAAGATTATTGCAAAGATTTTAGTTGTTTTTGACAGACTAACCAGTTTTTTGGTGAATAAAATTACTAAAAAATCTGCTGATAAAACCTTTGCTTATAAAACTGAACAGTATAAGCTTTGTGGGTCATATGACCCCGCCTGGTATACCCATTAACGCAATACGATTTGATTTGAAATGAAGGGAATTCCAAAGAAAGTAAAAAATTATCTCCCCGGGAGGTTATGACCCCTACAACCATCAACTCGATCCGCCATTCCATACGGCCCCAACTGATGTAAAAAGTGGTTGAAAATTAGGCCTCTGGCAAATAAACAACAAATAAAAAAATAATACCCTTCGCGTATTAATGCTGGCTTAGTTCAAAAACTGCAATTGATCTATAGTATCTAAAAAACATATTACTAAAAACATAGCATTTTTAAAAATGTATAAATGAACCAACCAATTTTGTACATATAAGTTGTGATTAACCTGCGGTTATTTTCAATCTACTTTTGATGATTTTGCGAGTTACCTACAGATCTTCTGAGATTTTATGTTTTTACTTCGTTTAATGCTCTGATTATTCACTGATTATGCAGTACTTTTATCAACTTTAGTTTCACACTCTTATTTTTTTTACGAAAGTGCAACATCAGCTAAATTGCATATATGAAAGTATAACACCTCATTAAGCAGCATATTTCCAAGATGAGCACATATTTTCCATCTTTGCGTCCTTTTATCCTTCAATGAAAAGCTGCCACAGGTGCTGGAAAAGGAGTACCAAACTATTAAGTAAAGTCTCCCTTTTTTATCCGTTCCACCAGCAGAAGCATGAAGCATCCTTTTTCCTGTTCCTGTTCCTTTTATTTTTTTTTATATTTTGTTTCCAGTCACCCGAAAGAAGCTCCGATAAGGACTGCACTTACCATCAGCACTAGCGCACTAATATACTGACACTATCACGTTCTGTTCACACCAAAAACAAAATATAAAAATTGAAAAAAGTTGGAAAAAAACCGGGCCGAAAGTAAAAATATCCTTCGCTTATACCAGAAAAACGGAAATCCTCAAACGAGGATTTATATACACCTGAAACTGAAAACAAAAATAAAATGGGTGACGGATCATGGAACCTCAAAGCTTCTTGTGAGTCCATATCTTCTGGTGTGTCTGATGTGCAACACACTTTATAATCCTAATCCAACCATAAGCTCGTTTAAATACGGACCTTAAGTGCATTTTTAAGTCTTCATGAGACATTCTTCTTAATTTTATTTTAATTAATTTTTAAGCGAGAAACAGAGAGAACAGAGAAGCCCAAATGCGGGTTGGGTTGGGTTGGGTTGAGTTAGGTTGGTTTGGGTTTTATGCTGATGTGATGTTGTACAACAGTAACCCGGACTACAAGAGTATAGTAATTATCTAACATACTCTTTAACATTTGATGCCCGTTTTGGGGTTTTTTGGATTTCGGTTCACATCAGATGGCTGCTTTGGTTATAAGGACAAACTTTTACACGTACACTTTCCAAGAGAATAAGAGCAAATCTCTGTCGCATGCTCGGTTTGCTGGAACACAATATTCAAAAAGGGTTTGGGTGACTTGTGGTCGATTTAAATTATAAAGGAGTTCTTTGGCAAATATTGTGATGTATCTTTAGAGTATACATATGGTACTTTTTTAAATTTAAAATATTTCAAGAATCCAATCTTCTTGTATATAAAAATGAATCGCAAAATGTGTTGGTTACCGCATAACTCAACAACGCCTGAACCAATTTGGCCAGTTCTTTTTTTAAAATGTTCGTTGAAGTTCAAGGATGGTTTTTACAGCGAGAAAAATTCCAATAATTGCCGGAAAAACCATTAAAACAGCCCTTTTCTTTTTCCCATACAAATGTTTTCTAACTAAAACGTAGTCGGCTTAAAGAATTCGACTTCAAGTCATATCAAATTAAAAAAAAATAAAGAAAAAAGTTTTGATGTCGATTTGCTGTTGTTTTTCTTAGATCTTCTGTTACCTTATCTACTGAGTTTGCTTTTGTCAACTGATAAACGACGAAAACAAATCCGTATATCGTGTTTTGTGCAGAGTGTTAATGTTAGTGTTTAGTGACAAAATAATTTATATTTGATATGCCTCCAATAAGACGAAGCAATTTAGGTAGAAGAACCCGAACTGCTACAAAACAAGCTAATTACCGATCTAATCGTACTGCACAAGAACCTGAAGACCAAATTGAACGTGAAAGAATTCGGATATCACAAACACGTGAAGCGCGGGCGCAACATTCAACTAATGATCGCTCAAGTTTGAATCGAGCTGCTTTCAGTTACGATTTGTCAATTGACTACAGTAACTACCAATGTGTTGTTATTGGTTCTATGAACTCGGTTTGCTCACACTGTAAGGCATTGGAATACAAAAATCTATCTATCTAATGGATTGTGTTGCGCAAATAGTAAAGTGAAATTGATACCATTGGATCCACCACCAGAGCCATTGTACTTATTGGTTTCAGGAATAGGAACAGATTCCATACACTTTTTGACACTTATCCAACACTATAACAATTGCTTTCAAATGACTTCATTTGGGGCAACAAATGTAGTTCGGGAAAATTTCATGCAAACTTTCAAGGTATGTATTATAGCAGTTATTCATAATTATTTTAGCGAACAAAATTTTCTATCACCTAAGTTAAGATGTTTATTGATAGATATTAGTTACAATTAAATATATAATTTTTAGGATCAAATAAAGGGTGTCCCAAAATTAACGCAAGATTTGAATTAAATAGAAAACGCCGTTTTTAGTCTTTTAATAGTTATATTTTTATTGACTCGTAAAGTACATAGGATAGGGTTATGTATGGAATAACACATCGGACAAATGGCCTCCACGGCTTTGCATGCACATGCGCACTCTTTTGTTGAAATTTTCCATGACCATTCTGCATAAATGTGGCTGAATTTCGTTGATGCAGCGTTAAATCTCCTCCTTTAATGCACGGGTGGTTGTGGGCTTGTTGACATAGACTTATGATTTCAAATAACCCCATAAAAAGAAGTCTAATGGTGTTAAATCACACGATCTAGGAGGCCAATTTTGATCACCGAAACGAGAGAGTACACGACCTGGAAATGTCTCATGCAGTAATTGAATTGTTTACGGGCTGTATGACATGTGGCACCGTCTTGTTAAAACCACATATTGGACACATCAATATCATCCAATTTTGGCAGAAAGAACTGTGTAATCATGTCGCGATATCGAGCACCAGTAACAGTCACTGCTTGACCAGCATCATTTTCAAAAAAATATGGCCCAATTATGCCTCCAGCCCAAAATCCACACCATACAGTCACGCGTTGTGGATGCATTTGTTTTTCGACAATCACATGTGGGTTCTCCGAACCCCAAATGCGGCAATTTTGGCGATTGACAAAGCCATCAAGATGAAAACACTATTCCGACCATATTTTGTATGAAATTTTCGAACTGCAGCCGCCAAGCTTTCACTATTTTTGAAATATTCTTTAATAATGAAGACACGTTGTTCTCTCGTGTAACGCTCCATTTTTAAAAACCCTATACTGTTAGCTGTCAAATTGCTTTTTTTTTTCAGGGTTGCCAACACTTCACTGCACAAATGGCGGCAAATTCAAATCTTGCGTTAATTTTGGGACACCCTTTATTATTTAAGTTTGATCACTGACAATCCATACATTTATACCCCATTGTTTATTTATTTTATTTTATAGTGTTTGGTACAAAAATAAATTTTTTCTTTAAATAGAATGGGAAATCCAAATATACAAATCAGTGAAGAAATTTACAATAAAGCATTGATTTCAATTGAGGTCATGTGCTTGATAATGTCAAACAAACTATTAATTCAATTAGGCCTGACCGCACCCAATCGTCCAATGCATGATGCTTTTAACCAAGAGTTGCATTGAGAAAAACTGTATGATCTCAACACTTTGAAAGAATTGATTCAAACAAATCTTCCACTGTTGAATAAACAACAGAAGTATGTATTTGATACTCTTATGAAAGTAACAAATGATGAAACTGGAGGGATTTACTTCTTAGATGCACCTAAATAAATAAATAAAAAAAAATTAGGTGGCGCAACAGTCCATGAAGGACCAGGGCCTAGTGACTTACAACTCTCAACCATCCCTGTTTGCGAGTAATGTTGTCAGAGATGGAAGGGAGTAGGGACCTACAGTTTATATGCCGAATCCGAACGGCTAATTTGAGAAAGCACTTTTCATGACAAGAATTACTCTTGGAGGATTTGTCAATTCCTCGCAAGAGGCAGTACCCGTGAAAAAAGTTAGGTGGCACAGGCAGGGATTGAACCCAAGACCCCTTGCATGACAGTCCAACGCACTAACCATCACGCTACGGGTACTACCTGGTGGTACAGAAAAGCTTTTTTGATTTTAATAATATTAGCAACAATTCGCTCACAAAAAAAAATAGCACTTGCACTCGCTTCGTAGGGAATCGCAGCAACTTTGCTTGAAGGTGGTCGAACAGCCCATTCAGCACTAAAATTGCCATTAAAAATGCAAAGCAATGAAACTCCAACCTGCAACATTTCGAAGAACTCTGCAATGGCAAAATGCAGCAATGTAAATTGATTGGGATGAATGTACGATTGCATATAAAAAATCTTTGGAGGCTTTATAGACAGAACCTTAAAAGATCTACGAAACAATAATATCATATTTGGTGGTGCCATGATTTTATTAGCAGGAGAAACATTGCCAGTGATTCCACGATCAACGCCAGCTGATGAAATCATCAATGCATGTCTTAAGTCCTCCAATTGGTGGAAACATGTCAAAGTAATAAAATAAACAAAATAAAATAACCAATCTGGAAACATATTCTGTAAACAACTCATTAACATTGGTAATGGTACTCGTAAATTTCTTATAGACATATTGACTGGCTGCATTATCTTTCCTCAAAGTTTTTGTCAGTTAACGCAATCAAAAGACGAACTTATTCAGAAGGTGTTTCCAGATGTTTCTCAAAATTACAGAAACCATGATTGGTTGAGCGAACGAGCTATATTGGCGGTAAAAACATTGATGTAAATTAATTGAATTTCAAAATTCAAGAACAAATTACAGGCGAACCGAGGATATATAAATCAGTTGATTCGGCTATTAACCAAGATGATGTAGTCAATTATCCATCGGAATTTTTTAACTCGCTGGATTTCCCAGGATTGCCACCTAATCTTCAATTAAAGGTTGGATCAATAGTTATAATGTTGCGAAATATTAATCAACCGCGTCTTTGCAACGGTACACTGTTAGCGATAAAAAAAATTACCAAACAACGTGATAGAAGAAACTACACTTACAGGAAAGTATAAAGGAGAAGATGTTCTCATACCGCCATCCCAATGATTGAGTCTAGCACAACATCAAGGTTAGAAAAACTGGATTCTCTTTTTAAACGTCACGAATTTAACATATAGTTCAATTTTATAACAAAACACTTGCGTGTAAAACACATTGTCCTACACTTTTCAATATTTAAAATCGAAAAATTTTGAATGCACCGTTCCCAAAGTTGATTTAGATCATCTTGTCAGTGGCGTCTTTAGGCATGGGACCGGTGGGCCAGGGCCCAGGGCCCTGCAATTATTTGGCCCAAAAATCCACCAACTCCAAATGAATGAATCTATACAAGAATTATATACAAAAAAACAAAACAAGTTTCATTTTGCTCTCCGTTCCGTTGAAATTCTCCTTCTCAACATCTTAAACTTCTGGCAACATGAATCTTTAATCTTACATCTACACACGCTGTCAACATTATTTTAACAACTCTGCTTTCGTTCTACTCTATACAGTTTTACACACATGTTGACTTTTCAACTCACTCCATAAACAAACATAAAGTTGTCCCATGATGATTCATTCATCGCAGATCATTTAAAAACTGTGAGAACTCAGGAAAGGGATACACTTCCTATTTATCAGCAAATATTTGCAACGAATTCATTGATATAACGGGAACCCAAGTCCTATTGAAAATTTTGGGTGAAATTAGATCGGCAAAATATTTTTCCCTAAGTGTTGACAGTACACCCGACCTTTCTCATATCGACCAGTTGACTTTTTTAATTCGGTATGTTAAAAATTGTGTTCTCATCGAAAGGTTCTTAAAATTTATTCCTATTCAAGAGCATAAATCTGAATATTTGGCTGACACAATCTTGACATTTCTGGAAAATCATGATATTTCAATAAAGGATTGTAGAGGACAAAGCTATATGATAATGCGTCTAATATGTCGGGAAAATATTCTGGTTTGCAAACAAGATTAAAGGAGAAGTGCGAATTTGCTACCTTTGTACCTTGTGCAGCACATTCTCTTAACTTAGTAGGCCTTCATGTGGCTGGTTGTGTGCAGGAGGCAACAAGTTTTTTTCAAGTGGTTCAAAAAATATACAACTTTTTCTCTGCTTCTACCCATCGCTGGAATAAATTGAATGTATGTATGTTTAGGTTCACATAGAGTTCTTAAAAGCCTTTCTGAAACAAGATGGTCTGCACGAGCTGATGCAGGTAACGCGCTCCATCATGGTTATAAGCAAATTACTGAAGCCTTGACATCTATCTCTAGAGATCCAGAGCAAGCTCCAGACATAAAAAGCGAAGCGCTAAGCCTGTCTAAGAAAATGTCAAAACTGGAGTTCTTCATTTTAACAGAAATTTGGAGCACAATATTTGAAAGAATTCATAAAACCAGCAAGAGCCTTCAAAAAGAAACAATAACGATTGACGTGCTGCCAATTTGCAGCAACGATATAAGGGGGAATTTTGATAAATTTGAAGCGTGTGCCAAAAATTCAGAATCCGGATGCTAATTATAAAGACTTATTGCAACGAAAAATAATACGAAGTTCGCGTGCCACATATTCATCCGTCCAGCTAATTGGGAAAGAAAAGTCTAAAATATAAATAAAATATATATTTTTTTCCAATTATTGACACTATTACATTGCAATTAAAAATAAGATCCAATTGCTATCAAGAAATTAATGCATTGTTTGGCTTTTTTGTCGATTGCTATATTTGACTTCAGTAGAGTTACAAAATTCTTGCGAACAGTTTTCAAACAACCATAGAGATGTTAATGCAGAATAAGTTGAGGTAGAATGCTCAACAGTATTTAAAAGAATTCAATAAAGATGTAAATGAAGATCTTATTACAATATCAAAATTGTACAGTCTAATTAGAGTGGATGAAATTGGAAACAAATTTCAACTATTGAAGGTGAATTAAAAAAAAATTATAAAAGCATAAAAAAATATTTGTTTTATTTTTTTTTAGTTCTTTTTAAAAAGTAAAATTAATTTTAAAATGATTTTTTTAACCTAAAGAATTAAAAAAAAATATATATTATACCTACTTTTTATGGTCCCCAAATTCTATTGGGCCCAGGGCCCCTAAAAGTCTAAAGACGCCCCTGCATCTTGTATCTCGTTACAATGCTTGACCAGATAATTATTCGAAAATGTTTAACATTAAAACAGAAAGAAAATCATTAATAAATAAAATAAACATCAATGGACCAAGGTGACTCCCTTGTACACCAAATTAACTTTAAATTGACATAAAGGGCATCAGACCTAATTTTTTTTAATACGTATAGTATGATTACGGTGGCGGCTACGGTGGCGTGGTGTCAACATACATATAAGCCAAAAACTTTTTGCGGATGCATCGGTATCACAAAGTGCACAAAGTGATTTTTTTGGTCAGCAAAATAGAAACACTTTCATACAACGTTTTCATAATCTTAACGCGCTACTTTATTGTTTACACAAAAATGTCAAAGAGCTGGGTAAAATACTTGACGTGTAAGGTGTGAATCACAATTAACATCGTGCGTTATGGTTCGACCACCCTATGCATCTATAAAAAAATATACTGTACATTTCTTTCTTAAAATTAATTGTCCCGTTCATTTTTGTTAAAATACTGACAATTTGTTCGGTCAGATTGATAGAGAAGGAAATTTAACTAAAATAAGAATAAAATAAGCTTTATCTCATTTCTATTCTTTCTTGAAAGGAAAAAAATCTATTTTAAGACTTTGTCTAACAAAAAAGTAAGAACTTTTTATAAGAAATTGTGTTTATTATTCCTGAGAATACACAAATCTCAGAAATCCTAGAAATATGTATGATGCATCAATGTATGTAGATATAATCTGAAAAGCTCTAAAAATGATATTTGTTGTCAGAATGTATGACAGTTTTCGACGATATACTTCTAGTTCAATGGATGTTTTTTTCTGTAAAAGTTAAACGAGAAATAAGGACATGAGTCCGAAGTTATGCAAGTAGGGTAGGTAGTTAGCAGTCCTTGCTGCAAGACTCAATTAGCGGTGGAAAGCGCCGTTTCGGTACCATAAACTCGTTGGACTTATGTATTGAAAAATAAAAAAAAAAGATAATATTGTGACGGATTTATATTGACAGAATTATCGATACTAGAGCTACCTTAAGGAATGCCCTTCCGAAGCTTAACATTCAAGAACTGGCCAGGGCAGGAAATTTACAGAGGAGGTTGATGTTGGTGCTAGATAATTCATCGCGACATTGTTTTACTAGAGGATGTTGTGGCCGAATTGATAGACATAGCAGCCGCTTTGCTGTCAGTGCAGATAGCCATGTAGAGTATTTTGCATGTTTCTCTGATTGCTATTTATTTCGTTTAAAATACACTGGTACAATCAGGTAGCCGAAAAGACTTAAAGACATTTAAGGACTCAGAGAAAATTCTTGATCCAACTCCACACTCCATCTTTGACCCGACAATATAGCTAGTGGTATCGTAGTCTTTCGTAACCATGCCATCCTCCCAATTGTTTTTGGCAGGAAAGATGACTTTAAAATCTTTACTGAGGTTCAAGGCAGAGGTACAGTAGTCGGTGTCCGTCGCAAAAATATCCGCAGTTTGATTCTTTAAGCCTTAGAACGATACTACCTAAACATTTTTTGTGTAAGTCTAGTGGTGGGAGATGCAGAATAACATTTAAGGCATCTGTGTAATAGGCATCGTTGTACCTTCCTTAGTTTCTCGATGTTATATTTCTTGTTAAAAACAGGCCACCAAACAATCGATCCATAAGACAAATAGGACGTACAAGGGCTGTGTACGTCCACAAAATCATCTTCGATACAAGGCCCCACTTTTTACCAAAAGTTTTTCTACAGGAGTAAAAGGCAATACAGGCCTTCTTAACCCGTTCTTCAATGTTAATTTTCCAGTCTAGTTTGGGATCTAGAATGACTCCTAGATATGTTCTTCTAAATAGGTATGAATTCGAAAAAGAATTTAGAAATCAAAATGACTGAAAAAAATTGTATCGATGATGAAAGAATAAAATTTTTGTCAATTTTCCTAAAAAAAGTAAAAAAATGATTTTTCGATTTGAATGTCTTGGGAAAACATAAAGGTATTGGCTTTAAAAATATTTTATCTCATAAAGAACATTATTTTTAACATTTATAAAGAAATAAGTTAGGTGGCGCAACAGTCCTTTGAGACTTAGGGCCTAGTGACTTACGACTCAAAACCATTCCTGTGTGCAAGTAATGTTGTCAAGGATGGAGGGGACCTACAATTTTAAGCCGATTCCGAAAGGCTTATTTGAGAAAGCACTTTTCATGACAAGAATTACTCTAGGAGGATTTGTCAATTAATCGCAAATTCTTTTTTAGAAAAATCCAATCTGCATTTTTTGTATAGACAAAATAAAAACCTTAAAAAAATGAAATTAAAAATTATTGGTAAAAATTGGACTTAAACATTATGCAAAGAAAAAAGGATATTACAATCGAACACAAACGTGTGTCTTATGTTTCTTATCCATTGTTTTTTCATTTCAACGAGTCTTTGTTAAAATGTTTTGGTTTCCAGATCTTTGGAAATTTACATAATCTTTGGAAATTGTCATACCTGGTGTTAGGTATGTTCATAAAAAAGGTTCTAAAAATGTAGTTACCAATTATCGCCCTTTAGCGAAATTGTCTGCTATTTGTAAATTGTTTAAATTCCTTGTCTGTGACATATTGTTCTTCTATTAGATATAAAATTCAACATTGGTTAGTGAAATAAAATCAACAATTACTAATTTATTACAATTCTCTACTTTTTGTTTGGAAACCTCTCTCAAACCGATATGGCATCTTTACAAATTTTGGCAAGGCATTTGACAAATTAGTAGTACCCGTGGCATGATGGTTAGTGCGTTGGCACTCGCCCCAACCACGACCTGGAAAACAGAGCCCTACTTAATCATTTTTACCTTCGAAATGATATGACACAATGGCGATCTGAGAACCGCGGTTTCATGCGGTTCAATGACGATTCCTTGGCAAATGCCATAATCGCCGAGCAAACGGGTCCAAGTCCCCTGTTAGTGACGAAGGTTGAGCTTCAGCTCATCTTCGACTCAATAAAAAATAAAAAGTCAGCAGGCGTCGATGGTATATCCAACGTTGTACTAAGACATTTACCGATAGAGGCAATTGACATTTACACCACACTCTTTAATAATGCACTGAATAATGCATATTATCCAGTGCATTGGAAGACCGCTGTGGTTCATCCTCTCCCGAAAAAGGGAAAGGACAACTCCAACCCGTCAAATCTTCGGTCGATAAGTCTTCTTCCGAGCATCAGCAAAGTTTTCGAAAAGATCATCAATAGGGCTCTGACTAAGTGGGCTGCGGACAACAAAATAATTCCGGATAAACAGTTCGGGTTCAAGGCGGGTCATGACACAATTCATGCTGCGTCTAAACTCGTTTCTGATATCCAATGGAATAAAACAAAACAACAATGCACAGGTGCTGTTCTGTTTGATTTGGAAAAGGCCTTTGACACCGTATGGTTAGAGGGTCTTTACCTAAAACTGAGCAGGCTTGGCATAAGCAAGCCATTGTTGTATATACTTTATGATATGCTTAACGGTAGAAAGTTTGTTGTCAAAAGTGGCAATGTAACTTCTACCACAACATTCTTAATTAAAAATGGTCTTCAACAGGGAGCGGTGAATTCGCCGATTCTCTTCAGCATTTACACCAGCGATCTGATAGGTAGTCTTGCAAAGGCAATTGCGTACGCCGACGATCTAATTGCGTACAGAACGGCCCGAAAGGTTGAGGTTATTAGAATTCTCTTGCAGCGTGATTTCGACAAGATTCAGCGATATTGCGACGACTGGAAACTGAAAATAAATGTCCATAAGTCGGAGACAATTCTGTTCCGGACTCCGTTGGCTGGGGCCACGAGGAATACGTGCAAGAATTGGCGCAAGATGGTTATCGTTGATCTTCACGGGCAGCGATTAGCGAGCAAAAGTGTAGTGAAGTACCTCGGTATCTGGTTAGATCAGTATTTATATTTCGATAGACATATAAATGCTGCTCTGACCAGGGCCAGAGGAGCCTTCGCTCTAAAGAAACGGCTGTTTTTTAGCAGTCGGCTTGACTCCAGAGTGAAGGTAATTTGCTACATGGCCCTAATACGGCCGATGATCGTTTATGGTTGTCCTGTGTGGTTCAACGTTGCCCCTTCCCAGATGGAGAAGTTTCGGGTGTTCGAGCGGCAGTGTTTACGACGCTGTACTGGCTTATATCGAACAGCCGAATCTTCTTACGTGCATTACTATTCCAACGAGGTCCTATACAACGGGGCTCGAATCAACAGAATCGACAATTTCGTGATTAAACTCGTTCGAGGTCACATTGCAAGAGCTATGTCTTCGACCAACAATTTAATTTTCGGGGCGTTCTATCCGAACAACGAGTATTTTGAGAGTGCACGCTTGAGCGGCTTCATTCCACCAGAGGCATTCCTCTTTTTAGATAGATGCGGTCTGATACAGAATAGATTGGCAGTTCCGCTAATCTACCACGTCAGACGACGAACCGTGTATAGGCGACTCCTGTACAATCGGGACGTCATGGCACAAGGCGGAGCAGAGCTCCTTCGGTTCAGTAGGGCTGTGAACGGGACCGAACTGATAGGGTGAAGCAGGAGAACCAGTTTTGGTGGCTTCAATCGGCACTTGATAGTGGGTAGTCAGGATGGGGTTTAAAGCCTTGGCCGGCTTACATACTTGTTTTATAGTTTTAGGGTTTAGTTTTAAGTAGAATAGGCATGGTGGCACAAAAAAAAAGAAATACAAAAAAAAAAACACAAAAAAAAAAACACAAAAAAAAAATAATAAAAAAAAATAAAAAAAACATGGAATAAGAAAAAAAAAAGACCAAAATATGAAAAACAAAAAATGTTAGTTAGATTTGCTGCTGTGGTTGTTCTAGTTTTAAGTAGTTTACAGGTAGAATAGGTAGTTTTAGTTAGATTTAAGTTTTATATTAAGGACCTTATTTTAAGTAGTTTTAAGTAAAATAAAAAAGGATATTGATATTAGTTTTTTCAAATTTTCTAATAAATACAAAATAAATAAAATTTAATTGAAGTAAAATAGATCTTAGAGCCGAAAGGCATTAGTATTAAGTATTATAGTTTAACTTAGAGTGTCCGTATGGGACCAGTAAGTTAGTAATAAGTTATGGATAATTAGGCTAGTTTTATGAATTTTTGTCTAGCTTTAAGATAGTCTTAAGAATGAATTAATAAAAATGAAATGGAAAAAAAAGTGCGTTGGACTGTCATGCCAGAGGTCTTGGGTTCGATCCCTGCCTACGCCATCTAAAGTTTTTTTTCACGGGTACTGCCTCTTGCGAGGAATTGACAAATTCTCCAAGAGTAATTCTTGTCATGAAAAGTGCTTTCTCAAATTAACCGTTCGGATTCGGCATAAAACTGTAGGTCCCCTCCATCTCTGACAACAGTACTCGCACACAGGAATGGTTGAGAGTTGTAAGTCTCTAGGCCCTAGTTCTCAACGGACTGTTGCGCCACCCAATTTATTTATTTTATTTGACAAATTATGTATTAAAATTCTTCTTAACCAATTCGACAAGAAGACCATTTCGTTATGTCGATTTCGTCATATCTGAAAGATAGATATTATAGCATCATGTTCAGGAGTAACCTTACATTTCAATTTAAAGTCAATTCTGGTGTACCTCAAGGGAGTCACTTTGGTCCATTGCTGTTTATTTTATTTATTAGTGATTTTTCTTCTGTTTTAAATAATTCTATATTGCTAAGCTATCTCCATAAAAGATTGTCAAGAGCTACAAGAAGATCTGAATCAATTTTGGGAATGGTTTGATTTTAAATATTGATAAATGTAAGACAATGTGTTTTACACGCAAACGTTTTATAATAAATTATAACTATATGCTGAATTCGTAACGTTTAAACAGATAATCTAGTTTTTCTGACCTTGATGTTATACTAGACTCAAAATGAAAGTTCACTGATTACTATATAATTATAGTATAAGAAAAGCTAACAAAACACTTGGTTTCGTCAAAAGATTCTCCCGAGAGTTCTGTGATCCAAATGTTATTACAATTCTGTAGGTTTCTTTTGTCAGGTGTATTCTTGAAGCGCCCATACGTTTGCCGTACTTGTCCGTTCATATTGATAGAATAGAAAGTATTGAACGTGTTTTCCCCTTGGCTGATAGACTTTTATTCCCTCCATAGTCCATACACTCTAAGGCTACCCTTGATAAATCTCCCATATTTTTCTGATCACAGAGAGGGTTTGCAGTGTGGAACGATTTCATGTCCATTTATTATTTGTCGATTGTATTTCAATCTGAATTAGGTTAGATTAAGAAGAAACTTACCTTTAGAACTATTTTTAGGAGATCAAACTATGGTTCTCTTTTATTTAATTAAGCAGCAAGTTTAAACAATTTTCCAAATGACAATCTAAAATCTTAAAGCTTAAATTAATTTTTTTTCTAAAAGTAGTTGAAATTATGTTAGATTTATATTTAAGTAAATATTGTAAACTCAAAGTGAACATTTAAAGTATTTAGTAAATAAATAAAATAATATTTTGTTTAATAATTGAATACTAGTACAACGGAACGTACCCCTGGTATTACCCCTTGCAAACTCCTTGATGATAATGGATATCATTCCGATATTTAATTTTGAATTAAAACTATATGAACTAAAAAAAGTGTATTTTTGTTCTGAAAAAAGTTCCTTTAAAATACAAAAACTTTACTCAAAACTACTAAAATATGTTCAAATATATGCAAACGTATGTATGTATGTATGTATATAACTCCCTCACTGATCATAACTTTTTTTCTTTAAAATATTCGCAACAAATTACTTTTTACCCCTTATAGAAAAAAACATTAAATCATGACACATTTTAAGATTGAACTGTCTCGATTAATTTAAATTCTCATCTCAACTTTTTCCATGGTGCTAACTTTTTAATAAAAAACGAATTGGCATGAACTTTCAAAAAAGCTACATAACATCCATATATGCCCACATACTTGAAGCTTCATATTATGTATACTATTTTCATTCGCATTATTCCAAAACTTAAATTCTTACAACACTCAATTCAATCATTCTCAAGTGACGGCAGAGCATTACTATACAAACTTTATTCTTCCAACGCCAGCGCAGCGTCATGTATAGTTCCTTGGTGCCTCAAGGGCCCGTAGCTTCAACTTTATCTGTAATATAAGTTGACAATATGTATAGTAATACAATAATAAAAATACATTTTCCCTAAAGGAAGAAAAAAGGGTTCGAAAAGTTTTTAAGTAAGTGTACCTATGTAGATTATGTAAAGCACATACCCAACCCATACATACATAGGTTGAAAAAAACCTAAAAGAATAATTTAATATTTTTCCTAGCAAGCATATAAAAATAAATTTGATTGAATTAGTTGTGGTAAGGTTGTTACCTACCAAGAAGTAAAAAACACCTCTTACTGAAGATTCCAAAATTATCAAGTCAGAAAGGCGATGTTTTACTTTATAAATCCGATGGTTGTGATAGCTAACTTTAAACCCGTTTAATTAAATGTACGAGTAATCTTAGATTTTGTAAATTTTTATATAAATTAATGTCTCCATAGTTCTAGATTATTGAAGGGGCAAATTGATTGGTTATAAACTACCAAAATAAGGATGTCAGAAAACCAAGTATTCGAAAAATGCAGGTATCATGCTGAATTATTTCATCTACATATGCAATTAAACTTTAATTCCATTAAATTCAATTCAATTAAAGTTGTGAACAAAATATTTGGCAAATCTACATAATTTGTATAACAATTGGTGTTCATACTTGTGCTAGAGAACTAATAATCTACAATTTATTTTAATTTGTTACTTTTAAAAATCAATATTTTTGGTGGGACAATTCTCCAAGGATTTGTTTTGTTGGAATTGTTAATTTAGAGTTCAATCGATTGGTCAAAATATACATTTCACTTCAGAATAATTCGCAAATCGATGAAAGTTGGTGCAGACACTAAAAACATCGATTTTAACAAGTGACAAAAAGTTCACAAAAATCGCACGTGAGCATAAAATGTTTTTAAATTATTTTGTCCAAATTTTCCGTTTTTAGACTGTTACTTTTGAGCGGTAAATGAAACACATTTAAGAAAAAACATGCACTTTACAAAGCCTGGTCAACATGCCACGATGTTGGGTAAGATTTTTAGCAATGCAAATGTTACTTGTTTACTTATGGAGGGGATGATGATGAGGGTTTTATATAGCGACACTTTGGTCGTTTGAGAGAGGGCTTTACCCAAAGAAACAGCGGTTAGCAAGAGTAATTCTTCGTTTGATCTTAGCGCTGGCGCTGGTGTTGTTTTCTGTGCTCATAGCGGAGCCTAGGAAGACAAAGTAGTTAAATACCTCAAAGTTATGTCTGTTAACCGAGACTTCCGTCAGTGTTGTAGGTTCTTTGTTGATAAGAGCATATCCGATTATGTCAATGTCATTAGCATATGCGAGTACTTGGACAAACTTTTGAAAGAAAGTACCCTAGTGTTGACGTGGGAGCTCTACACAATTCTTTCAAGGACGATTTTAAAAAAATCACATGACAGTGCATTTAAGCCATCTGGTTCAGCGGTTTTGTTAGACTTTGTTTAAGTCAGGAAGACGGGATTGTTGGCTTTCGTCGTCTATATTTAATGGATCATCCTGCTTGACAGAGGAATTCGGTTCGTCGTCGCTGTTATACAGTCTGCAAAAGTGATCCTTCCATATCCTCAGCACTGTGGTTCCACTATGATGTTTCCACTTTTGTCTTTGAAGCCTTCGGTTCTTATTGTATGTAGTTTGAATTTCGTTTCAACATCTCATAAAACTTTGGAACTTTATTTCTGTTTTTGAAGCTCTCAACATTTTCGATCGCACACTTTTCATGCTCCTTCTTTCTGAGAAATCGGTGTTCCTCGCTCCTCTTCTGCTCATAGTGCTCGTGAGCAACTCTCGTCCTTCTATACAGCGCCGTTTTGCGTGCCTGTTATTTGGCTGCATTTGCTGCCCGACATTTCTCATCAAACCAGGGGTTTCTTGTTGGTGGCTCTATGAAACCCAGCACGTCAGAGGCTTCTCTGATTGCATCTTGGCAATGTTGTCACTGGCTCTCGATACATTGTGATGGCGGTAGGGAACTTCAAAAGAGGTTACTTGTGACTCGGTTGGAGAAGGATTTGGCGAACACTTGCGATTGCAGCCGTTGGACTTTGTATCTTCTTGGGTCTGGAAACCCGAAGTACTACCTTGACTACAACGAGGTAGTGGTCCGAATCGATGTTGGCCCCTCGGAATGTTCGGACATCCTGTACACTGGAGAAGTGTCGTGCGTCGATCGCAATGTGGTCAATCTGGTTGACAGTAGATTGATCTGGATAACTACAAGTTTCTTAGTGAATGTTGAGGTGTGGAAAACGCTTACTGGTAAAAAAGCCAAGGAGAGTTCGCTTTAAACAGAGTCTTAACTTTTTAGAGGAATTTAAACGTTTAAAATGAAAATAGCCTTTTTACACAAAGATACAGACGAAGAGAAATGTGTACTTTTTATCGCTATCTTAATCCTTGACATTACCAGTATGACGATCATTTCTGTAAGTTTTGGGTCGGAAAGCTGGAATCAAGCTTAGATTCCGTCAAAGCGAATACATCGTGTGATGGGAATGATTGAGAGTTACTATGAAGTCCCCTTACGTTTTTTTTTATTGCGTTCTCTAAATTATACAAATCTGAATTATTTACTTAATTATTTAAAATTGTCACAAATCCCCTCGAAATTTTTTCAATCCTTTGTACATGGCATGCGATATCCTTCTCCACAGGACGAAATTTTAAAACAATAATTACCCCATGAATCCATCAATAGGTATAAGCAAAGTAAGTTTTTAGTCAATTCAATAAGATTATACCTACAGTTTTTTGTTTTTATTTGATTCTAGCGTCCTTTGCTAAGTTTTATTATCTAGAGTCCTTCAATGACAAACAAAAATGATAGAACATTTGTTTTAAACTGTCTGATTTTTTTGTGTGTTGCTTTTGCTTTTCGTAAACCCCATTTTATTGGTCCTTTTTTCAAAAATAAGTTCCAAAAAGGTAGACCTGCTGCACTCCAACTAAAACTTTTAGAACCAAAAACAAAAATAATCCACCCAACAACTAGATACCTACTCTACGATATGCCAAAGTACAAAACAAAAAGAAAGAAAAGAAAATCCTCAAATAAAGTTTTAAATTTTTGATTTGATATTCCCATTCGATGCTAAAAGGGAGAACAAAGTTAAGACTAAAAAAAGTTAAATAAATAAGAAAATACAAAAAAGTAAAATGAAACTTCTTAAATCATAGATATAGAAAGAAAAATGAAAAATTGCAGCTAAAGCAACAGCAGCCGAGACTTCATCTTCCATCTGAATATGTGGATGTGGATGTGGATGTGGAAAGGGAGGAAACATTCGTATTCGTATTTGTATGTAGCTACTCGCAGATCCTGGATCCTGAATGTGGGATAAGAAATTCTGTTATTCCTTTGGGTGCGAAAGGATTTCACACCGAATTGAATAAATTTTGTTCGTCTATCTTTTGGCGTGTGATGTGTTGAAATATAACCGCAAGTATGTATATTTTATGATTATGGTGAATAAATATCGAAGGGGTGAACCTTGCCTCCGGCTTAGGTTAGGTGTGTATAAGGAGAAGGTGCGTTTTTGGTTCTTATGGGTGGTTTGGTTACTGGTTTGGTGTCGTTGGGTGGTTGATGTGGTTTTTCTCTTAAAAGGGATACCATAACTTCTTTTTCGAAGAGCAGAGCATAGGTATAAGTATTACTTGGTTTTAAATGTAGGAACTTGCAATACCTACCTACAAACAGATAGCGCATAAATATGTATCCTGCTTTGTTTTATACATATATTATGATTGTTATACGAATAGAAGGATAATGGAAGGAGAATTTTTCTTCTTTTTTTTTGAAATGTCATGAGTAGGTACCTACAATTTGATTTTTGTCTTCTACCATTTCATGATCCAATAATGCTTGAGTTCGTTTTTGCGCTTTTTAGCTTCCTCTGGTATGCAAATTTGTTGTCACTCCAAAGATTTAAAGGAATGTGGATCTGAAGTGTTATATATTTTTATGTAGATATAGACAGATGGATATGTTTTTTTCTAGTGTATGTGATTACAGTACAACCCCGCTAATGTGAAGTGTAGTTTAGAAGTATTTGTAAGCACATATAATCGCAGTGACTTACAACTCTCAACCATTCCTGTGTGCCAGTCATTTCAGGGATGGAGGGGACCTAATCTTTTATGCCATATCCGAGTGGCTAATTTGAGCACTTTTCATGACAAGAATTACAATTGGAAGATTTGTCAATTCCTTAAAATAGGCAGTACCCTTAAAAGAAACTTTAGATGGAACAGGCAGGGATTTAACCTTAGACCTCTGGCATAACAGTTCTACGCACTAAAGTCACGTCAGGGGTACTACATAGCAAAAATCTACCATTATCAAAGTGTTGATAATCATTTATTTATTTTTTGTAGTTCAATTTTTTAGGGTTGGTTTTAAATGAGTAAATTTAATTTTAGAAAAATGCACTACAACCTTAATATCTATTGTGCCGCCTTTTAGAATTGGACATCTTCTTCCCCTGAGTTAATCTATAAGATAATTTTGAGAATATTGTAGGGCCAATATTGACATACAGAAGTATGGTGTGGTGGTCAGCCCTGGACAAGACAGCTAATCTTAATAACATTATACAATTATTAATCAAGGGAAGGGGTCAAACACTTAGCATAAAGAAGAGTTTTTTGGCACCTCTTAAAATGTTCTTTAATGTTTTGAAGGCTGACAAAATTAAAATAACATAATGTGTATCTTAGCTTAAGATTTATACATTTCAACAGCGGAAATGACAATTTTGGTTATTAGATTTTTTTAGAAGCAAGAAATGGTCAAGCATTGCAAGATGTTAATAGTTTTATAGGAGCTAAAATACATCTGTTTAGAAAGGTTCAAATGTAGCTTTTTTACAAAACTAATATATTCTGTTCTTGGTGAATTTCTGTAAATGCAAAGAACGCTTTGCAATTTCCGGCAGTTTATTAATTCTATCACTTTCAGTCTGCTTACTCGTAGATTCGAGCTGATGCTAGAAGACAAATTCTAAAAAATTACTGTTTCGCGTGAACTTCTTGAAAATATTTTGACCAAAAAGGAGTCAATCAAACTTAAAAAATGAAGAACTAAAAATGTTTGGTTCTTGAATTTTATGGCAATAGGTGCATTTAGGTACATAATATCTCTAAAAATTAAATAAAAACTAACTAATAAGTTGGGAAGTAACTTAAGTATGGCACTCACAAATTACACATTGCAGAACCTCTTTTCACTTCAATTCTCGAGAGATTCAAAGCTTTTACTTACTTACTTAAGGTAGCGCTACAGTCGTGTGTGAACCAGGGCCACACCCAACCAACTTCTCCAACTAGCTCGGTCCCTAGCTTGATGTCTCCATTTGGGCACCTGATCCGCGGTCTTTCTCTACTGCAATGTCATGTGGGCGTCGATTCGAAGACTTTCCGGTTTATATCATAGACACACCATATAAAGACCGGAAACCTATCTGTCATTCTGGTTTTGCCTACAAGCTGAAGCATCAATTCTCACCAGCGTTGCCGCGAAGACAAAAATTGTAAGGGCAATTTTGAGGGCCATTTCCAAAATGTGCGGACCACTCGCCCACTACCCTGGACAAAATTTGTTTAAGAAAATAATAACAGTTTGTCTTTTCTAAATAAACTTATTATATTTCAGGTCTTTTTGTTTACGGTATTAGTTATCACACTTGTACAAAGTTCCGATCGGGCACATTACGGCAACGCCTCTTCTCACGCACCCTTATTTCGAATTCTAACATCAATTCACCACAGCTAACATCAATTCACCACCCTTCTAACATCAATTCACCACGAAATAAGGAATAGTGATGAGAAATTATTTAGGGGAGGCACCTAGTGGCTACATCGATATTAGCTATTGCATTTTTTGGGAAGAGTACGATAACTCAGGTGACAAAGTTTAATGACGGATTTGTATAGAACAGTTAAAAACAATCATTTTTTACTATGGGAGTGGGGTCTATTCTCCCCGTTTAGGCGTTAGAGGCAATTTAAAAAAAATATGTGCGTTAAATGGAAAAAATAATGGTTATACTTACAACTAAGTTTTATACATTTTTTTAAAGACAACACTTTTGTCTATTAGCTTGTTTTTAAATCAAGTCAAAACTATGCAAATTAGAATAGTTCGTTGAGATATAATATTTTTAATAAGTATTTATTAATCCGATCTTCTCAGATGCCAACTTAAGACTTAAATCGAAAAACATTTTTGCTGTAAACTGTCATCAAATATGGTTAAACAAAGAACTTATTGTTTCTTATACATGAATCACTTATTAGGAAAACAACATGTTCCTACGTGATTGTATTGAAATGTAACATAATATTTAATATCATATTTTATGATCCAGAGGATCGTTCTTATTGCTTATTATTATATTTTTGTTCATATTTTCTAATTACTAATGGAACAGACGTGTGTTAATTTGCATAGTTTTTGGAACAAAATTGTTGTAAACTCAAAATTTGGGCAAAAAAAGGTTTGAAGTGTGATTTTTACACTTTAATGCCCAATTTCATAAACAGCTTTTATACATTTAACAGCATTTTAAACTGTTAAATGGGATATTTGGTTTCACCAAGCGCTTTTAAAGTAAACAAGCTTTTAAACACCTTTTAAAACTAAATGCCCATTTTTGGCTCATTAAATTTTAAAAGTGTCATTAAAAACTGAATATGGAAGATTGACAGCTGATGTTTTGTTTTGTAAAATTTGTGTTCTCAACATTTTGAGATACAGAATGAATAGGTAAACAAATTCAACATTCCATTACTATTTATAATATCATTTTTATGATTTTAATTTCTCACACAATTCGCTTAATAGAAAGAAAAAGGGGTTTTATTTTTACAGGATTGTGAAGAGGACTCTATTTTAACAAAAATATCCCTGAAATTTCCCATTTCAAGCTTGGTGAAACTGAAAAAATTATAAGGCCTGATAAAATTTAAATAGCTTTTAGATAAAAGTGCTTTTAGTGTTTGTTTATGAAATCGGACATAAGATTATTTACTATTGTTTTTAGAATGCATTGCTTATATTTGTTTTTGAACAAACATTGAAAACTAGATGATTTTATGTCTTTTAGTTCTTGAGATAATTTCAAAAAAAAAAAAAAATATTTTAATTAAATTATTTTTTCCTTGCTTGAGTATTAACGTAGTCTTATTTTGATAGTCATAATCGAATATGGATTAAGGTATACCCGGAATTAATTATTTTTTCTTAAATCCAGCTTATTTAAATACAAAAGAAACTTTGACTAGAAGACTTTGTGATTGAAAGTGGCAAGAAAATGTTAATTTTTAACTTCACTATATTCAAAAGTGTGTACTACGTATAATACAGTTTTCAATTTAATAAAAAGCTATAATTGTCTGAACAAGGCATTTGTTGTATTATGTAAAGAAAACTTGAAATATATTAGCAAAAATGTTAAACATTGTTGTTTTTTTTAATTTAAATGTAATACAAAGACTTCTAATTCAGGTAAAATTATACATTCCAAAAATTATCTTTTTTGAATGTTATAATAATTCTTTTTTTCTCGAATTTAAAAACGATTACTATTTCCTAAAAGTATTTTGATAATTACAAAACAGTGACCAAGTTTTAACAATGTTACTACAAGTTAAGTTTTTCAAATAAAAAAATGATAAAAGTGTGACATCACCTCAACATCACACATAACATAAGTGTTTTTTTCTTCGAGGTGAGTTTGAAAACGTCAACAAAAATTCCAATGTTTGCATTTTTAAACTTTTTTAAAAGGAAAACAAATTTCATACAAATCTTCTCGCCCAAGAGAATTTGTCACATCGTTGGATACTTTCACCATTTATTTTGGATGCATAACAGCGGTATTGGCCAATACCGAGGAATTCGTAAGGGGTTTGTGTTTCACAACACTGTCGCAAGTTCATTTGGGTAAAAGATATTTTATCGTTTCAGGAACAACACCATCGTCATTTTCAATCTTCAGCTTCCACTTCAGCTGGTCACAGCAATACAAGTCCAACATGAATAGAGAATCTGCATAAGGAAGCCGCTGGAAAAACAATCAATGCAACGTTCTTACTTTAAATTTGCAAGTAGACACAATATAGTATGCTCATTTGACTTTGATTTTTACAAAAACCGAAACGTCCTACAAAGGTAAATGGCCCCACCGGCTATGCTAGGAAGCGTTATAAACAAAAACAAACCCAAAATGTCAGACCAGCATGGACTGCAACTCAAATTAATGGATATCGCGAGTAGACGAAGTCTGCGAGGATTAAAACGCTGTCCTAGTTGTGGAACATTTAACGGAAATCGCAGCCAATTGTGTCGCAATCCAGAGTGTGAGCTTCGCAAGCAAATACTTAACAACAAGAAGTCCATGGACCCGATTCAGTTGATTTCGCACACGGAACGAGAATGCGCTCCGAGGAATTTCGTCCAAATCACCGACTCCTACACGCAAGAGAACAAGAGTTTGCTGATAAAGCGGAAAGCTATTTGTTTCGTGGACACCTGTAAGTACGATTCCAAAGACATCGACATAAGCTGCAAGCATGTCAAGGCGACTGCGGAATCTGTGAAGGTCGCCGAAAAGTTTATAATTCACTACGACACCCTGTGGAGTCTGCCTATTGGAGTTGAAGACAAAGTTCGTCTATGGGAGTCATACAAGGAAGAGGAATCCGCTGTCCCCGCTGTGCAGAGGATAAACAATACGACATTTGTGACAAAGTGCGCCAGGTCGAATATATTCCCATCGGGGAGATTGCATGTGACAGTCCTCACAGACAGACACAATATAGTATGCTCATTTGAACCAATTTCCGCACCACATTGGAACTCACTTGGAAGTGTTCCTATAAGTTTTTTTGATTTTAACTAAAAAGTGTGAATGCACCTTTCTTACTCACACTTCAAGGATTCCAGGAAGGTATAAACCATTCCTGTAGGTACATTATTGTACCAAGGACACGACCGAATGAGTTCTAATGTTTGAATTTTTAAACATTTTTGATAGGAAAATACAAATAGTGGAACTCACTTGGACGTGTTCTTATAAGTTTTTTTGATTTTAACTAAAAAGTGTGAATGCAACTTCCTTACTCACACTTCAAGGATTCCAGGAAGGTATAAACCATTCCTGTAGGTACATTATTGTACCAAGGACACGACCGAATGAGTTCTAATGTTTGAATTTTTAAACATTTTTGATAGGAAAATACAAATAGTGGAACTCACTTGGACGTGTTCTTATAAGTTTTTTTGATTTTAACTAAAAAGTGTGAATGCAACTTCCTTACTCACACTTCAAGGATTCCAGGAAGGTATAAACCATTCCTGTAGGTACATTATTGTACCAAGGACACGACCGAATGAGTTCTAATGTTTGAATTTTTAAACATTTTTGATAGGAAAATACAAATAGTGGAACTCACTTGGACGTGTTCTTATAAGTTTTTTTGATTTTAACTAAAAAGTGTGAATGCAACTTCCTTACTCACACTTCAAGGATTCCAGGAAGGTATAAACCATTCCTGTAGGTACATTATTGTACCAAGGACACGACCGAATGAGTTCTAATGTTTGCATTTTTTAACATTTTTGATAGGAAAATACAAATATTGCAACTCATTCGGTCGTGTCCTTGGTACAATAATGTACCTACAGGAATGGTTTATACCTTCCTGGAATCCTTGAAGTGTGAGTAAGGAAGTTGCATTCACACTTTTTAGTTAAAATCAAAAAAACTTATAAGAACACGTCCAAGTGAGTTCCACTATTTGTATTTTCCTATCAAAAATGTTTAAAAATTCAAACATTAGAACTCATTCGGTCGTGTCCTTGGTACAATAATGTACCTACAGGAATGGTTTATACCTTCCTGGAATCCTTGAAGTGTGAGTAAGGAAGTTGCATTCACACTTTTTAGTTAAAATCAAAAAAACTTATAAGAACACGTCCAAGTGAGTTCCACTATTTGTATTTTCCTATCAAAAATGTTTAAAAATTCAAACATTAGAACTCATTCGGTCGTGTCCTTGGTACAATAATGTACCTACAGGAATGGTTTATACCTTCCTGGAATCCTTGAAGTGTGAGTAAGAAAGGTGCATTCACACTTTTTAGTTAAAATCAAAAAAAACTTATAAGACCACGTCCAAGTGCGTTCCAATGTGTGCATTTTCCTATCAAAAATATTTAAAAATGCAAACAGTGTAATTCATTCGGTCGTGTCCTTGGTACAATAATGTACCTACAGGAATGGTTAATACCTTCCTGGAATCCTTGAAGTGTGAGTAAGAAAGTTGCATTCACACTTTTTAGTTACAATCAAAAAAACTTATAAGAACACTTCCAAGTGAGTTCCAATGTGGTGCGGAAATTGGTTCAAATGAGGATACCATATTGTGTCTACTTGCAAATTTAAAAATTTGAATCGATATTTGACGGTGTTTCCCTTTGATTAGAAATGAAAATTATATACTGATCGATCGGGAATCATACTAAGAATTTGTTTGAGAAAAAAAAGTGTAATTGCGCATTTATTTTTCTCTAAAATTGTATTTTTTATTTTATTTCTTATTTTGACGGAAATTCATTTTCCCGAATAGCTGATACTTTTATGTTCACCACAGCAATTAAATAAAAAAAAATTATCTGTCAAAACAAGTAAATACACCGCATCGAATTGTTGTTGGATTTCAAATTTCAAAATGGACGTAATGTCAAAATTACAAATACAACAATGTAAACAAATGGGTGTTGGAGGGTAAAACGTACGAAAGATTCCGGTCTTTATATGGTGTGTCTATGGTTTATATGTAATCTACGTGACCCAGCCATCTCAGTCGTTGGCTAAGTCTATATCACTGTACATCTCTTTTACTCATCTGCTATGCATACAGAACCGTAGATCACGAGAAGAACTTTTCTCTCGGTGCTTGTTTACATACCCTTTTGCTTTTATCCGCTTTTCTCATAGTCCATGCTTTTGCACCGTACAGCAGGACGGCGATGATGATAGTCTTATATAACGACATTTAGCCCAAAGAAACAGCGGTTAGCAAGAGTAATTCTGTGTTTGATCTCAGCGCTGGTATTGTTTTCTGCATTCATAGCGGAGTCTAGGTTGACAAAGTCCTTAACTACATACCTCAAATTTTCGGCTGTCGATAGTGCCGTTTTGACCGAGATGTCTCTCGGTGTTGTAGGTCCTTTCTTGATGACAGCATGTACTTTGTTTTGCCCTCAATAACCGGTAAACCCATTTTTACCACCTCTGCCTCAATACTCACAAAAGCCAGATTGACATTACGTTTGAGTTGTTCCGATTATGTCAATGTCATCTGGACAGACTTTTCAAACATAGTGCCTTTAGTGTTGACGTGGGAGCTCTGCACTATTCTTTCAAGTACGATGTTAAAATAATCTCATGTCAGCGCATCACCTTGTCGCCTTTCTTGAGCGCGAATTTACCATGGTCATCTTGCACAAACGGACGAGTTTGGCAGGGATTCCAAAACTAGACATGGCTGTATACAGCTCGGCCCTGTAGATGCTGTCATATGCGGCCTTGAAATCGATTAAGGGTATCGATTTGATGTTCTTGGGTTTTTTCCAGGATCTGCCGTAATGTGAAAAATTGATCGTATGTGAACTTTCTTGGTTTAAAACCACACTGATAAGGACCTATCACGTGGTTGACGATGGGCTTTGAACTTTCTTGGTTTAAAACCACACTGATAAGGACCTATCACGTGGTTGACGATGGGCTTTAGACGTTCACATATTACGGCAGAGAAGATTTTATAAGCGATGTTAACGAAGTTTAGAGGGTCTCCTTTTTTTAGTATCGGGCAAACAATACTGAGGTTTCATTAATCGGGCATGCTTTGTTGGTGCATACTCCTAACCAAATTATCTTCATCTGCTCTGCATTTAAGCCATCTGCTCCAGGTGCTTTATTACACTTCACCTTAGATATAGCAACCTTCACTTCGCCTAAGTCGGGAAGACGGTATTGTTGGCTTTCGTCGTCTATATTGAATGGATTATCCTGCCTGACAGAGGAATTGGTCCGTCGTCGTTATACAGCGTGCAGAAGTGGTAATTCCATAGTTTCACTTTTTGTTACATTAATAGAAAATAAATTTTAAAAGAAAAACTCTTTAAGAAAGCCTTACATTCTTTATAAGATAGAATTGAAGACGAGTTTCACGAACTTTAGTTTGTCCTGTACAATGCTGTGCAGGTCAGAATTTAATGACCTTATCATGTTATATATCTGGAAACAAATATGAAAAAAAGAGTGTCAGCGAAACAATTAATTGGATTAGAAGTTGCAGACAGGAGATCATTTATAAAAATGAGGAAAAAGGTCTGAGGCAAAACGGAGCCCTGGGGCACACTTGCATTTATATAAGGTCCGCCATCTAACTTTTTTTTCAACTAGTGCTTATTTCGTGAATGGTAACACTTAGCTCACGTCTGATTTGACAGATAATTAGTTTTATCCTTTCTTTGAAATATGGTTGTGTATACGCTTGAACAACGCTGTGAACAACGCTTAGAGAAGATGCCGATTTTGCCAAAAAATCATCTTTTCAGATGAAGATCATTTTGATCTTCACGGGTATGTAAACAAGCAAAATTGTCGCATTTGGGACACAGAAAACCCGCACGCATACATTGAAATGCCGGTGCACCCAAAACGATTCACGGTTTGGTGTTAATTTTGGTCCAGGGGCATAATTGGGCCATTTTTCTTCAAAAATGAGCAAGGAGTGGCCGTTACAGTCAATGGCGATGCTTATCGGGCCATGTTGAACGAATTTTTGTTCACAAAAGGAGGAGGAGGATATTGGAAACATTTGGTTTCAACAGGACGGCGCTACGTGCCACTCAGCCGAAGCTACACTCGATGTTTTTATAGCATTTTCAAAAAAAGTTTATTTGGCGGACCCTATATATAATGGGTTTCAGACTTGAAACCGTCCAAAACAACTTGTGTTGAACTTTTCGAAAGAAAATATCTAATCCAACGAAGAATGGATTCGTCTGTACAAAAAGCATGCATATTCGATGAGAGAGTTGTTTTAGACAGACTATTCGCTTTTTTGGTAAATTAAATTACTAAAAAATCTGCGACATTGGTAACACAGTGAATCACTGGAGATCTAAGTGAGATAATGGTATTTCACATCAATAAACTTATTCTTACTTTAGGCCTTTAGATGCCTACTTCAAGAAACGTTTTACCTGACTCATTTTAGTGAGATCTGCCCAAATTTCATTTTTTTTGTTATTTGCCCCCTTTTCTCTATTGACTTTGCCTTTAATCACATTTTCTTCTAATTATCAGTAAGGTTTTCGTTATATTTTTGATATAAAATCAAACTTCCAACGGAAACCCTTTTCAGTTGAATTCTCGAAAACGTAGTTTAAATTTGGAGTTAGACAAAACACATTGAAATGTTTCTTCTCTCAGAAATGCATCATTGGCGAGGTTTGTGGAATTTTAGGTTAATTTTACTTTCTTACCCACACACATTCCGTTATATGCAATATGTGCTATACACAACATACACCTACATACATATACCTAAATTAATTTATGAAGGTTGTTTTGTTTACTTAATTCGTTCTCGGCAAAACATTTTTTGAACTACCCATTAAAGGTGTTTTACTGTAAGTACATGTAAATATTATATTAGCAGCATAGATCTGAGCGGAAGTACATTATTTGCTTCCTTTTCAATTGAAGCTCCGTTTTCCATTTTTGCTGATGTTGTTGGGATTTTTTCGTTTTACTGGATCTAGTGGACTCCAGAATTTGAATAGCACCACAGAGAGTTGGTGTAGTACTTATGCAAGTATCCACAGTGTTTAAAATTGCTGCAATTTGTTTCGCCGAGAGACCTTGCTGCAAAAGTTTGTCTATACTTCATACCGCGTCCCCCTTTACCTTCACAACTATTGCGCCGCGTCGACGCCGCTGCCGCCGCCGCTTCGCTACCACCCCACCAATTTTCAATTGTATCGGAGTTAAGGATTCTTTTTATACTCTCTTATTCGTCCTGGCCTGTTATACCTCTATCTATACCTATACTATTCAAATCAACCCTTTTGCACTCATTTGTATACAGTTTGTTTTAGTTTCAAGAGTTATAAAGTTAATTTGAATGGAAAAATACACCGGGAGGACTCCACTATATACCTTACCTCCTATACCTAAATAGGTACATGTCTATATATTATATAGTTAATACAGAGAGTAGGAAACCCCTACTTTATACTATATTCTAGATACTTTTAATTTTGTCTCAAGCTATGCAAGTAAATTAATCCTTAAATGCATTTGTGTTTTAAAGTTCAGCATTATGTAGGTATAGTGAATTCGTTTCGTATAGAGGAAATATGTACTTAGCTTTTGAGCATGAGCAGTCAACTTTGAATAACTTCCGATAACCAAGGAAACTGAGGAGTCAAGTTGAAACCTTTAAAAATTCTACCTACTGAAATGGAAATTCCAGAACAATGAGTAAACGAGTGCTTTAGAAAAAGTTACTGTTGTTTGGGCTTTATGTCTGTATTTATGTATGTATCTGCATCAAGACCATTTTGAATGCCCAATAGCAAAGAGCATTGTTTTGTGAAATTTTGAAAATGTTATTTCATAAATGGGTGGAATTTGTTTTCTCTCAGAATTTGTAAGTATCTATGTATCTGTAAAAGAACCCTAACTAAATTTGATTTAATTTGTTATTTTTCAATGTGAAGAGAGCTAACAATAATTATTTTAACTATAGGGTGTGTTTACTTCGAATAGGTTAACAGTAACAAGATGATGTACTCAAGTAGTCTACTGTATCTTCTTTTTATAATAATTCGCCAGGGAATTAAATCCACTGCATACAATTTTTGTATTTTAAAGTAGTTCAAGTCCTCGAAGATTTTGTCTAGGCTTTGTCAGCGTTAAGCTCGACGACATTAATAAATATACAAAATAAAAATTATCAACCCGTTCATAGAAGAAAGGCAAGATATGTCAAAGAGTATATGCAGGAGAACCCAAGGCAGTAGCGTTCCTCTGGTCAAAAGAACTTGGGTTCTCATGAACACCAAAGGTTGTTTGGTGAATATCATTGACAAATCTTCTTGAGCTATAGAGTGTTTTAAATGTGTGGTTTTCAAGGTTATGACAACGAATTTAACTTAATGTAATTTATTATAAAAATAAGGGTTGGATTAAGTAAATTGCATCTAAGATGTCCAATTTTAGACCAATTTTTGCAGTATTTGGCACTTTGGGTCTGTAAATACAAAATTAAGGCGCCGACAATTTTCTCCCAATGCGTCAATCGTCTCGAATTTATCTGCCTAGACAAGCGACTTCACAAAACCCCCAAAAGAAAAATAGCCCAGCTGTGTTAAATCGCACGATTTTGGATGCCACTCCACAGGCCAGCGAGACGGAAGATTGTTTCGTTGTTTCGGCCTAACACAACCATAATCTTGGTCATAAATTTGCAGGATTTGCAAACGTTGTTGAGAAGTAAGTGTATACATTATGAAATGGCAGATCAAATAGCATAAAGCAAGTGACAGCTGTCAAAAGATTATCAGCGAAAAAAGTATTGCCAGTTTAAAAACCACGCGTCTTTATATAAAACGTAATAATGCCCACCTCTGAATTGAGATCAAAGAGCCAATGCATCCTAAAAAATTCTTACCATTTGGGCAGGATGTTGGACAATTTATGTTGACCTGAGTTGGATAGTTTGATATCCACAATACTGCAAGACTTTTTTGCAGAGTTTTCTTATGTTGTTAGTGCGTTGGACTGTCATGCAAGGGGCCTTGGGTTCAATCCCTGCCTGTGCCACCTAACTTTTTTCACGGGTACTGCCTCTTGCGAGGAATTGACAAATCCTCCAAGAGTAATTCTTGTCATGAAAAGTGCTTTCTCAAATTAGCCGTTCGGATTCGGCATATAAACTGTAGGTCCCTTCCATCTCTGACAACATTACTCGCACACAGGGATGGTGGAGAGTTGTAAGCCACTAGGCCCTGGTCCTTCATGGACTGTTGCGCCACCTAATTTATTTATTTATATTCTTATGTTGAAATAGCAAGCTACTCGTATTAAGCCACAAACCTAAGTGGCCCTCATACCAAAGAAAACCAGAGTCATTTTGGATGAGAAGTCGTGGTTGACATGTGAAATATAATAAGTTATTTTGTGTATTGATTGATAAACAATTTAAACATATTTTTGAAAAGAAAAGTTAACCATAATAGAAAAGAAAAGGCCACTGAAAACAGCATTAGTTATTACAAGAATTTGAAACTGGCAATTAACTCATATTTTTAACTTTCCATAGGAAGTTATTGTAATCAGTCCGATTTTTCGCATTGAAAATTTTGACATTTCAAGATCCATAGAATCTAAATCAAAGATTTTTAGAGAGATGTCTGGTCTGTGTGTGCGTGTTTACGTACGATCGTTGTTCATACGTTCGTCCGTGCGGGAAGCTTTCCATATCTTAAGAACCGAAAAAGATATCGACTGCAAATAAATTTTGCTATACAGATAATAACATACAAAATTCAGAAAGGATGTTCAAAAAATTTAGTATGGGTGTTTTTTTTACTATATCAATTTAAAAAAGGAAACATTTTGGTTCAACGAAAAATATCTCACGAACCAATAACACTAGTGACTTCAGTAAAATTTTATTGTATGTAATGTAACGTGATACCAAACAAGTATAATTTTAGAAACATTAATCAACGGTTTTGTATTTATTAAAAATATTAACTTCAAACTTATTTCATCGTATAAAAATATTGTTTTCAAAACTCAGTAATATGTTAATAAAAATCCAGTCAGTCATACAGTTTTTTCATAAAAATTAAAACCTACAAAAATACTACACGAAATTGGTAAAAAATTGATGAGAAGTTATCAATTTGGTTCGCAGCCCAGCCTTTTTTTTACTTTTCAAAAAATCCTCATTCAAGCATATTTGCTAAGACTATTTTAAATAGAAAAAACAAATTATCATTTAGAAATGTAGCTAATTTTGTGTTCTTAAGATATTATAAACATAATATAAAAATAATGTAAAAAACGGGTATTTTAAGTAGAAAAATAGATAGTAGCGGAGTATGCAATCACTAGTACCTAAACATTAACTCTAAAACTTAAAACATGAAAGCAAAAAAATCAAGTTTTTTTTTTAAATCACATCCAAGTGAAGACTCATCATATTATGACTAATTTGAATTTCCAAAAACTAAATGAGGTACGAAAATGATACAGATTTGAACTTTGCAAAATCATCATACAATTTTTTGTTAAGAACTATGCTGTGTTTTACTTAACTTAAGGTTAAAATTTCAAAAACATGATAGATTTAGATAGATTGTTACCCACTGTTATTAATAGTATATTAGCAATAAAATTATTAGAGGTTGGATGGCTTGGCATTTGGTATTGACGAATCTTTAATATTTTGGTTTTTTGAATTACAAATTACCTTTCGGAGCGTCAATTCAAGTAGTATTGGAGAGGTTCAAATCTGATACTTACAAAATAAACGCTGGTGTGCTCCAAAGCTCCATTTTGCCTCCAGATTTTTTCTTATTTTTATAAATGATGTTTATTCTGAAACTAAGCCACTTGATTATTTCGCTGACGACAGTACCCCTAGCTTTACTTATTCGTTTTTAGATTCACGTCCTTGTCTTTCAAGTTGTACTATCAGATAATCTCATTCAATTCTGATCAGAAAAGCGTTGTTCAATGGGGAATACTTGCATAGAGGAGTTTTGATGGCTTGAAGTGATGTACGAACAAAATCCAAAAATGTGTTTTCTTTTTCAAATTTCACTTAGATCTGATGGAAAGGGCTCGATATTGATAATTTCTTGGAGATTCTTCTTTGTTCTTTCTGTGTTTCAAAACACACGTAAAAACATTTCTATGATAAATTGACTTATTTTTTAAAACAACCTCAACAAATATTTGGTTTTTAAACCGATTAACTAAACACACATTCCATGAAATTTATTTTCTCTTTTTGCTACTCAACGAAAAAAAATGAATACAAAACCCCAAAAATAGATGTAAAAGTAAAACTAGCAGCATTTTTTTTCAAAATTCAGGAAAAAATAGTTACCAGACCAAACACCAGGAAGTTAACTTCATCCAGTCGGTCGATAATAATCCAGCCATCGACTGCGGAAGTTAAAACAGGAATATCGAAAGCGAACGCAAACTCAAACGCAAGTGTAAACAGTGACAACATTCACCACCATTTTTGCATTTTGTATATGGTGGGGCAAATATTGTAAGTTATAGGGTTAAGTGCTGCAAAAAGGTCTCGACCGTTAATTCAGGTTCACTGGAACGTTGTGTTCTATTATGTAAAAAAAAGGTCCGCGTTGCCGCAAGGTTCTCTTTATGAATGCATATACTGAGTTCAGGATTAACAAACAGGATGTAACCACACTTGCATGGACGAATGTGCTTATACTTTTAAGTATAAACACACTCATGATCATGACGGTTTCGAATATATCCATATCTCTACCTACAGTAGATTGTCATGTTTGTGTACGCATTTCCGTTTTAACAAAATGTACTCCTGTTTTACCTGGCCGGACATCCTTTGGCTGATATTGTTATTTTTCATAACAATCTACATATGTATTTTACTTGTTTTACAAACATATCTACTATTTTTGTAAATACAATACATGCATATGTAATGTATGTATGTATCTACAGCTATGACCAAAATAATGGGAACAAAACTTAATTTTTGGTAAATATATCCTTATTACCTGTGTATGGCAAAAAATATTAAATTTAATCATTCGATTGCGATGGTAAATATTTTATTAATGTTGTTTTAATTTGTTATTTTTTAATTATTTTTTTTTGTTAAAATGCAATTATTTATGGAGTTAATTGCAATAAAAAAACAAAATACTTATCAAAAATAGTGATTTTTTTTAACAGATTAAGTAAAACACATTTGTTTTAATAAATTATTTTAATAGAAAAAAACAAATTCAATGAATAAAGTCCGTTTTATGAAAACAAAAAAAAACTTGTACACTTTGTAGTATTAGAACCGTTATCCAGTAGGCTTTATCCTATATAAGAAAACTCAAGGTAGTTCTTTTGTCGACCGATGGTTTATCTTTATTGCAATTGAACTTAGAACTAGACAGTTGGTTTCTTAGAAGGTAGTTACATAAGATTAAGACAGTTATTTTCTTAGAAGGTAAATACATAAGATTAAGAAAAATCTTATACATATAATGTCGCATCGTAAGATCGATGACGTTATTAATTCCTTGACGATTTCTTTGATGTTTTACATAAACGAGAATGCATGAGTACAGACCTAGGAGATGATTAATGTGAGTACATTTTGAATGAATGATAAATGTCTTAAGACCCTTACAATCCGATCATCTCTTTTTTGAAAGGTTTAGTTTTTTAATGTTGCCAGAGTAATAATTTGTTAAAAATTTATAAGAGAAAATAAAAAAAAGGAAAAAATCGCTGATATTGTGAAAAAGCCACATTCCACAGTTCAGTACGTTATTAATTCTTACAAAAAAAACGGATTTTTAACAAGACAAGTGGAAGTGGGAGACTGATACTAAACAAACCAAGAGGCGTGTATAGTAAGGATTGTATAAAGTAACCCCAAAATTTCGGCAGTGGAAATAGCGGAAGACCTCAATAGAAACAAAATTGTCCAAGACGGTAAGAAATTTTTTTTACATTCGGAAAAGTTTAGAGGTTTTACGTCTCGAAACAAACCACTTTTATCCGCCATAAATGTAAAGAAGCTCCTACAATATGCCAAACTGTATAATGTATATACCAAAAACACTCTATTACCAAGACCGGAATCTCAGACTGACATTTCGGTTTGCCTACAAGCTAAAAAGCACTAATTGTGAGAAAGTGTGCGTGAAATGATGCAAAAAACCAAACACATTCTCACAATT
Organism: Eupeodes latifasciatus; assembly: GCA_920104205.1. Lineage (NCBI taxonomy): Eukaryota > Metazoa > Arthropoda > Insecta > Diptera > Syrphidae > Eupeodes > Eupeodes latifasciatus. The sequence continues at coordinate 84,516,986 of OV049926.1, read as the reverse complement.
AGTGCTTTGGCCCATCAAAATGCTTCATTATAGTAATCAGCCACATCTAAATGCTTCATTTTGAATGTTTCATGGCCTCGTTCAAAAACTAAACAATCCTTACCAACAGAATCTGAAGTGCTGACATGGTCTTAAATTGGAAGATTTGTATAGCTTTTTAATTTCAATCCAAATAAATGTTGTAAATGTATATTAAATAAAATAAAATTGACCAAATACATATTTAATGATTTATTAGTGCTGTTTTTTATTTACTTAAATTATTTGCGAACGCAATATGAGCAGCAACTGGTTAAGTATAATTGGAAATGGACAAAAGTGTAACTTAATACTTTGTAAAACAACAAAACCGACAATTTTTTCAGGTGTAGTTTGTTTAGAGCATTTTCTTGGCGTCGTTAGAAGTTCAGGTGGAAACAATAGGCGGATGCCTCCGTATTTTTTTGTACAGACAATGCTACGAGAAGCATACTTGTGAAGTTCCATTGCAAACTTTAGCTAGTTCAGATTCCTCAATTAGATTAGTATTTTCATCATTTAAGCAGTTCGGTAGTTGCAAGACCAAATTTTAGTTTTGTTTGTTGCAGAAATATTCCTGAAAATTTCTTTTTAAGGGACTATGTTAGAGTTAGAATTTTGTTTGTAGTTAGATTTTGGAATACAAATTTGAGGGAACCATGTTTTAAAAATAAGCTGCTTTGTGTAAAGCATCTTTAAGGAATAGAAATAGGCAATATGTTTACACATACTACCAACTAAATGAGTGCAATAAATAGATTTAAGTAACTTTTTTTTATTCCAGTATGGGGAAACCGAACACCCAATAGAAAAAAACCGATATACGCGCCAAAATCCATACTTCTTGACTAAATAATGTTATCTTCTATGTTTACGCATAAAATTACGAATTTTGTAGCGTATGAACATTTCTAGACATTTTACAATCTGAAAAATTAATTATGCTATGAAATAAGTGGCTGCTATTAATGCTAATTTTTTTTCTAAAAAGTTGATGAAGGTTAGCCGAAGCGGAAATTTCTTTAATGAACATACCTAAAATATTATTGGCTTTCTCAAAAATATTTTTCTATACTAACCTCTGCTTTATATCTGAAAACTATTGTTTATGTATATTTTCTTCCATGTTCTGTATTTATAAAATGTAATGTAATACCCTTCAAACAATAATAAGTAAACTTGAACTTTGGTAACTAAACATTTTTAAGGAATGAATGAAAATTATATTTTGCGTTAAACTGTGGGCATTCACAAAAAAAAAAAATCTGTACGTCAACAATCAACATTCATGTCGATTACTTGATCTATTGAATGAGTTGTGCATGAATTCAGAACGATTTTAAGACGTTTTCATTTTGTGATATATGTCAAAATTTGTTTTTTATTTGCTCTGCATTTATTCAACAGGTTCGCTATAATCGTTCTGATTACTTTTTTAAAACATTGGTGTTCCTTTGATGCATAGTTTTTTTTTGATACATGTACATATGCTTCCATCAATCAAGAATGTTATGGATAAGGTATTTTTTGATTATAACTATTTTTTTTAAATATAATATTTATTAATCAAAATGGAATTCAAAAATAGTTGCAAGATTAAATCATTAAAAACAAACTATAAATACATTTGGATTAATTAAATTGATACAGATTTTAATTACTTGCAAAAAAAATATTTGGGCCGTTCATTAACGAAAATTTATTAGAATTCAATACAAAAATTGCGCTTGCACCCTTAACTTGATGTATCTTCGAACGCATCTTTGATACAAAAATCCGAGGTTAATTTTGAGATTTGAAGAATTTCGTAGTGATTTTTGTAAATTATTGAATTAATTATAATAAACTGATGTTGAACATGCTTTTTTCAAGACAAAAAGGTACATTGGTTCACTATCCACAAAATGCCTGCAAAATTAAAGCTTAAAACTGACTTCTTCATCGAAAAAAAGTAAAAAGAAAAACCTGAAAAAAACTTATTAACATCTCCATTTTGTTTTTGCTGTGCAAAATGCCGCTAGCCCACGGCATCGTTTTTTTTTTGTTTGTGCTCACATCTATTCATGGATTAATTGTCAAAATTACAAATACAACAATGTAAACAAACGGGTTTTGGAGAGTGAAACGTACGAAAGATTCCGGTCTTGGTAATAGAGTGTTTTTGGTATATACATAAATAAGCCGATAGAGTTTTGGAATTCCGTTATTTATACCAACGAATCCAAATTCAACATTTTTGGATCCGATGGGCGACGTTTTGTTTGGAGAAAAAGTTGTACAGCGTTAGATCCGAAGAATGTAAATTGCACAGTAAAACATGGCAGTGGCAGCGTTATGGAGTGGGGTGCGATGGGAGCAAATGGAGTTGGAAATTTTCAGTTTGTGGAGGGGACAATGAATAAGTTTGATTACCTGAACATCTTGAAAAATAATTTAAGAAGTACTGCATCAAAATTGGACCCTGGAAATAATTTTAGTTTCGTTCATGACAATGACCCAAAACATTCTTCGGGGATAGTGAAGGAATGGTTGTTATATAAAGTGAAAAAAGTACTCCCTCATCCACCTCAAAGTCCGAATTTAAATCCAATAGAACATCTTTGGGCTCATGTTTAAAAAAATTTGAGGGAAAGAAAAGTAAAAAATAAAGAACAGTTAAAAGATGCAATACAGAGGATATGGATTAAAATTACACCAGATGTTACAAAAAAATTGGCCCTTTCAGTGCCAAAGATGTTGCAAATGGTCTTAGATGCAAAAGGACATTATACAAAATATTAAACCATTTGGGTTTTCAAAACGTTGCTGTTTTTTAATTGAATTTTTCAAATGTACAAGTTTTTTTTTTGTTTTATAAAATAGACTTTCTTTGTTTAATTTGGTTTTTTGTATTAAAATAATTTATTAAAAAAAATGTATTTGACTTAATCTGGAGGTTAAAAAAATCCCTATTTTTGGTAAGTATTTTGTTTTTTTATTGCAATTAACTCCATAGATAATTGCATTTTAACAAAAGAAAATCGACTGTACAACTTTTTTTTTTTGGTTCACTGTATATTAACCGTGAAGTTTTTGAAATAATAAAATATGAACTCTGGACAAGGTATTTTGTTAAAAAACCTTTATCTTTTTTTAATTGAACATTTTGAACATTTTGGTTGACCCAAAATATCTACGAACCAATAGCGCTAGTTACTTCAATTTAGTTTTATATTATATCATGTGAAGTGGTAACAAATAAGTACAATTTAAAAAAAAATCAATTATAGGTTTTTTGTATAAATATATATTTTTGTCACCTCGAATGTTTTACGAACAAAAAACGATATTAACTCCAGAATAATTTTATTCGAGAAAAACCTTAAACAAACATCACTAAAACTTGTCAAAAATTTATTTTCCACCCGAATATTTTGACAACAATAGATTTAAGATATCCAATATTAAACTAGTTTTATCTTATTGAAAATATTGTCTTAAACATTCATTAAAATTTTCAGAAAAAAAACCAACTGCAGGTTTTATATAAATAATAATAATCTACAAAAAATACTACGCAGAATTTTTAAAAACTGATGCTCGACTCGATATTTTTTATTCTATGCAAAATGTTGTTATTAATTTTCTTAGAAAAATCCAATCCGGTTCGACTAAAATTTCAGGAAATCAAAATTAATTTAATTAATTTAAAGAGGCGACCCATACTGATAACTTCCCATCTTTACCCGTCTGATGATTTATGTTAAACGTAAACAACATATTAATAACAATATTTTTTTTTGAAATACAAAATTTGAAGTCAATATCTTGAGACGAGAACCATTTCTTATCAGTTTTTTGGTGTTTTTGGTGTTTTTGTAAGTTTTCATATTTTTCAAAAAAAGTTGTCACTACAATTTTTCTATAAAATTGATTGAAAGTTAGTAAGTGAGTTTCCGTTGTGATAACCGGAATAAATTCAAACAAGCTAGAAAGACTTTCAACGGTCATATTCGACGAACGAAAATTACTACAATGTTCCAAAGATAGTAAACATTTCTGGTCATTTGTAAGAGAAAGCACGGAACACCACGTCATCCTCGGTTCCAACGCTGGTCCATAATGACACTCCTTATGTAAGCTGGATTGATAAAGCCAATTTGTTTGCAGCACAGTTTGCTGTTAATTCGAAACTACCAGAGAATATCATGAGTCCTCCTGTTATAAGAGATCGTAAACGATTTTATGGGACCAAACTTCTTTCACATTCGTGCCGTTACAAGATTACTGAAATACCTTGACGCATCATACACAAATCCGCAGGCCCAGATAGTATCTCCCCTATTGTTCTGAAGAGGCGTTCTTCAACGCTGGCAAAACCAATGTATAAGCTTGTCCATCTTTCCTACTCTACAGGCCTTTTTTCGATTGGATAGTGAACCGTCCAACCTGTCTCTACAAAAGGCGAATTCTTCTCCCCCCTCTAACTATCGTCCAATTGCACATATCTTGAAGAACGAAAGCTTCTTAATGACTGGCAGTATGGCTTTCGTTGCAATAGATCCACTGGTGATCTCATGGTTTATCTCACCGACCAGTGGAACATCGTTTTGGAGAAAGTAAGATTATTGCATTTGATATTTCAAAGGCATTTTATAGAGATTGGCATTAAGCTCTATTATATCTCGTCTTCGTTGGGTGAATTGAACCCTCCGAAAGGTAATTTATAACATTTTGGAGCGTTCAATTCAATTAATAGTGGACGGTTTAAAATCTGATATCCACAAAATAAACGCTGGTGTGCTCCTGGTCTCCTTTTTGTCTCCGACATTTTTCTATATTTTTTCGCTGATGATATTACCCTCAGGTTTTCATATTTGTTTTAAGATTGTCATCCTAGTTCTTCGGATGTGGACTACAACGGCAGCGTAAGATAAGCTCATTTAATTCTGATATTGACATCATTGATTAATGGGGAATAAAAAACCGTGTAGAATTGAATGCTTCGAAAACTCAATGCTGTCAACTGTCGCAAAAGCGTAACCCTACCCTAATGCCACTATCCATGGATCTTATGGATTGATCATATATTCGATATTGCCAAAAATGCTGCTAGATGCTTAGGATTCCTCCGACGCGACGTTGCAGGAAATTTGTAACACCTTCTGATTTGGCTATAATTTATGTAACCTCATTCGCCCAAAACATGAATTTAACTCGCATAGTTATACAGGTGTCCCTAAAACAAGTTTAAGTATTTTAGATAAGATCCAAAAAAGATATTTGAAAATGATAGGCGATAGAAATATAACCGGAACATTAACATCACTTGAACACAGTCGCAATGTTTTATGTCTTTCGTTGTCTTACAAATATTTTTACAAACAAAACTCTCTGTGGAATTAGCCAGTTGCATTTCCCCTCCTAAAACAATTCAATCATAATACTTGCACTTCCAGGAATCTTCATCAGTTCACCCTTGAGCTAATTTTCCGACGTACTGTAGTGTTAAGTATAGAGATTCTTTTTTTAACCACTCATCGAAAATGTGGAATGCCTTACCGAACTTTGTCTTTCCCTCCCATTTTAATATTCAGAATTTTAAAACCAATATGCCCCTCTTAAACCCTTCCCTATTTTCTTAACGCTCGCACTGTGTTTAAACGTAAACATGTTAAGGGTATTAATAACCCCTTGAGAGCCTGTAAATTAATAAAAAATTGAGGGTATTAATAACCCCTTGAGAGCCTGTAAATTAAAAAAAAAATATTTTGCATTTATTGAATAAGTTTAATTTCAATTTCTGTTTTTATGATAAAACTGACTGTTGGATTTTTATACAAATTTTACCTACTAATTGTTTTTCATAATATGGTATTAGTTTGAAGCCTATGTCTTTAAATTTTGGAAAGATATTTGAGTCGAAAATCAATTTTTACCAACTTTTATTAATGTGTTTGGTAGGTTTTATTTTTTGTAATAAAACTGTAATCCCTGCAATTACTCGCACACAGGAATGGTTGAGAGTTGTAAGTCACTAGGCCCTGGTTCTCTACGGACTGTTGCGCCACCTAATTTAATTTAATAAGACCGTTACTTCGATATTTCTCAAAATGTTACCATGTGTCAAAAACGTTATTCTTCGCTGCATACAATTATTTTTTCTTCGTAAAATATTCGAGGTGACATATAATTTTTTTTCAGTTTATTTTGATTAATAAAACCACCGTTATTTAAATTGTTTTCAATTTGTACTTATTTATTATAACGTCACATTATAAAATATTAAATTTTATTTAAGTCGCCAGCTTTATTGGTTCTTGAGAACCAATCCCGAACGTATGGGACACACAGATTTCTCTTCAAAAATCTTTGATTTAGATTCTAGGGACCTTAAAACATCGAACAATATCAAATTTCGAAGATAGACAAATCGGAACGATTGCAATAATTTCCTATGGAAATTTAATACAAATAGAAAACAAAAAAGTAAAATAATTTAATTTAATTAAAAGCAAGAAATGTTCCTTTTATTTTAGGCAAAGCTGTATGTGTGTAGACGTTATTTTGTTCAACATTTTTTTAAGTGTTGGTGAATCACCCTTTTACCAGTTGGTTCACAGAATAAACATTAAAATTTAGTGTTGGAATATACCGCAAGGATTATCGTTTGCACACTCATGATGGCGCGAATGTTTCTGGAGAGCTGGACCATATTGCTGGATCCATTGTGTGTGTGTGTGTGTTGTGGATAATTGTCGGATTTTTTGTGGTCTTTCTCGGTTGGTTACTCGTAGAGGACATTATTTGATTTAAGCCCTCAATTAACTGCGAAAAATGCGGATTAGTTTCAATATTTTTTTGTATGTATGCACATAGATATTATTATATTGTCAGCTTTTGTACAGTTTTCTCCTTTTTATTTTTTAATAATTTTATGGTTAATAAATATTTTGATTCTAGAGTAGAGGGATATTTTTTTATGACAAAACCAAATGCTAAATGTCGACGTGGAGGAAAATAGCGAGGATATTATTTTAAATTAAAACGTATCTACCTACAACATCATGTGCAAAAGTGGATAACAGTAATGGGGTCTTAATTGGTATTAATAAATCAGAAAGAAAATTTAATCTTTTTGAAAAAAAAATTAACATTAAACAGCATAATAAAAATACATAATGTTTAACTCCCATCAATTCATTTTCCGATATCAAATCTATAATTATTATAGAAAACAATCATTTGTTGTATACAGTATGGATGTATGTACCTACAGATGTAGATTATTATATTATATTATTATAATTATACGCATATTAGACTGATTTAGAAAAACTAAAATGTCTTCTTCAATGTTTTGAAGTGTTTGCTAATCTTTTTTTTCAATCTGTGGAACCTTTTTTTTTAATAAGAGGTTTCGTTTTCAACAATTTTTATTTTTTAAGCTTTTAACCAAGAACAATTGAGAATATTTCTGCTATAGCCCTTAGTGTTGTTGAAATCCCAGGTTTATTTATTATTTAGTCAACAGAATTTTCCAGCTCTTCTTCAAAATGCTCTCAAAGTAATAACTCCGTGTCTTAGGGTAATCTTCATAAGTTGTATTAAACTTAGATACGTCGCTAATAGCTGGAAAAAGGTCAAGGTCGTCTTTATCCCAAAAGCAGGGAAACCGACTCACTCGAACGCTCGTAAACGGAATCGATCAATACTGCCTTAGTTGAATCTGTCATTGTCGATTGGATCTTCACAATGTTAAATGGCAGAATTATCAACTCTCAAATAGGAGTTAGCACTATCGAGAAAACAGTTACTAGAGGCACACCACAGGGAGGAGTCATCTCACCCCTGCTCTGGATCCTCGTAGTCAACAAAATTCTCACAAAGTTCAAAGATCAGGGCATTAAAATAGTAGCATATGCAGATGACATAGTGGTTTTGGTATCAGCAAGTTTCTTACCATCATCGAAAACATTATGGAAAATGCATTAAAGGATTTATCTTCTTGGGCAACTAAGAACGGTCTCGGGGTCAACCCCACCAAGACAGAGCTAGTTTTGTTCATGAAGAAACGGAAACTGGAGGGCTTCAACCCTCCCAAACTAAATGGTATTCCTCTAAAACTTTCTAAGGAAGCTAAATTTCTAGGAGTAATCCTTGAATCCAAGCTTACATGGAAGCGTAATACTGAGGAAAGAATGAAAAAAAGCACTATGTGCATTCTGCACATGCAAAAAGACCTTCGGTGTACGTTGGGGTATGCGACCGCAAGTCATCCAATGGATGTACACAGCGATTGGCAGACCCATTCTTACCTACGGCTCTATTGTATGGTGGAAGGCGGTGGAAAAATCAAGCTATCTCAAGAACCTGAATGAGGTACAGAGAAGATCCACACCACAAGCTGGATTGGAAATGATCTTGGACCTCCCGGCTCTGGATGAGTTCATAAAGTGCACGGCAGCCAAAACTGCAATTCGTTTAAGAGAACTGAGTTTTTGGAGGCACAGCACTTATGGCCACGGGTCAATCTTACAAAGATATGACACGATTCCAGGACTGAGGGAGACCACCGATTACATCCCCCCTTTACTAGATTTCGATAGGAAATTTTCTATTTTCATACCAGAAAGGCAGGGTTGGGATCCTAGTTCACTTATAAGTAAACAGGGTATCCCTTTCTACACTGACGGTTCAAAAATGGAATCAGGAACAGGTGCTGGAGTGTTTTGCCAATCTCTCAACATCAGAGCGTCGTATAAAATCCCAGCTGACTGTAGTGTCTTTCAGGCCGAGATCTTTGCCATTGAAAAAGCAGCTGAATTGGCATATCACGAAAAGCTAAGCTCTTCGGAGATTACTTTTTTCGTGGACAGCCAGGCTGCTATCAAAGCCTTAGCCAGTGAGACCATAAGATCAAAAGCAGTTTTAAACTGTAGGAAGAAATTAAACAAAATCTGCCACACTAACCAGGTAAAGCTCTGCTGGGTTCCCGGACATAGCAATATAGAAGGGAATGATATAGTAGATGAACTAGCCAGGAAAGGGTCAGAAGCAGACACAAGTAGTAGCGACCATTCAGTCAGGGGACCAGTCGTCCCAATTGGGGTACTTAAGAGGAAGATAGACCTTAGACTGAAAGAGAAAATCAACAACTCCTGGAAATCTAGGGACGATTGCGCAATCTCTAGAAGTGTATGGCCTAACACAAATGAAAAGGAAACTCGGTATATTTTATCGCTGGGTAAAAAGAACATTAAAATCTTGATAGGTGTACTAACAGGTCATTGCGCCATTGGCACAATGGCTAACAGGATGGGGGCATTTGAACCCGATTTTTGTAGGAGCTGTCAAGATGAGGAGGAAATAGAAACCATTAAACACCTGCTCTGTGACTGTCCGAACCTCCAAACCAGCCGACTCCGTCATTTCGGAAACAGGTTTGTTGGAGAACTGGATGATCTAGCACAGGTCTCAATGGCAAACATGAGGAAATTCATAGATAGCACAGGCTGGTTCGTTAACGAGCCAGTCTACATTAATCGGTAAAATTGAGAAGCATCAATGCTAACTTTTACTTTTTTACAGGGGATCACAATGGACCAGTAGGCCCCCGTGTACGCAACAGCTTCATGCTAACCTAACCTAACCTAATCTAGTCAACAGAAGAACCCAAGCCGTTGGTTCAAAAGGAGTTGGAGTTTATAGGTGCTGATGTTGAAATCAATTGAATTAGCATTCGAATTTTGCCAACCGAAGCATACGAGCTAGAGTTTCGTGAAGGCCATAGGAGGGGCGGTGTGTTTGTAAATAGAAGAAGTTAGTGTTTCTTAGGTAACGGGTATTAATGTTAAAAGAAACCGAGTTATAGATGAGCAGTCAACTGATCCAGAGAGAATACGATGTATGAACAGTAGTATGTCATTAAATTATCTACGTTCATGTAATGAGTTGAGGTTTAACAGACGAAGTCGATCACGATAAGGGGGTACGATCAAATGATTTATATCTAGACATGGAGAACAAATCTGCGACGCATGTTTAGGGTTAGAAAATTCTTTGGACCATCTTTTAACAAAACCTAATCCAGTGTTGGCCTTATGAATTATTTCGGCATTGTTGAGTAGAAATTTCAATTCACGGTCATATAATAGGCTGAGATCCCATATGTTTTCTACTATATGTATTGCATGATTATTGATTATGAAGATAGTAATGGCGGGGAAATGTTTTAATGCGTTTACGCGAAAAGGTCATTGTCTGGCATTTTCGTAAGTCTTCATGAGTTGCAATTGCAATGATTTTAAATCATTTTGTATCATCAGCGTAAAGAGATATTTGAAAATGTTTAATGAATGTCAATGTCATTAATTGTAAGGATAAAGAGGAGAGGGCCTAAATGACTACCTTGGGGAACACCATAAGTTGCTAGAATAAGATTGAAACGAGTGGTTCTAAATCGGAAATCCATTCCAGGAAAAGAGGTTTATAACCTAAGGAGGAGAGGTTGAAGACCATAAGATTATGAGAAATTTTGGCAAACGCTTTGCTGAAGTCAGTAAAGACCAAATCAACTTTTTAAGGCTCTAACGAAAAGGTTTGTGGTGGCAGATCTATTTTTAAGAAGCCGTGCTATGCTGGGGATATGAAAAAGTTAAGCAATTGGTCGATAGTTTATCACCTCTCCTTTCGGGCCCTTCATATGAATTGGAGTTTTTTAGATTTTAGGAAAGTTTCCTTGAGAAAGGATAAATGTAAAATTTTAGATAGTGGAGTTAAAGAGAGAGGAATTTACGAAAATGTCAGGAAGACCATCAGGACCCGGAGTGAACTTATGATAAAGTTAAAAGAAAATATGTTTTCAATGGCTGACGGAGAAATGCAATCGGCCGATTTAACACCTTTAATCTTTTTTCATTGGCTTCACGTAAAATATAAGATCTATAGTAATGTTCCACATTCGATGCAAGACCATAAAGATGAAAATTTTAAGATTATCGAGTCAAATGTGCGCATGTGCGCAAAATATCATGAAAATGATATGGTATTGCATGGTGACCGTTTGGCTGATATCCTTCAATTGTTATTGGCATTACAATAAAATAAACAAAAATACGAATAATTAAGCAGAAAGGAGTCTCAAACAAATTGAGTGGGTGGTTTTTTTACCATAGCAATTTGGTTAACCCGAAATATCTCACGAACCAATAACGCTAGCGACTTGAAGTTAATTTTAAATTATATATTGTAACGTGAAACAAATATTTGTCACCTCGAATATTTTACCAGATGTCAAAAACGTTATTTTTTGTTGCATACAATTATTTTGGAGATAAAATCATTTATTGTTCATAAATGATTTTATCTGCAAAATGATTTTATTCAACAAAAAATTACGTTTTTGAAATCTGGTAAAATTTTGAGAAAAATCGAATTAATAGTTTTATTACAGAAAATAAAAACCTAAAACAACATTACTAAAAGTTGGTAAAAATTAATATTTGATTTTAAATTTGATTTAAATATCTTTTCAAAAATTAAAAATATTGGCTTCAAACTAATTTTAACTCATAGAAAATATTGTTTCTGACATTTAATAATTTTTTTTTATTAAAATCTAACAGTTAGTTTTTTCATAAAAATTAAAATCTACGAAAAATAGTACGCAAAATTTGTAAAAATCGATATTCGATTCTCGATATCTCGTGAATAATAGTAAATATTGACTTCAAATTAATTTCATTCATCGAATTTGTATTTGTTTATATAAGAAATAAAAACTTTTAAGAAATGCTACTACAATTGGTAAAAATTGGTTTTTGACTTAAAATGTTGACAACAATATGTTTTAAAATATAAAATTAGTTTAAGACCAATATCTCAAAGTTTTGAAAAGATATTTGAGTCGAAAATAAATTTTAAGCAAATTTTATTAATATTTTTTTTTAGGTTTTTATTTTTTGTAAAAAAAGTGTCAATTTGATTTTTCTCAAAATTTTACTGAATGTTGAAAATAATATTTCTTATAAGATAAAATAGATAAAATAGTACCCGTAGCGTGATGGTTAGTGCGTTGGACTGTCATGCAAGGGGTCTTGGGTTCAATCCCTGCCTGTGCCACCTAACTTTTTTCACGGGTACTGCCAAATTAGCCGTTCGGATTCGGCATATAAACTGTAGGTCCCTTCCATCTCTGACAACATTACTCGCACACAGGAATGGTTGAGAGTTGTAAGTCACTAGTCTTCATGGACTGTTGCGCCACCTAATTTATTTATAAGATAAAATAAGTTGGAAGCCATAATCTTAAATTTTCGAAAAGATATTTAAGTCGAAAATCAATTTTTACAAACTTTGAGTAATGTTTTTTTTAGGTTTTTATTTTTTATAAAAAACTGTCAAAATTTTATCAGATGTCAAAAACTGTTGTGACAACAACAGAAACAATCAAACAAAGATGACACCACCTACAAACAGCATGTTGTGACAACAACAGAAACAATCCAACGAAGATGACACCACCCACAAACAGCAGCAATATTAAAACCAATATGACACTACTAACAAAACAGCACTGCACGCGTTGTCGTCGTCGTCGTCGCGAAGCAACGGCATGCACTTTCAAAAGCAACATAATCATATTTCATTGAATTTTGACATTGTATCATATTCATTTTTTGTCAGTATTTATTTAGTTTAAAATAGTTCAGTAAGCATTTATTGTGTATAAAACTAGAAAATTAATAATAATAAACTTCACTTGCTATTAAAACGGCAACCTACCAGTTCGTTATTTTTACTTCCCCCCACCAGTGGTAAGGAGTTTTTAATTTACGAATTGTCAAATTAACATTGGTCCTTCGAGAAGAAGAAACAGTGAAGCGTTACCAAGGCTTCCGACATTGGTATATATTTTAAATAACAAATCTTCAAAAAGTTATCTAAATCGAGAAAAATTACCTACAAATTACGAACAAATACAAGTGAAGCTATTATACGAAAATAAAACTACGACACGATAAAAACAATACATAAAAAAAAAAAAAAGTGCTATAATCATGTTGGACGAAACTGAAGTTTTCATTATTGTAGCCAAGCAAAAAACCTTGGCTGAAGATATCGAAACATTGAACAGAAATGTTGGTAAGGACAGTGCGTCAAGGAAAACCCTCAGATACAAAGAAGAAAGACTCCAACGTTTGAGTGCACTATGGTCTGAGTTTGACTCAAACCATCAAAAAATAGTGTCTACAGTAAAGAAGGACACCCCTTACATGCAAAGGGATACATATAACCGAGTAAAATCGGTGTACGAAGAACTAAGGAAAAAATTAGATGCAATTATCCCAGAACTGGAAAAAAGGAATGAAAGTGAAGGAAAGCCCAAAGACAGTGCAGATGTTCTTCAGATGCAAAAGTTGAAAAAACTAAGGCTTAAAGTCACCGCCATAGTAGAAAACTTGGAAGAATTTGAGCAAACTTTCGATGACTACTCCAAGGAAATATATGAGTACCAACAAAAAATGTTACTTGAGCAACTTCGAAACATCACCGATCTGCATGAAGACTTTATTGCAAATGCATCGGAGGAAGATCTGAAGGTACCCTATGTGACAAACAACGAGTATAAGGGTGTAAAACAGGACATTAATAGGTTCCTTCACCAAATGGCATCCAATTTAGTCAATGGCAACAATTATAACAAGCCAAAAGAAGCGAAACCCGAATCAATGCTTCCGAGGCTGAAAATTCCGACCTTCAAAGGAAATTTCTTAGAATGGCAACCATTTTATGATCTTTTCTCCACAATCATACACAATAGAAGTAGCCTCAATACATCAGAAAAAATGGAATATCTGAAAACACATCTAGAGGGAGAGCCGCTCCATTTAATCAAACATCTTACATATTCAAGTGAAAACTACAATAGTGCGTGGGAAATCTTAAAAAACCGTTACAATAACGAAAGAAAAATTGTATCTATTCATCTAGAAAAGATGTTTAAGGCTGGACAGCCCAGTAACATTCCATCAGCAACGTCGATCAAAAACATTTTTGATGCCATCAAAGAAGGACTGGCAGCACTCAAAAACATGGGTTTCGATACCACATCATGGGACCCAATTATAGTACACATGACGACTAAAATGCTTGATACCGAAAGCAGAAACCTCTTTGAACAAGGGCTAGCAGAACCAAATAAAATGCCAATTTTGAAGACACTTTTGGATTTTCTAGAAAGGCGTTACCAAGCTCTTGATGTCCTTGCTCCCACAAAGAAGCAAAACAAATCTTTTGATGAACCGAAACATACACTTCGCAACTTTCACATCGATACCAAGAACCTCCAATGCCCCATTTGTAAAGGCGAACATGTGATATACACATGTCAAAAATTCTTAAGTGCGACACCAAAAGAAAGATGGCAGCTTTCCAAACAAGCTAAGCTCTGCGTAAACTGCTTACGACATGACAAGCAATTACAATGCTTTAGCAAAAGAAATTGCCATCATTGCAACAAAAAGCATCATTCATTTCTACATATGGATTGGGCTGAGCGATTCCCCCAAAACAAACAAACAGAATCAGCTCCAAAAGACGTGATAAAAACAACCAGACAAGTTAACCACAGTGAACAGGACCAAAATGTAATTATTGCAACAGCCATATTACAAATAAACAATGAAGACGGACTTGGCCGCAGTATAACAATACGTGCACTGATTGACCCTGGATCACAGGCGTCTTTAATAACTGAATCAATAGCACAAACACTCAAACTAAAAAGACAAAATGTTTCTGTTGAAGTAAGTGGCTTGGGTGCAACAAATGCAGGAACAGCAAAAAACAAGGTCAATGTCAAAATAAGGCCTCACTTTACCTCAGAATTTAGTCTCGGATTAGAAGCTCTTGTACTGCCCAAACTTACGAGACAACTTCCTTCCAAAACTACAAGTTGCCTTAAAATTGGAAATTTAGATCAGTTAAAACTCGCTGATCCTACCTTTAATGTTCCTGGACCGATTGACATGATAATTGGTGCTGATGCATATGGTGACATAATTCTTGACGGAATAAAACGAGATGATTCAAATTCACTGATAGCACAGAAATCACAGCTAGGTTGGTTAATATCTGGGCGAACTTCAAATGAAGAAACTAACAAATATAGTATCACTGGACTAGTGACACAGATTTCAGTCGATGAACAACTTGAAAAATTTTGGGAGCTAGAAGAAGTTTCCCAACCAAAAATTCAGAAAAATGAAGACAAACAATGTGAACAATTTTACAAGGAAACACATTATCGAAAACCAAATGGGAGATACATTGTCAAAATCCCATTCAACCAAGAAACAATGCAAACTATGAAACTAGGCGAATCCAAAAATCGAGCATTAGCGAGATTCCGTCAATTAGAAACTCAATTGAACAAGAACCAGAATCTTAAACTTGAATATACACAAGTAATAAATGAGTTTCTAGAACTGGGGCACATGAAAGAAGTTGACTATAACGACCGGAACCGAGAGAATATTTTCTACATGCCTCATCATGCCGTCATTAAACCTTCAAGTACAACAACAAAACTAAGAGTTGTATTTGATGGGTCGGCAAAATCTACTACAGGAGTGAGCCTAAACCAACTAATGTTAGTTGGCCCAAAACTACAAGACGACATTACAACAATTCTGATGAGATGGAGGAAACATAAGTACGTGTTTACTTCTGACATAGAAAAGATGTACCGCCAAATCGAACTACACGAAGACCACCAAGACTATCAAAGAATTTTGTGGAGGAGTTCTAATGATCGACCAATTAAAGAGTATAAGCTCACTACTGTCACTTATGGAACGGCATCTGCTCCATACTTGGCCATTAAGACTCTTCAACAACTAGCTGAAGACGAACAACAGAAGTACCCTATCGCGGCAGAAATAGTCAAACATGACTTTTATGTCGATGATGTTATGTCCGGAGGGGATACGATGGCAGAGTGCAGAAAAGCTCAAGAGCAACTTATTGAAATGTTAAGTGGTGCAGGCTTTCATCTCCGAAAATGGGCTGCAAACAACAAAACACTGCTTCAACATATACCCCTGGAATTACAAAATCAACACAAAATAGACGTCATGAAGGAAGAGACAATAAAAACTTTGGGAATCCACTGGAATCCTTTAAATGACACTTTCCAGTTCAAGGTCAGCTTGGACACAAGCATCGATACCATGCTCACAAAACGAAAAACCTTATCCGAAATAGCCAAACTGTTTGACCCCCTTGGCTGGTTGGCCCCTGTGACTGTAAGCGCAAAAATCCTAATGCAGCGTATTTGGAAATCTGAAATCAACTGGGATGACCCACTTCCAATAGAACTTCAAAAACAATGGAACAAGTTGAAAAGGAATTTAATATCAGTTGAAGACATCAGAATCCCAAGGTGGATAGAAACTACAAAGAATCAACATTTTGAGCTTCATGGATTCTGTGATGCATCCGAAGCAGCATATGCAGCAGTGATCTACGCAAGAGTGGCTCTACCAACTGGTTACTTTGCTACAACACTCTTAACTGCAAAAACAAAAGTAGCACCAATTAAAAAGAAACTTCCTCTTCCAAAACTAGAGCTATGTGGTGCTCATCTGCTGTCAAAACTACTGGCAGAAACTTTGAAAACCTTTGGCTCACAAGTCGAAAAAATATTTGCCTGGACAGATTCCACGATCACATTGGCTTGGATCCAAAAATGCCCATCTACTTGGAAGACATTTGTTGCAAACCGAGTTTCAGAAATACAAGAGGCAACAGACACAACTTGCTGGAGGCATGTACGATCATCCGACAATCCAGCTGATTTTGGTTCAAGAGGCTGTTTCCCAGAACAAATGTCCAGCAATCAGATATGGTGGTTTGGACCTGGTTGGCTGCAATTCGATTCAGATCATTGGCCCTCACAAGAACAACAAACGAATACAGTGATTGATATTCCTGAAACAAGAAAAGTCCTAACAATTGCAGCAGAGGAAACTAGTGACATCACGAAAAGATTCTCTAACTACTATAAGTTAATAAGAGTAGCTGCTTATTGCAGGCGATACAAAAACAACTGCAGAAGCAAGAAACTAAACAATCCAATTAAAACTGGTATTTTAACAGTTCAGGAGTTAAATATCGCGACAAAAGGAATTATACGATATATTCAAGAAAAGGTATATTCCGAAGAACTAAAATGCCTACGAAGTGGAAAGAACATCAGCAAAAGGAGTAAAGTACTCTCCTTAAACCCACTTTTAAACGAAGACAATATCCTTGTTGTTGGCGGTCGACTACAAAATGCGGAGCTTAATAACACAGAAAAACATCCAATCATCCTGCCTCACGAAGAGTGGTTTACAAAACTGCTAATTGAAGATGTCCATGAACGAACGTTGCACGGTGGTATCAGACTTACACTTGCAAAACTAAGGCAGCGCTATTGGGTCATTCAAGCTAAAAGATGTATTCGACAAATCATACATAAGTGTATGAAATGCTTCCGTTTTACAGCACAGCCAAGAACTCAACAAATGGGACTACTTCCAGCAGCTAGAGTAACACCATCAAGACCGTTTACACACACAGGTGTTGATTATGCTGGACCAATTCAAATATTAATCTCCAAGGGGCGAGGAAACCGATCGACCAAGGGTTACATCGCCATATTTGTTTGCTTCGCTACCAAAGCTATTCATATTGAACTTGTAAGTGACCTTACCACAGCAGCATTCATGGCTGCATTGAAACGATTCACTTCAAGAAGAGGTCTTTGTTCGCATTTCTATAGCGACAATGGTACCACATTTGTTGGGGCCAACAAGGAAATCCAAAAACAAATGCAAACAATTATCAAGCGTCATGAAGAAGATGCATCATCAAGACTTGTGAAAGACGAAATCGAATGGCATTTTATACCACCCGCATCACCTCACTTTGGAGGACTGTGGGAATCAAGTGTCAAGTCGACAAAATTTCATCTTAAAAGAGTAATCGGTGAAACCAGGCTTACGTTTGAAGAACTGTCAACCTTGCTGACACAAATAGAAGGTTGTTTAAACTCTCGACCACTTACGGCAATTGAAAACGATGTTGATGACACCACAATTCTGACTCCTGGGCATTTTTTGATAGGAGCTGCTCTTAATGCAGTACCCGAACCTATTATAAATGAAAAGAAAACATTCCGATCTCGATGGCAGTTGATCCAAAAAATGACTCAAGATTTTTGGAAGATCTGGTCATCCGAATACCTTTCGCAGCTGCAACAACTTCCCAAATGGAAACAAAAAGAAGAAAACATCAAAGTTGATGACATTGTGCTCATTAAAGAAGACCGGCTACCACCAACAACCTGGATGATGGGAAAAATAGCAGAAGTTCACCCCGGCACCGACAAATGTGTTCGAACAGCTACAGTGTTTAGTAAAAATAAACACTTTAAACGGCCCATCACTAAACTGTGTCGATTGCCCATAGAAAATGAACAACTAAAAACACAAGTCCGACAAGTCCACTTATCAACGAATATAGCTCAGCCATTCTTTTGGCTATTCATACTACTCGGAATGCTGAGCTTGACTACTTCCTTCCCCACAACCCGTCAGCATGAGGTCGAAATCACACCATTTGAAAGTCAGCCAGGAATTTATTTTGAAGATGTGGGACAAGCCAATTTAATTTCTAGTTCTTGGAAAATGATTGTGTTTTTCAACATGAGTAATTATTGGAACGAGTACGAAACGTTCACAAAATTAATTAACTCAATGGAATTATTTTGTGGATCAACAGACCTTGTTGAAGTCAAATCAACATTGTGTGACAAAACGTTGATTCAATTCAAACATCAACTTCAACAAATCAAACTCAACAACGAAATCCTTCTCCATGCTAATGATGACTCGGCAAGAAGACAAAAACGGTCACCATTTGATTTTATTGGAACGGTGACCAACGAACTTTTTGGAATACTTGATCAAAGATTCGCTGACAAGTATGAGGAGACAATTGCAACGGTAAACGAAAATGAAAAACAGATAATAGACCTAATGAAAAATCAGACGACGATTATTGAGTCAACTGTTAACATTTTTAAGAAGGAACAACTAGAAAACCAGAAAGAAATCCAGCTATTAAGTACAATTGTTTCCAAACTTTCAAACGAAACAAAAAGGTACGAAAACCTGAAATTGTTTTCCTCAGCAGCTCTAAATGCCATCCTTATAATGATAAATTATAAGTCGACTCAAAACATATTACTCGAGATGTTGCTTTCAACACACACTGGAAGGATACATCCACTTATCCTTACAGTGCAACAATTTAAAAACGAACTAACAAAAATTCATGAAAATATCCCCCGGACATTGATGATTCCTGGAGAGAGGCATCACGAATCAATCCTACAACTATATAAAACATTAAGTTTGAGAGGAAGGGTAACTGGTAGCAATATTATAATGGAAATTACCCTACCTTTGCTATACAACGAAGAATTTAAGCTATATAAGGTGCTCGCAGTCCCAACCTTCAACAATGGAAATTTCACTTGCATCGTTCCATCATCAGACTATTTGCTGGTTAATTTACAACGAAACCACTACTATCCAATTAACAAAGACGAATTTTCGCGTTGCAAGGAAAGGCCATTTGAAACTTACTGGTGTACTCTCCAACACCCGCTGTACACAAGTGGATATTCAGACAGTTCATGTGAAATGAAAATAATTCAAAACGACCGACAACCAATAGATTCATGTCTGGTAAAAGATATCCCACTAAAATCGTACTGGATTGAGATGCATCAACAGAACACTTGGATTTATAGTGTCCCAAATTCTACAACAGTTAACATCAATTGCGACTTCGATTCAGTACCTACTATCTTAAGAGGTTGTGGGATAATGAAGCTGCCATCAAACTGCTTGATACATGACCAGACTACAACTATTATTGGAAGACAAATAATGACAAGCAGATTGAAATCCTCAGTTTTGCCATCATTCAACCTCTCTGAGCAGTTAAGTTCGCTTATGTTTAAAACGGAGCAACAACAACCGATCTTACGGCAGTCAAATATTTCTTTGGAAATATCAAGCTTGGAGCAGGCAATAGAGCTTCAAAGAAGTCAAGAAAATATCTTGAAAGAAATCAGGACCCACCGAATTCATCAGTACTCACTATTTGGATCTACTGGGTTTCTGGTTATAATCTGCCTCATAACTGTGGTTATCATAGTTCGAAGAAGACCTCAATTACCTAAGCAAACAAAAAGAACTGAAACAGTAGTGAAGGAACCACCAATAACTGATGCTGCTTTTGAAGATATCGATTTCTCTGTGTCTCCAGTCTGAGGGGCCCAGCATGTTGTGACAACAACAGAAACAATCAAACAAAGATGACACCACCTACAAACAGCATGTTGTGACAACAACAGAAACAATCCAACGAAGATGACACCACCCACAAACAGCAGCAATATTAAAACCAATATGACACTACTAACAAAACAGCACTGCACGCGTTGTCGTCGTCGTCGTCGCGAAGCAACGGCATGCACTTTCAAAAGCAACATAATCATATTTCATTGAATTTTGACATTGTATCATATTCATTTTTTGTCAGTATTTATTTAGTTTAAAATAGTTCAGTAAGCATTTATTGTGTATAAAACTAGAAAATTAATAATAATAAACTTCACTTGCTATTAAAACGGCAACCTACCAGTTCGTTATTTTTACTTCCCCCCACCAGTGGTAAGGAGTTTTTAATTTACGAATTGTCAAATTAACAAAAACATTATTCTTCGTTAAACAAAATTGCTTTGGAGTTAAATTTTCTAGGTGACAAATTTTTTTTAGTTTTTTTGATTTATAAAAAAAATTAATTAATGATTAATTAAAAGTTAATTGGATTTTTTTCCAAAAATATAATTGTTTTGTATCACGTTACAATACATAACATAAAATTTAATACAAGTCTCTAGCGTCATTGGTTCATGAGATATTTAGGGTTAACCAAATTGTCAACTTTTTTTTTAAACTGCTATGGTAAAAAACCACCCACGCAATTTTCTTGAGAGCCCTTTCTGCATCTTTCTGCTTTATTATCTTTATAACAAAATTTATTTGAAGTCGAAATCTTTTCTGGTTCTAGAGCTATGGACGACGAAAAAAATGTCGCGAACGTACGGCGGACGTACGAACGTAAAAATATCTTAAAGCTAGACAAAAATTCATAAAACTAGCCTAATTAACCATAACTTACAACTAACTTACTGGTCCCATACGGACACTCTAAGTTAAACTATAACACTTAATACTAATGCCTTTCGGCATTAAGATCTATTTTACTTCAATTAAATTTTTTTTATTTTTGTATTTATTAGAAAATTTGAAAAAAATTAATATCAATATCCTTTTTTATTTTTACTTAAAACTACTTAAAATTAGGTCCTTAATATAAACCTTAAAACTAACTTAAACTACCTATTCTACCTATAAACTACTTAAAATTAGGTCCTTAATATAAACCTTAAAACTAACTTAAACTACCTATTCTACCTATAAACTACTTAAAACTAGAACAACCACAGCAGCAAATCTAACTATCTAAAATTTTTTGTTTTTCCTATTTTGTTGTACTTTTTTTTCCTTATTCCATCATTTTTTTTGTGTATTTTTTTTTTACCTATTCATTTTTTTTTAGTTGTGCCACCATGCCACTGTTGTGCTATTCTACTTAAAACTAAACCCTAAAACTATAAAACAAGTATGTACGCCGGAATAGTAATGCACTTAAGAAGATTCGGTTGTTCGATATAAGCCGGTACAGCGTCGTAAACACTGCCGCTCGAACACCCGAAACCTCTCCATCTGGGAAGGGGCAACATTGAACCACACAGGACAACCATAAACGATCATCGGCCGTATGAGGGCCATGTAGCAAATTACCTTTACTCTAGGGTCAAGCCGACTGCTGTAAAACAGCCGTTTCGAAGGCTCCTCTGGCCCTGGTCAGAGCAGCATTTATATGTCTGTCGAAATATAAATACTGATCTAACCAGATACCGAGGTACTTCACTACACTTTTGGTTGCTAATCGCTGCCCGTGAAGATCAACGATGACCATCTTGCGCCAATTCTTGCACGTATCCCTCGTGGCCCTAGCCAACGAAGTCCGGAACAGAATTGTCTCCGACTTCTGGATATTTATTTTCAGTTTCCAGTCGTCGCAATATCGCTCAATCTTGCCGAAATCACGCTGCAAGAGAATTCTAATAACCTCAACCTTTCGGCCGTTCTGTACGCAATTAGATCGTCGGCGTACGCAATTGCCTTAGTAAGACTACCTATCAGATCGCTGGTGTAAATGCTGAAGAGAGTCGGCGAATTCACCGCTCCCTGTTGAAGACCATTTTTAATTAAGAATGTTGTGGTAGAAGTTACATTGCCACTTTTGACAACAAACTTTCTACCGTTAAGCATATCATAAAGTATATACAACAATGGCTTGCTTATGCCAAGCCTGCTCAGTTTTATGTAAATACCTTCTAACCATACGATGTCAAAGGCCTTTTCCAAATGAACCAGAACAGCACCTGTGCTTTGATTTATTCCATTGGATATCAGAAACGAGTTTAGACGCAGCATGAATTGTGTCATGACCCGCCTTGAACCCAAACTGTTTATCCGGAATTATTTTGTTGTCCGCAGCCTACTTAGTCAGAGCCCTATTGATGATCTTTTCGAAAAATTTGCTGATACTCGGAAGACGACTTATCGACCGAAGATCTGACTGGTTGGAGTTGTCCTTTCCCTTTTTCGTGAGAGGATGAACCACAGCGGTCTTCCAATACACTGGATAATATGCATTATTCAGTGCATTATTAAAGAGTGTGGTGTAAATGTCAATTGCCTTCATCGGTAAATGTCTTAGTACAACGTTGAATATACCCTCGACAATTGCTGACTTTTTGTTTTTTATTGTGTTGAAGATGAGCTAAAGCTCAACCTTCGTCACTAACAAGGGACTTGGTCCCATTTGCTCGGCGATTATGGCATTTGCCAAAGAATCGTCATTGAACCGCATGAAACCGCGGTTCTCAGATCGCCATTGTGTCATATCACCTTGTACAATTGCTGGAAAGCAGCTCCCACCGCCTCCACTTTTTCCTTCGGATCTTCAATTATAAAAAAGTCATCGTCAAAGATGGCTTCTTCTGGATCTATTTGCGCTGTCCAGAGTACGCCTCTGTTCTCTTCAGTTCTTTGGAGTTTCAGACACGGAAGGTCATTATCGTTCTTTTTCCTGAATATCTTATTGATTTTAGGGAACATACTAGGGTCACTGGAATTAACTAACCGGATCTTGCGGTCCCAGTACTTGTTAATTGATAGTCTGTAGTTCTCCTTAATCGACAGATTGACATTTTTTATTGACGACTTCAGGGTCCTAACCTCCAAGTCGTGTGGGTCTGTGAGTCGTCTGTACAAGTTTTTGAGTCTTGTCAGTAAGCCACTCTTGTGCCTACGAAGTGCGTCAATAGTCGCGTTTCTGTAAGCGTCCATTTGGTCCCGTTCTTTGTACTTTGGTATTGTCCGTTCCATCGTTCGTTTTATTGTTTCGTCCATCTGTTGTAAATGTTGGTCAATTTCTGTATTTGTCAGGTTTCTGTTGTTTGGTGGGGCTATGTCACTCGAACGAAGTTCTCTCGCTAGGGCGTTGGTGAAACGAGGCCAGCGCATCTTACTGTAATTGTAAGAATGCGTTGCTACGTATTCCTCCAACTCCACGCGTTGGTTCGGAATCTGTATTACAGCAGCCAGTCCGCAGTGATCACTGTCGTACTCGACTGTCTGTAAGCAGTTTCGAGGGTGATTACCCACTTTGCCTGTAACTGTCAGTCTGGTGTCGTACAGCAAAAGATCCAGAAAGGAGCCGGTTCTTGGATACGATGGCTTTTCAGTAGCCAGCAGGTCGACGCCATATTCAACGCTGTAAAGATTCATCAAATTAAAAAGATGGTTACCTCTGGGATTACTATGTTGATTTCCCCAATCTTCATGTTTTGCGTTTAAATCACCGGCCAAGATGAAATAGTTTTCTTCCACGCTCAGTTTAAGTTCCCTAAAAAGAATCTCGAGTTCTGAAGCAAAGTAAGTAACCTGCGGGGCTCCAGCCGCATAAGCCGCAATCATATACATCCGCTTCCCTTGAGTGAGAGAGATGCAACGCAATTGCCAATTTGTTGCAATTTTTCCCGACAATTATTTTTATAATTAAACAAAATCAAACGAAACTAAAAATGAAATTAAAACAAACGAAAAGAAAACAAAACCACTTAATCAAATTTGAACGCGATAGATGAAAATGTAAATGTGCACGAATTTGCCGATCTGTCAAATAACAGCGGCGAAGAAGCGAGAGTCAAAAATTGCAACAAGCAGCAACTCAAGTGCTGCCACCACGACGAGCTCAGAAAGGGGTGGGTTCAGCAATTAACAATTAAACGACGAATTGATTGATTAAGTTGCGTGAGGATGTGATATCACGTTGATATCGAAAATATTGAGTTAATTAGAAATTGCCACAGGGGCGTTCTTACGTTAAGTAAGGCAAAGGGCGCCAGCAATTTTTTTTTCCTGAAATAAAAAAAAAGGAAATTGCAAACCTTTTCTGAAACAAAGAAGATAAAAACACCAACGAAAAAAATACAACCACTATAAAAAGAAAAACAAAATGGAAACTTTTTCTGACAACTTTCTTTATTTATAAATGCCGGAGAAACCTTACACGAGTAGGACAAAAACTCCGGATCTTTTCGAAATTAGATGAAAATTATATTATATAAAAGAGTTTTCTTCCACGCTCAGTTTAAGTTCCCTAAAAAGAATCTCGAGTTCTGAAGCAAAGTAAGTAACCTGCGGAGCTCCAGCCGCATAAGCCGCAATCATATACCTTCGCTTCCCTTGAGTGAGAGAGATGCATACAACGCAAACTTCTAGCGTCTTGAGCTTTCGCAATTCATTGCTGTATACGACTTTATAATAAATGCCTTTTCGTATAAAGAGAGCGACACCGCCCCCTTAAGTGGAGTCGGGCCGGTCTTTTCTTACGATATTGTAATTTTTATGAGTAAATTTGTGCTTGTGGTTTAGCTTGGTTTCGCTAGCCATAAACATATTGGGACTGTAGTCTTTGAACAATTGAAATATGTTGGCTCTCCGTTCAATCCTAATCAGTGAATTTACATTCACAGCTAGGACTTTTAGGCGCGTCTCCGGCAGCGCGCACATTATGGTCTAAATTGCGCCAGGCCAGGCAAGAAAGATGATCTACCCTTTTGCCTTGCTCTTCTTCTACTCTGAACGTCGAACTTGTCGAGTTGTAGAAGCTGAGTAGGGTTTCTCGAGAATTTTCTCCAGATGAGTCCTGAAACTAAAGGACGTTCTTATCCCTCTACCTTTCCCAAAATCATCATCCATTCCCACATAAACACGGCATACCAGCCAACGTTTACGTCACCAACTCCCATCCCACCTCCCACGTTGTAATGGCGAAAAAGCTAGACAGCGCTCCTATCTCCTATGCTCCTTCTCACTCTAGGTAAATTAGCTGAATTGCTGTTACCGAATCCCAATCTTTTCCTCCCATATCAGAATGATGAATTAACATCAACTGATTCCTAACCCTATCTCTTCCTTTCCTACCACCTCTTATCTTTATTGGGCTGGATCTAAGGTGTTAAACGACCCGTGCCGATGATCAGCCTGGCTGGGGGCCCAATTCAAAAATAGCCCAGTCTCTAACGGAGTATTCGGATACCTGGCGACCTCCGGATTAACTAGCCTTATCTGTACATGCGAATCTCTGTGCAGACGGACCTCTTTTCTTCGCAACTCGTGGGATTAAAATGGAAAAAACAAAAAACAAAAACAAAAATTTAAAAGATGATGAGACCGGTATCTCTTCAGGACCGGGCGGCAATTTGGCGTCAAAGCCTGTTGCCGTATCTCTTGCGGCCAGCACAGAGAAGGGAGTAGTGGCTAACCATGGACCCTCCTCTGCAGCTGGCAGCAACGAGGATAGGAAGATAGTGATACCTAATTTCAGTAGTGGCAGGGTTGTGAAAAATGGCCCTACCACTACTAATGAGAGAAAGGGGAAACTCTCGAAAAGCCAATATAGGCAAAGGCGGCGAGCGGCGAAAATCCTGAAGGCCTCTGGTGCATCATCGGGGGCTGAAAGGACACCGCAGCAAACCGCTAGCGTCGAATGGGCAAAAAGCATACTTGCTACAACTAAGACCAGTAAGGACTCTACGTCCAAACGAGAAAGGTCTCTCGAGGGGGCCGTACCGACACCAAAACGGCCTCGGGTGCACAACACCAGCACTCCCCTCAATCCCATCAAGAAAGCCAGTTTCAGTGACGTCGCGAAGGGCAAAGTCGTGGTTGCGGTCATTGACAGGAGTGATGATGATGGAACAATATCGGCTGATCGTTGGCAGTTGGTCAAGGTTAAGCTCTCGGGTGGCTTTTTAAGCATTTTGAGGGAGCTTCCAGGACCAATTCCTTCCATAAGCGATGGGGGTTGGCATCAAGGCCACGTAAAACTCATGGTTTGTGGCGATCAGAGGTCTTGTGAATTGTATAAGCTCGCTGTCAGCCGGTTAGGTGAAGTTTGGCCAGGTGCGAAGCTCGAGGGAGTCGCTAAGGAAGACATTCCTAGCAGACCTAGAGCCCGCATTTGGATCCCAATGGAACCTGCCGGTATCGATGAAATTCTCGAGATGATCAGAGTTTGCAACCCGTCCCTTCCGACGCACAACTGGAAGATAGCCAAGCTAGAGGAGGTAAAGAATCTTTATAGGAGCGCCATTTTGGTACTCAATAAGGAATCTTTGGCTCCTCTAGCCATAAACGAGGGCTCGATAAACTATGGCTTCGAAACCATTAAAATTCGAGTCTATAAAAAAGATGAGGTTAACGCGGAAAGCGGGCCTCCAAAAACAACCGAGGGTGAACTAGCGGTTGGTGGGCCTGGGACATCGTCTTCTCTCTTAACTGAAGGTGACGATGCACCAATGCCCTCTCCAATAGCGACCCCACCCTCTACAAAAGTCGTAGACAGTCCATCCTTAATGGAGACTGAGGACGACCTCAACATGATCCTTTTGAGTGAGGACGAACTCTTGGGTTCATCCTCAGACTCAGAGGATCAGAACAAAACTGTGGTGGAGGTTGATCTGCCTAATTGTAGCCAAAATGCTGCAGTTAGTACAGATTAATCTCCAGCACTCCGTAAAGGCCTCGGCCTCACTTCTTCTCCGGCTGGCGAGAAACGGGGAAGACATTGTCCTGATCCAAGAGCCATGGATTGTGAGATCCGTTGTTTGTGGACTCAGGACTCCTGGATACTACACACTGTGTGTGACAGATAGAGGTGAACCTAGATCTTGCATACTAGTGAAACGTAGCATTAATGTATTTTTACTCCATCATTTCAGTGACAAAGATACCACCGTAGCTAGGCTGGAAACAACCAAGGGAAGTTTCTGGATAGTGTCGGCGTATCTTGGCCATGACCACCTTGGCCCTCTCCCTGGAAAAACCCTGGAGAAGATCGTCGCTGAAGCGGAAAGGCAAAGGATCCGCCTAATTATTGGGAGCGATGTCAACGCTCATCATACGGTATGGGGAAGTACCAATATCAATGACAGAGGTGAGTCTCTTTTTGATTATATTCTTGGTACTAACCTCTTAGTAAGTAATGTTGGGAATAAGCCAACCTTCATAACTAAAACTCGACAAGAAGTCCTAGACATAACTCTTGTCTCAGATACTATACACCATATGATCTTGGACTGGAAAGTATCCAAAGAACACTCGTTCTCTGATCATAGATATATCCAGTTCAATATCAATGTGGATGATAACCCGAGTCCATTGACTTTTCGAAATTATCGGAAAACTGATTGAGCCTCATACAGGAACTCATTACAGAGTTTACTAAAACCTGGACTATCTTGTCCTTCCTCTAACGCTAATGAACTTGACAATAAAGTCAATGACCTTACCTCAGCTATGAACAGATCGCTAGAAATTGCTTGTCCTCTTATACACATAAGAGGAAAGAGGAAACCACAATGGTGGGCCTCAGAGCTTGACTCGCTCAGGAAAGAATGCAGGAAACTGTTTAACCGAGCCAAAGCCGCAAGACTAGCCTCTCACTGGGATTCTTACAAAGAATCCCTAAGAATTTACAAGAAGGCACTAAGGAAATCTAAACGATCTTCTTGGCGATCCTTCTGTGGCACTATAGAAGAAACTTCTGAAGCCTCTAGGTTACGGAAAATTCTATCAACTAATCCAGCGATGCCAAGCTGCTTGAAAAATGCAGACGGCTCCTGGACAAATTCAAGTAATGAATCGCTGAACTTACTACTGGATACTCATTTTCCTGGAAGTTCAGAAGACTTCTGACATAATTGCACCAATCCTTGAGGCAATTTTTACCAGCTGTCTTTACCTGGTCCATGTTCCCTCGGCATGGCGAGAAGTTAAAGTTGTTTTTATACCCAAGGCAGGTAAATGCTCGCAAGTCAACCCTAAAGATCTACGACCTATAAGTCTATCATCATTCCTTCTTAAGACCTTGGAAAGATTGATTGATATCCATTTAAGGGCAAGTATTGATACAAGACTTCTGTCTTCGTCTCAACACGCCTACTGTAAAGGTAAATCGGTGGAAACAGCGCTACATACCTTAGTACGCACCGTCGAATATTCCCTCCATCATAAAGAGTTCACTATGGTTGCTTTCCTTGACATCGAAGGTGCCTTTAACAACGTGGACACATCTGCAATCACATCTGTACTAACATCTCTAAATGTAGAGAGTTCGCTTCGGGAGTTAATTCATTTAATGCTTACTAGCAGAATAATTAACTCAAAACTGGGTAACTCTTCTGGCAGACGATTCGTTAGTAGAGGGACACCGCAAGGTGGTGTTCTATCCCCTCTCCTCTGGAACCTAGTGGTGAATGAAATCCTAACTGGTCTGGATGCGGAGGGTTTCAGAGTGATAGCCTATGCGGACGACGTTGCTATAGCAGTTTCAGGAAAGCATCTTAACACGTTAAAAGAACTCTTACAAAATGCCTTAGATAGACTAATACTTTGGGCTGATCGGTGTGGACTGGGTGTTAACCCACACAAAACCGATTTGGTCTTATTTTCGAGGAGATACAAAATTCCATTTGTCAACCCTCCCCATATTAAAGGAATCCAATTAAAATTCTCAGACGAGGCTAAATACCTGGGTCTTGTCTTAGATAAAAAACTAAATTGGAAACGCAACGTAGAGGAAAGAGTCAAAAAAGATACTGTAGCTCTCTTTTCTTGCAAAAAAGCCATCGGTAATAAATGGGGCTTGCAACCCAGAATCACGCATTGGCTATACACATCGGTAATCAGACCGATTTTAATGTACGGTGTGGCAGTATGGTGGACTGCTTTAGAAAAAGGTATAAACCGAGATAAAGTAAATAAAGTCCAACGTTCAGCTTGCCTATGTATAAGTGGATCGCTTCGCACGACCCCATCTGCGGCACTGGACACCTTACTCTACCTAACACCTCTTGACATCTTTAGCAAACAAATAGCTGCAAGTTCTGCTATTCGCCTCAAAGCTTCGTCGCAGTGGACTAACAACAACATTGGCCACTCCGTTATTCTTAGTTATTTAGAATCAATCCCAAAGCACACAGACTACACCATCCCCCAACTACAATTCGACAGAAATTTCCAGATTTCTATACCTCCCAGATCTTTTTGGGAGGATAGGACATTCCTGGAAGACGAGTCAATCCACTTCTATACAGATGGATCAAAAACAAAAGAAGGGGTTGGTGGAGGTGTGTACTCTGAACGACTGAAATTAAGTCTCTCATTCCGCCTTCCCAATCATTGTAGCGTGTTCCAGGCGGAACTTTTGGCGATAAAAGAAGTCTTGTCCTGGCTTAAAGAAAACGTGATATCGACATCTGATATCCGTATTTTCTCAGATAGTCAGGCCGCTATTAAATCTCTGGATTCTGTCTCTACAAACTCTATAAAAGTCCAGAACTGTCGATCATCTCTAATGGAGATGGCACAACAGTTTAATATTCACCTTTGCTGGGTGCCGGGCCATAGAGACATTCCAGGTAACTGTAAGGCAGATGAACTCGCCAGGAACGGTACAGTACAGCCCATTCTACCACGTTTGGCACGTACTGGCATACCAATCGCTACTTGTAAACTGTTGCTAATGCAAGACGCTGCGAGGAGGGCAGGCACCAGGTGGAACAACATCACCACGTGTCAAGTCACAAAAAACATCTGGCCAACACTGGATTTAAAACGTTCAAGGTGCTTGCTCTCTCTAAGCAGATCGCATATAAGCTCGATAATAGGTGTCATAACCGGACACTGTCTAATAGGAAAGCACGCCATGAGATTAGGCGTATTCTCAAATGACTTCTGCAGAAGCTGTATGGACGAGGAAGAGGAAGAAACAGTTCTTCATCTTCTCTGCACATGCCCTGCTCTGGCTCGAAAACGCAAGAATTACCTAGGAGAATTCTTCTTTAACGATCTAAACGATCTAAATCATATCGGCATAAGCAGCCTCTCACGTTTCGTAAGAGACTCAAACTGGTTCCATTGAGCTTAGGAAGAAACCTCAAGATTCATGTGGTATCACAATGGGCCATCAAACTGGCCTAAGTGTGTCCGTTTCCATCTTGGACAGCCACTTCAACCTAACCTAACCTAACCTTGCTTTGCTCTTTTTTCTGAATTTGCAGCCCTATTAGTTGACCTTGAATGCTCAACAACAAGGCTACAATGTCAGGCTGCACCTCTGGTGCCTTTGGCACGGGGGCCTTTGGGACAACCGTTGGTGGAGCCTGTCTCGTGTTCCCATTCCCTGACACCATTTGGGCGTAAGAGAATTTGGGATCCACGAATTTTTGTGTTGGAGCCTGTCGAACTGTTCGACTTCCTTCGGCTTTTTGACTGGCCTGTTTTTGTTTTATTTCTTGGACCTTAGGACAACCCCTATAGTTAGCCGGGTGCTCTTGGTTTCGACAAAGGACACACTTAAGCTGGGTTAAATCCTCAACCCGCTCATTCCCCAGCTTGCATTCTCCTTCGATGTGGGTTTCTGAGCACCTGACACAGCGCAACTGCATATTGCAGTTGGCCTCTGGCACTTCGTACATTGTAAAATGTCGTCGTGCCTTTTTAGTGTATCCCAGTGTACGGATTGATAGTTGAGGGATTCGATTTTCGTCAGACTCCCAAAACTACTTTGGGGCGATAATGTTACAAGGAACATTTTATAACCCCCTATAACCCCCTCGCCTGGACTTCACCGTAGTGAAAGGCTTGACCCCGATAAAATCGAGATCATCAGTGGCTTTTTCACGGAGCTTATGCCGTTCAGTAGGACCGCCTTTAATTTTTCGCTTTTAGGCGTGAAGCTGAAGAACTCAGCGGTGGCCTGCTTAAGCACTTCTTTAAGTAGCTTGTGTTCGGCCAGTGAGAAGCACTGCACCGAATATCGCTTATCTTTTTCATTTAATATGTTAATTAGAAACTTGCACTGTTTTAATTCCTGCAAGTCAACCCGGTAGGTCCCAATTGGTGGCACCTTCTCCTTTGTGGGCTGTGGTTGTTTCTGGTGTTGCTGCTGCTGCTGCTGTTTCTGCTGCTGTTGTTGCTGCTGCATTGCTTTAGCTGAGGTCGATGGGCCCTCAGAACTTGGGCCTGTCACTGCTGCTCGCGTCTTTTTATTATGTTCCGCTCCTGTGTTTTTGGTAGCAAGCTTGGGTTGTAGTTGTTTTTTGCTGCTGTGTTTGTGGTTGTTGGTGCTGTTCTTTTTGCTGCTGTTGTTTTTGTTGCCGTTGAGCTGCCTCTTGTTGTCGGCGCGCCTCTTGTTTTAGCTTTAGCTGACTGAGGAGGGGCTCTATTTCCTCCTTGAGCTTTGTGAGGTTTTCCTCAAATTGGCTGATTGTTGCTTGTTTGGCTTGCAGGGCCTTTACAAGTGTTGCCTCATCTTGAAGGTCCGCCTCTACCTCCAAAGCCTTCCTTGTCGGCGGGACTGGCTCTGGCTCTTATAGGATTAAATCCCTATTCGGAGACCTGAAGAGCCCCTCTCCACCTTCGGACACATACTCTGTTTTCTCAGACTCGGCGTAGTCTGAGAATTCACTCTCAGTGGTAATTCCTCCCTTACCACTGAGTCTACTCAATTTCTTATTGCATTGACATCAAAATCCTCTGTGTTTTCCATAATTATTGACATCTTCTTCTGAAGAAGCTTGTCGATGATGTAAGAAAATCTGTGGTAACCAAATTCCAGAACTTAGAAATACCCCATAAAGCATTATTGATGCCGAATGACTTGGAAAAATTGATCCGAGTTTTTTAGCTTGCAAGCCTTCGAATAATATCCTTGAGATAATGGCACTTAAGACTTCAAATCTCGCCTTGGTCTATTGTCTAAATCAGAGAATTGCAGTTTGGTGGAAAGTTATCCAAGAGTAATAAAATTTTGGTGTTTCAGTCAAGATAGCTTTTTTCCAGGCGTTCTTTTACTTCTGGGACAAAGTTTTTATCAATCTAGTCGAGAAACAATTACCAATTACAATTACAATACCCAAGCCGCTTGTTGGCTTTGTAGAATTGGAACAAACTATAGTACAGTGAGTCATTCCTTCGATTCCTTATATCCTTCAATCGGGGTACATTTTCAAAATAGATTGGTTTCATCGGCATTATAAATTCTCTGTTTGAATGAGTTCATTCAATTCTTCTACAAAAAGTGTAGCAGCTTCACAGTCAGCTTTTCGTAGTCAGATTCTTTTTCCCCTATTGCTTTCAATTCATGAATTCCATGAGAGTTTTTAAATTTTCCCAGCCAGCCTTCAGAGTATACATAATCAGAGGCTATATTAAGATTTGCATGGACAAATTAAGCCTTTTCCATTATCATTTGCCCTGAAATTGGAACGCCTCTAAATCTTTCAACAAACAATAAATTCCTATAGTTTGGAGAAGTGAAGGAACTTTTTCGGTAGAGTTTAAATAAATACATTTTGTCAAGAAGTAATCTCAAATATTTTCATCACGGTTAATACAAAGTCCCGGTCAATCGAATTCCGGTTAATCGAGTTTCAACAATGCTAATTTACTCCCATATTTAGGTGCCCATACGATGTTTTAAAAATATTTTTTTGAAAAACTTAAACAAAAATTTCATTCGAAGCCTAAATGTTTGTTTAGTTTGTCAAAAACTTAAACAAAATTCTTGGCTGAACTAATTCTTACAATATATAAATAACTAACACTCCCATCAAACGAGCTAGATGTCTGACCTTTCATCGATCAATCATTCAGCCTAACATAAACAAAACATATATAGGATAAGTAAGTCAGACATAAAAAAAAACAACAACATTTAGAAAACCTTAAATTGTATTTTCTTATTCGGAAAGTAAATAATGGTTGGGTTAAGTTTCTCATATTTTTTTCTTCTTTACTTTAATTTCACTTTATTAACTTTCCACATTCATCCATCATCTATGACAAGTGCAAGCAGTGGCACCAAAATTTAATATAATAAGTCCTTTACCTAAATTTTCTTCCTTCCTCTTCCTCATCCTGCTAGACTATATTTGATGGACAAAATGGCGCCGCCATTTGAACTTATGATGTGATATGTTTATGTGTCTGTTAAATTTGAAAGGATAAGATTTCATTATTTATTATAACTACTACCTTCAACCTACCTAATAAAGAAATTCAAAGATTGCAAAAGCATCTTATGATGGTCAAAGTTCATAAAGTCCTTTGCAACGTACTATACGATACTACTTAATATTTATCAAAGCACACAAATTCACTTACTAAAAGTGTCACCAACATATTCCGACTATACCTACACTCCAACAATATACTATGCAGCATAATATGATATTCTGTGTCGTTAAAGTCAATATAATGGACTATACTCTATACACAAGGAAGGTAAAGCTTTAAAAGTCATGAGTCATGACTATATAAGCAAACATATTGAACTTAAGAGTTTGAAGTTGTAGTTTTTTTTTATTCCGGTCAAAGGAACGAAAAAATTTGTATCCTTTGATCAATTTAAGACATTTGCCACACATACATTTATATCATGTATTGTATATTCATATAGCATGCATAGAGGTGCTAGGCAGTGCTACTACTGCTCCTGGTGTTGGTCGTGATAGTGATGTACTCCAGATGAGAGCAATACAGCGCAGTGCTAGTGCCAGCGCCAGCGAGCAATCCGTTTTGGTAGTCTGTTGTTTTATAGTATAGTTTGAATTTGAACGACATACATGCAAATGTTTAGGAACCGGAAACAATCTCCTCTATCCCCGACTACAATCTCTGTTACTGTGTTCAGAAACTCATACAAACATAAACTCATTTTTGTATGTGTTTCTTTCTATTAAACACGTTGAGCTGACGTTGAATGCGAAATAATAGTGTAACACAGAAAAGGACGACGAAAGGATTTTCCTTAGCATAAGGCGGATATGAGATTCATGTGCGTTGTGTCGTGTATTGTAAAGTCTACGATGAAAACTCCAACTCAAACTCCAACTCCGGCAACAATGACAATGACTACGACGACGACTAGGACTATACGATGACGACAACGACGAGTACGAAGCTATATGAAAAGGGGATATCGCAACAACGTGTTCCACACGTCACGTCTCTATTAAGTTTCATCAGGCTATAAAGTATCACATTATTGTGGGACAATTGCCTTCGTTCATTCGTTATAGGACTATATTCCAGTATAAGATATGGAAGAAGGCTGAAACTGAAACGGAAACTAGGAACTAGGAACGAGAAAAGGCCAGCCTTGTAAAAATATTCTCTTTCAGGGTCACAATGCTTTTATATTCTTTTCTTTCAACCTTATAGCAACCCCAATTCAAGCGAAGCAAATAGTTTATGACCCGGCAGCATATGATATCAATGGATGGGATATGTGTAGCTAAAGGATTTCCATCGCACAATCTTGAATGTTTTTTATAAAAAAATATTTTTATTGTTGTTTCCTGGTTATCGCAGGACCGGGCGGCTTTTTGATGCATCAGGCGATGGGGTAAAATGGATTTATTTTCATTTGATTTCACTGAACGTCTTCTTCGTAGAGAAGGACTGTGTTTTAAAAGGGTTTTAAATAAGATAATGTGTTCGAAAGCGTACATATGTACATATTTTCCTGTTTAGGAAAGATGTTCACTTTTTTTAAAGTCAAACTTAAATACAGTGAAGCTTAAGGAGAAAGAGAAGAATGTCAAGAAAAAAGGAAAAACTTAGGCCAATTGTTGGTACCACATAAATCTAGAGAATTTCTTCAAGCCTCAATGAAACTTATTTTAGTACCTCACAAATGTGAAAGAATATTCATTTTTTCTAATTAAATATACAAAATATTAAAAATATTCATAGAAGCAAATTAGATTATTGACGAAATTCCAAAACAAAAACAAAAATCATATTTGTCCCGGGCGCCATTTAACTAAAAGCCTTTCCTTGGTTTTTCTCATCCTTCTTTGAATAATTTAATTTTTATATATATATATGTAAGTAAAAAGTCAATACAATTTGTCTGTGCATAGATAGACACATATACCTATGAGTTTATTCAAAAGCAAATTACTATTTACTATCTTTGTCATCAGAGTCACAGTTGTAGTGAAATTTTAAAGGTTATAGATAAGAACATAATGGTATTGCAAAACGAGAATAAGTTTACCAACGAAAATGGTGGAAAATTGGAATAAATATATATCTACAATGAAATATGATTCTGCCGTTCTGTTTTCAATATCGTTAAAAAATATTTAAAGTTCAGTGAGAAAAAAAAGAAAATGAGAACTAAAAATGATATGAAAGTGATAATAGCCAACGCGTGGTGTTTTTTATGTTTTTGAATTTTTAGGAAAAATAAAGTTTTATTTTAACGGTATAGATAAAAAAGGGACTGATAGTCTGTTTTTTTTTAGCCTAATATAACCTACAACAAAAATGATTGAGGAGATATTGGGTAATATGCATAAAATGTTAGTTTTTATCAGGAGTAAATGATTACGTACCACACCTTTTTTTTAGTGGAAGGTTAAATTAGTTTTTCAGTATGACTTATATGAGATTGTTATGTTAAATGGTTCACCAAAATACAATTTGTAGACATAATCCTAGGCAAAATATATATAATACCTACATTTCTTGATATGTTTTCATTTGGAAAATTGAAGATATTCAAAAAATTATTCAACAGAAATTTTCTTAGAGATCTTAACTTTTGTTTGCTGTTTCGATGTAGACAATTATAATTAATGCGCTACTGAACTTTTCCATTTACTTATTCAAACTTCATATGACATATTTATTTAAAACATTAAAGTGTCCTCTATTTAAAAAAACGAGATACCCAAAATGTGCGGGAGAGTGGTTAAGCATTATTCCTCAAAATAATCGCATGAATAGAACTAACTATGGGAAGAATGAAGCTTTAAGTCGAATGAGTATTTTATATAACTTAAACTGTTCATCGACTGATTTTAATCTAAATAAATAGGATTAAAAAAAATTGTTAGAACCAGTGCTCCACTATCGTGTACACGTTTTTATATTATTATATTTTGCATATAATGAAATAGTTTTATTTCAAAATCTATTTTTGTTAACGAGATTTTAAGTCGGAAACTAATTTTTACCAATTTTAGTAGCATTTCTTAAAAGTTTTTATTTCTTATATCGGGTGATTTTTTAAGAGCTTGAAAACTTTTTTAAAAAAAAAACGCATAAAATTTGCAAAATCTCATCGATTCTTTATTTGAAACGTTAGATTGGTCCATGACATTTACTTTTTGAAGATAATTTTATTTAAATGTTGACCGCGGCTGCATCTTAGGTGGTCCATTCGGAAAGTCCAATTTTGGGTAACTTTTTCGAGCATTTCGGCCGGAATAGCCCGAATTTCTTCGGAAATGTTGTCTTCCAAAGCTGGAACAGTTGCTGGCTTATTTGTGTAGACTTTAGACTTGACGTAGCCCCACAAAAAATAGTCTAAAGGCGTCAAATCGCATGATCTTGGTGGCCAACTTACCGGTCCATTCCTTGAGATGAATTGTTCTCCGAAGTTTTCCCTCAAAATGGCCATAGAATCGCGAGCTGTGTGGCATGTAGCGCCATCTTGTTGAAACCACATGTCAACCAAGTTCAGTTCTTCCATTTTTGGCAACAAAAAGTTTGTTAGCATTGAACGATAGCGATCGCCATTCACCGTAATGTCGGGATGCATGGGCAGTTCTTGAACGGCTTCTGGTTGCTCTTCACTCCAAATGCGGCAATTTTGCTTATTTACGTAGCCATTCAACCAGAAATGAGCCTCATCGCTGAACAAAATTTGTCGATAAAAAAGCGGATTTTCTGCCAACTTTTCTAGGGCCCATTCACTGAAAATTCGACGTTGTGGCAGATCGTTCGGCTTCAGTTCTTGCACGAGCTGTATTTTATACGGTTTTACACCAAGATCTTTGCGTAAAATCTTCCATGTGGTCGAATAACACAAACCCAATTGCTGCGAACGGCGACGAATCGACATTTCACGGTCTTCAGCAACACTCTCAGAAACAGACGCAATATTCTCTTCTGTACGCTTTGTACGCATTCGTGTGGTTGGTTTAATGTCCAATAAAGTAAACTGAGTGCGAAACTTGGTCACAATCGCATTAATTGTTTGCTCACTTGGTCGATTATGTAGACCATAAATCGGACGTAAAGCGCGAAACACATTTCGAACCGAACACTGATTTTTGTAATAAAATTCAATGATTTGCAAGCGTTGCTCGTTAGTAAGTCTATTCATGATGAAATGTCAAAGCATACTGAGCATCTTTCTCTTTGACACCATGTCTGAAATCCCGCGTGATCTGTCAAATACTAATGCATGAAAATCCTAACCTCAAAAAAATCACCCGATATAAACAAATACAAATTGAATGAATGAAATTAATTTGAAGTCAATATCTTCTATTATTCACGAGATATCGAGAACCGAACAACCAAATTTCCGTACTATTTTTTGTAGATTTTATTTTTTTTTATGAAAAAACGGATTTTTATAAAAAAATTTGTTGAGTGTTAAAACCAACATTTTCTATGAGAACAAAATTAGTTTGAAGTCAATGTTTTTAATTTTTGAAAAGATATTTGAGTGGAAAGTAAATTTTGATAAAGTTTTTTTTAGGTTTTTATTTTTTGTATTAAAACTGTCAATTCGATTTTTCTCAAACTTTTACTGAATGTTGAAAACAATATTTTTTATAAGATTAAATTAGTTTAAAGCCCATAACTTAAAGTATTGAAATTTGAGTCGGAAATCAATTCTTACCAACTTTTAGTAATGTTTTTTTTTTTAGGTTTTTACTTACTTTACTTACTTTTTTGATTTATTAAAAAAACCGTTAATTGGATTTTTTTTCCAAAAATATATTATTTGTTTGGTATCACGTTACAATATATAATATGAAATTTAATTCCAGTCGCTAGTGAGATATTTTGGGTTAACCAAAATGTTCACCTTTTTTTATTGAGCTATGGACGACGAAAAAAAACTTCGCGAACGTACGGACATATAGACGTAAGGACGTACGGACGTACGAACGTACGTACAGACGCAAAAACATCTCTCTAAAAATCTTTTATTTCGACTCTAGGGACCTTAAAACGTCGATAAATGTCAACATTTTCAATTTGACAAATCGGACCGATTACAATAACATCCTATGGGAAGTTAATAATATCCTTCTTATTTCTCTTATCTATCATCCTGTAATTTCAGTAACAAATGGTCAATCGTGGTAAGTAAAAATTTAGACTTTTGATATGAGCCTTTTAGTTAAGTATGCATACCTTTTCGAGGTATCATGTAAAAATATACATACATATACGAGTATATGTATGTGTACAAAATAATAAACATTCAATTTTTCACAAAAATTTCATCCAAAGACAATTAAAATATTATGCAATTTAAAATTAAAACCCAATTAAATTCCAAACCTACAGTGTGTGTGTGTGTGTGAGTAGGTAGATGAACTAACTTATTCCCAAAATGCAATTAGTGTGACAGTTTGCATTTTACAAAGCCACAATTATTTGTTCAGCGAGCTTGTTTTTGTTGTTGTTTGTGTTCGTATTTGTGTTCACTTTCTGCTTCTCCTGTTCCTGTGTACTTACACTGTGTGTGCATTTGAACATGATAACTGTTAGCTTTTCCCTTCCGACCAGATTGGTGTTGCGGCGGTAGGCGGTAGGCGTTGGGCGGCATACTGGTGTCTCTGTCCATATATCCGACGAAAAAGGCACCAGGAAAGGAATCCAGGTGCAGTGTTATGTGGTCGGGTATCTGTTTAAATTTTACCAAATCAATGTGCGAATTTAACCGATTTGCGTATTGAAAATAAATGTTGCGGCTTACAGCAAAAGTGGTTAGGAAGGAAAAAGCGAAGAGGAAGAGTTCCAAATATACAAGCATAGATACATAGGTGACTAAATAGGGTAACTTTCATAAGCCTATATGGGTTGGTTAGGTACTGCTACAATGGCACTATGGCAAATTTGTGCGAATAACGGGAGGGCAAGGGGTAGATATGCATTTAAATAAGCTTGATTATAATGATTATACAGTGCTACAATATGGATATTGGCCTTTGGTGAGCTTTCACGCAAATATTTGTGTGTTGTAAGAACCTAGAACCTGCATCATCACCTCTCTCTAGGCCAAATCGACTGAACTTATTATAAAATCCTTTATTTGTACTCTGCTCGTTGGTTAGGTTGGATAGGTAAAAGGTATATGTTTTATTTAATGTCTCATGATTGGAATAAATTGTCCTTTTTCGCATAAATTTAGGTTTGGTAACGGTGTAGGTAGGTTACACAGGTAAATTTGGTATTGTGAAAACTTTAATTTGAAATTAAGGTCAAATTTCATGATATTTTGCGGTAACGGTGTGTTTAATTTATGAAAATTACCATATTTGTGTATAGGTACATATATTGATAAAAATTATTATTAATTAAATTAATAAAAAGGATTGTGTGTCCTCCTTATAAGACATGAATAAAACTATAAATCACAGCATCATTTCTTTAGTCAGTGTTCCCTTAGTGTTTAAAAAGGTCTTGGAAAATTGGCGATTTGCGAAGCTAGCCAAGGCAACCACTTGAACGACGCACGTTTGCATTAACTAGAAAAGCAATAATAATAAATTTTATTGAATTTTAATAAAGAAAACTGTATTTGGTCGAAAAACAAAAATATTAAAAAAGAGGTTGGATTTTTATAAAAAAATTATTGAAAATCGAAAACAATATTTTCTGTGAGGTAAAATAAGTTTGAAGCCAATATTTTTAATTTTTGAAAAGTTGATTGAGTCGGAAGTAAATTTTTTGTAGGTTCTTATTTTTTGTAAAAAAAACTGTCAATTTCATTTTTCTTAAAATTTTTCCGAATGCTGAAAACAATATTTCTTATAAGATAAAATTAGTTGGAAGCCATAATCTCAAATTTTTGAAAAGATATTTGAGTCGAAAATCAAATTTTACCAACTTTTGTTAGGTTTTTAATTTTTTGTAAAAAAAAATGTCAATTCGATTTTTCTCAAAATTTAACCAGATG
The DNA here is from genome assembly GCA_920104205.1 of Eupeodes latifasciatus. Taxonomy (NCBI): domain Eukaryota; kingdom Metazoa; phylum Arthropoda; class Insecta; order Diptera; family Syrphidae; genus Eupeodes; species Eupeodes latifasciatus. The sequence continues at coordinate 84,476,156 of OV049926.1, read as the reverse complement.
TTGAAAACGTTATTCTTCGTTGCACAAAATTGTTTTGGAGATAAAATCATATTTTGTTCGTAAAATTTTCGAGGTGACAAATATTTTTTTTCAGTTTCTTTGATTTATAAAAAAAACCGTTAATTTCAATCTTTTCCAAAAATATACTAATTTGGTATTACGTTAAAAAATATAATATAAAATTTAATTCAAGTCTCTAGTGTTATTGGTTCGTGAGATATTTAGGGTTAACCAAAATGTTCACCTTTTTTTTCAAATTGATATGGTAAAAAAACCACCCACTCAATTTTCTTGAGAGCCCTTTCTGCATCTTTCTGCATTATTATCTGTATACCTAACAAAATTTGTTTGAAGTCGATGTCTCTACTAGTTCTTGAGCTATAGACGACGAAAAAACGTCGCGAACGTACGGTTGTACAGACGTACGGACGTACGAACGTACGTACACACGCACGCACAGACATCTCTCTAAAAATCTTTTATTTCGACTCTAGGGAAATTGAAACGTCGAGAAATTTCAAAATTTCAATTCGAAAAATCGGACCGATTACAATAACTTCCTATGGGAAGTTAATAAGTTTGGGATATAACCCACACAGATAACTTTCCATCCAGTCTGTCGCTCTGTAAAAACTTTAACAAAATGTTGATAACAATATTTTGGGTAAGATACAAAATTTTAAGTCAATATCTTTCTTTGTTTTCTTAATACTTGAGTCGCAAACAATTTCTCATTAGTTTTTTTTTGTTGTTTTTGTAGGTTTTCGTATTTTCTAAAAAAAAAGTTGGCTATTGAATTTTTCTAAAAAAATAACTAAACAATATTTTACAAATAATAAGCATCCAAAAAAGTTCGGGTTCAACTCGGGAACAACCAGAGATTTTTATTCGAAAACCAATTTTTGTAGCATTTTTGAAAAGTTTTTTATTAAAAAAAAAAAATACAGAATCGATTTTTCTAAAAACATAATCTTATGTTAACAACAAAATTTAGCATAAAAATAAATTATTTTGACGTGAATACCTTTATTTATATACGAGGTATCGAAAATTGAACATAATTTTTACCAATTTTGTTTATTGTTTTTTGTAAATTTAATATTTTATGAAAAAATTGCCTGTTAAATTTAAAAAAAAAAATTACTAATAATATTTTTTGAAAAGTGAAATTATTTTGAAGCCAATATCTTTAATTTTTGCTCAACTCAATTTTTACCAACTTTTAGTAAGTTTTTTTTTATTTTTTGTAAAAAATTCGTTACCTACTTCGATTTTTCTATAAATTTAAAAAGATGCCAAAAACGTTTTTCTTCGTTCAATACAATTATTTTGGAGGTAAAATCATTTTTTGGTCTTAAAATATTGGAGATGACAAATATTTTTGTTCAGTATTTTTGATTTATAAAAACCCATTATTTGAATTGTTTTCAAAATTATACTGGTATGGTATCATGTCACATTATAAAATATAAAATTTTTAATTGAAGTCGCTAGCGTCATTAGTTTTTGACCCAATGGTTTGAGCTGTAGGGACAAGGGACAAGGACAGACAGACAGACAGACGGACGCAATCGGGGGATCCTCTTTTTTTTCGACTTTTCTTATATTGTAATGTCATGTTTGATTAAAATCTCGAGTTCGTCATTTTCAATTCGACATATTGGATCGATTGCTATAACTTCCTATGGGAAGTTTATAATTTAGGTAACTCAACAGCTCGCATATAAAACGGGAACTAGTCACTTAAAACTCATTCATTTTTAAGAGTAATGTCAGGGATATTGAGTCAGGCTTATTTGAGAAAGCATGACTACGATGAAAAGATGCCATGACATATTTCGGTGGCTGAAACCGCTTGTGAATAAAAATACAACCTTATCAGCAATGTGAGAAGTTTATTAATTTTGTTTCATTCCAAGGATGAGTCTTTCAGATTTAAAACGGAACAAGTACATGATGCATTTTGGTATACTTAATTATTTACTGAGGATTACAGATTTACAGACAATTATTGTGATCCTTAGAAATAATAAAGGAGGCTGGGTTGCGACCCACACTGATAACTTCCCATCCCGTCTCTCGATTTGTCTTGCTTAAAAGTTTGTCTATATGTATCAATTTTTACCAAATTTGCGTACTATTTGTTGTAGATTTTTTTTTGATTTTTTTATGAAAAAAACGGACTGTTGGATTTTTATAAAAATAAAATGCACGACTGGGTCGCACGAACTTGCTCCTGTATGCAAAGTCTGTTTAAAAAAGCACCTATATAAGATTTAAAATTTTACCTTTAAAACAAGTTTGTCTTCAAAGATTTAAATGCTATTCGATTTGTCAAAAAAACCGCGCGATTCATCCCAAGACACAACTCATCTGAGGACAACTCATCCCGGAAATGAATTGGTATTTACAATAGTTATAGTTATAAACAATACATACATATGTACCAAATGCATTATATAATTTGGATAAAAGATAGTAATCAGCCCTATCATGAATTCCATCGTAGTCGGAATTTTTACGAATCCCGAAAAACTGTATCATGAAATCCGTTCGTAATGCAAAATTGTATGAGATTTTCCACTACGAACGGATTTCATGATACAGTTTTTCGGGATTCGTAAAAATTTCCGATTACGATGGAATTCATGATAGGGCTGAATATAATAAAAGTTTTGTCAATGTAATGCGCTCTTTCGGGCTCACGCACAGGATTTGATCTGGTGAGATGGGAGGGGGTTACATTTAATACAGTTAAAATAATTTAAAAAAAAAAAATATTTTAAGATTCAAAATTTTACCTGAAAAGTAAGTTTGTCTTCAAAAATTTAGATGCCATTTTATAAATCAAAAAACCCTTGATTTTTGAAAAAAATTTTTTGAAAATCGTTAGAGCGGTTTTTTTTTAAATTAATTTTGTATATATAAAATTTTTAAATTTTGTTCTAAAAATATTTTTGGTATGCAGTTGTTTAGTGATTGTAAATATACGCTCTACATTTGAATTTCGTAAAAAAATGTTGACCCGTTTTTGAGATATAGAATTTTGAAAAAAAAAATTCAATATTTTTTTAAAAATCCAAACAATAAAAAATTTCATTTTTGATAATCAAATATTGTAAGGGCAATATAAGAACTTATTCAGAAAAAAAATTATTGAAATCAGTTGATAAGTTGCTGAGAAAATTAAGAAACAAAATAACGGTTCTATGAGCGGTACCTTTCCTGAGCAATACAAAAATAAGTTTTTCTTATGAAAAGAAGCCAAGTTTAAAAATAAAATTTTAGAGAAAATTAAAAAAAAATCTATCGGTTTGTTTTTGAGAAAATTCGAATTTTCGTTTTTTGACCAAAAAAATTGTATGGGGGCCACTGTTAGTTTTGGTCTTAAAAAAAAAATGAAAAAAAAACGCCTAACGCGAATCTGCTGAAAACCTTAACTTCCAAGTTTGAACTCAATCGACCCAATGGTTTAAGCTGTAGGAGCGTGGACAGACAGACAAAACAGACCGGACGGAATCGCGGGACCCACTTTTTTCGACTTCTCTACCATCGTAATATCATGTTTGATTAAAATCTCGAGTTCGAAATTTTGCACGAATGCAAAACTTGCCATATATGTAGTTCCTATATGTCGCAAGTAAAAATTACTGAATATCGAAAACAATATTTTCTGTGAAATAAAATAAGTTTGAAGCCAATATTTTAACCTTTTGAAAAGGTATTTAAGTCGAAAGTAAATTTTTACCAAGTTTAAGTATTGTTTTTTAAGGTTTTATTTTTTGTAAAAAAACTGTCAATTCGATTTTTCTCAAAATTTTTCCTAATATTTCTTATAAGTTAAAATTAGTAAGAAGCCTTTATCTCAAATTTTTGAAAAGATATTTGAGTCGAAAATCAATTTTTACCAACTTTTATTAATTTTTTTTTAGGATTTTATTTTTTGTAAAAAAACTGTCAATTCGATTTTTTTCAAAATTTTACTGAATGTTCACAACAATATTTCTTATAAGATAAAATAAGTTTGAAGCCTAAGTCTCAAGTTTTTGAAAAGATATTTGAGTCGAAATTCAATTTTTCCCAACTTTGAGTAAAGTTTTTTTTTAGGTTTTTATTTTTTATAAAAAAAAACTGTCAATTCGATTTTTCTCAAAATTTTATCAGATGTCAAAAACATTATTCTTCGTTGCACAAAATTGTTTTGGAGATGAAATCATATTTTGTTCGTAAAATTTTCGAGGTGACAAATTTTTTTTCAGTTTTTTTGATTTATAAAAAAACCGTTAATTGGATTTTTTTCCAAAAATATACAATACAATATATAATATAAAATTTAATTCAAGTCTCTAGCGTCATTGGTTCATGAGATATTTAGGGCTAACCAAAATTTTCACCTTTTTTTAAACTGCTATGGTAAAAAAACCACCCACGCAATTTTCTTGAGAGCACTTTCTGAATCTTTCTGTCTTATTATCTGTATAACAAAATTTATTTGAAGTCGATATCTCTTCTGGTTCTTGAGCTATAGACGACGAAAAAACGTCGCGAACGTACGGTTGTACAGACGTACTTTTATCTTTTATTTCTACTCTAGGGACCTTGAAACCTTCCTATGGGAAGTTAATAAGACTGGGATATAACCCACACACATAACTTTCCATCCAATCTGTCGCTCTGTAAAAACTTTAACAAAATGTTGATAACAATATTTTGGGTAAGATACAAAATTTTAAGTCAATATCTTTCTTTGTTTTCATAATACTTGAGTCGCAAACAATTTCTCATTAGTTTTTTTTTGTTGTTTTTGTAGGTTTTCGTATTTTCTAAAAAAAAAAGTTGGCTATTGAATTTTTCTAAAAAAATAACTAAACAATATTTTACAAATGATAAGCATCCAAAAAAGTTCGGGTTCAACTCGGGAACAACCAGAGATTTTTATTCGAAAACCAATTTTTGTAGCATTTTTGAAAAGTTTTTTATTTAAAAAAAAAATACAGAATCGATTTTTCTAAAAACATAATCTTATGTTAACAACAAAATTTAGCATAAAAATAAATTATTTTGACGTGAATACCTTTATTTATATACGAGGTATCAAAAATTGAACATAATTTTTACCAATTTTGTTTATTGTTTTTTGTAAATTTAATATTTTATGAAAAAATTGCCTGTTAAATTTAAAAAAAATATTTTTGTTCAGTATTTTTGATTTATAAAAACCCATTATTTGAATTGTTTTCAAAATTATACTGGTATGGTATCACGTCACATTATAAAATATAAAATTTTTAATTGAAGTCGCTAGCGTCATTAGTTTTTGCGAAAATTCGATTCTTCGACTTTTGACCAACAAATTTGTATGGGGACTACTGTTATTTTTAGTCTTAAATAACTTAAAACGCCTAAAGTTAATTCGAACCAATGGTTTGAGCTGTAGGGACAAGGACAGACAGACAGACGGACGTAATAGGGGGATCCTCTTTTTTTCCACTTTTCTTATATTGTAATGTCATGTTTGATTAAAATCTCGAGTTCGTCATTTTCAATTCGACATATTGGATCGATTGCTATAACTTCCTATGGGAAGTTTATAATTTAGGTAACTCAACAGCTCGCATATAAAACGGGAACTAGTCACTTAAAACTCATTCATGTTTAAGATTAATGTCAGGGATATTGAGTCAGGCTTATTTGAGAAAGCATGACTACGATGAAAAGATGCCATGACATATTTCGGTGGCTGAAACCGCTTGTGAATAAAAATACAACCTTATCAGCAATGTGAGAAGTTTATTAATTTTGTTTCATTCCAAGGATGAGTCTTTCAGATTTAAAAAGGAAGAAGTACATGATGCATTTTGGTATACTTAATTATTTACTGAGGATTACAGATTTACAGACAATTATTGTGATCCTTAGAAATAATAAAAGAGGCTGGGTTGCGACCCACACTGATAACTTCCCATCCCGTCTGTTGATTTGTCTTGCTTAAAAGTTTGTCTATATGTATCAATTTTTACCAAATTTGCGTACTATTTGTTGTAGATTTTTTTTTGATTTTTTTATGAAAAAACGGACTGTTGGATTTTTATAAAAAAAAATTACTGAATATCGAAAACAATATTTTCTGTGAAATAAATAATATTTTAACCTTTTGAAAAGGTATTTAAGTCGAAAGTAAATTTTAACAAGTTTTAGTATTGTTTTTTAAGGTTTTTATTTTTTGTAAAAAAACTGTCAATTCGATTTTTCTCAAAATTTTTCCTAATGTTGAAAACAATATTTCTTATAAGTTAAAATTAGTAAGAAACCATTATCTCAAATTTTTGAAAAGATATTTGAGTCGAAAATCAATTTTTACCAACTTTTATTAATTTTTTTTAGGTTTTTATTTTTTGTAAAAAAACTGTCAATTCGATTTTTTTCAAAATTTTACTGAATGTTGACAACAATATTTCTTATAAGATAAAATAAGTTTGAAGCCTAAGTCTCAAGTTTTTGAAAAGATATTTGAGTCGAAATTCAATTTTTCCCAACTTTGAGTAAAGTTTTTTTTTAGGTTTTTATTTTTTATAAAAAAAAACTGTCAATTCGATTTTTCTTAAAATTTTATCAGATGTCAAAAACATTATTCTTCGTTGCACAAAATTGTTTTGGAGATGAAATCATATTTTGTTCGTAAAATTTTCGAGGTGACAAATTTTTTTTTTCAGTTTTTTTTGATTTATAAAAAAAAAAAACGTTAATTGGATTTTTTTCCAAAAATATACTTGTTTTGTATTACGTTACAATATATAATATAAAATTTAATTCAAGTCTCTAGCGTCATTGGTTCATGAGATATTTAGGGCTAACCAAAATTTGCACCTTTTTTTTAAACTGCTATGGTAAAAAAACCACCCACGCAATTTTCTTGAGAGCACTTTCTGAATCTTTCTGCCTTATTATCTGTATAACAAAATTTATTTGAAGTCGATATCTCTTCTGGTTCTTGAGCTATGGAAGACGAAAAAAACGTTGCGAACGTACGGACGTAAGAACGTACGTACACACGCACGCACAGACATCTTTCTAAAAATCTTTTATTTCGACTCTTGAAACGTCGTGAAATGTCAAAATTTTCAATTTGACAAATCTGACCCATTACAATAACTTCCTATGAGAAGTTAATAATGAGTTTTTCACGCTAAACTTAGCTTTTTTACATTTACAACGAAAAAATATATTTCTGTACTTGTCAATTATTTTAATGTAGTCTTCATCAATTTTCCAAATCAAGCATACGAATTGTTGTTTTTCCTCCAAAAAGAAATTCTATTGTATATTGCATTGCCATCATCCATTGCTGACTTATTATTTCTGCACCATTCAAAAAGTTGCGAGTTTAAAAATTATTATGTGACAGGAATGCCTGAACAACATCATGTACCACTAAAGTATACCTGCTAGCTATTGTGCATGCTTTTGAATTCATTTTTCAGCAGCTAACAAAAATGAAAAACAAATAAAAGTTGTTTTCGTAGCCTTCGAATTAAAAGAAAATCATGGATAGGGGAAATAACAAAATATAAAAAAAAGATACAAGTTTGAAATACTGCAGCCGAAGGCGAATAACAATTTTATGGAATTTTCGTCGATCTGAATGCTGTAATTATTTTTCGCTAGGTTTTTCTTTTCGGCCATCCGCGAGGACGAGAGAGCCTTCGACTTGTGAAGAAATTTTTTTTCTTTCGGGAGCTTCAGCAAACGCTAACAAAAAAATACACGAATTTTGAAATTGGGCTGAAGTACGTTTCAGAAGGCAGATACAAGCTGCATAATTAAGCATACGCCCGTCCGCCAGTGCCTGAAGCATGAAAAACTGTGTTATTTTCTCTGGAAAGTTGTTTCACGTACATAGAACTTTTTTCTGACTTTTAAAATTTTTATGAATGCGAAATAGCAAAACATGAACATTGAACTATTTTTATAGCGTACCGTGAGCATAATGATGAAATTAATGTGTGAGATGAGATTTTTTAATAGTGATGCATACATTTTAATCAAATGCTTTGTTTCTTATACTTTATGGGTCTATAAGACAATAACATAATAAAAGAAAACAATTTTTCTTGGCTGTAATTTGCAGTTAGCATTGAACAATAAAATTTGAATATTCCACGATAAAACAAAAATTTAAATTAGGTGGCGCAACGGTTCGTAAAGAGGGCCTAGTGACCTATAACTGTCAACTATTTCTGTGTGCGAGTTATTTCAGGGATGTTCAGGGATGTCTACAGTTCTTATACCGAATTCGAAAGGCTAGTTTCATGACAAGAATTATTCTTGGAGTATTTGGCAATTCCTAGTAAATGTTCCATAATATTTTTCTAATATGGTAATTATGAAGAAAAATAGGTAGGTTAGGTTGCTTTGAAAACTTGATATTAAGCCTTTTAGGAAAAATGGTGTCGTAAGCAACAAATCAATATTTCAATGTGTTTTAAACTTCCCATAGGATGTTATTGTGATCAGTACGATTTGTCGAATTAAAAATTTTCTCGACGCCCCACGAAGGTCCTTAGAATCTAAAACTAATATTTTTAGAGAGATGTCTGTGCGTCCGTGTGAACGTACGTTCGAGATACTATTTTTCGTAGTCCATGTTTCAAGAACCAGCAAAGATATCGACTTCAAATACATTTTTTTACAGATAATATTAACGCGTTATCCGTTATTTGCGGTTTCAAAAGTATAGGGCTGGAATTCGACATCTTTCAAACTAAGTTGTTAAACCAATTTTCTTTTTCAGTCGAAAGTCTGACATTTACGAAAATGGACCGCTTAACTATTGCACAACGCATACAAACTGTTAAAAACTACTACATACAAAAATGGTGACTCTGCCACAGCCACATATGTGGAGGAGAATATGGTTAACATAATCTACATCAATTGGGTGCTTTAACAACAAGCGGTGTACGTCGATTTTTCGAACAAAATTGTCTTCAGCGATAAAGTACATTTCTCAGTCGGTGGGTATGTTAATAAACAAAATTGTCGTATTTGGGGTTCTGAGAATCCTCAAGTAATTAAAGAGAGGCCATTACATGCACAAAAAGTCACTGTTTGGTGCTCTCTTTGGTCCGGAGGATGATGGAACGACTGTTACCGGCAGTTCGGAGTGTTATGGTCATATGATAACAGACTTATTTTTGTCTGCTATTGAAGAATACGACTTGGAGAATATTAGGTTTCAACAAGACGCCACATGCCACACAACTCGAGTGTATATGGCTTTATTGCAAGGGACATTTGCCGCGTAATTTCTCGTCGTGGGGTTATCAACTTGCCACCAAGATCATGCAATTTGACACCGCTGGACTTTGTTTTTGTTGGGCTACACGAAAGACCGTGTTTTTGCAAATAAAGCTTAAACTCTTGAGCACTCAAAAAGTGGTCGATGCTTGCAACAATTTGCTTGGTTGTCATTTTAATGATGTAGTGTATCACACATAATGTCAACTGTCAAACTTTATAACATAGGGTTTTCTTTGGCACGGGTAGATTTTGGCGCCCCATGGCTGCCATTTTGTTTTGGTAACATCTGTCAAATCTTTTGTTTATTATTAAGTTGCACATGATGCCAAATCATCATGTCAAGTTACACAACTGAACAGCACGATGAAATGATAAAACTTTATTATCAAAATGAGTGTTCGCTAACGCAAACGTTGCGCGCAATGCGCCCATTTTACGGTAGACGTGGTGACCAAATTTGAGACAACCGGTTCAGTTAACAATCAGCCAACAACCATACATTCAAGGAACGCAAGATCGGCCGAGAACATTGCCGCGGTCCGTGAAAGTGTACAGCAGAACCCGAGGCAGTCTATTCCTCGCCGTGTACAAGAACACGGCCTTTCGCAGACTTCAACTTGGTGAATTTTGCGTCCGGACTTAGGCCTACACCCGTACAAGATCCAACTGACCGAGGAGTTCAAAGTTCATGACATGACCATAAACAACGCCGTTTGTTCGCTGACTGGGTTTCGAACCGTTTGGAAGAGCACTCCAATTTTGGCCGAAAAAATCATTCTTAGTGACGAGGCGCATTTTTGGATGAATGGCTGTGCTAACAAGCAAAATTGCCGTAAATGCACGGTGACCATCCGTTCATTATTATAATGAACAGTTCATTATTTGAAGAAAATGTTCATTATGCATTATAGTGTGTTGGAATCGGAAAACATAAAAATTTTCATTATTTTAGAAATTGCTCATTATTTGTTCATTATTTTATGATTTTTTTTCTTTAAGGAAAGCCTAAGCATGAAAACCATTAAATGTTTAATAAAAACGTACCCTTACATCATAATTCGTAGTCTTTCTTTTTCGGAACACTTCCTAATCTCACAATTACAAAAATCAGATCATATTATACATCCTAACATACAGGGGAAGTTAAACTAATACTCTTACACTTGCGCACAGGATGACTTTCACCCCTGGAAATTAATTTTACCATTGAGTCTTACTGACCATGACAATGGTAAAAATAACTTTAAGTGAATGTGAATGAAACTCATCTTTTTTCCATTTGGACTAGTTATGGCATTTTGCATAAGTAATTTTGAGAGTGCACTCCGACTGTTGGAATTATTGCATTGTTGAAAAACCCTTCACTTCAAAAATAAATGAAGAGTAAGAATTACACTCCTTCCTGGGACAAAGTGGAGTTGAGTTTAATGTATGTATATTGTATATTATGAAAAAGAGAAGCAATATTTCATTTAATGACACTGATGTTTTCGACGAGTTTTCATGTGTACAATATTATGTTTCTTCAGAAAATATTTTTGAATGGAAAGAGACCCAATTGAGTGCTGGATGTAGGTGGGTTCAAATTTTTAAGTTTTTCAATGAAAAAATGATACAGTATGAAAACATTTCAAAAATCGTAGAGTTTTGTTTATGCCTTCCTGGGTCTAATGCCCCTATAGAGAGAGTTTTCTCAATTGTAAACAATGTATGGGCAAATAAAAAAAAAAACATATAAAAATTGAAACAATCAGGTCCATTTTAATTTGCGAATGCAATTATGAATTAAATTGCATCGAATTTAAGAATTTTTAAAAAGGAAAGCCTGAATTAATTAAAAAAATGTATTCTTCCGAAAAGTACTTATTTTAACAATATAAATAAATTGTAATTCAATGTCAAAGTTGTTTTATTAGCCAATATGATATAAAAGAGTTTAAGGTTTTGTTTATTTTTTTTGTAAATAAGTTAGAGACTGAAAAAATCTATTATTTTTATGTTTGTTTTGTTTATTTTATAAATACGTATACATACCTAATTATACTATATTTATTAACTAATTTATATAATATTATATTTATTTACTACTAGCGGACCCGACAGACTTCGTCCTGTCATAAAGATTTGTAGAGTTGCAGTTTTTGTTCCTACGTATTTTATAGTCGTGGCTTAACATTCTCCTGAACAGAACCGTCACCCTGGTGATAGGGCGTTGTGAATAAAACATAATTAAATGAAACATATATCGGGTGATTTTTTTGAGGTTAGGATTTTCATGCATTAGTATTTGACAAATCACGCGGGATTTCAGACATGGTGTCAAAGAGAAAGATGCTCAGTATGCTTTGACATTTCATCATGAATAGACTTACTAACGAGCAACGCTTGCAAATCATTGAATTTTATTACCAAAATCAGTGTTCGGTTCGAAATGTGTTTCGCGCTTTACGCAAATTTTATGCGTTTTTATTTTAAAAAAAAGTTCTCAAGCTCTTAAAAAATCACCCATTATGTATTTACTGTCCTCCATTGAAAAGAGGACATTGTTTAATATAATGGGTGATTTTTTAAGAAACCAATCGCGTTGAAATCTCCAATTACGAGCAATATTTTTAATCTTAAATGTGCAATACCTGTATCTAATATGTATAGGTATTATATAGTAGTTCACTTCTTCATCATTTGCTTTATTAGTTGTTGCGAACATTTGTATCAAGAACATGTGACCGTTTCCTATAATTTTACTTTAAAAACTTGTTCTACTGTGACCTCTTAAAAAACACGTTACCGGAATTAAAAAAAAATGAAATATATTTTATTTGCAAGTCAAAAAAACATAACAACACCAATAAACAATCATATATTCTATGTTTTATATTTTATACCTTTAAAAAATAAAAATAGATAAAATAAATAATATCCGTTTTGTATAACAATCAATTGCAATACAAAATATCAATCAATTGATTTGATTAAAAATGAATCATACAAAATAAACTACATAAATGCATATGTACTTATATATTTACCTATTATTATTTTCCATATGTAAATATTTGTTCAGTTATTTATGAAGGCTTGTACGAAAAGAAAAAAAAAATCACAATATTAATCTCTTTTTATACTTTTTATATAAATAAAAAATATTTATTTCTTTTCATAGCAACCAATTTCAATCACATGTAAACCTAACAGTTGGTATACCATATACCTATGTATCGTATCCATAATGAAATTAAAAATAATAAATACGAGTATTCTTTTTTTCTGTTTATGTTTACAGACAGACACTACCAATCTATTAATTGAAGACGCGCCATGATATTATAATGTATGTATTTTAATACATAAAACAAATTTCCATTCAAATTAAAATTCTCAATTTTAAAATGTTGATTTTTTCAATAAAAATTTGTATCCGTCACGACTATAGGTAAAAATAGGCTGGGATGCGACCCACACTAATAACTTTCCATCCCGTCTGTCGGTAATAGTTTGAAGGTTTTCGTGTTTTGTTAAAAAAGTTGTCAGTTGAATTATTCTTAAAAATTTAAAAATTACCAACAATATTTTGCATATACGATGAAATAATTTTTATTTCAAAATCTATTTTTGTTAACGAGATCTTTAGTCAAAAACCAATTTTTACCAATTTTAGTAGCATTTTATTTCTTAAATAAACAACTACAAATTAGATGAATGAAATTAATTTTAAGTCATTTCTATTGTTCACGAGATATTGTGAAACGAACATCAATTTTTACCACATTTGTAGATTTTATTTTTTTTTATAAAAAAATGGACTATTGATTTTTTATAAAAAAATCACTGAATGTCGGAATCAATATTTTCTGTGACATAAAATTAGTTTGAAGCCATCTCAAAATTTTATCGAATGTGGAAAACAATATTTCTTATAAGATCAAATTATTTAGTTTGAAGCCATAATCCAAAACCAAAATTATCACTTTTTTAAATTGCTATGGTAAAAAAACCACCCATTTATTTTTTTGAGAGTCCTTTCTGCATCTTTCTGCATTATTATCTGTATAACAAAATTTTTTTGAAGTCGATATCTCTACTGGTTCTTGAGCTGTCGACGACGAAAAAAATGTCGCGAACGTACGGACGTATGAACGTACGCACACACGCACGCACAGACATCTCTCAAAAATCTTTTATTTCGACTCTAGGACCTTGCAACGTCGAGAAATGTCAAAATTTTCAATTCGACAAATCGGGCCCATTACAATAACTTCCTATGGGAAGTTAAAAATAGTATTTCTTGTTATTGGCATTTGATTAAAATAAATCATTGTAGACTAAATTTAATCCTGTTAGTCAAAGCTTGCATTACCTCAAAAAAAACTATATATGTTATTAAAAATATAAAATTTAATTTTGTGGAAACTAATGACTTTTATAGAAGTTATTGGAATTGCGAAGCACTTTTTAATTTGAATTCATTTCAAAATTTGGCAAATTACCGATCATTGATAATCATCAATTTTTACTTGCGACATATAAAAATTTTATTGGATTCGTAAAAAAATTCAAACTCGAGATCTTAACCAAACATGAGATTACGATGTTGGAGATGTCGAAAAAAGAGTACTGCTCCAAAAGGGTACCCCCCATAGAAACGTTATATTATGATTAAATTTTCTCAGGAACTAATGAACGGATTTTAATAAAAGCTCTTATATTGTTTTAATAATATTTAATAATCAAAAATGTGGAAATTAAAAAAAAAATATTAATTTAGAAATTCGTTATCTGAAAAACCGGTCAATATTTTTTTAAGAAAAGCAAATGCAAGATGTATATTATAATATGTTCTAAATAACTGCATACTAAAAACATTTTTAAGCAAAAATTTAACAAATTTTTGTATAGAAAATTAAAAAAAAAAAGTCTATCGATTTTCAAAAAAAAAAAATTGAAAAATTAATTATTTTTTTTTTTGATAAATGAAGTTGCATTTAAATGTTTGAAGACCAAATTATTTTTCTGGTATATTTTTGAATCTTAAATTATAGGTAATATTTTTAAACAGACACCTTAATTACAGAAGCAAGTTTTAGCGACCCGTTCGTTTATTTCATTTTCTATATGCAAAGAGTTTCGTCCAATTTCTCTTCTTCCCTTTCTCTCCAAGGTCTTGGAAAGGATTATACAAAAGCAAATAAGAATTCATCTTAGTGGAGCCAATTTACTGACACCTTTTCAGTCTGGTTTTCGTCGTAAGCATAGCTGTACGACAGCACTAATCACTGTGACTGAAGACCTAAGGCAAGCTATTGATGACGATAAGGTGAGTTTTTTGGTTCTAATGGATTTTTCAAAAGCTTTTGACACAGTTGACCACTCTATTCTTATACGTAAGCTAAAACACCATTTTAATTTTTCGTCTTCTGCAACAAATCTGGTACTTTCATATCTAAGTGATAGAAAGCAGGCTGTGTCCGTCTCCAATACGCTCTCTCCGTTTTTGCCAGTCTTGAAAGGTGTTCCACAAGGTTCGATTTGGGCCCAATTCTTTTTTCGCTTTATATAAATGAACTACCATCTATTTTGAAGTTCTCCCTCACACACATGTATGCAGATGATGTGCAACTTTATTTGAGTAGTTCGCTTGGTCTTATTGAAAATTGCATCCATAACATAAACCAGGACCTTCAAAGCATTCACACTTGGTCGTTGCAAAATGGCCTGTTCTTAAACCCCACCAAAACTAAATGCTTAGTTATTTTCAAACGGTCTCTGGATCTCTCTTATTTCCCTCGATCAATGCTTGATAATGCCACTATTGAATTTGTAGAGACAGGTAAGAATCTTGGAGTAGTTTTTAACAGGTTGTTAACATGGAAAAATCACATTAATACTACTGTTAGTAAGGTATATGGAGCTCTTAGAATTCTTCAAAATTCCCAACACATAGCACCTATAAATACTAGAAAGATGCTAGCAAAAACATTGATCATCCCTATACTCACGCATGGTTGTGAAATCTATTGTAACTGTGATGCTGAGAGTAGACGAAAACTTACAGTTGCGTTCAACAACACAATAAGATACGTATATTGTCTAAAAAGGTATGACCACATCTCTGGCTTTGCTAACTCTTTATACAAAATGCAGTTCAAGCATTTTCTTCACTACCGAACCCTTCTTTTTCTTTTTAACCTTATGCAGACGCGTCAACCACAGTACCTTTTTTATAGATTACAATTCCCAATTTCTAATAGATCAAATACACTTATAATCCCACGACATTCATACCTTACATCCGAGCGACAGTTCTTTGTCTACGCCATTCGCCTTTGGAACTCCTTGCCAAGTGATATAAGAAGACTTGAAAATGTTAAAATATTTGAAAACAAACTTAAACCCTACTTTTCTTTGTTTTAGTTATTTGTGATGTTTTACCTTTAATAATTTAATTTAAATCAATGGTGATACCAATTAAATTAAACTGATCATTTTTGTCCATTAAAATGTAATTTCTATTTTATAATTTTGCATATATGTACTTGCTTGCTATTGTATTAAATTAAAGTTAGCTTTTGTTATCAAATTTGTACATTATTTAAGCTATCACTTTTTAAAAAGATATTGTATCTTAATGTGTATAGCATATCAATGAATTAAATAAACTAAACTAAACTAAACTATATTGACTTTAAAATATTGGTTTTGTTGATTCGAGTTTCATATAAATAATAAAAAGAGTAAGAGCAAACCGAAAAAGTATTGTGAGATTGAGAACTACATGAGCCTTAAAAGAGCTAATTAATTTTGTATTAAAAAAAAATAGGCTGTATTGCGACCCATACTGAAAAGGTTTTCTTCCTAGCAATAAAATTGCACTTTTTCCAAAATGAATGTATCACGTCAGGTTTTTGAGATATTACTATTTAAAATTCCAAATACACGGATAGGCTTTTTGAGGCTATCAAAATTTATGAAGTATATATCCGTTACTTTAATATTAAGTTGAAATATTTAACTACATAAATTAAATGTTCGAAAAATTTTCAAAAGTTGTTAGATTTCACCTGTCTTACAAAATTCTAAAAGAACAGAATAAGGCAAAACGGTTTGAAAGTAAGTTTTGTGCTTGTAATGAATCTGTTGTCTAAAAATTCTATTATATTAAGTTTTTGATATATGTATATATTACAAAATTTAAAAATAATGTTGAAAACAGGTATTTTTAAGCCATGAGCAAATAGTTAAAACTTTGATTTTAAATTAGTTTACATTTTTTTTTTTTCAAAACTATGGAATTATCAAATGCAAGGTTTTCTTTAAATAACCAAAACAAAAGACTAATAACTAATGAGAATTTCAAGAAACTGAGTAAGATACTAAAATGATTTCAATTCTGTCTACTGTCTATAAGAGAAAGTTTAGTAGATACTTTTACAAAATCATCATAAAACTTATTCTTAAGAGATATTTTGAATTTTATCTTAGCCTTAATAACCCTGTTTTTGGTTGTTTTTAGTATTCTTAAAGGGGCGTATTTTAAAAAGCTGATGTGATAGAAATATTTGAAGTTTAGATTCGAAATAAGGACATTCTAAATATTTCAAAATGTATTCTTTTGTTTGTGGGACAGAAAAACAAAGTTATTTTTCAACCAGTGTAATTTCCCATTGGTCCTTTTAATTGTAAGCAAATAACATATTTTTTGAGCCGTATTAATATTTAAAAAACTCTAAAAATAAGCAATCAAAAACTGAATTGTATGCTTTTTTCTGTGCAGATATTTGAAACGTTAAATCAATTTAGTAATATTTTTGGTAGAACTTTAATTTATGTACAACATAATATTGTGAATTTGACATTTTTAAGAAAATTTCATCAAATGTTGACAGCAATTTTTTTTAAATATGAAATAAAATAAAATTGAAGTCAATGGCTCAAAACTTGAAACGATTTAGTTAAATTATAAAGCTATTTTGAGTAATTTACTAAGCTTACAAAAATGATTAAGCTTATTTTAAACGATTTAAACATATTTCTATCTCTTAATAAGTTGCTAAAGTTAGTAACACTAAATGACTACTTTAACCTTTAATTTTAGAAAAAATGTCTTGACAATTTTACTTGAAAGTGTTAAATTATGTCTTTCTTTTTAATTGATGAGATACAATTTTTTTGTTTTAAATTAATAAAATGTTTTTGGAAGACGAAGATTTCAAAATATTTGAGAATGCGGCTTTGTGCAGAAAAGTGTAATATTTTAAGTCCCAAGCAAGTCTCTGCAAAGTATTGGATAATGGAACATTTTACTCTAAGTATAGATTTGATAAGATGACAATTCGGTTGAAAACCCAAACACCTTAGACCAAATTACAAATTGTAGGCTTAAGGTTTCGCTAGAATTACACGAAATATGCTTTAGACTGATTAGGCTGATGTTGAGATTCTTGATAAAATTGGTATTTTATCTTCCTGAAAAGCAGCATTTAAATTTTTTAACTCAGGTGTCTGAGTTTATCATAATGTTCTAATTCTTTTGCATCATTTCAATGTTATTGTTTTTGTTGATAACAGTTTCCAACAGCAACATGATGAATCCTAAGTTAAAGTATGGCTATTAAGAACACTTATTTGGAAATGAAGTTCATTAGAGCGACATAGAGTGTAAATAGATAATTTATAACAAAAAACTATAGATGAACAAATAATTGAACATCTATGTATGTATGTATGTAATAATAAATAATAACAATAAATTATAACAACTATTCATCAACTCACTTTAAAAGGTTAGCTCGTAAACCTCTGCAGTGTGAGCCGAGGTTTTATGATTAATTGTTTTTTTTTACTAATTTAAATAGGAAAACATTTATTTTACTTAGTGGGCTTAACAATTGTCTACCGATATATAGATTAATATATAAATTAATCTATATTTAAGTGTTTAAAAGATTATAAATTATTAATTTAATTGCTTATTATATTGAAAAAGCAATTTGTTGGTACAATAACAAACTTCATAAAATTGTACCTAGTACAGATTAGAGTTACTTTTTTAATTCCTCATATAATAAACTTTAACAGTTCCGTTTCCGTATGTTCCAATAAATATCATATCTTCAATTCCACACTTATTACCTGTATATCAAAATATTCACTTTCCATTTTCCATGTCACGATTCACAGCTTAAAAGATTTTACATTTATTAAATTACTTTCGAATGTGGTTTTTCAAGATGCCATTTTGTATTTTACAATTTTTACAGCTCATATATTTCACACTCTATATTGTAAATTTTACACGCTTTAATTCATGCTTCATTAAAAATGAAAACACTTGACTTTACATTTACTTTCTTTTATTTTATTTCATTTTCTATAGGTAAATAAAAAATCTCTTACATTAGATTGTTAACACTTTTGAGTTGCAAAAGTATAACGTTTGAAAGTTATTACAATGAGACAAGAAAATTAACTTTATTAACTTCCCCTAGAAAGTTATTGTAATCGGTCCGATTTGTTGAATTGAAAATTATGACATTTCTCGACGTTTCAAGGCTCCTAGAGTCGAAATTTAGAGATGTCTGTGCGTCTGGTGTACGTACTTTTGTACGTCCGTACGTCTGTACGTTCCCACGTCTGTACGTTCGCGACGTTTTTTTCGTCTTGGGCGTTGGGCTGTCATGCAAGGGGTCTTGGGTTCAATCCCTGCCTGTGTCACCTAACTTTTTTCACGGGTACTGCCTCTTGCAAGGAATTGACAAATCCTCCAAGAGTAATTCTTGTCATGAAAAGTGCTTTCTCAAATTAGCCGTTCGGATTCGGCATATAAACTGTAGGTCCCTACCATCTCTGACAACATTACTCGCACACAGGAATGGTTGAGAGTTGTAAGTCATTAGGCCCTGGTTCTTCATGGACTGTTGCGCCACCTAATTTATTTATTTAATTTTAGAAAAAGGTGAAAATTTTGGTTAACCCTAAATATCTCACGAACCAATAACGCTAGTAACTTGAATTAAATTTTATATCATATATTGTATCGTGATACCAAACAAATATATTTTTGGAAAAAATTCAAATGAACCGTTTTTTTATAAATCAAAAAAAACTGAACAAAATATTTGTCACCTAAAAATCTTACGAACAAAACAATTTTGTGCCACGAAGAATAACGTTTTCAACATCTGGTAAAATTTTGAGAAAAATCGAATTGACAGTTTTTTTACAAAAAATAAAAACCCAACAAAAAATTTATAAAAGGTGGTAAAAATTGATTTTCGACTCAAATATCTTTTCAAAACTTTGAGATATTGGCTTTAAACTACTTTAATCTTTCAAAAAATATTGTTGTCAACATTCAGTACAATTTTGAAAAAATCGAATTGACAGTTTTTGTACAAAAAATTAAAAACCTAAAAAAATTAACAAAAGTTGGTAAAAATTGATTTTCGACTCAAATATCTTTTCAAAACTTTGAGATAATGGCTTCTAACTAACTTTAACTTATAAAAAATATTGTTTTCAACATTAGGAAAAATTTTGAGAAAAATCGAATTGACGGTTTTTTACAAAAAAATAAAAACCTAAAAAAAATAATAAAAATTGGAAAAAATTGATTTTCGACTCAAATATCTTTTCAAAACTTTGAGATATTGGCTTTAAATTAATTTTATCTTTTAAAAAATATTGTTGTCAACATTCAGTACGATTTTGAAAAAATCGAATTGACAGTTTTTGTACAAAAAATTAAAAACCTAAAAACAATTAACAAAAGTTGGTAAAAATTGATTTTCGACTCAAATATCTTTTCAAAAATTTGAGATAATGGCTTCTAACTAACTTTAACTTATAAAAAATATTGTTTTCAACATTAGGAAAAATTTTGAGAAAAATCGAATTGACGGTTTTTTACAAAAAATAAAAACCTAAAAAAAAATAATAAAAATTGGAAAAAATTGATTTTCGATATAAATATCTTTTCAAAACTTTGAGATATTGGCTTTAAATTTATTTTATCTTTTAAAAAATATTGTTGTAAACATTCAGTTAAATTTTGAGAAAAATGGAATTGCTAGTTTTTATTACAAAAACAAAAACCTAAACGAAATTAATAAAACTTGGTAAAAATTTACTTCCGACTCAAATATCTTTTCAAACATTAAAAATATTGGCTTCAAACTTATTTCATCTCACAGAAAATATTGTTTTCGACATTCAGTAAATTTTTTAAAAAAATCCTACAGTCAGTTTTTTCATAAAAAAATAAAATCTACAAAAAAATAGTACGCAAATTTGGTAAAAATTGATGTTCGGTTCTCGATATCTCTCAAATTAATTTCATTCATCCAATTTGTATTTGTTTATATAAGAAATAAAAACTTTTAAGAAATGCTACTTAAATTGGTAAAGGATTGCTTATATGCAAAATTTTTTTGGTAATTTTGAATTTTATAAGAATAATTCAACTGACAATTTTTTTAACACAACAAGAAAACCTACAAATTTTTAAGCAAGACAAATCGAAAGACGGGATGGGTTATCAGTGTAGGTCGCATCCCAGCCTCTTTTTTTAAATTAACTTTATCCTAGGAAACACCTTTTTATACAGAGTTAAGCCTTAATGCTATATCTTCAGTCAATCTGAGTTTGCAAGAAAAGTAAAGCTGCAAATCATCAGCATACATGTGCAAATACGCTTTTTTAATACTTCAAGGTAGTCCATTTATAAATATTATAAAGAGCAGTGGATCCTGAAAAAAGGAGACCCTCTAAACTGCACCAACTATAGAGGAATCAGTCTACTTAACATCGCCTACAAAATCTTCTCTGCCGTAATATGTGAACGTCTAAAGCCCATCGTCAACAACCTGATAGGTCCTTATCAGTGTGGTTTTAGACCAGGAAAGCCCACAGTCGATCAAATATTCACATTACGGCAGATCATGGAAAAACCCAAGAACACCAAATCGACACCCACCATCTTTTCATCGATTTCAAGGCCGCATATGACAGCATCTACAGAGACGAGCTGTATAAAGCCATGTCTAGTTTTGGCATCCCTGCCAAACTCGTCCGTTTGTGCAGGATGACCATGGATAATTCACGCTGCTCCATAAAGGTTGGAAACAACTTAACAGAACCTTTCGATGTCAAAAACATCGTACTTGAAAGAATAGTGCAAAGCTCACACGTCAATACTAGAGGCACTATCTTTCAAAAGTCTGTCCAATTACTAGCATATGCTGTGCTGATGGCATTGACATAATCGGAAGAACTCAGCGTGATGTCAATGGGGCTTTTGTGAGCATTAAGGCAGAGGCGGCAAAAATGGGTTTAACGGTTAATGAGGGCAAAACAAAGTACATGCTGTCGTCAAGAAAGAACCTACAACACCTTGGTCAAAACGTCACCATCGACAGAAGTAACTTTGAGGTAGTCAAGGACTTCGTCTACCTAGGCTCCGCTGTAAATGCAGAAAACAACACCAGCGCTGAGATCAAACGAAGAATAACTCTTGCTAACCGCTGTTTCTTTGGGCTAAGAAAGCAATTGAGTGGAAAAGTCCTCTCTCGAAGGACCAAAGAGTTGCTATATAAGACCCTTATCATCCCCGTCCTGCTATACGGTGCAGAAGCATGGACTATGACAAAAGCGGATGAAAGCACCTTGGGTCGTTTTGAGAGAAAAGTTGTTCGTGTGATCTACGGTCTCGTATGCAACGAAGGGGAGTGGAGGAGAAGATGGAACGACGAGCTGTACGGGCTGTACAGCGACGTAAACTCAGCCAGAAGGGTAAAAGTCCAACGACTAAGATGGCTGGGTCACGTAGAGCGCATGGAAACCAATGCTCCGGCTCGGAAAGTCTTCGAATCCACGCCCACAGGACAGCGCAGTAGAGGGAGGCCGCGGATCAGGTGGCGCGCACAAGTGGAAAGTGACCTAACCTAACTTGGAACGCGAAACTGGAGACATCTAGCTAGGGACCGAGCTAAATGGAGAAGTTTGTTGGGTGAGGCCCTAGTTCACACAGGACTGTAGCGCCACCTTAAGTAAGTAAGTAAGTGGACCCAATACAGATCCCTGAGAAACTCCACTCAATATATTGATACTAGGAGAATATTTTCATGGTTGCATAAGTTACTAAATCATTGCTGATAGAAGTTCGGATATCATCTGATACTTTCATCAACGCAGATAGACAACTATGCTTAGGCCTATGCTTTCAAGAAACTAGAAAGTTGAAAGAGTGAAGAAGTTTTTTCATGACTTTTGAAAAATATTCTGGTGCAAAAAGTTTGGTACCCGGTGGTGGTTTGAGAACGGTAATAACTTTCACGAATTTCCATACCGAAGGAAAACATTATATCAAAATGACCAAACCAGCCGATTTAGATTTTATATACTTGATCTTGATATAGCTTTTACAAACATTGGTTCTATACCTAAAAACTGAAAAAAAACTATTAGTGCTTATTGGATCGATTGTAGGTGCAATAAAATTGTTAAAAGTTCGTTGCGACTTTAAAAATTTTTCATCCGGATCAGAATTACAAGATCGAACAGCGTGTTATCTTAGTTTCATTTTCAACGTTTAGCGTAATACTAACAAAATCCTTTACTTCACAATTTCCCCTAGCCAATGGTTAAAGTTTTATTTTTCCACTCCATATTAGCAATTCCAATTTCACAATCCACTTTGGATCGGGTTACAATGTTCAACTTTATTTCTCCACACTTCACTTACAAAAATTGCGTCCTTCCCAAAATGCATTTTCGAGTGAAAGATATTTGGACTTCTTTAGTTCTAAAAATAAAGTGACAGATGTGATTGCAAATGTACTCATAATTGATTAAAATGTCCATTTGGTTGAATAACAATAGAGTCTTTAATGAACGATTTTTATTATTTGTATATGTATATCCTTTGCATGTTTCCTAAATTTTATATTTTTTAAACATGAGAAAATAATATGATACCCTTAAGCTCATGTTTGGAGAAACAAATTATAGATATTCAAAGCGTGTACAACAGTTTTAATTACGCATCCATTAGTGCGATTCAAAGCTGCTACCGTCATTTTGTAATTCACCTGTTATACTTCCGCCCTAAGGCCTCAGCTACATACATACATATTCAAACTATCAATTACAGTAAGCAAAGCCTTATAATGTGTAAACGCTTTTGAATTTCAAGTGAAAATACAAAATAAAATATCCCTTCGTGACTGAAAGTGCACCATGTCCAAAGTGCAATGTTGATTGCGTGAATTTATATCCAGGCCAGCATCTCTTTTATAAATTTTATTCCCTTCGGTATAAGTATGGGTATGGGGCTACCACTACACGTCAACCATACAAAAAATAGCCCTTTATTTAAAAAAAAATGAAATAGCTTCCTGCAGAAATGGAGTTTTGAAAATGCAAAAACCAAGTTAAAAAAAAATTGTAAAAATTCATCATATTATAGCTACGTATATGTATGTAGATTGTAGGTACATAAACGGGCCATGTGCCACGCACAGCAATTCGTATCAGCCGTTTCCACATCCACATAGAGTCATAGCCATTAAACATTTTATGGGCCCGTTGCACCTCCTGCTGGCTTTTGCTGCCATTGCACGAATGTGCAGCAATTAATTTTGAACTCCGTAATTGTCATAAACAATTTCATAAATAAAATTTAACTTAATTCACTTATGGAATCTGCTCTCGTGGGCAACTTTCCTCGCCATCAATAAAGAAGTCATGTGGCGGCGGCGACTGCTGTCATTTTCCGTTTCCACTCATTTAGTACCCGAATCAAAACTGAAATTCTGGGTAATCATACTTACAAAATGCTCCCAATCTTCCCTGCTAAAGTGTATAATATAGATAGTCACTTTTATTCACAATCAGGATGCAAATGCCTTCATCAGATTCCAGATCAATGTGAGTTGCTCCCCGTTTGACTCGGACAGTTCCCGAGATATAGACATCAGGATTGGTATGATTTTGATTTGAAGTTTCAGTCACGTAGGTATCAAATTGGGGACAAATATACAGGCGGTGCGGTGGCGGTGCCGGAAAAGCTCTCTACATCTACATATTTAGCCATTTCAAATTCGATATCCATAAACATTTACATATGTTTTCCGGATCCGGGTGTTCAAGTTTTGTGGAAGTGAGAGCCGACTCTATTTGTAATCATAGCCTAGCAATCGAGATTATATAGGAACCTGGTTGTGTCGACAAGTCAATGTATGTATATAGTTGCCTGCCACA
Source organism: Eupeodes latifasciatus (assembly GCA_920104205.1). NCBI lineage: Eukaryota > Metazoa > Arthropoda > Insecta > Diptera > Syrphidae > Eupeodes > Eupeodes latifasciatus. The sequence continues at coordinate 84,451,601 of OV049926.1, read as the reverse complement.
GTAGGGGCTCCTTCTAGTTGCCTAAAATTTTAAAAATTGCTGCTAGGGCATTTTGTTTTGGGGATTTTGTGGCCTCCTTTAAGCTGAACCAATTTTTATTGTACACAAAATTATGTTAATACAAAGCCGTTTTGAAACGGTATGGGCAGAATAAATTTTTTGTATACATATACACATACATATAGATGGCTGAGTTTCATGTGTTTTAGAAAAAATTTGAGGCGTGAGTAGGTTTTTGATAAGGGATTTCTTAATTTTGTTGGTTTTCGTCTTTCCAACAAGTTATTGTTATTATATACTTGTTTGTAAAATTAAGTTCTTTTAGTTTAGAATTCAGGTTGAGATAATGAAATAAGTTTCAAAAAAAACGACGAAAGTTATGAATTAACACCTTAACTGCAAGGTTTTACTTTCTAACTTGCTTAAGGTGGCGCTACAGTCCGGGGCAGACCTGGGCCTCAACTAACATGCCACCTCAGTCCCTAGCTAGCTGTATCCAGTTGGTGGAGAGGACCTCAACCTGCGTGCGCCACCTGAGTCATGGTCTTCCTCTACTGCGCCGCCGCCGCGCCGCGCCGCCCTTGGGATTGGATTCGAGTCTTAGTTGTTGTATCTTCTACTCCATACTTCATTTATGCAGACGGGAACAAAAATCACCTGAAGAATTTTTCCTTCAAAGCATCCTAAGACGCTCTCATCTTTCTTTGACAGGGTCTAGGCCTCAGCGCCATAAATAAAGAAGCGGGATGATTAGTGTCTTATAGGTGGTGATTTTAAATGCTCGAAAGAGGACTTTACTACACAATTGTCTTCAAGTCCAAAGAATCAGCAGATTTGCAAGAGTTATTCTTCGTTTGATTTCAGCGCTTGTGTCGTTGTCTGAATTTATAGCGGTGCCAGGTAGAAAAAGTCGTTAGCTACCTCAAAGTTATAGCGGTCCATGGTGCATTTTGTCCAAGACGTCTCTTCGTTCAATGCCATTTTTTGACGAAGGCATATAAATATTGACTTCATTGACCACCTCAGTTTAGTATATTTGAAATTAAGATATTTTTTTTGGAAAAGAAATGTCTCACTGAAGAAAATAGATATGCACTTAATCTACACAGCTTTATTATTTCGAGACTTAATGTTGAAAAAGAATGGGAATTATGTATGGGAATGGGAATTATGTATGTTTAACTAAATCTCAACATCTGAAAAATCGTAATTTGCAGGGATAATTTTACATCCGTATTTGAATTCTTAGAAAATGTTTTTATTATTTTTAAAAGATACTATAAAGATATGAATTCAGATAGGGTTATTGTACTTAAGGAAATTGACATACACAAATCTTCCTCAGTTCTTAATCTGTAGAGGTGTTCTTCCACATTTGCAAAACTACATAAGCTTTTTCATTTTTTCTACTCTTTAGGACTAGTTCGGAGCAGATGTTGGTTAGCTTGTATTGTACGTTGGGTGTGTACGTGTTTTATTAAAGGTCATTAAGGATTCTCTCATAAAATAAACGATGGTAGGCCTCCTAGAGCTTTATACTCTTTCAAAAACTCTTTTTCATTTATATTAATGATCTCCTGTTTGAAATTTCTAATTCATTTACCTGTTTCCCTAACAAAAATACCCTTCTTAAAGTGGCACATAAGAAACTTAGAACTGGAAACTCGTAATTTTAAGAAGCTGGCGATTGTTTTTAAAAGAACTTATTTATGTCCAAAAGTTGAGTAAAACTCCTATCTCTGGGCTGCTGCCTCAACATAGTTCATTAATTTCTGTCGTTTGAACACCGTCAGTGTTGTAAAGTGTACGATCTTACTTTTCGCTCGCTAATACAAATTATAATAATAAAATTGAACCACTTCTGTCTATTGTACAGTGTACTGGGAGTCTTTCTATGACTATGTGTACTATGTGAATGTGGAATGCATTATCAGACCTTGGCTTTTCATTGCAAAATTTAGAGGAATTTAGAACCAAAGTGCACCAAACTCTGTATTAATGCTCGAAACTAAGTTTTTAAAATAAAAGGGGTACCAAAAACCCCTTGTTTACGAACTTATTATAAAAAGGAAACCATTCAATTCAATAATAAATGTTATAAAAATCTTTGCATTTATTTAAATCTTTATATTCATTAAATATTAAATACTAATTGTCATTTATAGAGTCAATGAGAAAAGAGAAATTGTTAAATTTACTGATTAATTGATTAAGAGGTCTGTTTAGTTCGACCCAGAAAAAGATTTGAAATTAAATAGTTCTAAGGGGTAAATTTCTTCTTAAGATAGCTTGACTCAGACTGAAATTCAAACGATAAGAAATAGATGGACATAAAATCGCTCCATTCAATACACCAGCTATTAAGCAGAACTGCAAATATTTTGTGTGACCAGAAAAAGATGGGAAATTAAGCAAGGGAAGCCTTTGAGTGTGTGGAGTTAATAAAAGTCTATCAGGCTAGGCGGGAAAAAACCAAGACATAGTCTTAAAACTCTACGTTGAATACTTTCTATTCTTTCAATATAAGTGCAAGCGTATTCAAGAATCGGCCTGGCATGGAAACGTACAGAATTTTAATATCAAATAGATCACGGAACTCTCAGGAAAATCTTTTAGTGAAAACAAATGCTTTGTTATAAGGATTAGTAAACATTAAACAACGTCAGAAAAATTGGATTCTCTATTTAAATGTGACTAATTCAACATAAAGTTATTATATATTATATAACGTTTGCGTGTACAACACATTGTATTACATTTGTCAATATTTGAGAGCAAGCGCACCATTCTCAATACTGATTTAGACCTTCTTGTAGCTTTTTACAATCCTTGATTGAGTTAATAGTTCAACAAATTTAAACTTCATCTGCATACATTAGCGACAACAAATTATTTAAATCAGAAGGCAAATAAATTACAAATTAAATAAACAGCAATGGACCAAGGTGACTCCCTTGAGGTACACCAGAAATAACTTTAAATTGACATGAAGGGTTACTCCTAAACTAAACATAACGCTATAATATTTATCTTTAAAATATTACAAAATCTCTATAACGCAACTATTGTTAATCAAAATTTATTTAATTCATTAAGAAGTATTTCATGACTTAATTAGTCAAATGCCTTGCTTAAATCTGTAAAGATGCAACCGACTTGAGAAATTAGAGAAAGTAGAAATTGTAATAAATAAGTAATTGTAGAATATTTTTAAATTACTTATGTTGATATTCACATATAATAGAAGAACAATTAAAAGAAAAGGATTCAAACAATTTAGGAATAGCGTAACTAAATTTTTAGAACAGTCCATACTGGCGTTAGGTGTGAATATTTCCTAAGATCTAGAACTCGTTAAAAAGAAGAAACAATGGAGAGGATATATAAAACATCCATTTTTACAACATAAATGATGGTATTCCATCATAGCTAGGACTGAAAACTTCATTTAGTTTTAAAATGTCACTTTGAAACAAAACATTATTGAGTTTGTCATTTTGAATCTTTAAGTGTCACAACATCTTAGAATTAGTATAATAAGACATAAATAAATTAGAAATATGGATGAAAATTTAAAAAAAAAAACACAAGCTCAAAGTTTCGGAATTTAACATTCGGATAAAGTTATGGTATTAAAGCAACAAAAAAACTCTTAGTTTTAAACAGTAAATTTATTACTTGGAAAGAAATCACTATGTCACTGTTTAATTTTGTTTATCAGATGTTCATAAAATTATGTGTAAATAACTAAAGTTTAAATAACAACAACCTAGAGTGCATTTTTTGTATGCAATCTCAGAAGCCATCCAAATGTATGTAGACATAACTTTCTAATTAAGATTAAAATTATGTAAGTATGGGTATTGTTGAAATTGCTTTTTAAATTAATTTTACATTATAGATAGATAACCTAACTAAGGATATTGATTTATGTTTTTTTTATTTTAAAAGTACATCCTTACGTGTGTACTTCTCTATATTAATGTACCATGAGTTCCATTTAAATCCACTTTAATTCTATCGATGGCCTGTGGTGAAACCATTCATAAATAATATGGTTTATACTTCTTACTTATACGGCTAGCTATCAACTATGTATTTATTTTTATCCAAATCCAGGACTACGAGTAGCTTCATACTCACAGGATACTGATATTTTTTTTTATTAACAATTGATAACAATTACTGCAATTTCATTTCATTCTCATCAATGACATGGCCTGGCCATTTACGATTTTAATTCAACTGAGAGCTTCCATTAGTCATGAAATTATCTCTGTCATGGCATTTATGGCCATTATATGTCAATGCTTCCGTAAATAGACATACATATGTCTATATTTATAAGTACATATATACATATATGTACATACATAGATAGGTGTACACAATAATGTGTATCTATTTTTAGGGGATGAAGCTATAAAAAAAAGGTTCAATAAGTCATAATCACATATCCTTTTGAACTATAATAAGAGTGACGGTAGGAAAAGTTGTTTTTTTGTTTTGTTATTGGCATTGGTAACATGAAAGTTACGTCACATAGGCACATAAGTGGTTAATCATTTAAGAGGAATATAAGGACATAAAATATTTATTTCATTGGAACTTTGAGTTGTTGAATCAGGTATTATTTGACATAAATGTAGGAGGGCAAGACGAAATTCTTTTTTAAAAAAAGAGTGCGATTAAAAATGAAAAATTTCGCTCCTGATATTTATTTTTAAAAAAATCCGAATTGTCGTTTAAGGTCTTTCGAAAATGTAATAAATAATTATAGCTAGAACCGAAATATTTAAAACGTGAATCCGATTCAATAGTATTTTTTCAAGTTTTTATTAAAAAGAAAAATATTAGATGTCAGGAATGCCATTTATCGTTATATAAAATTATTATATTGTAAAAATGCATTATTTTTTTCGCAAAATATTTGCAAAAAACCAATACTGATTTGATTCATAAAGTTCTTCAATTGCGTTTTAAATTCCTTTAGTATAGTTGCCTTAACACTATTTACTTAGTTTTATAGAAAGGAATTCAATAGCCTAAGGAACTACAGTATGAATTTTTTAAGTACCTACTTACAATTTTTTTTGAGTACAAGTACAATTGCACTGGTACTTATAAAAAATTCAACTACTAAATAATTGTACTAGTATTTGTACATAATGTCATGTATGATTTTTTAGGGTATAGCATCGATGACAAGAATATACTCGTAATTTTCCCAAAAACAGCAAACGTGACATTTTCGTTAAACTAATGGTTAATTGAAAAACATAATGAACTACATACATTTTATATAAAAGCTTTGAATTTTTCCAAAATTGAAGCACAAATAATCATATATAAACAGTGTTGGCCAAAACATTCGCAACTAAAACTATTGTTGCATCGCTAGCTATGATGGATAAAAGATAAAAAAGATAGAGAATATACCTCCATCTTCATGTCATTCAAAAATTAATAACTTAAACAAATCATGTTAATTTGTTTACAAAATTTATTACATTATGTATGTACTTCTAAATAGACCACAAGAGAAAATAATTTTTATAACGGTCCATTTAAATATGACATAAGTAGGACAGTTAACCCAATTTTTTGTTGGGCAAAACAAAAGCAACTTTGTGTCTTTCTTTTTCTTATTAATAGAGAAAAGTTAGTCCTTTTACTACAAAATCCATTGCTCATATTAAAGGTGTTCGCGAACGAGTGCAGTTGAATATATTTCTTAGGTGTTATTTAGTTCATTGGCAAGCTTATCAGTGTTCTTAGCTAACATAAACTCTAAAGAAATGAAAAAAAAAAATATAAAAGAATATAAAAGTGGAATGAGTCAAATTAAAATATCGGAAAAATATTCCATTCCAAAATCAGTTATTTGCCCATTAATACAATTTTACAAATCCAAAAAGTCATTCAAAACGGTTCATTGAGGTGACAGACCAAGAAAAACAATAAAACGACAGGATTCTGCAATAATAGGATCAATTAAAACAGACCATTTTATATCATCGAGCGAAATACGAACCCAACTCGACCTGAACGTAAGCGTGAGAACAATTCGGAGACGAGCTGTTAATGGTGTAAAAATCTTTCAAAGCTGTAAAAAAAGCCTTTTATTTCCACCAAAAATAAGCTGGCGGGATTAAAATTTGCTCATGACTACATCAACTGGACCGTTAGAAAATGGAGAAACGTACTCTTTTCGGACGAGTCCAAATTCAATTTCAAGGGTTCCGATGGTTTCCGTCGTGTTCGCAGACTAGCCAAAGAGTCACTAAATCCACGTTACACCAAAGCTACTGTAAAACACGGAGGAGGTGTAATGGTGAAGGGGTATTTTCCAGGGCATGGACTGGGAACGATTCACCAAAAAGATGGTACAATGGATCGTTTTATGTATCGTGACATTTTGCAAAATATAATGCTGCCACACGCTGAGGATCATTTGCCTCTGAAATTGACATTTCAGCAGAACAACGAGCCAAAGCACACGTCCAATATGGCCAAGACGTGGTTTCAAGAAAACCGGATTGACGTGTTACAATGGCCAGCACAGTCCCCAGATCTTAACCCTATAGAAAATCTATGGGAAATTGTAGATCGATGAATTGTAAGGATTAATTGCAAAAATAAAAACGATCTGTTTGATCAAATTAAATTGGTTTGGGAAAGTATCCCAACCAGCATAATAAGCAATTTAATTGACTCCATGCTTCGAAGATGAGCTGAAGTGATTGAAAACAAGGGCTTTGCTACCAAATACTAGCAATATTTTAGTAAAACTAAAAAATATGTGTTTTTTAAAAGTTACTTTTGTTTTGACCAGTCTAATATTGAACTAATTGTACTATTTGTGCTATATTTAATTAACTATTACATTACTATTTCCCATCGAGACATGGTACTAATTAATTTGGTCGATTCTCTACATATGAAAGCATTCCAATATTCCAAAACGGTTTTCTAAATATGTCCTATTCCAAAATACAATAGTCAGAAATGTAAGAAATTAAGTTGAAAAGTAACTATTTTCCAAAAATAATATATTCTGTTCTTGTTGGCATTTCTATAGATGCGAAGAATGCTACAAAAATATACATGCAAAAACCCAGAATATGGAAATATAAAACGTTAATTGTATTTTCAATAAATTAGCCATTAATTTAACGAAATGTCACTTTTGTCGTTTTATGGACATTTATATTTCTACAATTCGTGTTTTAATCTCAGTTCTAGAGCATCCCAAGCAAATTCACTTTAAAAAGTATATTTCTTTAATTTTTTAAGATTTTAAAAGTTTTTGTCTTTAATAGAAATTTTCAAGAAAAAAAAACATCGAAAAAAAAAATAAAATGCACGTGCGAACTTGCTCATTGTATGCAGAGAGTATATGTTTTAAAATATTTCCTGTATTTTAAGACTTAAAAACGTACTTGCAAAAACAGATTGTTTTCAAAAATTTAAACGCCATTTTATTTCTCAAAAATGGTTAAAGCGTTTTCTTTTAAATTAATTTTGTATATGTATGTACAATTTTTCAATTTTAGTTAAAAAATATTGTTGCGGTTTGCAGTTATTTAGAGCTTATTAATACACGTTTTACATTTCATAAAAATGATGATCCAATTTCAAAATATCGGCAAAAAATATTGACTTAGGTCTATTTAAATGACATTTTTGATCATCAAATATTATTGAGACAGTATAAGAGCTTGTGCAGACAAAATATTGAAATCGGTTGATTAGTTCTTGGGAAAACTTAAAAAGAAAACATCGGTTTTATGGGGGATACCCCTGGAGCAAAAAAAATCGTAATGTCATGTTTGATTAAAATTTGGAGCTCGACGTTTTTTATGAATTCAAAACTTGACATATGTATAGTTCATATAGGCCGCAAGTAATAAGATGGAATTGTAGACGAGTTTCAGGAATTTGATGGCAACTTAATATCAAATTGGTGATCTCTTATTCGAGGTTTCTTCTAAGAACCTGAATATTTTCTCTTTCTGTCAGAAAAGACCTTATGAAAATAATTAAAAGCATTACTAACAAATCGTTGTTGTTAGTTATTTTTGATAGCAACCCGCTTTTTGGTGAATATCGTTAAATTACTAACAAATCTTTAGATGGAATATTTACTCAGACAACTTAACTGTATAAACTTTATGGCTTTGACCCTAGATCGTCCATTGGTCATAACATAAGTTGATGAATTTCTGGGGCGCGATTGGAATAATGCTGGATTTCCGATTCATATAATGGTTTTGGTCCAGTCCCCAGTTAAAAGTACTGTAGCCACAAAGTTTAAAGCAGTAAAATGCAAATTTATTTTGTATACCTACATACAAAATAAATGAGTGGTGGCGAAACTTAGTGAGTTGTTGTGTTTTTGATTGCTCTTGGAAAAATTTATTATAATATCGTTTACAAACAATTTAAACATAAAAATCTGAATTTGAATTAATTAGATCGCGGGTGTCAACATTTTACGCATATCAGCAAGTCTTGATATTTGCCTATACTTATAAAATAAAGAAACAAAAAAGAAATAAAACATTAAATAATTTCTTGTGCAGTGACAAATATTGCAATTATTTCGTTGGTGAAGAGAAATTCTTGCATGATATAAAAATCAACTGTCTCTTTCAGTGCAAAGCGGAGAAATTACAAAAACAAGACAATTCAAACAGCATTTCTTACTTTGTAAGTACCTGCACAATATACATATAAAATAAGAAAATAACAAAAGAAAAAAAAACAAAACAACAAACCTCGCCCCACACCAAATATTAAAGTATTGGCAAGATCGAACTTTTCACCACACCAAAATTAGTTAAGACCCGAAGTTAAGTTAAGTTAACCACATAAACAAGTCAAGAGTGGTGAGTACAGACAGAACAACAGTGACTTCAAGTTTTTCACATGAACAATACACCAAATCTGAAGAGATCAATCGCAGAAATTTCACCTGAACACAAAAATAATTTCACTCAAAAAAAAACTTGTTCAAAGCCAGTTATGTCTATTACCGTTCAGATGGATATGTTCATGCAGGAAATGGACAAACTATTAGACAAAAAACTAGGGCATTTAGCAACCAAAAAAGACGGCAATGGAATTAAAAATGATGTTGCACTACTTCAAGAAGAAAACAAGGTTCTGAGAGAAGAAATAACCAAACTTAAGGAGGGAAACTAATTGAGGAAACTGAAAAGTTTACAAAAAGGATGAGTGTCATTGTAACGGGTTTAAGCACAAAAAATATAGATGAAGCTAAAACTGAATTTCAGCAAGTATGTAGCTCAACCCTTAGAGTGTCTGCTACCACTAACCATGCTCGTAAAATCAGCCCAGCAAACGCAAATAAAACGGAATTTGTATTTGAGCTTGCTAATTCCACTGAAGTCCAGGCCGTTCTGTCATCAACTAAACACTTAGCAGGAATACGGATTTCCATTAACAAGGATCTCACTGCAAATGAACGGTCAGAACAATTTCATTTGTGGCAAGTTAAACGATACCTTTCCAGAGCTGACAGCGGTCCTCGTATCGAACTAAAACATAATCATATCGAACTAAACATAATAAAGACGACAAATGAAGATGACAAAACCTTTATTGAAGATCTTCTGTTGAGAACGCAGTCGACGTATGCTGTTGTCTTAGATCCACCGAAAAATCTTGTTTCTAATATACAAAACCTCAAAAATAAGCCACCCAAAGTCTGACAGGTTTTATGTTATAATATAGCTGGTCTTGCAAATAAATCAATTTTATGTAACTTTTTTAAATATATATCTGAAATTCAAATCTTTTTTTTATATGAAACTTTTATAATATCTGAACACATCCAATACTATGAAAAATTCTTCAAAAGTTTTAAACTACACTGGGTTCCAGCAATAAAAACTCAAAACTTCGGCAGAGCAAGCGGAGGGTGTTTCTTTGGGTATAATAAAGGTATAGAGTCTGCACACCATCTACAATTTATAAACTATAATGAAACTACCATTCTACGAGGTATATTTCAATTTATTTCTTGAGTTTCTGGAAGATATTGGTGCGTTTATTCTTAATGGGAGAAGCTTTGGTGCAACAAAAGGAGAATTCACATTCGTATCGAGTAGAGAATCATCAGTCATTGACTATTGTTGGTCATCTTACAATTCGGTAGGAATAATTGAAGATTTTTCTGTAGGCTGTAATGTAACATACTCTGACCACATGCCCTTAATTCTAAAATTAAAGTCATCTGAAGACATCTCTAGTAATTCGACAATGCAGTTACTTCCAAGGCTGAAAAGGTAGAAAGAAAACATCCAGATTACATAAAGAAGCTAAACGAAGCTATACCTCAGTACGTTGTGCGCGAAGATCACATTGAATCAAGATGTGAGACAATAAAAAAGTGTGTGTACGAAGCCAATGGACGATCTAACAATCAGGCTATAAAATTCGAAAGGAAGAAACCTTGGTATGATTAACAGTGTCACATTGCTAGAAAAGAATCCTTGAAAGCACTGAGAGTATTTAAGAAATATAACCTGGAAGCTAGTAGACAAAATTATGCCGCAGCAAACAAAAAATATAAGGCTCTCTGTAAGTCGAAACAGTATGAATATTTACAAAACATCTCTCGACAACTTGCATCTGCGAATTCGGCAAAAGAATGGTGGAGAATCGCAAAAGAAATACGTGGAAATTCAACGAACATTGAAATACAAATCACGGCTAACGAGTTCATGGAACATTTCAATGGCACACTGCATTCAGTTTCGTCAAGTATTACGTTACCTATAACAGTTTTCGAAATCATTCATATTCCAATGCTTGATAGTCAAATAGAACTATCTGAAGTGTCCTCAGCAATAGAAACAACAAAAGAAAACATAGCACCCGGTATAGATGGGTATTCCGAATGAGTTCTACAAAAACGCAAGCATTTCATTTGTTGAAGAGATACACACTCTACTAAGAGATATCTTTGAAACAGGAAATATACCTTCTTCCTTCAGAAAGGCAATAATTTTCCCTCTACACAAAAAGGGTGATGCCAGTATCGCTTCCAACTATCGTGGGCTCTCCTTTCTGGACACGCTTTACAAAATATTTACAACAATTCTGCTTAGGAGGCTCACTCTCTGGATTGAAGAGAACAACATGCTCGACAAATACCAGGCTGCATACAGAAAACAATATAGTACAGTTGACCAAGTCTACAACCTTTCTTGTATCATCCAACTTCAGCTGAGCCAGAAGAAAAAGCTTTACGCTTTCTTCGTAGATTTGTCAGCAGCGTTCGACAACATTAACAGAGAAGCTTTGTTTTACAAATTATCAAAGATAGGCGTCTCTTCAAAACTTGAGTCTATTAAACGTTTATTGTACAAAGATACGACTGCTTCAGTCTGGGATGGAACTAGTACGTCTAGCTTCTTCCAGACATCCAAAGGAGTCAAACAAGGATGCGTACTAAGTGCCCTTCTATTTGTACTATTCCTAAACGATCTACACTTAGAACTTCCAACTGGTCTCACTGTGAATGGTGTGCAAATAAATGTTTTGTTAATCGCGGATGACATAGTTCTTCTTTCTGACAGACCAAGTACCCTACAATCGATCATCGATAGCTTCAGCAGATATTGCAATAATTGGAACCTTGCTGTCAACTTAAAAAAGTCTGAAATAGTAACTTTTAGGAATGGTGGAAGAAGAGCAGCAGCTGAAAAATGGTATTTCAACAATGGTGAGATAAAGTTAACTAATCAATACAAATATCTTGGCGTTTACTTCTCTTACAACATGTCCTGGTCATATCACTTAACAAAAAGACTTACGTCATCGAAAAACTCAATCAATTCGACATGGTCGAAATTTGTAAAGAACAAGTTTGTTACTCGCTCTGCTAAATATAAAGTGCACGATGCAGCAACAAAGTTAATAATGCACTACTGTGCGCAAGTGTGGGGATACAAGGAACACATTCAAACTGAAAAACTACAACGTTTCTTCATCAAAAGATGCTTTGGACTGCCTGATAATACGCCTATCTATGCAATACACATCGAAACTGGTCTTCCAAAGGCTTTCCTAACTACATTAAAGATACATCTGTCATACATACGTACAGTGTTGTTAAGGCCACGTAACCGCTTACCGCGTATCCTCTATGAAGCAGTCATCGAGAAAAATATTTATTGGGCCCAGGAATGGCCAGGCCTTTTCCAAGAGATGGAGATTGATTTCAGTCCCGCAACGCCAGTTTCAGAATGGAATCAAATGCACAAATTGCTGCTGACAAAGCTAGTAGAAAAGCATTGGGGCGATTTTACCAGCAATGCAATGCAGTCACAGTTCCACGACGAATATTGCAATCTTTTTTATGCTAAAGTCCCGAATTATTTTGAAGATAATAATGTCCGTGACATGATCAGCTTAATCTTCAAAGCAAGGTGCGGTCTTTTGAACTTAAATGCTAAAGCTTTTCGCAACGACTCTGTTGGCCTATGCACTCTAAGTAATCAGGATGCGACAGAAAATACTTACCACTTCATTGGTGTGTGCCCCATCTTTAGAAGATACCGACAAAAATATCTTGGAAATGTAACTTTAGATCGGCCAACATTCCTAAACATTTTAAATGGATCGTGCTACTCAAAACTCTAAAAATTTTTAAAAGACTCGATTAAATATAGTAGTTTAATAATAAACGAATTTTGTTAAAACTCTCGATTAAAAGACTCGATTAAATATAGTAGTTTAATAATAAACGAATTTTGTTAAAACTTGCTAAGCTTTGCTTTAATTTAATTACTTATTTTTTTGAACCTGACAGACAACTTAAAAACAAGTTATTGTCATACTTAATTTTAAATACCAGCCTAATAATGTTTTTGTTAAATTTTTTTAATGGAAATAAAATTATATTATCTATCTTATCTATCTTATCATACAAAATAAATAATTAAAAATATAAGGGGGGTCAATACGATAACTTTTCAATGAAATTCCTACGAAAATTAAAAAAAAATATATCCCAGGGGGAAGGGGTTGCTCACGACCCCTTCTAAATTTGTTTCTAAAGTATATATTTTATTAATGATACTTTAATATTTCAAAAAATATTCAGTTATCAAAAATTCTATTCCTTAAAATAATGGTTGACAAAATCAAAACGATTTTTGTTTTAAATTTTTTTTAAATACAGAATTTTCACCCAATAAGTACCTAATTGAAAATACAGAAATTTTACCTATGGCTTTTAAACTCCAACCCTTTTTAAATTAAGTATAACAAGTCAATCCAAATTAGAAGCATCTTTGATGGTTTATATAGGCAATCTATTTTTAAAAACCTGAACAGCTTATTTTTAGGAATAGTACGAAAAAGCATACACAATTTTTAACATCACGAGAATGAACGTTAGTTGGTAGTTTTATTATGTGATGTGCGGTATAGGAATAGATACATAAAATGTTCATAGGTTATATGCGTAGATAGTGCCCAATGAAAATCTGAACTTATTATGCCACTACTCGTTTTATCAGCTCTTTGACATGATTTTGGAGAAACAACGATAACAATGTGGCCCACATGAAATTAACACATTGCCGAGCAGGTCAATTGCATTGGCAAAAACGTGGTCAAGTAACCTATCCCCTACCCTACCTACATACGTCCGTCCTACGCACACGCATGACTTGTCCAAGCCCATTGCATATTTCCTGGGCTGATTATTATTGAATAATTATATCCACAGGCACACATACATATCCATCTTAATGTTCCCATTAAAATGCCGAAACCAGATAATTAGCAGAGCTCTCATCCTAAACACGAACACGTTACCCTGTCATGCTCGTCGAACAAGATATCAGCCTAGCTAGAGTGCTCTATATACTATATAGATCCTGATGCTTCTGTTTCTGTTAATGCTCATACTCATCATCCTCCTGATGATTCTCATTCTGATGCCATAGTGCTGTTGCTGGTCCATGGTCCATGGCCCTGGTCCTGGCAGTGGCTGCACATCAAGCTACCCAAAATGAATTCAAGTGGTATCTTCAATGGGATTCACAATGTCCCAGATATGGTGGTTTTGTGTCCTCGTGATGTGCGTCAGGCTCGCATAATTGAATGTGAACGAACCAACGAACCGATGAGCTGCTCTCAGTGCGTTACGTTGTCGTAGTCGTCGTCGTCGTAGTCGTCGGCATTGTCGTTCATGTCAAAGTCTCTCCGCCAGACCACATTTCTCCTCTATCATATAGGTACTGGTTGTGTGAAGCTCAACGATAGCAGCGCAGATGGGCCAATTGTTATTGCCGTCTCGACTGGAATGCAATAGATAAAGTATAAATTGTATTTCCCACCACATGCACTGCATACTCACAACGACCCTTAAACAATATCCTGCTACTGCAAATGTCAACGATCACCATCGTACCTACATAAAACCTACCCCTTTACTGGCCTATACTCCCGCCATAAAGCCAACAAAACTTAACCCAACCGAATCCAACCCAACTATCATCCAAAAAAGCAACATTGTCTAATTTACTTTGGATCCGATAGTGGACGGACGGACAATCCATGCACTGTCATTTGCGATAATGTTATCCCCTTGAAATTAACATTATAAGTTGTGCATCAGAATTCAGGACCTCTTCCATGGAAACATTTTGTATGACTTTGTGCGGCAAAAGAATAATAATAATTGTTAAAGTATAATAGTAGCCGAAGTCAATGGAACAGCAAAATGCTGGTTTATCCATCAAAGTCTTTTTCAAGCAATTCACAAATCTTAGCATAATCCCATGGATTTTAAGTACTTTACAGTATCTTTAAAATAATTGGTTATGCTTAAGGGTAGGGTGTCCATAACGTGTTTGAAAAAAAAGAGAACATTTTCAAAAATTCAAACTTCTACTGTTATACTCCCCCCGCTCACCTCACCATCATCCAAATAAAAGATATGATCAAATGTTCGTTTCATAAAAATATATATTTGTAAAAGAAGCATTAACTACAAACTAATAATAATAAATAGCAATAAATAATAATGATTAGTAAAACTTAAATAAAAATTAATTCAAAATATTCCTGAATTCAAGTAGATAATAATTATTGTATATTTCAAGTAGATTATTTTACATAAATATGTTAATTTTCTTCCTCATCTGAGGATGTATCATACTTTTGGGAGCCTCGAATTTGATCTAGACATTTTTTTTTTCATTTAAAAAGGTATCATAAAACTTATTGCAGCTTAAATCTTTTAAGTTGTAGGCAACTACTAGAATCGATTTGATTGTTCCTACTTTTAAACGATTCCGTTCCGATATCGTCTTCAAATCCTTTTTAATTAAATTTAAATTAAGAATTGATTTTGTAGCTAGAAGAATAAAATGTAGATCATATCTGTGCTTTAAAATAGTTTTGAAGAGAATTTAAAACCATGGATACTTCTAATAGGGAATTATTTTCCTTTTCTAATTTTATGGCTTTTTCATTAAACATGAAAGCAAGTGATGTACAAAGTACAAAAAAGCTTCAGATAAATCAGATTGAAAAAATGTTTTTAAAAGAACAGGACAGCATATGTTGGATAAAAATAAGCTTTCAAAGCAGGATACACTTGAAGGATTCTATTAATTGCGGAAAACAAAGACAGCCATCTGGTGGTACAGTGACGAAGCAACTCTTTGTGCTCTACTTCAAGCGAGGCGCAAAAGTCTTTTCGATTTTCATTTCTAATTGTATATATAGAAAAATAATTGTAGATTTTTATAACTGTCGTTTCGATGTCAATATCGAAGCCATATTTAGCTGCGTTTGAAACTATATGGATAGGACAACCAATTCCAATTAATTCTTCCCCTATTGAGGATTTAAGTTTGTAAAATACGTTATCTACGCCTGCTCTATTTAAGCCTCCAAAATTTGTATTGCAGTTATCTGCAGAAAATGAAATGCATTTTTTTTTTCAATGTCAAACCTTTTTAAAGTTTGCAAAAGAAAATTGGAAATAGTTTCCCAATTTTCGCTACTAATTTTGTTCAAATGAATTAATTTGGTCTGAACACCAACTTCTTTTTTAAAATACTGTATTAAAATCGGAGATATTTTAATATTGCCATGGTTACTTCCATCGGTAGATATTGACAAAAACGGCGTTTCATTAACGGCGCGGCGGCGGTTAAAACACTATCGATACAAAATGGAGCTATGAAATGCTTTTGAATTGATCTTATTTTTGTATGTGCTGACGAAAGGCGTTTTGCGATTTCCGAGTCGTTAAAGATTTCCCTAAATAATTTAGTCGAGCAATCTGTAGACCGAAAACTGAAGTGGTGTTTGAGTGCATGAAAAGCAAGAGCACCCTCTGCAGCGGCTATTTTGTCATCTAGTTTTGTAAATCTCGGGATGAATGCTGATGTAATTTTATTTGAAGTTTCGAACCAGGGTTCGGTGATGGATTATGAATAGGTAGGTTCGTATTGCAATGCTTTATTTTAGTGGACACTACAAAGTTTTTTTTAATGAAAAGGGAGCAAGATTACTATTTTTCAGGCACCAACATTTATAAAAAAGAAAAAAGAGGACAAAAAAGAGAACATAAATAAGAAAGAGTACAAAAAAAAGAATTTGATGGAAAAAGAAAGAATAAGAAAGATCGGAGTCCAAAAAGAGAACATGTTCTCTTTAAAAGAGATGTTCTGGAAACCTTACTTTAAGGAAACTACGTGCAACAACTTTTCAAAAATGTATATTATTTAAGTTCCAGCTTTGTCATAAAGTCCCATAATCTACTTATCATTAGCTTACGCCAAACCACAATTAAGCAACTTTAAGAGGTGCATCTACAAAAATGTCTGACGAGCAATATTGGCAAATTAGCAATTAAGTTGCTGACCTCAGGTATTATACTATCTTTTCCAATAATATGTTTCATTTATAATAGCCCCATTATTGTTCATTTGTCGCTTAAGAAGTTGTCATCTTTTGACATTTGACAAGCAAAAATCATGAAATTACTAAACATAGAAAGAGGTGAGAAAAATGTACTCCCCCTTGTATTTCTCGAAGAACTGGTAACCATCGACTAATATAGATCTTATGCTTTAACAAATTTTCTTTGTGAAACACAAGGTCTATGCAAATGCTCCATAATCTATTTTAGGAGTTATCGAGGATATACAGCAGTAAAAGTGCGAATCAGTCATTGAATTTGGCGCTGAGAAGTTGAACTGTCAAAAAAGATACTTAAACTTTTTAGTAAAACTATCATTTCTGTTTAAACAATACTCCTTGAATCCTTGGAACCTTGGCAACCAATTTGTTCTAGTAAGAACAACATTTTTACCTTAGACATATAGGAACTATATTCCAAGTTTTGCATAAAAATGAACATGAAAATTAAACAGTATTGACAAATAAATAATTTGATTTCATTTTTTTAGCAAAATAATATTAAGTTACATTAAAATTATAGTTTTAAATTTCGTTACAGGTCTAAATCTTATATACCAATAATGAAACACGAACTTCATCACGGAAAATTTTAAGTTAGTGTTTAAATATTCTCAGTACAAAAACATGCACTATCGATTGATTACCACCTTAAACCAAATTTCTGAATTCAAAATTATATTTAATTTATTTGCTTTTTCAAAACTATTTGCATTGGTCGTATCCCGTATGATCATACTATGTTATGCAATATTTGATGACAATACCGGGATTAGAACCCGGGGCTCTCGGGTGAGCATAATAATGTAAATACATACATATAAAATTAAAAAAATTAAACTTATTTTTAGTAACTTCCAATAGGAAGTTATTGTAATCGGTCCGATTTGTCGAATTGAAAATTTTGTATATAAAAATGGATTTAAAAATAAACGCTCTAACGATTTTTAAATACAAGTACAGCTACATTTTTAAATCTTAAAATACAGGAAATATTATTGAACAGACTCTTTGGATTCATGAAGAAGTTTGTACCATCTGGTCTTGATAGCTACTAAGCTGATTTTTAACTTCCCATAGCAAGTGTAATTGGTCCGATTTGTCAAATTGAAAATTTTGACATTTCTCGACGTTTCAAGGCCCTTACAGTCGCAATAAAAGATTTTTAGAGAGATTTCTGTGTGTGCGTGTACGTAAGTTCGTACGTCCATACGTTCGCGAAATTTTGCTATACAGATAATAATGCAGAAAGATACAGAAAGGACTCTCAAAAAAATTGCGTGGGTGGTTTTTTACCATATTAATTTAAAAAAAAAGGTGAAAATTTTGGTTTACACAAAATACTCGTATCTCACGAACCAATAACGCTAGCGAGTTGAATTAAATTAAATATCACGTGATACCAAACTAGTTAATTTTTGGTAAAACTCCAACTAACGTTTTTTTTATAAATCAAAAAAACTAAAAAAAAATATTTGTCACCTCGAATATTTTACGAACAAAAATTATTTAATCGCCAAAATAATTTTGTGCAATAAAGAATAACGTTTTTGACATCTGGTAAAATTGTGAAAAAATCGAATTGACAGTTTTTTTTATAAAAAATAAAAACCTAACAAAAACATTACTAAAAGTTGGTAAAAATTGATTTTCGACTCAAATATCTTTTCAAAAATTTAATATTATGGCTTTAAAACTTTTGTTTTATAAAAACTACTGTTTTCAACATTCAGTAATTTTTTTATAAAAATGCAAAAGTCCATTTTTCATAAAAAAAAATAAAATCTACAAAAAATAGTACGCAAATTTGGTAAAAATTGATGTTCGGTTCTCGATATCTCGTGAACAATAAAAATTAATTCAAATTAATTTCAATCATCCAATTTGTATTTGTTTATATAAGAAATAAAAACTTTTATGAAATGCTACTAAAATTGGTAAAAATTGTTTTCGACTTAAAATATATTTTGAAATCAAACTATTTCATCACATGCAAAATATTGTTGGTAATTTTTAATTCTTTTAGAATAATTCAACTGACAACTTTTTTTTAACAAAACAAGAAAACCTAAAAACAAGACAAATCGACAGACGGGATGGGAAGTTATCAGTGTGGGTCGCATCCCAGCCTCTTTTTTTTTTCTTTGATTGACCTGAAGTTCTTATTACTGGTTAAACCACGTTAGATCCCTGTCTACCACTTAAGATGTTATCTGATTCTATAAAATGTGCAGAATCTTCACGAGATGTTTATCAAGATAATGAAACTTCTTTAGACGCCTTAACATGATTTTTAAACCGAAATGCTGTGGGCTGTAAGGTACCTACAAACCTGCATTTCTGAAAGTTGTCCCATATTTACTTGATTTTGCAATTTATTAAATTATTATTATTGACAATTCGTCTTTTAACTTGAATTATGTAATTCTATTGATTGATTTTCTTTTCAACATAATCAAAGTGTATATGACGACTTTCGAAAATGACATAGACTTCTTATAAACATCACTACATTGGAAGTATAGTAATTTATGTACGTCACATAAATAAGAACCTATTTGCCCTTAGTTGACATGCAAATGAAGTGTGAATTGTAACTTTATTAAGTTTCTAGGGTGTTTTTATAGGTACTATATGCAGGCTTACAAAGTTTGACTTATCGCACTTGCTATAGTTAAAAGATTGTAATTTTCCTACTTTTATTGCCAAAAGCTATTTTTGTATTCAATAAAATGTTAATAAAATAAAGAGCATAAGAGAGAGTATGGTTTTGAGAAGTAACTGTTTAGTTATTATCATCATACCTTATACTAATGTTTATGTAGGTACGGATGTTTAATTGTATGTGATTTTCATGCAGAAAATTTAAGAAGAAACGTAGGGTTTTTTCAAAAATAATATATATAACTCGTTTTATGGAAAGGTGGCTTATAACTCAAAAACAAAATGTCGATAAATCATTACGATGGTAAAGAAGTCGAAAAAAGTGGGTCGCCCGATTCCGCCCGTCTATCTATCTGTTCTGGCCCCAAACCATTGGATTGATTGACACACACATTTTTCGGATTTCCGCAAAAACAAACCGATAATTTTTTTTAATTTTCGCTAAAATGTTTGTCCTTAATTTGGCTTATTTCAATATTAAAAAATGTTTTTATATTGCTCTAGAAGGGTACCCCCTATAGAACCGTTATTTTGTTTTTAAGTTCTCTAAAGAAATAATCAACCGATTTCAATAATTTTTTTCTGCAAAAGCTCTTATATTGTCTCAATAATATTTCATGATCAAAAATTTCATTCTTTTTATTTTTGATTTTTAAAAAGAATATTAATTTTTTTTTCGAAATTCGATACTATTTTTTTACGAGATTGAAATGTAATTAATATTATTAAGTTTTAAATAACTGCATACCAAAAATATGTATTTTTAAACTAAAATTAAAAAAATGTATGTATTCAATATTCATTAAAAAAAAAAAAAAAACTGCTCTAACGGTTTTCAAATAAAAGTTTTGAAAAATTAAGTTTTTTTTTTGAGAAATCAAATGGCATTTAAATTTTTGAAAACAAACTTTGTTTGCAGGTACATTTTTAAATCTTAAAATACAGGAAATATTTTTAAACTGACTATTTGGATACATGAGCAAGTTCGTACGACCCAGTCGTGCATTTTATTTAATTTTCAATTCTATGCATTTTCTTGATTCTGAATTATAAATATTCATTCTGCTTACTCTTACTCATTGATTGGAGCTGATGCTAAAAGACTAGACTTAGAATGCAGTCAACAAAACTTCGGTTGGCATAGAAATTGAGTTCTTATTTTCTGAAATTCATGTGCATATATTCCAAAAGAAGTTTTTCACTTAAACCGTTTTTCTTTTCTCTTTCACAATTCTCACCGTTATATGATCATATTTTAGTTTTAGGTGACTATAATGCTGATTTGTTAAAAAAATGATTCTGGAGCTTTTCAAATGCATGATTTTCTGATACATCATGTGTTCTACTTTTTGATCAGCTATCTTTGGATTTTATCTCTGATTATGATCTTTTATATTGTACTTAAAATGTAGATTTGAAACAAAATTCTATCCCATTATAATTTTCTTTTAAAGATTTTCGGTCGATAAACTGAGTTGATCTTCATCATGCCGCGTTTCTAGCACCTTAGGATGACTGCCATTTTATTTCTGACCCTGATGCTAAGTTAAATCGTTTCCAAGACGTAGTTTTAGGTTTATTTCATAATTTTGTTCCAACCTAAAATGTAAATGTTCGTAACAAAAGTTGTCCTTGGTAAACATCAGAGGCAAAAACTGTATAAAAAATGGGAACATTTTTCCTCTGATTCAAATTGGAATGCTTACAATTGAAATTTAAAACAAAAGTTTACCCCAAGAGGCTTTGGAATAATTTACAAGAAATGTGAAATTGATGTTGATGTGCTAAATAATTTTTTTCTTGAAAACAATGTTCAAGATATTAATTGTCTAATTCATTTTATTAGCCATTACATTACAACTTCAACCTTTACAAAGTCATGGAAGAAACTTATTGCCAAAAACAATAATTCTGTGTCTGCAAGTGATCTTAGGCTAAGAAGTATTTTATCATGCTTATCGAAAGTTTTGGGTCCGCCATCTAACTTTTTTTTTTTGAACTGAATGGTAACACTTAGCTCATGTCTTATTTGCCAGATAATAATTAGTTTTATCCTTCCGCTGAACGAATATGGTTGTGTATACGCTTGAACAACGCTGGGAAATATTGCGACATTACTTTGAAAATCATGGTAATGTTGCAGAATGTGTGCGAAAATTGCGTAAGGATTTTGGAAGAAGAGAAGCACCGTCAGCTCCGTATGTTCGTTATCTTGTGAAAAAAAGTGAAAAAAACTGGCATCCTCATCGATAAACCAAAGCGTGAAAAGCCAAAAACAGTGCGTACACCCGAGAATATTGCTGCTGTGGTAGAAAGTGTCCGTGAAGTGCCATCAACATCAATTCACCGTCGTCGTTCTCAACAATTGAAAATTTCGGAGACATCATTGAGACGAATTTTGCATAAAGACCTTGGTATGGAGGAGTTGAAGCCAACTGACCATCCAATGCGTTTTCGCTTCGCTAAGGTGGGCCTGCGATCGACTTAGAGAAGATGCCGATTTTGCCAAAAAAATCATCTTTTCAGATGAAGCTCATTTTGATCTTGGCGGGTATGTAAACAAGCAAAATTGTATTATTTGGGGCACAGAAAACCCGTACGCATACATTGAAAAGCCGATACACCCAAAACGAGTCACTGTTTGGTGCGGATTTTGGTCCTGAGGCATAATTGGGCCATTTTTCTTCGAAAATGAGCAGGGAGTGGCCGTTACAATCAATGGTGATCGTTATCGGGCCATGTTGAACGAATTTTTGTTCACAAAAATTGAAGAGGAGGATATTGGCAACATTTGGTTTCAACACGACGAGACGGCGGCGCGGGCGCTACGTGCCACACAGCCGAAGCTACACTCGATGTTTTGCGCTCTGTTTTTGAAGATCGCATTATCAGCCGCAGAGCTGATGTCGATTGGCCACCTCGGGCTCGGAGATGCGATTTGACACCGTTGGACAATTATTTGTGGGGTGCCGTAAAATATAATAAATAAAGAACTAGAACCATTCAGAAAGAGCTGTCGCCAACTCTTCAATAGATCTAAGTACACTAGATCTCCTTCTGACTGGGACTTATACAAACAAGCTTTAAAGCAATATAAAAAAGAATTAAGGAAGAGTAAGAGGTCTTCTTGGAGAAACTTTTGTGGTAAAATAGAAAATACTTCAGAAGCTTCAAGACTCAGGAAAATTCTCTCAAAAAGTCCAACAATACCCAGTGCTTTAAAGACAGAAGCAGGCACGTGGATTATCACAGATGAAGTATCTCTTAATCTGTTATTAGACACCCACTTTCCAGGTAGCTCTAACATACTTAACGACTTAACATCAGAGTCTCAAGCTTCTACAAGCGATTTAGTTGATCTAATAACACGAGAAAAACTGCAATGGGCCATAGATAGCTTTGATCCATATAAATCTCCAGGACCAGACGGAATCATTCCGGCCGAACTACAAAAATGCTCAGACATGATCATTGGAAATCATTCTGACAAGCTGTTAAAGGTTGAGATATATTCCCAAAGCCTGGAGAATGGCAAAAGTAGTCTTCATTCCTAAAGCAGGGAAACCCTCCCACGTTAACCCTAAAGATCTAAGACCAATTAGCCTATCATCCTTCCTTCTTAAAACCTTGTAAAGATTGATTGAAATTTGAATCAGACATTACTTAAAATCATGTCTCATTTCCACAGCTCGACATGCTTACTCTAAGGGAAAATCATTAGAAACAGCACTTCATTCGCTGGTACGTAGTATTGAATATTTCCTCGAATACAAAGAATATAACCTAGTAGCTTTCCTAGATATTGAAGGAGCTTTCAACAACGTCAGTTACCAGGCGATCACAACAGCAATGGATAAGCTGAAATTAGAGAAATCACTCATAGATCTTATAAGTCTCATGCTCAAAAGCAGGACAATAACTTCTAGTATGAGAAGTTTTACTACCACCAGATCGGTGAATCGAGGTACCCCCCAAGGTGGGGTCCTTTCGCCTCTTTTATGGAGCATGGTAGTAAACGACCTACTAACATCATTGGAAGCAGAGGGTTTCAGGGTGATTGCCTATGCTGACGACGTTGCAATATCTGTATCTGGGAAACACCCACAAGTTCTCTCGGAACTCCTACAAAATGCCTTAAATAGGCTAACAAAATGGGCTAAGCAATGTGGCTTGGACGTCAACCCACATAAAACTGAACTAATACTCTTTTCGAGAAGGTACAAAATTCCTCAGATTAGCCCACCCAAGATTAAAGGAATACCATTATGCTTTTCCGACCAAGCTAAATATTTAGGCCTCATTTTAGACAAAAAACTAAATTGGAAGGCAAATATTTATGAAAGAGTAAAAAAGGCTATTGCAGCGCTATTTACTTGTAAAAAGGCCATAGGATCAAAATGGGCCTTCTCCCCAAAAATAACCCACTCGCTTAACACTTCGGTAATCAGACCGATACTCATTTATGGAGTTGTCGTATGGTGGACCGCACTGGACAAGATGGTAAATCTAAATAAGCTCATCAAAGATATGAGCATCACAGGAGCACTTCGCTCAACACTAACCGCAGCACTGGAAGTGCTTTTAAACCTAACACCTTTGACATCTTCTCCAAAATGGTGGCAGCCAACTCATGTGTGAGGCTTAGAGCCACCTCTCAATGGAACAGTAACAATACTGGACAAACTACCATTCTAGACAATTTCAGATCTATCCCAGAACGCTTAGACTATACCACCCCAAAAATGGTATTCGGTAAAAGCTTCCATGTGTCCATCCGTTCAAGATCCTCCTGGGAAGAAGAGAGACCCCTGGAAGACAATGCGGTACACTTCTATACGGACGGTTCAAAGACCGATTACGGAGTTGGAAGTGGTATATCTATTCGCAACAACTGAATCCTAGTCTATCATACAGACTTCCCAATCAATGTAGTGTATTCCATGCAGAGGTAATGGCGATTAAAGAGGCATTATCCTGGCTAAAAGAAAACGTTATATATCTTGCAAGGATATACGAATCTTCTCGGACAGCCAAGCCACTCTTAAATCTCTCGCGTCTGTCTCCACAAACTCTCTAATAGTCCACGACTTTCAATCATCTCTGAATGAGATGACGGAACAGTTTAATATTCACCTCATTTGGGTGCCGGGCCACAGAGACATTCCGGGAAATTGCAAAGCCGAAATTTGAGAAAATTGAGAAAATATTCAGTAGTTTTTTTTTATAGAATTAAAAAAAAAAAGGTTATTTGGGGGACCTTTTAGTAACCTATCAGGATATGATCAAACAAACAATGTTATGGATGACTGCAAGCTTTACTCCAGTCGATACTAAACTACGGCTTGTTAAAAATCTAGTCTTACCCCAAATAACATACTCTGAAGTGGTTTATCATAATGTTAATTCCTTATCCAAACGTACAATTCAAGTAGCCTTCAATGACCCGATTAGGTACATTCATAGACTTCGTAGTTATTACCATATAAGTATTTCATGACCCCTACGAACTTTTGAGCATTTCGAGCCTTTAGAATCCCATTGATTAACGGCTCATATGATCGCTGCGTTTGATTCCGCGAGTTATAGGTAGTAAGCACCGATTTTGACTTTTTTCTTCGCCGCGGCGCACCGTCAGAAATTTATTCCGTCCTATTATTCTTACTTTGAAAAATTAATGATCTTGGTGAAAAATTAATGAAATCTGGTCTTTTAAAATTGAAAAGTTCTCTATTTTGTTGTTCACTAATTGCTTGCCCTCTTTTTTAATAGATCTTGCATTGTGTACATTTAACGGTGGTGATATCAGTTTTACTTCTGAAAAGTGCCCTCCTCTATATCTATACTAGACAAACTTTTATTTAACATATTTTATTTAATTTAATTTTATTTAACATGGCAACCATAGTTAACCTATTACTTTGGCTAGTCCAACTTAATTACTTCACACTCAATGCTTGGCTTGTGCGGTTTGATGTTTTCACCTTTAATAATGTTGACACGCCTCTTAGTTTAAGTTATGAGTTATTCAAGTTTGAAAAATTGTCTTTAAACTTCTTTTATTCTATGTATAAAATTTGATCGCTATAAAACAAACTGACATTTAATTTAAACTGAATAAGAGTAAACATAATGTAAATTTTTGGTAAATATACATTATATAGAAGACAAAACAAAAAATAACTTGATATGCGGTGCTTCTATGAACAGATATTTCTAAAATCTATGCAAACCACAAGCCATTGAGTAAAACAGACAAAAACTTTAATATTTTAAAACGTGTTTATTATAGACTTTTTTAACATAATATTAAAGTCTAAAACCGCAGCCGGTTTTTCCATAAAATACAGATTAGAATGCTTCCACGCCATAAATTAGAATAGATTCTTATAGAACAAATTCCCTTTCCTCGTTGCGATATATAAAATTATAACGACTGCCCCATAAAGTTAGAAATTATATTAGACAAACCCATAAATCTTTTGTTTTAAATAAAACCAAACTAGACTATATCTTATAGCTTTGCTTATTTGCCGAAAATATTTTATGTACATTATTTAAAATAGTATACTTTCAATTTTCATCAAAGCTCTTCTTTTACCATGCTTAAATAACCAAACAGCTGATTTTATTTGAGAGGTGGGAATCATTAGTGCTTATAGTTATGGGCAACTCAATTAGTCTTTCTAAAGTGTTTAACCTTCAGAATATATACTTACTCGTATTTCGGACGATTCTATATGGCAACATTAAAATACAGAAGTTAAGTTATCATCGTGTGGATCTGCTTATGTTATAGCTACCTACTTATATTCTTCTAAGAAGAAGCTATATAAGCTTTGATCAACGTTCACTGAGAGTTTATTCGAATCTTAGTCCGGTTTTGGTTTAGTTGTGTGTCGTAATTATCCGAATTAAAAAAGAAAAACAAAAATTATGTCGAAGTTTGTATTGTTCAGCGTTCTCGTCGTTCTGATGTCGATGTACCCAACAACTGAATCATTCGGATTAGTTAGTGTTAATGTCCAAAAAGGTTTGTTCCTATTCCCATATCATCATATAAGTTCTGTTGTTGAATAAATTTATTTGTACGTATAGATCCAGCAATTCTAAATGCAATTGGCAGTGCGATAAGTTCAAAAATTCAAAGCATTAACAGCATTGTGAGCAGTCTTTTGGCAATCAAGTCCTCATACAAAACCGTCAACATCAATACATCTTCTGGAAGCAGCAGTAGCAGTGATAGCAGTAGTGATATCAGCAGCGGAAGTCAAGTTTCCTACAGCACTCTTCCTTTGTACAAGAAGACAATAAATGTCAACTATGGAGCTGCTCCAGTGTCGAACACAATCGATGCCTCAAGCAGTGATTCGTCCTTATCCTCATCCTCATCCTCATCCGCATCCCCAACTTCAACTAGCTCAGTAGGTGCAGCTGGTCAAACCATCTTTACAGGAGTCAAATTGATTGGAGGTGTCCCAGCTGCCTCCGATTCTGCCTCTGCTTCAGTGCCATTACCAAGCAGTAGTGGCTACTCATACAGTAAGACCATTGGTTAAAATTTAAATAACATAATAATTAGCGTGTTGGATGAATAAATAAACTTGGAGTAATGTACTTTAGTGATAGAAACTATTTGTAGATACAAATATTTGAATATAAATGTTATTTGTCTTTTTTGTTGTTGTTTTAAGCTTAGGCTACATTATAGATATTTAGTTTCATGCGTTTGGCGACTTCGCCATCCCATCCTTATCGTCGTCGAATTGAAGTCGTGTAGTTTGCTTAAGAGATGATTCAAATTCAATGTAAACTTTCTGGATATTGATTGATGGATTTTAACCCTGAAGCTGAAAAGTAAACTGTATAAATTAATAATTATCGTAGTTATCACGGTACTATGGTCGTATAAAGATAACACAGTGTGTTTGTACAGTTAAGTAGTTTAAAGCTAGAGGAAGTGGTGAAGAACGAAAAAAAGAAAAATAATAGATACAACTAACAACTTGGGGATTGGGTATAAGACCTTGCGTGCAGATGAGTGTGTTGAGAGAAAATAGACGTTTTCTTAACAAAAAATGATAAAATACAAAAAGTTGTAAGTTCTCAAATAATTCCCTCTGAAGGGCACGAGTAACCCAGGAAGGGCGAACGTTTGATACTGAACTCATACTTACTTAGACTATCAATTATTTTCGATATACTGGGAAGATGCGTATCGTTTAGTTTCAATTTCACGTCTGATCAAAAAGAAAAAGAAAATTGACAAAATAACCTGTCCGAGCTTTGGAAATCTTGGTTACTTGCAATTTTTTCAGGAGACGTAAAAATAAGGGTGCAGTTATTCATTAACTTCCAAGTTTTGTTTATGTTAAATTTGTCGAAAGGAACATTTTGACATTTATCTACGGTACAGGTTCACTAGAATCTAATTCTAAGATGTGCGTGTGTACTATTTTTCGTCATCCATATCTCAAGAACCAAAGACGTATCGACTTCAAATAAATTATGTTATATTTTGTTATAAATAAATAATAAATAAATTATGTTATATATAAATACGAGTATCTCACAAACCAATAACGCTAGCGATGTCAGTTAAATTTTATATTTTAACTTTCTATAATGTTGAACCAAAAATCAATTGACGATTTTTTGTACATATAAATAAAAATAAAATGAAAAATATATGTAATTGTCACCTCGAGTATTTTACGAAAAAAAATTATTTTAATTCTAAAATAACGTTTTTGACATGTTATAAAATTTTGAGAAAAATCGAATCTTACAAAAATAAAAACCTAAAAAACATTACTAAAAGTTAGTAAAAGTTGATTTTAATAGTTGAGAACTAGGACCTACTCTCAACCATTCCTGTGTGCGAGTAATTTTGCCAGGGATGGAGGGGACCTACAGTTTTAAGCCGAATCAGAACGGCTAATTTGAGAAAACAGTTTTCATGAAAAGAATTACTTTTGGAATATTTGTCAATTCCTCGCAAGAAGCAGAACCCGTCAAAAAATCTTTAGATGGCACATGCAAAGATTGAATATTTGAAGATATTGACTTCAAACGGATTTCATCTTATAAAAAATATTGTTTTCAACATTCAGTGAAAGTTTTATAAAAATCAGTTTTTTATAAAAATTAAAATCTACATATAAGGGTGATTTTTTATCCTACAAAAAAGTCCTAAGCATCATACTGCTAAGATTTATAGTTTTCAAGCTATTAATTCACATACATTTTCGAATCAGATAGATAGATAGATTTTTATTTTCGGTATTTAGATATACATTTGGTAAGCTACCGCACAGTTTACACACAGAGATTTGATATGCTATATTAATATCTTTCTACTGAATAAGTATTTTAATTTAAATAAAGTTTACAAAAAAATAAAGAATTTACTTTGAAGGAAAATACAAATAAAACCTTCAATACAAAATAAGAAAAAAAAAAAAATCAGGTACATTTGGACTCGAATTAATAATTCAACTTCAAAACTATAGTAATGAAGAAGGTTAGTACGAATTGGGTTAGTGAATAATAATAATAAATTAATTTATAAATGTATATTAGTACTTTGTTAGTAAATAGATGAATAAATATACATAAATGTATGAGATACATAATTAAATAAATACAATAGTTAATTAATAAGAAAAACAAATGAGTAAATAACTAAATAAATAAACAAATAATATGTATATAAATAAATAAATAAATAAATAAATAAGCGTATAAATATGAACGAGATACATGAATGAATCAACATATGAATAAATATATAAAGAAAAGAAAAATAGATAGTTACAACAATAAATAAGTAAATAAATAAATAAATAAATAAATAAATAAATAAATAAATAAATAAATAAATAAATAAATAAATAAATAAATAAATAAATAAATAAAAAAAAATAAATAAATAAATAAATAAGTACACGTAAACATGTAAACATATAAGGATCTCATAATAACAAGTAGATAACATCAAAAATATGGTTAAGAAAACAATTGATTAATTAATGGATTGTCAGAAATTTCACAATTTCGCAAAAATGAATTATTAAGTTTAACTATTCTTTCAGAGATCATTTCAACATTTGCTCTTGCATGTAAGTCCAGTGTAGAATGGTATCGAGAAAGATTAAGCATCATTTTAAGTAACTTGTTCTGAGAAATTTGAAGTTTTTTAAGATGACATTTGGAACAATTTCCCCACACTTGGCATCCATAGAGAAGGATTGCTTGGAATATTACCTTGTGAATTATTATTTTGTTAGTGTTGTTTAGACATGACTTTCTATTTATGAATGGATATAGCATATTGATTGCTATGCTTATTTTGCGCAGTGTTTGAACAATATGTTCCTTAAATGTAAGTTTTTGGTCTAGATAAACTCCTAAATATTTCACACTCGAGTCCCATTTGACATTAACACCATTAACAATAATCTGATTACTGGGGAGATAGCAAGACTTTCTTTTTCGGCTGAAAAAGATAGCTTGTAATTTCTCAGCATTCAGCTTAATTTTCCACTTTTGATAATAATGCATCATCAGTTCAAGTGCATGTTGTAAATTTGTCTCAATGTTGAGACTAAATTCATGCGATGAAAAGATGCCAGTATCATCAGCGAATATGGCTATTTCACATTCTTGCAGTTTGGGAATATCAGATGTGTAGATGTTGTATAAAAAAGGACCCAATACTGATCCTTGCGGAACACCTGCATTAACATTATAAGAGATTGAAGGACAATTATTAACATAAACACTAAAACAACGGTTAGAGAGAAAACTTTGAATAATTTTGACCAGATACATGGGAAAGCCAAAATGTACCATCTTGTGGACAATCCCATCATGCCACACTGAGTCAAAAGCCTTTTCTATATCTAGTAAAACAAGGCCAGTTGATTTACCTAGAGAACGATTTTTCTTGACATGTTCACATACTCTTAAAATTTGATGAGAAGTGCTGTGATGCATCCTAAATCCAAATTGTTCATTTGGAAAAATATGCAAGTTTTCAACGATTTGCAAAATTTTACATTTAACAACTTTTTCCAATATTTTACTTAGACAACTAAGCAAACTAATCGGTCGATAGCTAGTAGGAAGTTTTGCAGGTTTCCCAGGTTTTGGAATTGGTATGACTTTTGCGTTTTTCCATGTCATTGGGAAATACTGCATTTTAAGGCATGCATTTATCAAAAAGGTAAGGTATATAAGGCCTGCTTTAGGTAGATTTTTTATATAAATATTTTTTATTTTGTCTAGTCCATCAGATTTCCTAGATTTAAGGTTGGAAACTACATGTTCCACATCCTGCCTATTTACAAACTGATCCCTAGGAGTATCGATGTTTTGTGAGTTTATAATGCTCAATGTTTGACTCACAAGATTTTGAGTTGTGACATCACTAAGGTGTTGTGACACGGTATGATTGTTCAGAAATGATGAGGCCAATAAATTAGCTTTATTTGAGTCTTGATAAACCACTTCGTTTCCATTTTCCATATTTGGAATTCGTCTATTTTTGTTTTTTATAATTTTGACTATATTCCAAAAAGGTTTTCGAATCAAATGTAAGAAAATGTAGTAAACGACAAAATCTAATACCTCGTAAACTATAAAACGATATGGTGCTCATGACTTTTTTGTTTGACTTTGTTTACTTTAGGCAATCACTGAAATTTTTCAAAACTTCAAAAAACGAGTGGGTGGATTTTTTATAAAAGCAATTTTTTAAAAAGTGAAAAATGTGTCTTTTATTAAATTTTAAATCCGAACAAATATATACTAATAAATTGGCTTGACCTCTTAAATATCTCGACAGAAAACAGCTCAATCTTTAAAAGACGATTTGGTTTTTTTTCAAAACCTGGTTTAGTTATCATTATCACTATCAGTGTCGACCGCATCCCAACCTCTTTTTTCTGTATTTTTACCAGCTGAAATCTTGGTTAAAGATATTTGAAGGCTTGTTCTACTCTAAATGAATGCTTTACAACCCTTATTTGTTATGATATTGTAATGTGTATACACTCTCTATCTCTTTTAATATCGGATTAATAGGAGAACTCGCTTCTTTAAGCATCGAGAAACATCTAGTGGCTAAGAGGGGAACATTCAGCTTATACAAGAACCTCTAAAGGGGCAACATCTAGGGATTAAGAGGAGAACTAGCTTCGTTAAGCATCTAGTGATAAAGAGGAGAACTCGCTTCGTTAAGCATCGAGAACAACCTGGTAGATACTCGAACAGATTTGAGGTATATAAATAGGCGCTCGGAAGCGAAGCGGATTATTATTGATTGCGAACTGCGATAAGTAAAGACTGTGTTTAAAGAGTAAAGACTGTGTTCGAAAAGTAATAATTGAAAGTGGTGAATAAATAAGTTTAGAGCGTTTTAAATAAAGAAAATTTGTGTTTTATTTACAAGTGTGCATAAGTTTTAACTATTATTCTATTTCTTCTAACGCCTACTTTAACACTCACTTTTACTATTTCCTGAAGTTTCATAATGCATACAAAAAATTTAATTTAATTTAAAGTTTACTCAACGCATTTCTCAGAAACGGCTGCAATTAAAGCTAAATTTTATAAACTGGATTTTCGTAGAATTCGTTGTACTAAGAAAGATCAAAGACTTATGAACTTTATTCTGTGCAAAATGTTTTTACTTTTTTTTTATTTGGAATTTCGGCAAATCAAATTAATTGAACACAATTTCTAAAAAACGGTTCAACTTAGTAGATAGAAACAATTTAGAAACAAATTTCTCCAGTTTAATTGTCAACGTGAAAAGATTGTAAAAGTTAAAGTTATTTGGTTCGTTTGAAAGAGCTAGGCTAGGATGAATTAAATTGTTTATGTTATATCAAATTCTCAATATCTAGCTATGTAGCCAAGAGTGCAAGAGGGCTTTAAGATGTTTAATTAGATGATTAAGTTGTTGAATATTAAAGCAAAGAATTTTTACATTAACAATGATTCATATTGATTTTAAATATCTAAAAAATGCAATGGATGGGAGATTTTAAAACTTAGCTCATGAGTAGAAAACGTCTGCAACTGCTTCATTTGAAAGGAAGCCACATGTGAATTTTACATTTTGAAATGAATTTCATCCAAGATATTTCTTCATCCCAAGGAAATGACTATAGACACAAATATGGAGCATAAAATGAGTTTTAAAGGGTAGTCATTTAGGGCCACTACTCTTTATATATTAACTATAAATGATGAAACTCTTTGTGTAGGCTATATAGTAAGATAGTAATATTTGCGGATGATATACAAATCTTTAGAATAAATGAATCTCAAAGATCGATTACTACTACAAGAAAATATTAAGAGTTTTGTTATTTGGTTCAAAAAGAATCACTTAAGTTTTAACCCGATAAAGTGTCAGGAAATACAATTTTCTAAAGAAACTCGTTTCTTGATTTTAGTTTGAAAGATCTCAGAGCTATTTCAAATTCAAAGAATTAGAACAACAAATGTATTTTAGGAATTGTAAAAAGCTGCTCTTAAGAGATGTAAATCAACTTCTATACAACGGTTTGGTTGGATCTCACTCATTACGAAATCCACAAAAATATTTGTAAAGTCCGACTTTAAACATTTCGCTTTAAAGGGTCTAACTTATGAACATCTGATTGAGTTTCATCAAGTGCAGTCCTTAGATCCCAAAGGAAGGTTTATAAACTTTCCATAGGAAGTAATTGTAATCGGTCGGATTAGACAAATTTAAAATGTTGACATTTCTCGACGTTTCAAGTTCCCTATAGTATCTAAATCAATGATTTTTAGAGAAATATCTATGTGTGGGTTTGTACGTTGCGTTCGTACGTTAAGGATACCTTTTTTCGTAGTCCATATCTCAAGAACCAATAGAGATATCGACGTCAAATACAATTTGTTATGCAGATAAAAACACAGAAAGATGCAGAAATCACTTTGCAAAGAATGGGGAGGATTGTTTATTTACTACATACATATGTAGAAATTTAAACAAAAAGTGAAAATTTTGGTTGACCCCAAATATCTCACGAACCACTAACACTAAAGACTGCAATTACATTGTTAACTTCCCATAGGAAGTTATTGTAATGGGTCCGATTTGACAAATTGAAAATTTTGACATTTCTCGACGTTTCAAGGTCCCTAGAGTCGAAATAAAAGATTTTTAGAAAGATGTCTGTGCGTGCGTGTGTACGTACGTCCGTACGTCCGTACGTCTGTACGTCCGTACGTCCGTACGTCCGTACGTTCGCGACGTTTTTTTCGTCGTCCATAGCTCAAGAACCAGAAGAGATATCGACTTCAAATAAATTTTGTTATACAGATAATAAGGCAGAAAGATGCAGAAAGGGCTCTCAAGAAAATTGCGTGGGTGGTTTTTTTACCATAGCAGTTTAAAAAAAAGGTGAAAATTTTGGTTAACCCTAAATATCTCATGAACCAATAACGCTAGAGACTTGAATTAAATTTTATATTATATATTGTAACGTGATACAAAACAATTATATTTTTGGAAAAAAATTCAATTAACGTTTTTTTTTATAAATCAAAAAAACTGAAAAAAAAAATTTGTCACTTCGAAAATTTTACGACTAAAATATGATTTCATTTCCAAAACAATTTTGTGCAATGAAGAATAATGTTTTTGACATCTGGTAAAATTTTGAGAAAAATCGAATTGACAGTTTTTTTACAAAAAATAATAACCTAAAAAAAATAAAAAAAAAGTTGGTAAAAATTGAGTTTTGACTCAAATATCTTTTCAAGACTTTGAGATATTGGCTTTAAACTACTTTTGTCTTTCAAAAAATGTTGTTTTCAACATTCAGTAAAATTTTGAAAAAAATTGAATTGACAGTTTTTTTAAAAAAATTAAAAACCGAAAAAAAAATTTAACAAAAGTTGGTAAATATTGATTTTCGACTTAAATATCTTTTCAAAAATTTGAGATTATGGCTTCTAACTAATTTTAGCTTATAAGAAATATTGTTTTCAACATTAGGAAAAATTTTGAGAAAAATCGAACTGACAGTTTTTTTTACAAAAAATAAAAACCTAAACAAAAAAATGAATAAAAGTTGGTAAAAATTGATTTTCGGCTCAAATAGCTTTTCAAAAATTAAAAATATTGGCTTCAAACTTATTTTATTTCACAGAAAATATTGTTTGTTATATTCAGTAATTTTTTTATAAAAATCCAACAGTCCGTTTTTTCATAAAAAAAATAAAATCTACAAAAAATAGAACGCAAATTTGGCAAGAATTGATACATTTAGACAAACTTTTAAGCAAGACAAATCGACAGACGGGATGGGAAGTTATCAGTGTGGGTCGCATCCCAGCCTCTTTTTTATCATATAATGTGACGTGGTTCTAAATTAGTATAACTTTTTTTTAAAAAATCAGCTTTTATAAATAAAAAAACTGAAACAAATATTTGTCACCTCGAACAAGAAACAAGTTTTAAAATAATTTTATAAAACGAAGAAAATTGTTTTCAAAATCTGGTAAAATTTTAAGAAAAATCGAACAGACAGTTTATTTTTCAATAAAAACTTAAACAAATTTTTAATAAAAATTGATAAACATAATTTTTGACTCCAATATCTTGGCAAAAACTACAGATATTTTCTTCAAAATAGTTTTATCATTTACAAGACATTGTTAATAACGTTTCATAAATTTAATAAAAAATCCTATTGAGAGTTTTCTTAACAAAAATAATAACCTGCAAAAATTCGTTAAAATTGATTCCTGACCCAAATATCTCGAAACGACCCAAGGTGCTTCCGCTTTTGTCACAGTCAGACAGGGATTATGAGGGTTTTATTTAGGCACACTTTGGTCGATCGAGGTCCTTACTACTCAATTGCTTTTTTAATCCAAAGAAACAGCGGTTAGTAAGAGTTTTCTGTTTTGTTTTCTGCATTCAAAGCGGAGTCTAAGTAGACAAAGTCCTTAACTACATCAAAGTTACGTCTGTCGATGGTGTCGTTTTGAGCGAGACATTCGGTGTTGTAGGCCTTTTCTTGATGACAGCATGTTCTTTGTTTTTCCCTCTTTAGCCGCTTTAACCATCTTTTTCGCTTCCACCTCAATACTCACACAATAAATAAAAGTTATTGAAAGCGACGGCTATAGCATAGAAAAATCTGCCGTTTAATGCGTTCTTAAATGCATACCAAAATATGTGTTGAAAATCATTGCAATAGTACAACCATTAAGCGAGCACAATTATTGGTAGTTCAATAAAAGTCACTGCTCAATAAATCCCTCTTATCCACATTAAGTCCATTAGTTGTTCGTTGTTTTGAACAGTTCTAAATATCTATCTAGATTTAGTTAAACATGATAATAGTTGTAGCACGAATCACTGATTTGACTTTCAATCTAAATTAACCGAATTACACTTTTATATTGCAAATTCAATTGATGCGAAAGCGGACGCGTGCTCTGAGAACGACCCTTCCTTAGAACATTGTTTCTACTTGCGATTGTATTCATAGGAAGTTTTGTAAAAGTTTTGGATTTGTAAAAAGTCAAACTCTGGGTTTTAATCTTAGTTAAGGGTAAAAGTGGAAAACAAATGAAGCTAATTGTTTCTTTAAACTGTTGAAATAAAAAAAAAAAAAAAACAATTTTAAAAGAAGGGTTCATTTGATGGTACCATAAAAATAAACATTTCATCCTTGAGGCAATCGCATACGACTCAGCCAGTGCATTAACGTTGCTGATATTCTTGGCACAAATAACTTACCCACATAGAACACTCACTGCCACCATAGTTCCGCTTCCATAGTCAGTATAGTCCACCGCCCGCCCGTACTGTCATTCTTCTGTTGGGTAGTACTTCTTTCTGGGGGCCTGGTGCACATCAATTATTGTCAGTCAGTTAGATTTTTAATTCTAATTCAAACAACGAGTGCATGGAACAATTGATCCTGATTCCACTTGTGCCATACCATAACCATGGCCAAAAGGTAAATGGTTGCATTAAACTGAAATCAAACTGCAATCAATCCAACTTCGCGGGATGCCAGGCGATGGTGTTGGTTGCGTTTAGGGGTTGATTGTACATAAATGGTAGGTATATGGTGGTTTTGTTGTAGGGTGCGATGCGATGCGAAGCAGCGGTGGTTGGTTGTGCATGTGTCGTAGTCGGTTTGTGTGTGTTGGCCTTCTTCTTTTTTCTGTTCTTCTTCGTTTTTCCCCCATGTCACTATCTTTTGACACTGATTGATAGATTCACCAACAAAGCGCACTATTAACAAAACAGAGGACTATAGTGGAACTGCATAAAGAAGACAATTTAAGGAATGTCTGAATGTTTATAATTTAATTAAAGCAACGATTAAGATAAAGTGTTATTAACCGACGAAACAAAGAGGAGACAAGGAACGTTGACACTTTCAGATATAAATGGTACATTTCCTAAGGTGAGAAATCAAAATGAACAGAAATGTGTATTCTGTTACAATTTCTGCTATTTGAAATAGTAAAGTTTTAAAATTGATTTATTTTCAAAAGTAACAAATTCACTTTTGTATAGCATGTCGAGGTTTGCACATCTTCAGAGTTTATCAGAATATCTTATTTATAAATTGGTGTCAACCAACGTGAAACATGAGTTCATGCTTTTTAGATGAACAATAAAATGATAAATTGTATAAACACCGTTGCTGGACAAAACCTATGTCTTTTGTTTCAGGTTTTCTTAATTGGTAATAGATTTACAGATTAATAATACGTATGTACATAACAAGATTTTGTATGAAATGAAGAAAGTCAGAGGGTCTACTTTTTTCAGTATCGGGCAAACAATACTGAGGTTCCATTAATCTGGCATGCGTTTTTCCGGACATATCTAACAGATAAGTTGATGCACTCTAATAACCAAATTATCTCCAGCTGCTTTGAAGAGCTCAGCATTCAAGCCATTTACTCCGGCCGTCCGGCGGCTTTCTTAGGATTCAGACGAAGTAGAGATTGAAATATCTAATATTTCAATCTTTACTTCGTCTAATATTTCAATCTTTATTTCGTCTGAGTCGGGAAGAAAAGATGGTTGGCTTTCGTCGTCTATTATTGAATTGACCGTCCTTCCTAACAGCGCCAGGGGAGTTCTGAGGTTTTATTATAATGTTTCTACTTTCGCTTTCATTTGTAGCCTTCGGTTCGAGTTTTATTGTGAACCTTTCAACGTCCTCTTGTGCAGCATCGTTTTGCGTGCCTTTTGTATGACTGCATATGTTTGCCGACATTCCTCATCAAACCAGGAGTTACTTGTTGGTGGCTGTTTGAAATCAAGCACGTCAGAGGCGACGGCGGCGCGGCGCGGCGGCGCGCGGCGTCTTTAATTTCGGTAAGAGAAGGTTTTGGCGATCTCTTGCGATGTAGCCTTTCGACGTTGTATCCTCTCTTAGCATTTTCCTGTTTTGCCTTATTTCTAAAAAAGGGAAAGTTTATGAAGTTTCATCGAGGAGAGAATCAGTTATCGAAAATTCGAAAGTGATGGCGTGCAGGCTGTTTTTCTCGATTATTCGACCAAAGACGTCTTCCCTTCCTAGAGCTTCAGATTTAATAAGACATGA
The DNA here is from genome assembly GCA_920104205.1 of Eupeodes latifasciatus. Lineage (NCBI taxonomy): Eukaryota > Metazoa > Arthropoda > Insecta > Diptera > Syrphidae > Eupeodes > Eupeodes latifasciatus. The sequence continues at coordinate 84,413,331 of OV049926.1, read as the reverse complement.
GGTCACTATTTGAATTTTTCTTACAGTATATTTTGTTTAAAAGAAAACTACCAAACTAGTTTAAAATCGTTAGAAAACAGCTTATTTTTGTATTGAACTTCTTTAAGTAAGAATTTGATATATCAAAATTATTCTTTAAGTAACATGTCGAAGTGTAGTGTAGTAGTTTTAATTCTTTTGCAATATTGTGCTGAAGTATTTTTATTGCTCTTTTCTAAATTTGTATCTTATTTGTATCGATCTTAATTATGAAGCCGTAATTTATTTTAGTAAAAAAAAAAACGCAAAGTAAACAGTGCCAACGCCATTATCCAATACCCTAAGGTCATGAAGGGTACCAAAATTAATTAAATAGCAACTATTACTATATTACTATAAAAAGTTAGTGGTCTTACTGATACTAATAATTTTCCTTTTTGAGTATCCCAAAAAAATAGAAGCCATACTTGTTGACCTTTAATGACCGATTTTTTTACCATTAAAACAAAATAAAAAGTGAACTTTTTGATGGATGAGATACGGAAATAGTTCTAAAGTTATCTGGTATTATGTTGTTATCATGTATGTTGAAGAACGTACAAAATGTTAAAACTTACAGTAATAGAGGCAAGAGTATTTGTTTACAAGTAATTGTAAAGAAAAAGAATCAAGGTTTTGATGTAAATTTAAAGTAATACAACACCAACAACAATCAGTTTTTCATCATGCAAGTGGTGTTGTTGAAGCAATTAAATAATCAACTTACTGTTATAACTGTCACAAATTAAACATAATAATGTTTTAATTAGGTTTAATATTTAAATTTCATGTGTTTTGTATATAAATCTCTATTACGTGATTTGATTAACTGACCTTATTTATATTAAGCATATTAATTTAAGTGTTATTTAATTTCTTGTAGATTAACACGTAAACAAATAAGATAACCCTGAACTTTGTGACTAAGTTCTTATAGCATCTTAAGTATAAATTATGATACTGTTTTTTGTAAATTTGCTGGTCACATAAAGATAATAACTGAATAATTACTTAAGTATTTTTTAACATGACATTTTTTCGGAAACATGTATTTAAATCCGCATTGATTAATATTTATTAAATAGGTTATGGTAACGTTTTTTTAAAGATGAGACGATGATATTGAGCTTTTAAATCAACAATCACGAAAGCTGTCTGGGCTTAAATTTGTAGTGCATGCACTAAGTAACTATTACCACGACCAAACAACACCATTTCTACCCCCAATTAAATAGACTACGACACATACCCCCCCCCCCCCTAATAAAAGTCACAAAGAATAAGGTACATAGTGTTGGATTACCATGTTGAGGCATTTCATTTTCTGAGGTTGATTTGGCTAAAAATGAGTTAGAAAAAGTCTAAAAGTCTTAAAGACCTTTCGATCTGCAATGGAATGCTTTATCACAGCATACACAAAAGGGATAAGTCACGTTAAAAACTTTGTTTAAATTGTTTAAAATGTTTAACAAGACTATTTAAATAAAGAACTGCTTTAATTAGAGTTGGCTTTATTGCTTAAACGAGAGCTGTTTAAAATTTAGCGTCCTTTGTCAATATTCAAAATCAAACGATTTCAACATTCCAAAAATTTAATACGGTCTTCTTGTAGTAGTTCTTTACAACCCTTGATGAAGTTTATAAATCGAAAAATTTTAACATCACCTGCTCAGATTAGCGACATAAAATTATTTAACAAAGAAGGCAAATCATCAAAAAAAAAAAGTAATGGATGAAGGTGATTCCCTTGAGGTACATAAGAATTGTTTTAAAATTGACACTAAAGGTTACTCCTGAACATGACGCTGTAATATTTATCTTCAGGATATGACGAAATCTTCATAACGAAACGGGCGGTAGAAACTCTTTTTATGGACCCGCGTTAGGTATGAATATTTCCAAAGGTCTGGGAACTCAGAAAATTTGAGATATTCTTTAAAAAGAAGAAACAATGGATAGGAAACACACATTTTTTCATAAGGACCAAGGCTAAAGCATTCATTAAGCTTTAAAATATTGACACGTATAGATGCCTCAGAAATTGAAAAATTGATTCATGGAAAGTGACTTTTTTCTTGTGTGCTAGGGAAAGTAAGAGAAAAAGGTTCTTGCAGATGAAAAATCTTCAAAAGCCTTGAAATAAAATGTTCGAAATTGATTTTGGAAGATAATTTGAAGAATTTTAAAAGGTCGTACTAGCTGGATATCTGTCAAATATTAAAGTACATATCTCCAAAACATATGGTTGTTCATTTTCAAATCACACTCAGTATTAAAAATGAATTGAGAGTACAAAAAGTTTGAATAAGTCACAAAGTCGTTTTGCAGTTCTAGGTAAAATTGGACTTGAACCAGACCTTATTTATTTTATTTTAAACTTCCCATAGGAAGTTATTGTAATGGGTCCGATTTATCGAAATGAAAATTTTGACATTTCTCTATGTTTCAAGGTCCCTAGAGTCGAAATAAAAGATTTTTAGAAAGATGTCTGTGCGTGCGTGTGTACGTACGTTCGTACGTCCGTACGTCTGTACGTTCGTACGTCTGTACGTTCATACGTCTGTACGTTCATACGTCTGTACATCCGTACGTCCGTTCGTTCGCGAGGTTTTTCTCGTCGTCCATAGCTCAAGAACCAAAAGAGATATCGACTTCAAATAAATTTTGTTATACAGATAATAATGCAGAAAGATGCAGAAAGCGCTCTCAAGAAAATTGCGTGAGTGGATTTTTTACCATAGCAGTTTAAAAAAAAGGTGACAATTTTGGTGAACTCTGAATATCTCACGAACAAATAACGCTAGCGAGTTGAATTAAATTTTATAGTATATATTGTAACGTGATATCAAACAAGTACATTTTTGGAAAAAAAATCCAATTAACGGTTTTTTTTATAAATCAAAAAAATTGAAACAAAAAATTGTCACCTCGAAAATTTTACGAATAAAAAATTATTTCATCTCCAAAACAATTTTGTGCAACGAAGAATAACGATTTTAACATCTGGTAAAATTTGGAAAAAAATCAAGTTGACGGTTTTTTTTATAAAAAATTAAAACCTAAAAAAAAAACATTACTCAAAGTTGGTAAAAATTGATTTTCGACTCAAATATCTTTTCAAAACTTTGAGATTATGGCTTCCAAGTTATTTTATCTTATAAGAAATGTTGTTTTCAACATCCGGTAAAATTTTGAGAAAAATCGAATTGACATTTTTTTTCAAAAAATTAAAAAAGTACACAAAATTTAACAAAAGTTGGTAAAAATTGTTTTCGACGTAAATATCTTTTCAAAACTTTGAGATATTGGCTTCAAACTAATTTTATCTTATAAGAAATATTGTTTTCAACATTCGGTAAAATTTTGAGGGCAGTTTATTGGTGATCTTAATATAATAAATTCGAATTCCATATAATAACAGGTTCATCATTATTAATTACATAAGAGAAGTAGACAAAGGCCAATATTCTTCCTTTTTCACATTTAACATCATTCAGCTTATTTATTGTTTCTATTGTTCTAATTTTCATAAATTTCGGTAGCAGAGCTAAGCGGAATATAGCATCAGTGTTGCCGCTGAAAAAAATCAAAAAGGGTACAAAAAAGGGGCCCGACACAAAAAAGGGGCCAACATATGAAAATTGGACACCATAGAAAAAAAGTACAAATAAAACAAAACTGTATTCAGGAGTAAAACAAAAATGTATTCAAAAACTTAAAAAAAAAACAATTTTATTTCAATAACATTAAAATAAAAACTTAAATTCATTTAAAAAACAAAACAGTAACAACAAGTCAGTTGTTAATAACAACAATATACATAAATAAATTAATGGAAGTTAAGTCTTTCATTTTTTTAATATTGTCTTTCTGTATAAATAAACAAGATTTTTTTTGGAACCCAATTTTCCAACTTATTTTTGGTTTCAATTAAATTAAGAGCTGACATCATCGAATTGCAAGTTTTCACATTCAGTCTATTCGTCAACTGATTTTTAATAAGGGTCAGCTTTGAAAAAACTCTTTCGGCAGAGGCACTGCTATTAGGCAGAGTAAAAATGTTTGTGACAAAGTTGTATACATTTGGAAACATAAATTCATCTAAATTGTTTTTACATTTCCCTATTTCATACCAGAATTCTTCAATATCATTGATTTGAAATGTGCTTTGAAAAGCCTTATCCTCGGATTTTATCTCAAGGAGTTTGTATTCCTCAATGACTTTTCCTGAATTGGATACCAGGTTTGGAAAACTGGAAACTAACTGTAAATAGTTAAATTCAAGATTTTTTTTGACAACTTTGGGATCTAGAAAATGCAATATCGAAAGTTTTTCATCATTAATATCTATTCTTTTTAGTATTTTTTCGAAGTATAAAAAGACAGCGTCCAGTACGAATTTTTTCGGAGTATAAACCGACAGAGTTCAGTTCAAGTTCAGTATGAAACTTCGTTACCGATTTTTAATTAATTTACTTAAAGAGTGGATAAGATAAAAAATATCTTAATTTATCCTTGAAAATTATTTTATTACTAGTAAAATCGTAAAAAGGGGACAATTGGGCAATTTCTAAAAAAGTCGGGGCCACGGGGATCAAACGCAAAAAAGGGGCCAAATGGCCCATTTAGGGGACAAACGGCAACGCTGTATAGCATTTATAACCACAAAATATTTAAGACTTAGAATTTCACTGAAGAAACATATATAGCAAAATAAAGGCGACCCACTGAACAATAAGTAAGTTAGTTATTTTTTTTTGAAATTCTTACCGATTTGGTATTACGTTTTAATATAAAATTTTGGTAAAGTAGCGTTATTAAACAAATAAATTAGGTGGCGCAACAGTCCGTTGAGAACCAGGGCCTAATGGCTTACAACTTTGAACCATTCCTGTGTGCGGGTAATATTGTCAAGGAATGGAGGGGACCTACAGTTTTAAGCCGAATCCTAACGGCTAATTTGAGAAAGCACTTTTTATGACAAGAATTACTCTTAGAGAATTTGTCAATTCCTGACAAGGGGCAGTACCCGTAAAAAAAAATTTTAGATGGCACAGGCAGGGATCGAACCCAAGACCTCTTGTATTTCAGTCCAACGCACTAAAAATCATCATCACCACTCTAAAGGCTTGTTATCTCAAAGCAGACTTCATATTAGCTCCCTAATAGGTGTCCTTACGGGACACTGTCTTATAGGCAGACACGCGATACGACTTGGTGTAGCCTCAAATGACTTCTGCAGGAGCTGTATGGAGGAGGAAGAAGAAGAAACAATCTCTCACCTCCTCTGCACCTGCCCTGCTCTTTCACTAAGACGCAAACTTCATCTGGGAGAATACTCTTTTCATGATCCCAGTGAACTAGCTAAAAAGGATATCAGATATCTCCTTCGCTTTATAAAAAGCTCAAAATGGTTCGACTAGTGGGAAGTAATTTCTCTAGATTCATGTGGTATCACAATGGGCCTTTTCTTCTGGCCTAAGTGTGTGGTTTTTTGTATCCGCAGCCACTTTAACCTAACCTAACCTAACTAACCATCATGCCACGTTAACATGCACAGGCACACACATTTCTATTTTAGATTTTAGGTATGTTGAGACAAGCGGCGGGCGGCGATAAATGTCAAAACTTTTAATTTTAGAAATCGGATCGTTTGCAATGTCTATGCAAGCAAACTAGCCGATAAAAAGTAATTATTTTTTAAATATTATTCAGCAATGAAATATTTAAAAATTCTCAATATTCTGTTTCGCTCTTATTAAATGACGATATTTTGTCTATTCCCGTTTTAGTAAATGTCTTGTACCTATCTACATTGTTTTAATAATTATTTTCTTTAAACTTTAATGTTTACTACGAATGCTATAGTGCTGATAAAGTATAATTTGAATAAAATTATTTCGTTACCACCTATTCGTCTATTAAAGACTATGCGAATATTATAACCATCTTGTCGGAATAGTGACAATCTTGTGTCAATAGTCTGTTCATGGCCACCCACACACACACGCATACACACAAATACCATGCATTCAGCATCCACTTAGTAAATAAAATAAATGCCAGGGAGTTCATAAAATCAAATTAACTTTAGTAATGGGCCATTTGCGTTTGATATCCTTTCTGCTGCCTGCTTTTGGGGAGGCCCAAGTGAATTACTGCAGATTGACTGTATGTGTCCCATGCCGATGGGACCATGACCTTTATTCTCTTTGCCCCCGCGTCAGCTCCATTTCTCACCCCTTCTTCTGTCATGTGGTTGTGCGTTAAGTTATTTTACATGTAACGTAGTAAAATTCATTTTTATTTCGCATTTTCTCTCTCAGAAGAGCACTCAGCCTGGTGCTTAAGATGATGACGATGGCGATGACGACAACGAGAACGTAGAAGAGGACTACTACGACTAAGGAAAGGAACCTCAAACCTTTCGAAGAAGACCAAATCAAAATAAACCAAGGCGGCAAAGGACGACACTGCCTACAATGCCTTTGCTTTTGACTACGATGTGCTATGCTCTATAAGAATACGTCTATGAGATGTGGTGGGGTGGCGTGTTGTTGTAAGGTCTTGACACAATACATGAACGCACATAAAAACGTCAACTTAAGTCATTCTAGGTGATTAATGCCTTACGTCGTCGTCTTCGTCGTCGGAGAAGACGCACACATTTTTCAGGACGACAATCGACACACATTTTCTCGCATGTTTATAGCCCTCGCTCTTGCTCTGTCTTTAGCTGCGGTGGTGGTGACGGGCGCTACGCACGTTTTTATTTATATTATGTTAAACTTTTATTTTTTGTTTTATTTGCGGAGAAAACTTATCCAAGTGATAAAAGACTTCACATTATTTCCATTGAAGCATTTTCAAATGTATATATTACATACCTATGCGGTATAGTGAAACAGTTTGGTATATTCAATTTCTTGTTGGAATTTTGTTTCCAGTGGTTGTCCTGATGCCATCTTAATGGAGCTGGAAGTTGCGTCTATTATGCTCAGATTAGAATTTGAGCCATTTTGGTGTGTGGTATGAATGTTTTGTTAAATTAAATAGAAACATTTGCCACCATAGCAAAAGCTATATGCCCCCCCCCCCCCATTGTATAATTCAAATGCTAAATGGTTTATGGGTGCTGGTCAATTGGTTTTTAATGAAGTGCAAAACAATCCTGATTCTATGGATCCTTAATCAGAATCTGCAAGGAAATATAGATAATCGGGGAATTTTATAGAGCAATAACGAGATGAGGTTTAAGTGATGGAATGAAATAATAGCTATTGATTTTTTGATTAAATTAAGTTTGAGGTTGAAGAGGTTTCTAATCCTCAAGCTCAAATGTTTGACTGTTTAATGTTTATACAGTTACTAACGTTTAGGTCTTATAGGACGTTCATTTGACTCCATAAATAATCGACATTTTGAGGAAATTTCCAGCAATACTAATTCGTGTTGAGAAAACATATAAAGTATACAAATACAAGTTTTATTTTAAAAAATATTATGAAATGAACAAAATTAGATTTTTCATTTTATTAAGATTTATTAGTAATGGTAAAGGTATTAACCGCTAATGTTTTGAAGATGTGTTTTTCTACGTTAGAAGAAAACACTGCGTAAACTTTTTTAGCTATCCTACTTTTCAGGTATCGTTTCGTGTAGACGGAAAACAGAATTTGTCCAACCCATACCCAAATAAGGTAAATCCTTCTCCTCCTCGGCGATTAATTATCAGCTCAAGAAATATCTCGAAGAACGAAGGCTTCTTAATGACCGGTAATATGGCTTTCTTAGCAGTAGGCCCACTGGTGATCCGATGGTTCATCTCACCATCTTTACATCGTTTTGGAGAATGTATGATTATTGCACTTGATATTTCAAAGGCATTTGATAAAGTCTGGCACCTTGCTCTCTAACTAAAATTGCATGATTTTGGTATCGACGATGACGAATCCCCTATTCGTTGGATTACAAATCCTTCTTTTAAACCGTTCAAAATAAGTTGTTTTGATTCAAGTCTGAAACCAATAATATAATTGCTGGTCTACCCCAGGGCTCTGTTTTGTCACTATTAGATTTTAAGTTAAAACACAAACACTTTAAACTCCTTTTGATGTTGCTTCTACAACGTTTTAATTCAGAATAATAGAAAAGTAGGATACAAAAACATATAGTACTTAAAAGGGATTTCCCCGTTTTAAAATTCAAATTCTTGTGTTACTATGTTTTCTGAATTGAACAATGAAAATCAGTGATGCCAAATTAGATTTATATAATAGCAAATATTTTTTTGTTTAAATTCAATACTCCCACTCAAAAAAAATTCATATTATAATAATATAGTTTTGCTTTGATGTTTTGTCTTTTTTTTTTATTTTTTTTTTTTTATTATTATTTGTTTGTTTATGAGGAATTTGATGGTTCAACATTTGTTGCTTTGGATTAGGAAAACCCCAAGAAAACCTAATCAAACCATTGATGATTCATTTTAGTGCAAGCCCAACTTTGTCTCTGTTAAGTCCAAACTTTACAGCTGATAGTGGTTTTGTCAACATGTCTGCTTGTTGTTCACCTGTTGGAAGATATTTTACTGTAATTATCTGTTGTTGAATCTTTTCTCTTATAAAATGATATTTGATATCTATATGCTTTGTACGTTTATGGTTAGTCGGATTATTTGCAATTGCTATACAACCGTTGTTATCTTCATAAATTATTGTGGGCTCTAACATTAATTTCATATTAGTTAAAATTGATCTGATCCAGCATGCTTCCTTAGCACCTTCAAACAATGCCATGTATTCAGCTTCAGTGGATGATGTGGCAACGGAGTGCTGTCGTTTTGAATTCCAACTTATTGTATTGTTATACAATTTAAATAAATAACCTGTTGTACTTTTGCGATCAACTTCATCTCCGCCCCAATCAGCATCCACATAGCCGGTCAGTATTTGTTGAGAATCATTTTTCTCATAAATCAAACATAAATTCAATGTCCCTTTTACGTATCTTAACATTCTTTTGAGATTTTGCCACAATTCTTTATTGTTTTTATTTTGGAAACGACTTAATATGTTCAAAGCAACACACAAGTCAGGGCGTGTGCATAGCATTGCATACATTAGACAACCAATTAAATTTCTACATGGCGAATCATAATGCAAATCTGAATTTAATTCGCCATAGTTTAATTTTTCAGGCAACGGAGTACTGATTTGGTTGCACTCATTCATTCCAAATCTTTTTAGCACTGATTGTAAATATGCAGTTTGGTTTAATTTAATTTTTTTGTTATCATTATCACGTTCAATTTTAATTCCCAAGAAAAATTGAGCGTCACCCATGTCTTTCATTTCAAATTGTTTGTTTAGATACTGCTTAAATTTGTTCATTCTGTCAATATCATGGGTAACAATAATGACGTCGTCAACGTAAAGTACAACGTATATATTTTTTTTAATGTGATTGTTATCCAGAATAAACAAACATTTGTCGGCATTTGAGCTTTGAAATTCGTGTTGTTTTAGAATTCTTTCGAATTTTTCAAACCAACATCTTGCAGATTGTTTTAAACCATATAAGGCTTTGTTTAGTTTACAAACATGATTTTTGTTTTTATTTATTCCTTCAGGAATTTTCATGAAAATTTCTTCGTTTAAATCTCCGTTAAGGAAAGCTGTTTTTACATCCATTTGATGCACTAACAAATCATTTTGAATTGCGAATGCCAACAACAATCTGAAAGTAGCAATTCGTGCGACTGGTGCAAAAGTTTCATCATAGTCTGATAAATATTTTTGACTGAAACCTCTTGCAACCAATCTAGCTTTATGTTTAGTAAAGTTACCATCGGAATCATGTTTAATTGAAAATATCCATTTGCAATCAACAATATTTTTATTATTTGGCATAGGAACTATATTCCAGGTGGAGTTCTTATACAGTGAATTTAATTCTTCACTTATTGCATTCTCCCACTGAATTCGATCCCTATTTGTCTTAATATCATTATAGCATTGAGGAATATCATTTTCCATTGGCTGTGCAAATGTGTAATAACACTCTTCTTCGATAGTATAGAATGATCCTTCGTTTGAAGTTAAATGACAATTTTCTATCGATTCATCATCATCGATTTCTTTGTATGAAGCTTGTGGCATATTTTCAATTCGTTTACTTTTTCTGCGATTTTGTTCGTCTTCATTTCGACCTGATTTTTCCATTTGGATTGATTCAGGATTTATAACATTTTGTTCCATGTTATTAATTTTTATTTTATCAAAGTTTTTAGCCATTGTTGAGCTCGTGGAGTTTTGTTCACCGACACTTATGTCACCTCCATCTGTGTTTTTATACACAGTTGAAAAAAACCTTGAATTTCTGAAATTTACTTCATCGAACACTACATCGCGAGCTACAATGAATTTATGTTTTTCAACATCGAGTACTTTATACCCATTGTAATTATATCCAACCAAAATGCCTTTGAGTGATTTTTTATCAAATTTACTTCTACCATTTTTTATCAAAACATAAGCGGTGCAGCCGAATATTTTTAATTGTTTAATGTCTGGCCGTTTATTATGCCAAAGTTCAAATGGTGTTTTCTTTAACGATATGGCTTTGGTTGGAATTATATTCAACAGATATGTTGCAGTTAAAACTGCTTCTCCCCATAATTCTTTATTTAGTTGAGCGTCAAATATCATACTTCTAGCCATTTCGATTAGCGTACGATTCATACGTTCTGCTATAGAATTTTGTTGAGGAGTGTGTGGTACCGTTAGGTGATATTGAATGCCTTTTTCAAAGCAATATGCTTTTGCTTCATTTGATAAATATTCTTTACCATTGTCACAGTATAGATATGCAATTTTTAAATTGAAATGATTTTCGCTCTTTGCGACAAAGTCTTTAAGGAATATAATGACATCTGATTTCTTACTTAACAAATAGACTGTAGTGTAATGAGTATACTCATCAATAAAAGTTACAAAATAATTTTTATTGTCAATCGTAGATGGTGTGATTGGGCCACAAACGTCTGTATGAACAGCAAACAGTGGTCTATTTACATGACTCCTGTCTCTGTTCTTTGAAAAAGGGAGTCTGGCTTGTTTTGCGTAAACACAAGCTTCACAAAACTCATTTATAGGATTTACTGATTCTAATATGTCAATATCATTACTCAATTGATTTCTTTTTAGTTGTAGCAATTTTAATCCGTGAACATGACCTAAACGTCTGTGCCATAGTCTATCTATATCTGATGTAGTTTGTGCTACATTACTATGCATATATCTATTTATGTTTTTCCTAAAAACTATAGATATTAAATTATGCTTAGAAATACCTGTAATTATTGGGATACTGCCCTTTTTAATTGTAACGTGTCCGTTGCTCTCAAAAATCACGGTCATTCCTTTGTTCTGGATGCGCTTCACCGAAAGCAGGTTTTGTGGGATGTCTGGTGAGTAGAGTACGTCTTCGAGTGTGATTGCTACGCCAAGATTTGAAATAATATCAACTGTTCCTCGTTTCGATGCCGTAATGTATTCGCCACGTTTTGCTATTGCAATTTTGCTGGGTGTTTCCAAATCTTCAATCGATGAAAAATAATCTTTGGTGTTTACTAAATGGTCGGTGGAGCCCGAGTCAAGCAAAAATTCAAATGTGTCTATGTTGCCAATATTATTTTTGCTTTCATCATCCGTAGAGCACATGAAACTGATGCTTTCGTTTGTTTTGAATATAGCAGTTTGGGCCATTCTGTCCTTTTCATGGGTGGCTTGGCTATAACGCTTGTAAAAGAAACAATTCTTCTTGTCATGATTTTTGCGTCCACAGAAATCACATTTAATATTTTCTGGTATGCTGTGTTTGTGATTTTTATTCCATTTAAAGTTGTTGTATGGTTGGTGATTGTTCTTATTGGGTTTTGGTTTGAAAGGTTTTCCACTTTTCTTTGGACCCCGTAGTTTGACCTTTTGTTGTTCGATTGTTTGCGCAGTCAAAACCTTTGCGCTTGTATCAGTCTCCTCGCTTCGCAATTTTATTTCATAGTCCAAGATTCGATTTTTAACAAATTGTAATGTGAGTGTGTCATCTGAAATTGTTTGTATTGCTGTAACAACTGGATCGTAGCTGCTCGGCAAAGTTAATAACAATCGGGCAATTTTATTCATTTCCTTCATTTTTTCACCGGCTGATTCAAATTCTATTATCATATTATCAAAAATCGCTATATGGCTTGTTAGCGGTGTGTCATTTTTGTATTTTAAGCTTAGCAGCTTCTTTTCCATGATTAAACGAGTTGCAAGACTTTGTCTTGCATAAGTTTCATCAAGTTTGATCATGATGCCAATTGCGCTTGTTCGCCCTTGTGCAAAACTAAGCATGGAGTCACCTAAATGTGCAATGATTATACCTTTGGCAATTCTTTCTTTCTTATTCCATTCATCATTTGGTTCCAATGGTGTTAATTCGTCCAATACTTCTAGTGCGTCTTCTTCCGCAATTAATGCACGCACGCGAAACTTCCAAATGCTATATTTCTCACCGTTGAACGGTTCAATATTTCGTTTGGATTTGGTTTTAATTTCATGAGCCATTTTATTATGATTTAATTCTTTTTTTTTTTCAAATTTACTTTTTAATATTGTTCTTAAATTCAATTTATTCCACAGTCACTTTATTTTCAATTCTTCCGTGAACTGGGCCCATAACCTATAAGATTTTAAGTTAAAACACAAACACTTTAAACTCCTTTTGATGTTGCTTCTACAACGTTTTAATTCAGAATAATAGAAAAGTAGGATACAAAAACATATAGTACTTAAAAGGGATTTCCCCGTTTTAAAATTCAAATTCTTGTGTTACTATGTTTTCTGAATTGAACAATGAAAATCAGTGATGCCAAATTAGATTTATATAATAGCAAATATTTTTTTGTTTAAATTCAATAGTCACCGATACTCTTTCTTATCTTTATTAATGATCTCCTGTCTGCAATTTCTAACTTAATTAATGGCTTTGCTGACGATAACACTCTTTTCATATTCGTTTTCAAACTCACATCAATCCTCTATGGATGTGGAACTGCATCAACAGAATATGTTAAGCTCTTTAAGACTGAAATTTAATGCTTCGAAAACCCAATGCCGTCTAGTTTTGTTAAAGCGAGATGACGCAAGATATTCGAGTTTTCTTACACCATGCAAGAAATTGTTTTCAATCTATAAAACATTAATACGTTCAAAGCTTGATTATAACTTCCATCTCTGGGCTTGTGCTCCAGTAACTTACTTAAGCCTGTTGAACAATATTCAACGAAGAGCTTATAAGATGATTGGCACAACTCAATTACGTCACTTGAACAGATATTCGTTCTTAAGCGGTACTACGTGAATGTACATATAATGAATTAGCACACTCTGTCTTTCCCAGTCATTGCAATGTTCAAAAACTCAAAACCAATGTACACAGACACGACATCTCATTCTTGTTCATAATGCTCACACTGTGTTTCTGGAATATTAAAGGTATTTAAAAACATTAGAGGGTACGCAAGTTTTAAGAAAAAGAGTCATTCAAATGGCTGCCTCGGCTGGCTTTGGGCCTAGTTTAGTTGATGGTTTCGAACTCACGGGAGCTTATGAATTGTTGGGAAAATATTGGTCTTAAGTGTTTGAATCACAGCATTGGTTCACATAGACCATTGAAATTAAGCATCAGTTAGAGCGGTTAGTAGAGAAAGATGTTACGTGTTTCTTAGTTTCTGTAGTTCTTTCTCTGCTATCCTTCTGTCTTGTGCTGTGATCAGCTTATACAGTCTTAATCGCTCATGGTGTAATGTCCCTACTCTGTATATATGTATGTCCTGAGAAGTATGTAATGCAATGTAATGTGTTTGAGTCGTTTCCGGATTATTATTTCCCACGATTGTGAAGTGGTGCACCATCCAAAGGCGGATCCGGACTTTTAATGAAGTGAGTGGGTCCTACACATAATATTAAGACGAATTTTTGTACACCGCTTAAAAATGTTCTTCAAATTTCTGTGAATGAGGAATTTTAAGAAATTAGATGAAAAAAACTGCAAATGAGAAGGTTTGCAAAACAAATTTGATTTTTTTTTTTCTAGAAAAATAAAACAGAACTTATTGGGAACATTTTTCTGGCTGTTTTTGCTCAATTTTCTTCTGAAGCAATTTCCGGTACTCCATTACACTGGTTGAAAAAATTACGTTTTTTTCTGGTGCACAAACAAAACAATACTATTTATAGGATAAAGATGTCTTGAATTAAAATCTTGCCTTTAAATTTGTCCACCACAACAGGTTTTTAAAACATGCCATTCAAAAAATGCTAAAGACTACCAAAAACTGTTTCTTCTGAAGCAATTTCCGGTACTCCATTACACTTTCAAAACTAAGTTTAAGCACAACACATCCCTTAACAATAAAATGTATGATGTATGTGTATGCAAAGTACACATTTTTATCTTCTAGATACATTTTAAATCATTATCCCAATCAAAATTAGTGTTTAAAGAAGATCAAAAATTGCTTTTATACCGTTTTGCGTTTTTCTGTTAAGAACCGTTTTTACATACATTACCCGTGTTTTGTTGGCAAATCTATCCATAGTATAGTAGGATTTTTCACGAATAACAAAAACAATATCCATAGTATGAATAACACCGATAAAAGTTTGAGTAGAATCTCACTATGGATAGGTTTTTGGCATTTATACGAGTCTCGAATGGATCTTATGTGATTTCGTTCTCAAATGTTGGTACGATTGATATTGTATTTGTATCTCGATGGCTGTGTTCGTTGAGTAGTTGTGCATTTGGAATCATGTGTGTTTTCCATTGGGGAAAAAAATCAATCTATTACTGTTGATATTCAGCCCTAACATGAATTCCATCGTAATCGGAAATTTTTACGAATCCCGAAAAACTGTATCATGAAATCCGATCGCAATGCAAAACTGTATGAGATTTTTCTATACGAACGAATTTCATGATACAGTTTTTCGGGATTCGTAAAAATTTTCGATTACGATGGAATTCATGATAGGGCTGATTATTTAGTTTTGTTAATTTTTTTTTAATTTGATTAAAACAAAACTTTATTTTTTGTACACAAACATGCAAATAAACAGACCATAACGCATTATCTGTAAAACTAAATCCTCCACAAAGGTTTTTCTTCACAAACTTCCGATCCCCGACCGGAATCGAGCGAATCAAGCTCATTTCAACTCGATTCAGGTATATAAAGAATTTAGGCGAGCTTCAAGCTCGCTTCAACACCACATGTTAATGTACTCGTAGTAGTCTACGAACAAACCCCCTTCTTGAAGTTTTTATTTTATGTCAAATTGTTTGGTTAAAACTTTGAAATCGACTTTCACATTACACAGACGTATTTTCTTGATTTTGATAGTCAACTATCAAAAATCAGCTTACACGATTTCACCCCTGGTCTGAATTTCGCTATTTTTTTTTGGAATGGCACAAATTACACTTGTCAGGATCTCTTTTCACTTCAACTCTCGAGATATTCAAACCTTTTATAAGTTTTTTTTGTTTAAAGACACAAAACGTACACCATGTATTTTAATTAGCTATTAGTTTATCAAGAGCATCACTATTGCTGTTTTTGGGACATACATATATATTCTTGAAATTCAAAATTAAAAAGTGGAAAACAATAAAATACCAACTTTATTTTTATACATATTTAGTAAATAAATAATTTAAAATATAAAAGGGTCATATCCATTAACGCAATACCTACTATAGGTTTTAAATTCAAAGGAATTCCTACGTTGTTTCCCATATAATTTTCGAAGAAAAAAGATCTACCATTCCTCAATCCCCAAAAAATGGTAGTATCTGAGGATGATTTTACTTCTTGAAAACAACAAGCTAGCATGAGATGGGGTTATTTTGCTTGTTTAAACGACTCAAAAATATGCCTCGATATAAAAAATTTCAAGGTGATCCAAGTCATAAACTTTGGAGCGATAACAAAGCGGATGGTCCGATATCTTTGTGCAGAAATCTCCTCATCAAGTAAGTGCGTGAAATCTTCTTTTCAGTCAAAACATCTTTTCAAAATACGCGTTTTCAATATAGGTACTTACCTCAAAATTCTTTATGTGTGAAATGACTCAATTAGTTCTACGGAAGTTTGATATTGACTTTATCTCAAGACTTCTACCAAGAAACAACTAAATGACCTGCCCTTTAAGAGCACGTGGTTCAGTTTTGGGGCCATACAGTTTTTTTTTTTTAAACAACTACTGAATTTTGTTTATGTTATTTTCGAGTTTTAATCGATGACCTGTTGCTTCGAATATCACAAATAATTTTGTTTCTCTCAGAAGAGCAATAAAATAAAATCGCTAAATGTAAATGGTAAATTAAAGTCTATTTTTTCGTCTTTATTGGCAGGGAATTTGAAGCAGACAACGAGTCAATGCTATGCCAGTCTTTCTGTATCTTACCAACATCAACATCATCAATCAACAGCCATTCTGAAATTGCTGTTTGAATACACTTTTCTATTCTTTCTGCCTCTGTGCCCTCATCACCTTTACTTTTTCGAAAAACTTGATGCTTTCAAATTCTGCATCAATAAACTCATTCATTTTTGTTTTGTCTATTTTGAGAAATGTTAAAACAAAAATTGTATACTTTAATGACTGCTTGTTTTCTTTTGCATCTGGATACATGACCTTCAAAAACTAAGTTCAAAATTTAATTAATGTAAAAACTATTAATAAATATAATGTGACTATTATGGAGTAGGACTGAAAGCTGAATGGAAAAACAGCGAACCGAACGTAGCTCCAGCAAAACATAAAAGAAAGGCATTTTTAAAACAAGCTGAGACTGGTTCGAATTGAAATTGTGCGTTGTTCAAAATTTGGATTTATGTTAAATAAAGTTTTACCTGCCCCATCATTATACACCAAAAATAAAAAAAAGATATGTTAATTTAAAATGCAAATTTATGTTGGCTTATCACAATCCATAAGCGTCTCACAACTTGTTTTGTTTGTCTTTATTTGTTGTCTTCATATATGACTATTAAGGCTGATGAAGAAGAATTTACCTACTGTTAAGCGTGTGGCATCTTCCGCGTGACGAGCCGGCTTCACATATTTTACACACTTATATACATACAGTGGGGAGCACAAATGAGTACATGTTTAACTTCGTGCCCTTATTGCTGCATAAGAATAGAAATAACAAAAGAAATTCAAAATTTTTGTATGTCCTTTATTTCATGTTCAATACTTTAACAAATGGTTTGTAATAAAAAACGGAAAACAATTAGTTCTAGAAAAACAAAACGAAAACTTGAAACAACTCGCATGTACTCAATTTTGCACTTTAAAGGAAAGAAGAATAAAGGTTCTTCTTAGTACTTCGTCCATAGACCTTTATTACGTAGAACACTTTTAACACGTTTTGGCATACTTTCCACTAGATTCTCTATAATTTCTTTTGGAATACTCTGCCATTCTTGATGTACTCTCTGCCAAAGCTCGTGCAAGTTCGTTGGAGTCGATCTGTATTGTCCTAACCGTCGTTTCACTATTGACCACATATTCTCAATGGGATTGAGGTCCGGACTCTGTGCTGGCCACTGCATTAGTTGAAAATTTTGTTGGGTGAGCCATTCCTTCACGATTTTGGACGTGTGCTTAGGGTCTCCGTCCTGTTGAAATATTACTTCCTCCTCAGGATAGGGGCAGATATTAACAAAATCAGGAAGATGTGTCTGCAGAATGTTTAAATAATCTTCCTTTTTCATAATTCCATCTATTTTTTGTAGTGGTCCCATGTGGGACCATGTGAAGCAACCCCATACCATGACGCTCCCCCCACCGTGCTTTACTGATTCTTTGACATGATGCCTTTGGATGGTCTCCTTAGGACGTCGCCAGCAATATTGTTTGCCGTCGGACTGATACCGGTTGAATTTGGACTCGTCTGACCACACCACACGCTTCCAGTCATCTGTTGTCCAATGTTGATGTTGTCTGGCAAATTTTAACCGCGCCTTTACATTTTTTACAGACAATGCAGGTTTTTGTTTTTTTACCGCTGAGATGTAGCCAATGTCATTGAGGGCTCTTCTTGCAGTCCATCGGCTAACGGGCTTATTAATTGCTATAGAAGCATCTTTGGGTGTTCAAAATTTGTCTCTTTTCATCTGTGTAATCATGAGACGTGCGTCCGCATCCGTTAGTATTTTTTTACGGCCTCTGGCTTGTGCTTTTGGAACAATAGCTCGCCTTTTCTGAACTCTAATGACTACTGATTGGCTTATATTAAGCTGCTTAGCTATCATTCTCGTTGAAGAGCCATTCTCCGTCATGACGACAATACTATCCTCAGTTTGCCGTGATAGTTTTCTCATTATTTTAAATGGCTTTAAAATTATTGTGTTCATTTATTTTTTAATTTTTAATATTTTGTAAAGAGTTCTTACCTCACGCAATAAAACACATCAAAAACTTTAAGTCACAAACAAACCAAATCTAACTGTAAATTTTAATGTTTTTGCTGCAAATTACCGAAAAAATCACAGTTGAGTACATTGGAGTTGTTTTTGTTTTATTAGTTTTTTGCTTAGAATTAATTTGTTGTCTGTTTTGTATTATAACCCGGTTTGTTTAGAATTGAACATAAAATAAATGGCAATAAACATTTTTCCATTTGCTTTGTTTTTTCTATTCTTATAAAGTACCAACTACAAAAAGCACAAATATGTACTCATTTCTGCTCCCCACTGTACGTACACGCAGGGCATATTTAAATTTCAAGGTCAGAGTTTTATTTTAAGGGCTCCCCCTTGAGTGACACGTTATAAAACACACGGTTATGAAAATGTATCTTTATAATAAAAAAAAGTCAGAGATATAAAATCGTGCTTCTGCTAATAATACCAAAGCTTCGGCATCAGGCATCAGCATCAGCATAGAATCCCCTTTGGGCGTTTTTCACGCAAAATTATGTTGCTGATGGTTCAAGTTCAGTCTCAGAGCAGAAGAGAAGAAGAAATAAGTGGAAGAAATGATAATAATAATAATTGCAGGTCTTCTTCTTCTTATTGTTAACACTCCTTTGTACAGTTCATATGCATATACAGTTGTGACCATATAATTAAGTCACTGAAATCAAAGTTAACTTTCTAAATTCAAAATAAAGTATATCTTGGAAAATTCTTTTTGTAACATACATTACCCAAGGACATAGTTTAAATTTATGCTATTCGTAGTTAATATATATTTAAAATTAATTTATACAATTTTGTTCAGATTTCATAAACTTAAGAGGAAGATCCGACTGGTACTTAACGGTCTATTTGGTAAAATGTAAATACTTATGCGTTACAATTGTTTAAGTGAAAGGCACCTGACATATGTTCTTCTATTATTTCCAAACCCTCTGAACTTAGATTCGTCAAAATTTATTAAGCCAAAGTTAAAATCACGGAATGGCTACTTTAACTTAAAGTAAATTGCTTAATTCACTTGACAAAAATTGTTTACTAATTTCACTTGAAAGAGTTAAATTGTGTGTTTTTTATTGTTATTGGTCCGATTTTCGAATTGAAAATGTTGACATTTCTCGACGTTTCAAGGTCCATAGGATCTAAATCAAAGATTTTTACAGAGATGCCTGCGTGTGCTTGTGTACGTACGTTCGGAATACAATTTTTCGTCGTTTTAATCTCAAGAACCAGTAGAGATATCGACTTCATATAAATTTAATGTTATAGATAATAAAATCAAAAGATGCAAAAAGGACATTCAAAAAACAGAGTTTGTGGCTTTTTTACTATTGCTATATAGCTTGGTCAACCCCAAATATCTCACGAAACAATAACGCAAGCGAGTATAATTAAATTTTGTATTATAAAATATAATGTGACGTTATACTTAATTAGTATAATTTAAGAAAAATGTATAAATCAAAAAAAAAAAAACAAAATATTTGTCACCTATAAGTTTACGAACCAATAATGAAATTACCTCCGGAATAATTTTATGCTACGAAAAATATCGTTTTTAACATCTAGTATCTAAATTTTTAAAAAAATTCCAACTTTCAGTTTTTTTTTAATAAAAAAAAGAATTTAAAAGAAAAAACTAAGCAGAATTTTTAATAGTCCAGTCTATTGTTTTCGGGGCCCGCGTTGAGCGCCATTGTTACGGGTCACTCGCAACAAACTGTCACAATTCAGAAAGAAAAGAAAGGTTTAAAATTTTGAAGTTGTTAAAGCGCGTTCCTGACTTTTATGGTAATGGCAAATAACTTAAATCAAATAGATAATAAATGATAAGTTTTTGTCGATTAAGAAAAGGAAGTAAGTTAATGCAGAAGCCAATATTTTGCAAAAAATGTTTTTGTGCGTTTTGTTGCCTAATTATATGGTCATAACTGTAAAGCTCATTGGTACATATGTATGTATGTATATCTATGTTAAATAGGCTTTTGGTATATGGTTTATAGGTCGTTAACTTAAGTGTCTTGCGTATAGCACAACCAGTGGTACGGCGGCCGGCGTGGCAAGAGGGTATGATTTAAGTTCCAACACGGGACGGAAGAAGACGGCACGTTGCCATTCATTTAAAATTATGAATAATTTGTTTTTATTATAATTTGTTATGTTTTATACGTTAAAAAGCGCACGTTTGGAGAATCACATAAAAGAATGTTTTTTTTTTTATGTTTGGGCATAAGGAATTATGTATATCTACTAGAATTAGACGAAAGCAAAATATCCATACATACATACATAAACACATATGTAAGAATGTTTCTTTATTATATTAGGTTATATGCAGCTTCCGTTTTATGAACACAAATATATACATAAAAAAAAACTAACTAGATTTCCGGAACAAAATGGTGATTTGTGCATTTTGTTTGAAATTGGTTAACGGTTCATTCAGAAATGAATATCATGAAGTGGTGACAAAAATTTATTAAAATTGAATTTTTCGTTACAATCATCACATTAAACAAACACATAAGATTAGCAATCTAAACAAAAATGCAAATATGTAGATAATCCTGCTTCTAGAGAGCTATCGAAGGAATTTATTGATCCTAAAAGAGCAAATACAATCACCACAAATCAAATTTAAAAACAAAAATACCTATTTTGCCGAAAAAATAAATGACAGGTTTATTTGCTGCATAATTGGGGTGAAATTTAAAATTCATTGAACGCATCTTTTTAAGTACCTATGTACCTACATATTATATATTTTAGTTGAAAATCAGTTTTTCGTAGGACTTTATATTTCTAATCAATTGTCAATTGGTTTTTTCTTAAATTTTACCAGATGTCAAGAACCCTAGTCTACGAAATACGGAATTATTTTATTGTTAAATCAAGGGCGAATCACCGTATTAGTCATCGAGTCATACGTGGTTGAATTAGAAGATGCATTTTCTCATCAGCTATCGAAACTGACTCCCAAGTCAAACAGCTCAATGATACTTAACGATACGAATACAAATTGCTTTGAAAATATAATAAGCGAGATAAACCCTCTTTGCCACTATCTATGAGTGGCACTTGCATCAACGAAACGGAAAATCTCGACATCCTCGGAATGTGCATCAGCAACCACCTTTTGTGGAGCGATCACATACGCGATGTTGCCAAAAATGCCGCAAGATGTCTAGGTTTTTTGAGACGTTGCAAGAAATTTTTCTCTCCGTCTGATCTGGCTACAATCTACAAAACCTATATACGTCCGAAACTTGAATATAACTCTCATCTCTGGGCTGGTGCTCCAGTAACTTATTTAAGCCTCTTGGACAGTATTCAAAAAAGAGCTTTTAAAATGATTGGTGACATTAACATCATCAACTCGTTTACGTCACTCGAACATCGACGCAAGGTTTCTTGCCTCACTCTTTTTTACCGTTATTTTAACGGACTTTGCTCTAGTGAAATAGCCAGTTGCATTCCTCCCCTTAAACAATTTAACCGTAATACCCGCGCTTCTAGGAATGCCCATCAGTTTACCCTTGAGCCAACTTCGGCCGTACTATGAAGTACAGAGATTCTTTTTTTAGCCGTACTATGCGAATGTGGAACGCCTTGCCACGCTCTATCTTTCCCTGTCATTGCAATGTTCAGAAATTTAAAATCAATGTACACCGACACCTCCTATCCAACCCTTCCCTCTTTTCCTAATGCTCACACTGTGTCTTTGGCATATTAAAGGTATACAAAACCCTTTTAGTGTTCGCTAATTATAAAAAAAAAAAAAAAAAAAAAAAAAAAACTTCTGAATTTTAAATTTATTTTTACTGAATTTATTCTTTTTCCAACTGAAAAGGCGTGGGATCTGCTGTTGATATATATGTCCCTTCATGCCTATGTTCAATCTTGCTAGTCCAGTTAAATTAGGCGAAAAAACGGATCAACCCCGGAATGAGAAATATACAAATTTGTTTAAATTTTGTCAACCTTCCTATTGATGTTCTAACAGACAATTTCTTGACAGAGTTCTAAAACTAAAATTTAAAATTTAGTTTTAAAAATGTTTAGAACTAGAGCATTTCTTTACTTTCTATCATTTCCTTAGAATTTGGTGTAAATTTATTATTGAGTTTTAAGGACTTGAGCTCGGTTTAATTAAACAAAGTTCTAAACTACTTTCATAGCACACGAATGATTTTTTGATAAACATTTCTGACATTCTATCGAGTAATAATATTGAATGTTTGTCAGTTTTTTGAAGCAGTAAACAAATTTGACAATGATATATACATACATACATACGTACACATATTATGGGTAAATCGAAGTTTTAGCTCAGACTGATATCTAAATCAGAGATCTAACGCTCGAGAACTTGGTGAAGAAATGGGTTCCAATTTTTCAATAAATCTAGAACTTTGTTGAGGAATTGGCCATAAGAATTGTGTCAAAAGTCTCATCTATCCCATTCTATAACATTTTTTCCCACTTTTTGTCCAATCTATGCCATATTGTCTATTTATGTTGTTTTAGTATTAGTTCGTCGAGTTTTTAAAAAAATCGTATTTTAGCTAATTTTTGAACAACTGCATTCTGAAAACCAATTTCAAATCCGATTATAGCCGATAACATAAGTCTTCGAAACTCCAGTTTTAGTTACAATGCCTCAAATTTTACTTAACATCAAACAAATAAAAGGTGTAGATTGATAAAGAGGAGAAACCAATTTAGAATTTAACACTAATTTTTAGTTAGAGGATAAAATAAATAAATTTATGAACAAAATTTAAACTAACACAACTAATTTACAGCAAATTATCCCCCAACTATCTTTTCGATTGATGATTACTTACTTAAATTTATAACTTCGTATTTATATCAAAATGTTAATAATATTGAAAAAAACGTGCCTTATTGTTTAATTTTAATCCTTTTTTAAAAACATACATTCTATTTAAACTTGTTTAGTTGGAAATATTCTAAAAATTATAAAATATTATTTCTAGTTTTTTCAAAGCGTTCTATTAAAATATGTTTGTTTTTCTTCTTAAATAAAATTAGCACATATTAAGTCCCGTCTATATTAACCACAGATTAAATTTGAAGATACGAATATTGGTATAGTGATAAAAGACCACAAAAGCAGTTGCTCAAAATACATAATATTAAACAGCATTCATCTTATTTCAAGTATCCAACCAAAACCGCATCAGTTATCACACTTCGCAGTATTTAATATGTAAGCAAGAGTATAAGACTAATTTATCCAAGTTAATTATAATTATAACAATGTCAGTCATATCTAGAATATATGTAAGTATACCTGATGATGATGATTACATTTATGTTTCGTATTTATAATCACTTCAAAGGTCCATTATGATGAGTGCACACATAAACGTTTTAAATATATACATATATGTTTACTGATTAGATAATAATTGGACAAGGCGGAATCGATAAAATGTAAACATTATAACAATTACTCATAAACACACATGTTTATATATGTATGTATGTACATATATGAAATGATTAAAACATTTATATTTTAGTTCTGCCTACATATTTACATGCATGTAACTTTTGAACTTTATTTTTAATTTTGTTAGGCTTTGAAGGAAATTAAAAAGGAGGAGGAATGTGACCCCCATCTGATAAGTGATAACTTCCCATCCCCTCTTGTCTAAAACTTAAACAAAAATAAATAATAACGATATTTGTGTGAGATAAAAAGTTTGAAGTCAATATATTTCTATGTTTTCATAATTCGAAAACCATTTATAATCAGTTTTTCGTTGTATTTGCAAGTTTTCGTGTTTTGTAAAAAGTTGTCGATTGAATTAAAAAAAAAATAACTAATTCATTTCGTTATCTGTTTTTGATCTAAAAATTTTTAGTCGAAAACCAATGTTTAACAATTTCAGTAGCATTTGTTGAAAGTTGAAATACAGATTTAATTTTTCTAAGATTATTATTTTCTTATGTTTGCAACAAAATTTAGAACACAATGAAATAATCTTTAATTCAATACCTTCATTTATCTTCGAGGTATCGAGAATCGAACATGAATTTTGTGTAATATTTTTTGTAGATTTTAATTTTTATTTAAAAACTGACTTTTGGATTTTTATTTAAATTTTACTGAATGTTGAAAACAATACTTTTTGGAAGACGAAATTAGTTTGAAGCCAATATCATTCACTTTTGAGATATTTGAGTCGAAAATCAATTTTAATCAACTTTAAGTATAGTTTGTTTTTAGTACCTACTTATTTTTTGTTTCTACGATTTTTCTCAAAATTTTAGCAGATGTCAAAAACGTAATTCTTCGTAATATAAATCGTCAATTTTAGCAATAACATTGGCAAACATAAGATGTTATTCATCCAAATTAGACTTCATTAAGCTTAGGTTAGTAACATGGAAGATGGCTATCTGAGATCATTCCTTCAAAGGAGATGAATTAGATTGAAGTAGCCTTGCCATGAATGACTTCTGAAGACTTCTTTAATCTCTTTTCATCACTCATATTATGTAGTCGTAGTTAAATTTGAGGTTGTGAGTATATATTGGCGTTATGCAAAACTCTTCGTTAATAGCATAATTCGGTATTGAGTTTGGTAACCTAAGGAAGCGTTTTTAGAAATGCCTTTGAAGCGTTTCAAACTCCTCGAGTGGCAAGTAACCAAAAATCTGGGACGCATAACACAAGCATATTTTGAAATTCGATTGAAATATGCGGTATTTGGATACTGCATTTATTTTTAAATTTCCAAAAAACGTTGGCTACATCAAACTTAAAGATATATCTAAGATTCATTGGTGCGTGCTTCGAAAAGTTTTTAAATTAGGAGTTAGCAAAACTACGAGATATTTAAACTCTTGCACTACCTCAATACAGACATTGTTGAGCGACCAATTATTTTCGGGAAGTCTTCTTTTTTGACGGAAGTCTTCTTTTTGAAGAGTATTTCTCCTGGAAGTACATCACAGATATCGTCAATAAACAAAGAAAACATTGTTGGGCTTAAAATGCAGCCCTGGGGAACACCAATCTGAAAACTCTGCTCCATTCCAAACCCACAGCAAGCTGATGCAATCGGTCTGCTTTGCCGAATTGAAAATGTTGACATTTCTTGATGTTTCAAGGTCCCTAGAATCTAAATCAAAGATTTTTAGAGAGATGTAGTATGTGTGTGCGTGTGTACTTACGTTCGAGATATTATTTTTCGTTATCCCTATCTCAAAAACCAGTAGAGATATAGGCTTCAAATAAATTTTGTTTTTCATTTAATAGCACAGAAAGATGCCGAAAGGACTTTAAAAAAATGTATTAATGTTGTTTTTTTTACTAAAGCAATTTTTAAAAAATTTAAAAATTTTGGTTAGCCCAAAATATCGCACGAACCAATAAAGATACAAAAGGTCACTTCCACCAACAACTATAATCAGCGGAGGGCTCGCCGCAATTTTGAATTCCATTTAACAATTTAATAACAACAACAACAACCATGGCATTCTATAATAGCATGAGGAATAAATATGGTAACAAGTTTTGCAGCAAACTAAAACAATATAGAAAACTCAACACAAAGAGAATAAAACAACATCAAGCAACATTTTTCTCATGAGTTGTAGAAAACTTGGACTAACACCGAATTTCTTAACAAACACAACAGTGCATTTTGAAGAACTACTTAAACAAGAGATTGGCAAAAATCATGCTTTGTTTAAGTCTTATTTATTCAAGTCTTATCAGCAAATCAAACACAATTTTCTTTGCAAGATTTTAAATTTATTTATTTCCGTAAAACATAAGAACTTAACCACTATTACTAACAGCATAACAAACAAAGAAAATTACATCCGTTCAATCTTATCAGAAGAAGAGTATGAAATCTTTCTCCATCATGAACAAATTAAATACAACAACAGCTACGAAAAGTTAAAGCAAAAACAAAACAAGAAACTGACATCACTTAAAGAGAGAATTAAAGAGAAATACAGTTTGAAGCTAAACAAGAAATGGTTTGTGAGTGAACAAGACAATTGTTGCCATACCAGATGATATACAATACTTATTTTCGCTAGGTCCAAAATATTCACTACCTAGTACTATTCGCTCCACAGGCACAGCGAATACACTCTTCAAAATCATCGCAGGCGGTGAAGACTGCATACAAACTCTCAAAAATACAGACGAAAGGAAAAAGCCCGTGGCAAATTCGCAGACATACTTAGCAATTACATCAGGAGAAAATCTCACACAAAATTCGACAAATATATCACGTATATTTTCAATGAAACAAAACAATTTCTTCGCAAAAACAAAGAATTGATAATTGTTTCAGCGTACAAAGGCAACGTTAGGCTCGTTTCACACTACACGGTTTTGACCGTATGGAAAAAAAAACCGGACGGCGACATTTTGTTAGAGGCGCGAAGAAGAGCATATACTTACTTACTTACTTAAGGTGGCGCTACAGTCCTGTGTGAACTAGGGCCTCACCCAACAAACTTCTCCATCTAGCTCGGTCCCTGTCTGGCAAAAATCCTCGTATCAAACCCTCCTAGTGGGTGCCGGGCGGTAATGATCACCACAGTTTTCTTGTGCGATGTCAAGAAGGGGATCAGCTAAGGTCAGGTTGAATTGTTGAGGCGTTTCTAAACTCTTCAATAGTTTAAACCCTCAGCAATGACGACCCAAGGTGCTTTCATCCGCTTTTGTCATAGTCCATGCTTCTGTACCGAATAGCAGGACGGGGATGATAAGGGTTTATATAGCGACACTTTGGTCCTTCGAGAGAGAATTTTTCCACTCAATTGCTTTCTTAACCCAAAGAAACAGCGGTTAGCAAGAGTTAGAGCATATACGCTTTCATATAATACCGTCAAAACCGTATAATGTGTTATAAGCCATTGATCCGGTTTATGCCGTCCGGTTTTTTGCCGTACGGTCAAAACCGTGTAGTGTGAAACGAGTCTTAGGCTACACGGTTTTGACCGTACGGAAAAAAAACCGGACGGCGAAATTTTGTTAGAAGAGCATATACGCTTTCATATTATACGGTCAAAACCGTATAATGTGTTATTAGCCATTGATCCGGTTTATGCCGTCCGGTTTTTTGCCGTACTTTCAAAACCGTGTAGTGTGAAACGAGCCTTACCATAGCGATTTACAAAAGAGACTACGAATTTAAAATGCAGAACTTGATTGAATATATGAATATTTATTGGCCAATAAGCAGAGATCCAACAGCAAAACTGCAAGAGAAAAACAACAAGCTCATCAAATATGTATCTGAATGAAAAGGAAATAATAAATTGACAAACGCAAAACATACAATGACTACATACAACTCAGTTGCCCCACGAATTTATGGGCTCCCAAAAATTCACAAGGAAGGTCTTCCTCTTCGACCAATATGTTCATCGACAAAAGTTCCTTGCTACAAATTGGCGAAATATTTGATAAACATTTTGAACAACTTTTGACGTTGTTTCCCTCTTCACTAACATTCCCTTGAAACTGGCACTTGACTTTATACCTAAGTAAAAAGTGGGACACAATCAAAAACACTCTATTACCAAGACCGGAATCTTTCGTACGTTTCACTCTCCAAAACCCGTTTGTTTACATTGTTGTATTTGTAATTTTGACAATTAATCCATGAATAGATGTGAAAACAAACAAAAAAAAACGATGCCGTGGGCTAGCGACATTTTGCACAGCAAAAACAAAATGGAGGGGTTAATAAGTTTTTTTCAAGTTTTTCTTTTTACTTTTTTTCGATGAAGAAGTCAGTTTTAAGCTTTAATTTTGCAGGCATTTTGTGGATAGTGAACCAATGTACCCTTTTGTCTTGAAAAAAGCATGTTCAACATCAGTTTATTATAATTAATTCACTAATTTACAGTAACCACTACGAAATTCTTTAAATTTCATAATAATCCCCGGATTTTTGTATCAAAGATGCGTTCGAAGAACCATCAATTTAAGGGTGCAAGTCAATTTTTGTATTGAATTCTAATAAATTTTCGTTAACGAACGGCCCAAATATTTTGTTTGCAAGTAATTAAAATCTGTATCAATTTAATTAATCCAAGTATATTTATAGTTTGTATATTTAAAAAAAAAAGAGTTATAATCGAAAAATATCTTATCCATAACATTCTTGATTGATGGAAGCATACATGTATTTGCTATCAAAAAAAAACTATGCATCAAAGGAACACAAATGTTTTAAAAAAGTAATCAGAACGATTATAGCGAACCTGTTGAATAAATGCAGAGCAAATAAAATGTAAATTTTGACATATATCACAAAATGAAAACGTCTTAAAATCGTTCTGAATTCATGCACAACTAATTCAATAGAACATGTAATCGTCATAAATGTTTATTGTTGACGTACAGAAGTTTTTTTTAGTAAATTTCCACAGTTTAACGCAAAAAATAATTTTAATTCATTCCTTAAAAATGTTTAGTTACCAAAGTTCAAGTTTACTTATTGTTTGAAAAGTATGTTTAGTAAAAATGCTGCTAATAATAAAAAAAATTAATGAGTTTTACGTATATGTTTTTGTTTTTCGTAATATAATAAATACTAACAGAAGAAAATATACATAAACAATAGTTTTCAGATATAAAGCAGAGGTTAGCGTAGAAAAATATTTTTGAGAAAGCCAATAATATTTTAAATATGTTCATTAAAGAAATTTCCGCTTCAGCTAACCTTCATCAACTTTTTAGAAAAAAAATTTGCATTAATAGCAGCCAATTATTTCATAGCATAATTAATTTTTCAGATTGCAAAATGTCTAGAAATTTTCATACGCTACAAAATTCGTAATTTTATGCGTAAACATAGAAGATAACATTATTTAGTCAAGAAGTATGGATTTTGGCGCGTATATCGGTTTTTTTCTATAGGGTGTTCGGTTTCCCCATACTGGAATAAAAAAAAGTTACTTAAATCTATTTATTGCACTCATTTAGTTGGTATTGTGTGTAAACATATTGCTTATTTCTATTCCTTAAAGATGCTTTACACAAAGCAATTTATTTTTAAAACATGGTTCCCTCAATTTTTTATTCCAAAATCTAACTACAAACAAAATTCTACCTCTAACATAGTCCCTTAAAAAGAAATTTTCAGGAATATTTCTGCAACAAACAAAACTAAAATTTGGTCTTGAAACTACCGAACTGCTTAAATGATGAAAATACTAATCTAATTGAGAAAACTGAACTAGCTAAAGTTGGCAATGGAACTTTACAAGTATGCTTCTCGTAGCATTTTCTGTATAAAAAAAAAATACGGAGGCACCCGCCTATTGTTTCCACCTGAACTTCTAACGTCGCGTCGGCAAAAAAATGCTCTAAGCAAACTACAGCTGAAAAAATTGTCTGTTTTGTTGTTTTACAAAGTATTGAGTTACACTTTTGTCCATTTGCAATAATTATACTTAACCAGTTGCAGCGCATGTTGCGTTAGCAAATAATTTAAGTAAACAAAATAATCAATAATAAACTAATAAATCATTAAATAATATGTATTTG
This sequence comes from Eupeodes latifasciatus, assembly GCA_920104205.1. NCBI lineage: Eukaryota > Metazoa > Arthropoda > Insecta > Diptera > Syrphidae > Eupeodes > Eupeodes latifasciatus. Next base: position 84,383,215 of record OV049926.1, on the reverse strand, counting down.
GTCAATTTTATTTTATTTAATATACATTAACAACATTTATTTGGATTGCAATTAAAAAGCTATACAAATCTTCCAATTTAAGACCATGTCAGCACTTCAGATTCTGTTGGTTAGGATTGTTTAGTTTTTGAACGAGGCCATGAAACATTCAAAATGAAGCATTTAGATGGTGCTGATTACTATAATGAAGCATTTTGATGGGCCAAAGCACTAATTGTGAGAATGTGTTTGTTTTTTGCATCATTTCACGCACACTTTCTCACATTTAGTGCTTTTTAGCTTGTAGGCAAACCGAAATGTCAGTCTGAGATTCCGGTCTTGGTAATAGAGTGTTTTTGGACACAATTAAAGAACACACTACCATAAAAAAAACTATATTTCTGGAGCTAGTACATTTCTGTATAATCGACAACAACTACCTAGTTAACGGTAATAAAATATACCAACAAAGGGATGGAATGCCGATGGGAAACCCTGCATCTCCGATTATAGCATACATCGTGCTCGAAGAATTTCTTGACAATACTCTCGACAAACTAAAAACTAAACCTAAAATTCTCACAAAATAAATAGACGACATTTTTGCGATTGTAAAAGAAGAGGACGTAGAAAATACATTAGCCACCCTCAATAGTTTTCATAAAAAGCTTCAATTCACTGTTGAAAAGAAAAAAAAATAACCGACTACCGTATCTTGACACAATTATTATCAGAAAAGAAAGCCATCACTTTGAAAAAGGTCACTTCCACCAACAGCTAACGACTTTAGTTATATTTTATATTATAAATTTTAACGTGATACCTACTACTTACTTACTTAAGGTGGCGCTACAGTCCGGGCGGACCTGAGCCTCAAGCAACATGCGTCTCCAGCCAGCCCAGTCCCTAGGTAGCTGTCTCCAGTTTTGCACGCCTAGTTGGTTGAGGTCTTCACACACCTGCGTGCACCACCTGAGTCACGGTCTTCCTCTACTGCGCCGCCCGTCCCTCGGGATTGGATTCGAAGACCTTCCGGGCTGGAGCGTTATTGTCCATTCGCTCTACATGACCCAGCCATCTAAGTCGTTAGTCTTTAATTCTATTAACCAGGTCAGTGTCGCTGTACAGCTCGTGCAGTTCGTCATTATATCTTCTCCTCCATTCTCCATTCTATGCAGACGGGAACAAAAATTACCCGAAGAATTTTTCTCTCGAAGCATCCTAAGACGTTCTCATCTTCGTCAAGGCCTCAGCGCCATAAATGAAAACCGGGATGATGAGTGTCTTATAGATGGTGATTTTAGATGTTCGAGAGAGGACTTTACTACTCAATTGCCTTCTAAGTCCAAAGAAGCAGCGATTTAAAAGAGTTATTCTTCAGCGCTGCATTCTCTATCGTCATTCTGCACAAACGGATAATTATGACAGGGATGCCAAAACTATACATTGCTCTGTAGAGCTCTTTCCTATAGATGCTGTCATATGCGGCTTTAAAATCGATAAAGAGATGGTGGGTATCGATTTGAAGCTCATGGGTTTTTTCCAAGATTTGCCGTAATGTGAATATTCGGTCAATGGTGAACTTTCCTGGTCTGAAGCCACACTGATAAGGACCTATCAGGTTGTTGACGAACGGCTTTAGACTGATGCCTCTGTAGTTGGCGCAATTTAGAGGGTCTCATTTCTTATGTATTGGGCAAACTATGCTGAGATTCCACTCATCGGGCATGCTTTCTTCGGACCATATTTTGCAGATAAGGTGCATGCTCCCTACCAAGTCATCGCCTGCTGCTTTGAATAATTCGGCAGCGATGCCGCGCCGCCGTCAGCTCCAGCAGCTTTGTCTGACTTCAGTTTAGATATAGCTATCTTCACTTCGTGGTGGTCGGGTAAATGGGATTGTTGATCTGCGTCGCCTAAGTTGAGTGGTTCTATCTCCCTTACAGTGGAATTCGGTTCGTCATCATCATATTGGTGAGTACTTTAGGTTAATTTTTTAGAAAATTCAATAACAAAATTTTTTTTTTAAAACACGAAAACCAACAAAATCAACACAAACAGAAAACTTTAAAGAAATTGTTTTCGGCTCAAGTGTTATGTGGACAAAGAAAGATATTGGCTTTAAATTTCTTATCTCACACAAAGTATTAGATAGTATTGGGTGATTTTTTAAGAGCTTGAGAACTTTTTTTTAAAAAAAAACGCATAAAATTTGCAAAATCTCATTGATTCTTTATTTGAAACGTTAGATTGGTCCATGACATTTACTTTTTGAAGATAATTTCATTTAAATGTTGACCGCGGCTGCGTCTTAGGTGGTCCATTCGGAAAGTCCAATTTTGGGTAACTTTTTCGAGCATTTCGGCCGGAATAGCCCGAATTTCTTCGGAAATGTTGTCTTCCAAAGCTGGAATAGTTGCTGGCTTATTTGTGTAGACTTAAGACTTGACGTAGCCCCACAAAAATTGTCTAAAGGCGTCAAATCGCATGATCTTGGTGGCCAACTTACCGGTCCATTCCTTGAGATGAATTGTTCTCCGAAGTTTTCCCTCAAAATGGCCATAGAATCGCGAGCTGTGTGGCATGTAGCGCCATCTTGTTGAAACCACATATCAACCAAGTTCAGTTCTTCCATTTTTGGCAACAAAAAGTTTGTTAGCATTGAACGATAGCGATCGCCATTCACCGTAACGTTGCGTCCAACAGCATCTTTGAAAAAATACGGTCCAATGATTCCACCAGCGTACAAACCACACCAAACAGTGCATTTTTCGGGATGCATGGGCAGTTCTTGACAGGCTTCTGGTTGCTCTTCACTCCAAATGCGTCAATTTTGCTTATTAACGTAGCCATTCAACCAGAAATGAGCCTCATCGCTGAACAAAATTTGTCGATAAAAAAGCGGATTTTCTGCCAACTTTTCTAGGGCCCATTCACTGAAAATTCGACGTTGTGGCAGATCGTTCGGCTTCAGTTCTTGAAATGTCAAAGCATACTGAGCATCTTTCTCTTTGACACCATGTCTGAAATCCCACGTGATCTGTCAAATACTAATGCATGAAAATCCTAACCTCAAAAAAATCACCCATTATTAACATTTTGCTGAAGTTTTAAACAAATCGACAGACGGGATGGAAAGTTATCGGTGTGGGTTCAACCTCAACCTGTTTTTTTTTTTATATAATATTGGTAATTTAAACATTAAGAAGGCCTAAGGTTTTATTATTGCTTCCATTTCTAAATGTGCATAAGCACAGTTTATAATGGTCATACATTTAAATAATAAATCAGTTACGTGGCGCCCGCCAGTCCGCTGAGAACCATTACGCACAGTGTCTTACAACTCTTAACCATTTCTGTGCCCGAGTCATTTGAGGGATGGAGGGGACCTACAGTTTTTATGACAATTGTGGACGGCTAAGTTCAGAGAGTAGTTTTCATGACAAGATTTACTCTTGGAAGATTTGTCTTCATCGCAATTATTAGGAAGGGATTGATCCCAAGACCTCTAGCATGACAATCCTATTCAATAACTTTACATTTAATGTCAAATAAAAACCTACTTCAAATTTTGGTCAAAAGTTTGATACAATATTCCGAGTAATTAAAGAACTTCATATGCAACCGAAATTATTGAAATGAATTTGCAAACACAAGACCGCAAGGGTTGTATTTGTATATGAGAGGCAGGGATAAAGATGTGAAGATGTGAACATTTCCCGTTCTTAGAATAGTATTTATATCTGCTATCGAATTCGCCATCCAGAGCTTTAATTTAATTTCCAATAAGCAATTTTGGAATTTGTTCAAATATGCAAATTGTAATACCAACGTTTAGAAATACCGTCGTCAAAGATACAAACTTCAGGCCACCCTCAGAAAATGAAACGTAAACACATCTTTAAAATTGTAATCTGATAAAAAAAATACAAAATATACTAATAAAATAACGTTTAAATATTTTTATTTAATTCATTTTATGTTTTTTCTTAGACCTCTTTGCCTATAATTCGTTCTTACTTAAATAACAACTTTTTTGTCGGATGTGTGTGATCGAAATTAAAAAAGATTAGTAAAAAACTAATTTGACATAGCATAAACTATTCAAAAAAAAAACAACTTCCATCACAGCTCGGTTTCTTATATTTCTACCTAGCAACAAATATTTTGTCTTTAAAGATACATTTTTTTTTAGAACTGATCTTGCAACGTCCCAAATCAATTATGTATTCTTAGCTTAACTAAACCAGATTTGTATTCTATAGGTTCACAATTTCACAAACACTAACCTTTATCTTAAAAATAAAAATACAACAACAAACAATTAAATTACCATAACTCCATAAAATCAAAACTAGGAAGTAATGTTCTTCTTTTTTTCTAAAAAAAACAAAAAAATTTATTTCACCTTGACATTTCATTCAAATCAAAGTAAAGCATACAAAAGCTTAAAGTTAGTCATCTCGGAATATTTTATTCGTGTTTATCCATAATTTAAGAATTTTTCCATCTCAGTCTTTCGGTTTTTTTTTTAACTTCTTATGGTAGTTAATCGGAATTGGATTAAAAACTCGCAAGCAAACGTATCTACTCACTAGTAATTCGAATAGAAGGTTACTCTGGGTCTTTCATTGATTACCCCGATAGGCTGAGGTTGGGGTTTGTAAGTTCTTTCGACTCGTTTTCCATTACTGGTTGTACCTACTAAAGATATGCTGTCGAAGGGTCTAGCTTTGGGTGATACTTCGTTTAGCTGAACATCTTCAAACGATACCTGAGGACGAACATATACGTAGGATTCAATAGGTTTGTTTACATCAACTAAACCTCCAGTATTAACAATGTTTGCAGGTGTCTCTTTCCAAGGGGCATTCGTGGTAATTGTTGTAGATGTTGTGGGAATATAAAGTGGCCTGTAGGTCGTTGGCTTGACATCAGCTACTTCTTCCTTATCTGAGCCTGAGGGCAGGTATTCGACATTTGGTTTTCTATCTTCTGTCGAACTTGATGTGGTATAACCCTCGGTTGTAAATCCAATGGAATTTATTAGTGACTCGGCATTTGATGTTGTTGAAGCATCACTGTTTCCTTCGGATGGTATTTCTGTGGTTGAGGTTTTACTGTCAGGAACATATAGAGAACCTTCAGTTAAAGAAGCCGCATTCTCATTGTTATTTTCGATTTCCTCATAAGTCGCTGTTGTGGTTGTTGAAGTTTTGATGTCGGTAGAAAGCTCAGATCCTTCACTTTCATTTGATGAGGGGTTAGTCTCAGGCTCAGTTTCCTCAAATGGTAATTCTGTTGTTGTTGTTGAAGTCTTGCTTTCGGTGAATGGTTCAATTTCTTCAAAAGGCAATGCAGTTGTTGTTGATGTTGATGATGATGTTGATGTAGTTTCTTCTTCCGTATAATTGTTAACTTCTTCTGAAGGCTCTTCGGTTGTTGTTGTGGTTGTTGTTGTTGATGAGTCTTTTTCTACTTCATCAACTGGACTCTCACTTGAACTAGATGATGGTGTCTCACCGAAAATGTCGATAACTTCTGCAGGTAACTTTGTGGTAGTTGATGTTGTTACATCTTCCTTGTCAAGGTCACCTGATGGTTCAAAAACTGTTGTCACTTCGATTACTGGTCGTTGTGTTGCTTTCGGTCTTCTTGTTCCAAATTGCTTATTAACAACTATACTAGGAAACCATTTTGAGATTATACCCCCGAATCCGAAGTTAAAACCTTGTTGACGTACTACAGGTTGTCTTTCTGAGAAAGAAATATAAATAAACGATTGAGATTTAACTTATTTAAAAATTATTAAATTCAACTATTCTTACGGATTTGAATATTTTTTTGTAGATTAAATAGAAATGGACTTGCTTCAGTCCATAAAATACAACCGGCGGCGCTTAAACAACAAAATACAAATAAAAGCTTCATCTTTGCGGAAGCAAACTCACTAGCGAACGAATAAACCAGAAGTGGCCACAAACGCAGACTTTTATAGATTTTTACGAATCAAGCTTTCCGGTTAAAAATGATTATTGAATTATTTTTTGAATAACATTTTGATTTTCTTCATAGAGACCATGAATATACAGTGGGATATTTAGTGTGTTTTAAATAAAAAAAAATATTTTTATTTGAATTCTTTGGTTAGAAATATTCTGACGAAAAGTAAGCAAATGGAAGATAAAAGTCTCAAATTATGGGAGGCAAAATCTATAAACATTTATGATACATTAACAAAATGTTGGAAGTTTTTTTGTTTAGGTTGAAAGTCTGCCTATTATAGGTAAATACAATAAAATATATAATTATTTTGCTCTCGAAAACGCCTCTAACTTTTTTTCAAAGCTTGAAAGAGAACCTCGAAAATAAGCTGTGTAGTGACTTGCGATGATTGTCAAGATTTTATGACAAGAAATTGAACTGCCGGTAACTTTAAAGTTGATGGAAATATTTCTTGTATTTTCTTGTAATCATCCTTTCTCTATCTCTGAAAAGAGATTTTTGTTGCACTTTTCTCAAAATCTTAGTTTATACTGTTTTTATGTCGTTTGATAGAAATTGTAACGTATCTCAGGAGTAGCGGTGATAACTTATGAGACTATATAAAATAGAAACTTTTTTTTATTTTAAAGAAGTCGAGTGCCACTGTAGCCTTGTGACATCTATTTGTTTAGTTAAGTTACACGCCATTTGAACTTCGCTAAGGTGTAACATTTTTGTTATACGAATTTGTCATCAAACAATAAATTAAATGAATTTGTATTGGTATTTAAATTATGTGTTATCTTTATCTGAATCGTAACTGATTTCTATGGGAAAATGAGATCCAATTCCGCTTACTTAACGAAAGAGGTTCACAAAGAAGGGTGTTATTTTTTTTTAAGTTTTATGTTTCTTTTGCAGTCTGTAAAAAATTATTTTAAAACTCTAAACATTTTCAAGTTTCTTGCTTCGATGTATTCAAACTTATTTCACGGATTCATATGGTTTTTGTCAAGGGAAGATAAAAGTAATTTGAAATGTAGTTTTGTATGTTAATAAATCATATCAAAATCTATTATCTTACTTACTATTATCTTACTTGAGCCTTTATTTTTAAGATATGTAGAAAAATGGATTGTTTGTAATTTTTTATTGTTTTTTTGACGTGACGAACAGCTTGAGGATATCTCTTGTTGTTTTAAGGCTTATGTCAATAACTCGTACCAATGCAGTCAAAGGTTCTACTCAACGCTTACCCTTTGTTATGTAGAATTAAACCTTGATATTTAATCTTTAGAACTTTTTTATCTCTTGTTAAACCAATTTCTAAAGGAGTTTTGTTTCGTGTTTTGTACAAAACATTTTCAATTGATTTTTGCTACAAAATAAACATTAAGCTATGAACAATATTTTGCATAATTATGATAAAATAAATTTGATTTCAAAATTGATTGTTGTTAACGAGATCTTTGTTGTTGTTAACGAGATCTTTAGTCAAAAACCAATTTTCACCAATTTAAGTAGCAGTTTTTTAAAGTTTTAAGTCTTTTTTAACTTACGATAACAACAAAATTTAGCACAGAATGAAATCATTTTGAAGTCAATATCTTTATTTATAGAGAATCAAACACCAATCTTTACCAATTTTGCATACAATTTCTTGTAGGTTTTAATTTTTATGACAAAACTGACTAATTATTTTGTATACAAATTTTACTGAGTGTCGAAAAAAATATTTTCTATAAGATGAAATTTGTTTGAAGCCAATATTTTTTTATTTTTGGAAAGATATTTAAGTCAAAAATCCATTTTTACCAAGTTTTAGAAATGTTTTTATCAAAATTTTACCAGATGTTGAAAACGTTTTTCTTCGTTGCATACAATTATTTTAGAAATAAAATCATATTTGGTTCGTAAAATATTTTTTTTTAATTCGACAAATCGCGCCGATTACGAAACCTTTCTATGGGAAGTTAATAAACCTGGATTGGATAACTTCTGCAATGGAGTCCCAAAACAAATTTTTAAAGCTATGTAAGTTAAGACTCAACATATCTCTAAGGAACAAATTGTATGATGATTTTGCAAAGTACAAATTTTTATCTTCTAGATACAATAATTTTAATCTAACTTAGTTTCTCATTAGTTATATTATAAGTTTTAATTTGACTCTCTACGAAGTTTTGTGAAAACCTTGAATTTGATACATAATTTTGAAAAATATATTTTGGTCTCAATTTTCAGTGCTGATTTCGAATCCAAACTTTAATTTTAACTATTTGCTCAAGTTTTAAAAATAACAGTTTCCATAACGTTATTTTAATATTTTTTAATATATTTCAAAAACATGATATAATAGAATTGTGTAGACAAAAGATTCGTTGCAAGGGCAAAACTTACTTCCAAACCGTTGTACCTTTTTGTGTTGAAGCCCGCTTGAGCATAAATGGCTTAGAGTTTTTTAAAGATTTTTGTAAGTGAGGTGAACTCTAACAACTTATGAAGATTTTTTAAATATTATATAAAAAAATATAAATACTAGAACTGAATATTGAAGAAAAAGATTATGAAAACCATCACGAATGTTATTGAACAAAGCTACTTCATAAATTAACATTGCCTCAGAAAGCCTTATTAACGTGTTTTTTCGAATTTTAAAAAGTGATATCTTAAAAACTTGACGTGATGCATTTATTTTGAAGTTGCCAAAAGAATTTTTAAACTTTTTACTGTCCTATAGGAGTGATTTTTTTTCTAATTTTCTTTTCATTCTCTTCTACTATTACATATTTGGAAATTATATAATTTTAATTTATTTTTCCAAATCAAAATATTTATTTGAATTTATCATTCAGAATGCTAATTATGCTTTATTTCTTACTTTTTGTTTGTTCTTATTTTAAATAACCAACTTCTGAGTAAAGTAAATACATATAATCTATTTAAAACTGTTTCGAATTTTTCTTTATATATTTGAATTAATCTAATTTTGACACATTTAGCCCTCAGGAACGTAAGAAAGCCTCAAGTGACTCATGAAGATATAAGGTTTTTTTTTTAAAGTTCATCGTAACGCTTTGGTAAATTCAAAAATTTAAGGTTTTTCCCTGAAATAATTAAAAAAGAATAAAATAATCAAATCTCTCAAACAGAGTCTAATGTGAGGCCAGTTTAAACAATGAACTACGGAAATTACTTTCACGACCGTAAATTATTCGCAAAACAAAAAATGTTCATTTGACAATATAAAACAAACACGCGAATTCGCATTCTTATTATTATTATCTTATATGTACCTTCGGTTCTTATGACCTTGTTTTGTATAATAACGGAATCGAATGTCAATTTTCTTAGCTTCGCTATAAGAGAGCAATTTGGAATCTCAAGATTAAGAAGATAATTGATTTTTGTTGAATTCCGCAAAGTGTTCTTTTTTATAAAAAGAAAAAACGAAAAATACACAACATGCCGAAAGTTCAGTGCCACATTTACCATCATCAATAAAATCTAATGAGATAAATTAATTGTTTTTTTGTTTGCCTTAACTCGATGTATAAGTTCGTAAAAGTGAATAGGTTAAGAGAAATAATTAATAAAACAGTTAAGAAATAAAAATAAAAATATTTGAAAATAAAGTTAAGTACAATTTGGCGTTCACTGAGCTTAAATCGCATCCTTTAAAAAAATCATCAATAACTGCAGCTGCATAATTAGTTACTTTCAAATTTGTATTCTAAACAAATAACGACTTATCACTCTAAATATCTTTAACTAGATTTTTTACTGGACACCCTTTACATGCAACTTTCGGGTAGGTAAATTTGGTATCAAAAAGCGTGTCAATAATCTTTTTTAGCTTCGAGAAAATATTAAACTTTCGGTTAAGGTTATTGCCACTGGCCATAAAGTCAGATAACCTTTGAGGCTGTTCTTTAAATTTGGGCAAATTGGCACAAGATTAATTCATATACATTTTTTATGTATGGATAGAAACCAATATGTGGTTTTTTCGCATATCTATTAATTAATCTTTGGAGAACGATTTGAATAAATTAAAACAAAGAGTGAGTAATACATCTTGGTATTTTTTTGTCGTTGGATTTATCGAAAAAATTGGCATTGATCTGATAAATGAAGTACCTACTTTTGTTTTTCTAGAACGCATTTTAGGGGCTGAATATTTTATTTTCTAAAGAGTATTTAATTCAATAGATGATGACAAATATAATCAGATTGTCAAAGTTTTCTTAAAAGTTATTTAATTAATGTTACCTTATACAAAGTTGAACCAAAGAACAAAGACGTAAATTTTTTTTAGCATCGTTCACCCAGACGTATGTACATACATATACTTATTTTTTATTTTATTGACCTCTTAACTTCTTTGTTTTTAAGACGCAAGCCAAATAAATTTTTGAAATTCTGTCTTTGAAGACTTTTTCTTATTATCAAGTGGTCTCCTTCTAGAATCTAGATGAGGATTCACTAAAATTGACAATTATAAATCCCCTTTGGACATTTTTCTTAACTCAAATAATCACCTTATTGAATACAGTAATTCCTTTGATTGCTTAAATTAATTTACATAATTTCAGAAGACCTAATTTCCAGTTGTTGTCTGAAGATCTAATCATTTATGAAATCGTTTCTAATATTGACGAAGCAGTTTCAAATTTTTATAAAATCTTTAATAATTATTTGTAAAAAAATCGATCTTCAAAGAAATCAAGAAACATAAACTTTAGCCAACCTCGGTACACCAAAGAACTGCGTTCATTGCGAAACAAAAGATATAAGACCTACATAACTCTTTAATGAATTTAAGACTCTTTCTAATGATCATCTGCTTGAATGAGAATCCTAAACAATTTTTGAAACAACAAAGACAAAATCAGATGACTTTCCAGTGAACTTCACTTACAAGATCCTTTTATTAGGTAAAAATGTTAAATTCTGCTCAAAAAATTTCCGTGAGTCATTTGTTAATAGAGCTGAAATAGTTCATGAAGTATATTTTCATGTTCTTCACTCCTTTTCGCAAACTAGTTGTAGTCATATCCCTGAATACGGTCCTAGAATGATAAATGATGACTGCTCAGCCTTTTAAAATGGTATTCCCCTGATAGTATTAAAATAGTGTAGAAATGCTTTAGTTGAACTCCTTTCGCTCTTTAACTAAACTTTAACTAAAAACAAGAAAATTTCCCAAAACTTCTCACACCAAAATTCAAAATAGGTAACAAGACGGAAATAACAAACTAAATACATTTTCTGGCATAAACTTTTTGATAAGTTATTTGTGTGAGTGTAGCAATTTTAGTTAAAAACTCATTTGCGATAAGCAACGCAGATTTGTAAAAAAAATCAAGCCTTCCATGTCTTCTCACATTCTCAAGCACATGTTCAAATAAGAACAAGGTTATGAATTTGACTATGCATACACTGACTTATTCAAACTTAAAGCTCTTGGTTTTCCACCATTTTTCTTAGCTATAAAAATAAATTTTACAAATAAATTTTTTTATTAAGATAATAATGCAGAAAGATGCAGAAAGGACTCTCAAAAAATTGGGTGGGTGGTTTTTTTAACATAGCAATTTAAAAAGAATTTAAAAAGAAGGTGAAAATTTTGGTTTATCCAAAATATCTCACAAACCAATAACGCTAGCGGGTTGATTTTTTATAAATAAAAAAAAATAAAAAAAATATTTATCACCCCGAATATTTTACGAAAAAAAAAATATTTTATCTTCAAAATAATTTTGTGCAAAAAAGAATAACGTTTTTGACATCTGGTAAGATTTTGAGAAAAATCGAACTGACAGTTTTTTTATAAAAAATAAAAACATAAAAAAAACATTACCTACTAAAAGTTGGTAGAAATTGATTTTCGACTCAAATATCTTTACAAAATTTTGAGATTATGGCTTCAAGTTAATTTTGTCTTATTTCAACATTCGGTAAAATTTGGAGAAAATTGAATTGACAGTTTTCTTTTCAAAAAGTTGGCTTTAATATAATTTTGTCTTATACATTTTTTAGAAAAATCGAATTGACAGTTTTTTTTTACAAAAAATAAAAACCTAAAAAAAAAGACAATACCTACAAATTTACTTTCGACTCAAATATCTTTTAAAAAATTAAAAATGGTGGCTTCAAACCAATTTTATCTCACAAAAAATATTGTTTTCAACATTATATATAAGTATTTTTTTTATAAAAATCCAACAGTCTATTTTTTCATAAAAAATTAAAATCTACAAAAAAATGTACGCAAAATTGGTAAAAATTGATGCTCGGTTCGTTTGAATTTTGCCGAGATGGGATGAGACTATACTTAGTGTGATTTTCATGGGTTAGGTTAGGTTAGGTTAATACATTTTAATAAGAAGATAGGTTACTGCAATACATTTTTATATACGACGTTTTTTGTTTTTCCTTCCTTGGCCAGAACGTAAAGATTTTGTGGGTTTGAGACTCGTGAGCACGCTACATATAATTGTCCATGGAAAAAACTGTTTTTTTTTTCCAAATTTACAGCTGCAACTTTCAGCGTTTGCCCCTGAGCTTTATTTATTGTTATTGCAAATGCTGCTTTCAGAGGAAACTGCACTCTTTTAAACTGAAACGGCAAATAGGTTGGAATTATCGAAATGGGGGGAATTAAAATATTTTTTCCTTTTGCTATTCCAGTCATGATTATACCTTTTATAATATTTCGTCCATTACATAACTTTGGTGTGTCAAGATTTTTCATTAACAGGACTGGAACACCAACCTTCAATCTCAGCTTATGAGAAGGCACCCCTGATAATTCCAAAGAATTAAGAAACTCTATGGGGTATGATGTTACTTGCTCCGTGTCCATAACGTTGTCTACTGAGAGGTACCGACGATATCTCCCTCCACGTCCGACATAATTTGTTCGTTTATCTGGCTAAAGGCCCAACTATAATAGACTTAACCGAAAGTAAGCTAATGTCAAAACCGAACGAAGAGTTATCAGAAGTTATCGTCAAAACAAAAAGTAACCATAATGGTTTCAAGTAACTTAAGCAAATTCAATTCAAATTTGACATTTGCTTAAGCTGGAGCCATTTAAATGGCTCTTGCGTAATTGCGCGAAAGTTAGCGAAATTTAACGAAACTGAGCAGAACGTCTATTATGGTTAGTGACATATAAGGCTGAGTATTGGTTCGTTCCCTTAAGCTGGCTTAAGCTCGGTTAAGTCTATTATAGTATCTAAGCTATCTCCTTTACAAATTTTATTTAAATCTGTTTAGTAGTTTAGGCGTCAAAGCGATCGGCCGACTGAATTTTCCCATGGGAATGCGTCATTTTCCCGGGGTAAAAAGTAGCCTATGTCCTTTCTCGGTATCAAAATATCTCCATACCAAATTCCATGCAAATTGGTTCAGTAGTTTAGGCGTGATTGAGTAACAGACAGACAGACAGAGTTACTTTCGCATTTATAATTTACTAGCTGACCCGACAGACTTCGTCCTATCATTAAGATTTGTAATGTGGCAGTTTTTTGTTTCTACGTATTTAATAGTCGTGGCTTAAAATTCTCCTGAACAGAACCGTCACCCTGGTGATAGGGCGTTGTGAATAAAAACTAATTAAATGAAACATGATATGTATAAGGATTTAAAAGTAGGTAATCGCTTTATAGTTAATCATGTGAATAATAATAAAATTATTATTATATACATAAATCAGTTTTATTATCATTGTAGTGCTTTCTGATATACGATGTTTTTTGTTTGATTACTTGGCGCATAGACAAACAAATTTGATGGTTTTCCAACACGGGAAAAGGCAACATACAATTGACCATGTAAGAAACATGGGTTTTCTAGATTAATAGCACAAACACTTAATGATTGAACCTGGGACTTGTTTATGGTCATAGCAAAAGCAAGCCGCACTGAGTCGTTTAAACTCAGATGGCACATCAGTCGCAATCATTGGGATGCGAGGTATGAGAACATCTTCTCCTTTATACTTTCCTTTGAGTACCTATAGTTGCTTCTATCACGCAAAGACTCGGTTGGTTGATATTTCGCAACATTATAACTATTGATCCAACCTTTAAATTAAGATTACGAGGTGGCAAACCCAGCGAGTTTAAAAATTCCGGTGGATAGTTGATTACATTATCTTGGTTAGTAGCCGAATCAACTGATTTATATATCCTCGATTCGGCTGTAATTTGTTCTTGAATTTTGAAATTTAATTCATTTACATCTATGTTTTTTGCAACCAATATAGCTCGTTCGATCAACCAATCATGGTTTCTGTAATTTTGAGAAACATCTGGAAACACCTTCTGAATAAGTTCGTCTTTTGATTGCGTTTACTGGCAAAAACTTTGCGGAAAGTTAATGCAGCCAGTCAACATGTCTATAGAAAGTTTGCCATTACCAATGTCAAGCATGTAGATATGATTATAGAAAACAATGTTCGTATTTGATGAGCGTGTGATGATATTACATTATCTTTGAGAGTTTGATAACAATGACAATCATTTTCTAGCAATTTCAAACGTTGACAGGGTTCTCTGTAGGATCCAAACAATTCACCATCAACAGTTTGTTGTGATTAGTGGAAATATAGTTTTCCGACGGAAAACTAAATTTCCACTAATCTAAATAAGTACACAAATTGCTCAATAAATTAACTTCATCAACAGTTTGTGCAAAGTCATCGTTTTTGCATGTCTCAAAAAAAAACTGGTCAATGTATAGTAGATGGTGGCTGAGCAGCTCTTTGTACTGCATTCTGTGCTGTAAAATACACTCTTTGTCCATTTTCTAAAGGTACAGCTAAGTGAACAACAGAAGGGTGTCTCTCTTGAATTTGAAAAGAAAATATTCGCCAAACTGCTTTATTAGTACTAACATAGCGGCCCATTTGGTATTGATTGGGTAACTTCATCATTGGAATTCTCTGCACCAATTCACTCCCTTTGGTTACATATTTGCAAATGTATAGCAATTAAGCTCAAATTGATTTCGTTTTAGTTAGAAAACATTTGTATAGGAAAAAAGGCCGTTTTTATGGTTTTTAGCGCAATTATTCCAACTTTTCTCGCCGTAAAAACCATCCTTGAACTTCAACGAACATTTAAAAAAAAATTGGCTAAATTGGTCCAGGCGTTATTGAGTTATGCGGTAACCACACATTTTGCGATTCATTTTTATATATAAGATAATAATATAATAATAATAATAATAATAATAATAATAATAATAATAATAATAATAATAATAATAATAATAATAATAATAATAATAATAATAATAATAATAATAATAATAATAATAATAATAATAATAATAATAATAATAATAATAATAATAATAATAATAATAATAATAATAATAATAATACTAATAATAATAATAATAATAATAATAATAATAATAATAATAATAATAATAATAATAATAATAATAATAATAACAATAATAATAATAATAATGATAATAATAATAATAATAATAATAATAATAATAATAATAATAATAATAATAATAATAATAATAATAATAATAATAATAATAATAATAATAATAATAATAATAATAATAATAATAATAATAATAATAATAATAATAATAATAATAATAATAATAATAATAATAATAATAATAATAATAATAATAATAATAATAATAATAATAATAATAATAATAATAATAATAATAATAATAATACTAATAATAATAATAATAATAATAATAATAATAATAATAATAATAATAATAATAATAATAATAATAATAATAATAATAATAATAATAATAATAATAATGATAATAATAATAATAATAATAATAATAATAATAATAATAATAATAATAATAATAATAATAATAATAATAATAATAATAATAATAATAATAACAATAATAATAATAATAATAATAATGATAATAATAATAATAATAATAATAATAATAATAATAATAATAATAATAATAATAATAATAATAATAATAATAATAATAATAATAATAATAATAATAATAATAATAATAATAATAATAATAACAATAATAATAATAATAATAATAATAATAATAATAATAATAATAACAATAATAATAATAATAATAATAATAATAATAATAATAATAATAATAATAATAATAATAATAATAATAATAATAATAATAATAATAATAATAATAATAATAATAATAATAATAATAATTATAATCATAATAATAATAATAATAATGATAATATAATAAATAATATTAAATAGTATTGTTTATTGTTTAGGCACGTCTGCACGGCTCAAGCTCTCACATTATAATCAAAAAACTAATAACATAATACAGAATATTGAATAATATAAAATATAAAGTACACAGGCAAAAACACTCCATTCATTACCAAGACCGGAATCTGAGACTGACATTTCGCCATTTCGGTTTGCCTACAAGCTACTGAGGACTAAATGTGAGAAAGTGTGCATGAAATGATGCAAAAAACCAAATACATTCTCACATTTAGTCCTCAGGCCCATCAAAATGCTTCATTATAGTAATCAGCCCCATCTAAATGCTTCATTTTGAATGTTTCATGGCCTCGTTCAAAAACTAAACAATCCTAACCAACAGAATCTGAAGTGCTGACATGGTCTTAAATTGGAAGATTTGTATAGCTTTTTAATTTCCATCCAAATAAATGTTGTAAATGTATATTAAATTAAATAAAATTGACCAAATACATATTATTTAATGATTTATTAGTTTATTATTATTTATTTTGTTTACTTAAATAATTTGCGAACGCAACATGCGCTGCAACCGGTTAAGTATAGTTATTGCAAATGGACAAAAGTGTAACTCAATACTTTGTAAAACAACAAAACAGACAATTTTTTCAGGAGTAGTTTGTTTAGAGCATTTTCTTGGCGACGTAAGAAGTTCAGGTGGAAACAATAGGCGGATGCCTCCGTATTTTTTTGTACAGACAATGCTACGAGAAGCATACTTGTGAAGTTCCATTGCCAACTTTAGCTAGTTCAGATTCCTCAATTAGATTAGTATTTTCATCATTTAAGCAGTTCGGTTTTCGGTAGTTGCAAGACCAAATTTTAGTTTTGTTTGTTGCAGAAATATTCCTGAAAATTTCTTTTTAAGGGACTATGTTAGAGTTGGAATTTTGTTTGTAGTTAGATTTTGAATAAAAATTTGAGGGAACCATGTTTTAAAAATAAGTTGCTTTGTGTAAAGCATCTTTAAGGAATAGAAAAAGGCAATATGTTTACACACAATACCAACTAAATGAGTGCAATTAATAGATTTAAGTAACTTTTTTTTATTCCAGTATGGGGAAACCGAACATCCAATAGAAAAAAACCGGTATACGCGCCAAAATGCATACTTCTTAACTAAATAATTTTATCTTCTATGCTTACGCATAAAATTACGAATTTTGTAGCATATGAACATTTCTAGACACTTTACAATATGAACAATTAAATATGCTATGAAATAATTGGCTGCTATTAATGCTATTTTTTTTTCGGAAATTTCTTTAATGAACATACCCAAAATATTATTGGCTTTCTCAAAAATATTTTTCTACGCTAACCTCTGCTTTATACCTGAAAACTATTGTTTATGTATATTTTCTTCCATGTTCTGCATTTATAAAATGTAATCTATGGAAGTATTTACTATATATTAAGAAAAACATGTACGTAAAACTCATTAATTTGTTTTCATTATTAGCAGCATTTTTACTAAACATACCCTTCAAACAATAATAAGTAAACTTGAACTTTGGTAACTAAACATTTTTAAGGAATGAATATAAATTATATTTTTCGTTAAACTGTGGGAATTCACTAAAACAAAATTCTGTACGTTAACAATAAACATTAGGATGTCGATTACTTGATGTATTGAATGAGTTGTGCATGAATTCAGAACGATTTTAAGACGTTTTCATTTTGTGATATATGTCAAAATTTTCATTTTATTTGCTCTGCATATATTCAACAGGTTCGCTATAATCGTTCTGATTACTTTTTTAAAACATTGGTGTTCCTTTGCTGCATAGTTTTTTTTAATAGCAAATACATGAATGCTTCCATCAATCAAGAATGTTATGGATAAGGTATTTTTCGATTCTAACTATTTTTTTAAATATACCTAATATTTATTAATCAAAATGGAATTCAAAAATAGTTGCAAGCTTAAATCATTAAAAACAAACTATAAATACATTTGGATTAATTAAATCGATACAGGTTTTAATTACTTGCACAAAAAATATTTGGGCCATTCATTAACGAAAATTTATTAGAATTCAATACAAAAATTGCGCTCGCACCCTTAACTTGATGGTTCTTCGAACGCATCTTTGATACAAAAATCCGAGGTTAATTTTGAAATTTGAAGAATTTCGTATTGATTTTTGTAAATTAGTGAATTAATTATAATAAACTGATGGTGAACATGCTTTTTTGAAGACAAAAATGTACATTGGTTCGCTATCAACAAAATTACTGCAAAATTAAAGCTGAAAACTGACTTCTTCATCGAAAAAAAGTAAAAATAAAAACCTGAAAAAAAAAACTTATTAACCCCTCCATTTTGTTTTTGCTGTGCAAAACGCCGCTAGACCACGGCATCGTTTTTTTTTTTGTTTGTGCTCACATCTATTCCTGGATTAATTGTCAAAATTACAAATACAACAATGTAAACAAACGGGTTTTGGAGAGTGAAACGTACGAATGATTCCGGTCTTGGTAATGGAGTGTTTTTGCACACAGGATGATATTTTGCCATATCGCAGCACTTCCAGTCATCAATGTTGATTGTTGTTGTTTTTGTTACTGGTGCTGCAGCTGGCCCGTTGCAGTTGTCGTTGATATTTGTTTTCCCTCGATGAAGTCGTTCTCGGTCGAAAGTACCACTTATCACGACACTATGAAAAAGGGTGTGGCCTGCGCACTTTTATGTTGATGGTCTGATTTCGATTTGATCGTCAACGTCGTCGACGATGAGGATGCGCAGCGTTAATGTGGTTGTTGTTGTGCTCGTTCCTAAAAATCTACGGGACAAAGAATACTTTCTTGTCGGCGGCGCCGTTGCTCTGCTCATGGTTATTGTGCAAGTAGAACTTGCACTTTGTGATGGCTTTAGTGTGTCCCGTTGGATGATAGGGTGGCTCCTACGTTTGTCGCTCAGTGACTATAGATTTTTCTCAGATGTGAATCTCTAACAAGTATATAGTATGGATAAAAACTTTTAAGAAATGCTACTAAAATTGGTAAAAATTGTTTTTCGACTAAAAATCTCGTTTACAAAAATAGATTTCGAAATCAAATGCAAGGTATTGTTGGTAATTTTTAAATCTCTTAGAATAATTCAACTGACAACTTTTTTAACAAAAAACGAAAACCTGCAAACCTTTTAAGCAAGACAAATCGACAGACGGGATGGGAAGTTATCAGTGTGGGTCGCATCCCAGCCCCTTTTATTTTTTTTTTCAAATTTCTATAGTAAGAAAAAAACAACCCATCCATTTTTTAAAAGTCCTTTTTGCATCTTATTATCTTTATAACAAAATTTAGCTGAAGTCGATGTTTCTAAAGCTTCTTGAGATATGGACGACGAAAAAAGCTTCCCGAACGTAGGTACGGACGTACGGAAATATGGATGTACGAACAAAAAACGTACATACACATGAACACACAGACAGCTCTCTAAAAGTCTTTTACTTAGATTCTAGGAACCTTATAACGTCGAGAAAAGCTAACATTTTAAATTCGAAAAAACCGGACGGATTACAATAGCTTCCTATGGGAAGTTGAAAAACTAAAAAAGCATTATACCTACCAAAAGTTGGTACAAATTAGTTTTCGACTAAAAATCTTGCAAGAATATGATAAATGTTGCACTAATAAATGATGACGGATTTTTGTGAAACACTTCAAAACAAGTCTTTTTTAATATCGCAGGGTGGTATATCTCCCCCATTTGGATAGAAGGGGCAATTTCGTGCAAAAGGGTACTGAAAATGGAAATCATATTTTTACAAAAAAATGGTTATTTCTAAAATTAAGTAGGTATTAAGCCTTTTTCAAAGCCACTATGTTCTATAAGCTAGTTTTTAATCAAGTAATATCTATGCATTGTTTTTGAAATTTGTTTATTTTTTTTTACAAAATTTTGAGTTTGATACTCGTTTTTTTTTTGTTCAAATACTATGAATAGAGTTTACTTAATTTGAGAACAAGATAAAAGAAGAGAGTATTTTCTTTAAAACAAATATATGAAATTGTATGTAGGTATGCCGTTATTGTTTAATAATTTGTTTTCACTTTTAGCAATTTTTCATGAAACCGCACCTCCCGCTTGGAGGAGATAGTAAAAAATGCTTGTATTAAAGGGTTTTACAAAAAAGCGTTATCATTTCTTGGCGCCACAGTTATCATACTCCCCCAAAAATCTCGTTAGCAAAAACAGATTTTGAATTTAAACTTATTTTGTCATATGCAAAATACGCTAACTTTAAGTAAATTTTTTAGGAAAATTCAACTGACAACTTTTTTACTTTTTTGTTACCAAGTGGTTTTAAAAGGCCATCTATACTTCACAGTTATTATAGGTAGTACGAGTATCAATTTTTGAAATCCGGATCTAATCGACGACTGTCAAGTTAGCACTACATTTTTTGAAATTTAAAAAACTGAGTATGCAGCTAATTGTAGCTTTTTCGTTATAAATTAGTTGTGGAAAAAAATTTTGTAGCTCGACGATTTTTCAAAAAAGTGGTACCTATGTAGTGCTAGGTTCATATCAAGTTAGCACTACGCAGAATTTTTTTTAATTTGATTTTTTTAAAAAAGGGGGTATGTAGTGCTAACTTGACACCGTGAGTCCAGGCATAAAACAAGGATATTCGAAAATGTAACGATGCAATTAATTGAAGCTTTTTTGTTTAAAATTAGTTGTCGAAAGGAAAAAACTCCAAAAAATGTTTTTACTTTGATTTGTTTTAAAATAGGTGACATAAGCGCCTTCTATTAGCCAATAGATAAACTTCCTGAATTAAAAAAATGACGTCATCTTGAGTGTTTATCTGCCACTCATATTGATAGAAGTATATAAAAGAAAAAAGAGACAAACTACAAAGAGATGTACTCAAATAAAGATAGATAGTTTTTCAGAAAAAAGCGAAACCAATAATGTCTATGTATTATTATTATGTTATGTAGGTTGTTCTGATCTGAGCGGCTTAAGTGAGAAAATCCAAAACATGGACTAGAGTTACCGTTTCTTAAATTTAGAATGTATCTTTGCTCTAGGATTTCCATAT
This sequence comes from Eupeodes latifasciatus, assembly GCA_920104205.1. Taxonomy (NCBI): domain Eukaryota; kingdom Metazoa; phylum Arthropoda; class Insecta; order Diptera; family Syrphidae; genus Eupeodes; species Eupeodes latifasciatus. Next base: position 84,361,899 of record OV049926.1, on the reverse strand, counting down.
TCTTGAAGGTAAGTGACCCTTGGTAAAAATATTATGTACCTTTTTTTCAAATTTGGATGGCAGCTGCATCTGCATTGAATTTAAGTTTTAAAGTTTATATGTATGTATATACTAATACCAAAGTTTTTTATTGGTTTTCGCTGGTATACATATGTTAAAAACGTTATTTTAGCCGTTCAGTTTGATTTGAATTTAATTTTGATTTATCTACCTACTTGGTTTTGTATTATTCTACTAATTAAAAGCAAAAACAAAAAATGCGAAAACATACTCGTACTTACAAAAATTTATTTGTACTTTAATTATCACAATTGAGTTCATAGTTATTTATTTTTTTTTTCGATTTTATCCCCCGGATGAAATATGAGTAGGTAGTAATTTGAAAAAATTAAGTTTAAAGTTTGAATTAAATTTGAATTGCTTCTCTTTTTATTAACCTGTTTCTGTTTTGTTTATAAATTTTCTGCCATGAAAATAATGAGTGCAGGTAGTACTTTATGTACGTTGATTGCAAGTTTTCCTCTTTATCTTGGAGATCATCGTATGCGATGCACTTATCCCTACTTCTAAGGGTTATTCCCACGTAGTGTCCTAAACTTGCAGACCAACGAGATACAGTGTTTGTTACACTTTTAAAGCCAACGCATCCAATAAGTTTGTATATTTTGTTAACATAGAGCAAGCGTTTTGGAAGCTTTTCGAGTTCAAATGGGCCTGATGTTTGAGCCGATTCGAATGCAAGAATTTGGCCTGAAAGTGATTGAATACAAATATTAATGATGTAGGTACAAGAAACAAATACGATTAGGTATAAAGGATATCACAAAAATGCAATTTAGTTAACAATTGTTGCAATTTTGTGTTTATTCTGCTCCTGTCAACTATTTATTTAAACAACAGCAAAATATAAACAACTTATTTTTTATCTATCGAAATCAGACGTTATATCATGAGATATATTAGAAATAAGATTTCATTTAACATTACCTACATATTTCTACGATGTTCCACCTGACTTTTTCAAACATGTTACAATCGGGACATGCCCTTGGATCAACAGCGGTTACTTTTCTTAAAGCTGTAGTTTCAAATTTTTGGCTTAGCAAAACTTCGTCAAAAATAAATGGTACTACTTTGATCACTTTGTTTTTATTGAAACACTCCGATTCCTTTATAATTGAGGGTTGCTTGGCAAATAATTTTTCGAATAATGAGCATGCATTCGTTGCTGCATCAATACATTGAATACTATTATTTTCTAATGGTATGTTCATGGCTTTTAAAATACCTTCAGCTCGATTTAAATACGTTTTGCTTGTAGTTTTACATGATTGTAATGTATACGTAATACACTTAAACATGTAATTGTTTTCCTCTTCTAATTTAATATATTTTGCAAAGTGTGCCCAATCAACAGCAGCAGCTAACAAAATTTGATATATGCTATCAAAAGCACACGTATTTGTCACCCTTAGTTTTGTCCCCATCATTTTGACAAATTCTAGGCTTAATGATGATCCGTTCTTCAAAATTGGAATTTTTTTTTTTCAAAAAGAAAACTGTCTTTTATTCTGATTTTATTTTGCCCCAAGTACTTTCCAACTTTTTTTTTTCGGGCACATAGCCTTCTCCTTTTCAATTTTCAATTGACTGGAGAGTCAACATAGCTTCTTTTTGTGAGTCTAGGTCACAATCAAAACAAATCATTGTATGTCGGTTACCTTCAATTCGGCATGCAATATTGCTAAACGACCTTTGTCTTGGTTAATTATTTCTTTTACAAGTAAGTCTAGCCGTAGCTGTTTCGTTTGCAATATATGTGTCTCGATGAGATTCATTTCGCTTTCGACGGATGCACTCGATGCAGGAATTCGACCTCGCGCAAATTTTTCACTTAAAATATTTCCCCACAGAGGAAATGTTTCTATTTTTTAAAAGGTGTTGCGTTATTTGCGGGCAAACTCGGGGGTTATCTTTGTCACCTTTTTCTGAATTGATAATCATGATCACTTCATCAAATACCTGATTCCCCCAATCGCGCCAGCTGAATGTATCATAAGACATACATTTTTTTCTTCTTCTTCTTCATCTTCCGCTGATTCAAAATCTGACTGCGTTTCCTCTTCTATTTCCTCATTTGAATTTAGGTTTTCAATCAGGCATTTGATGTCAATCCAATTAGGAAAATTTTCTGTGAAAAGGGTTTTTGTTAAAATGTCCCCGTTATTTACACTTTTTGTCAAAATGTCCGAAGAGGAAATTAAAATGATGGCCTTTACGATTGCTCTTACCGTTTTTATATCTTTTGTTATTATCAAGACTCCTATTGAAATCATATACAACTCCTTGATACGAGGCCGCACATTTTTTTTTTAACCGAGACCACATGTTCATAACATGAGCACAGTCATTGCGAATATAGCAGTATGGAAGTTTTATAGCATTTGGATAACAGGCATTGCAGTAATGATTAATGCTGTGAAAAGGTGTAAATGCTGTTGTTGTTGCATTCATTAAAGCACGAGCTTCATCGACTATCTAAAATTTGTATTAAGTTAGTTCGTAAAAAAAAATTCTGTTCACAGAAGCAGACATAAACATTGCGAAAGATTAATTTTGGTATCAAATGAAAGATAACGTTGAGTTTTTGATATTAGTGGCACATTTTTTTTAAATTTCTTACTGGAAACCTGAGATATTTGAAATTGCATGATAAATTCTATAAAAGCCTTTCAGTTAGACTTTGTTGATCATGAGATGTATTATAAACGAACTTAAGTAAATTTTGTATAAAATTTAAGAAGTTACCAGCACTAAAAAATGTCAAATGTCGAAAATACCAATGTTTGGCATATTTTGCCAAAACGGCACTTTGTATCTAAAATCACTTACTGAAGCTTTATTTTTTTTATATCAGAAAACATACATTTTCTTCTCATATTATTATTTGTAAGTAATATATTTTGCAGTTAAAAATAAGTGTGCGTAATTTTTCAATAGGTGGCAGTTCTGTTAGAAAATATTTTTGTTGTTCTTATTAATTTTAAAATTCTTAAAAAAAATTCCGTAAATTTTTTTCATTTTTTGTATGAAAATACATACCTATTCCTTTTCCACAACCTATAGAGTACTTGGTGCATTTTTTTAGCGTGGTTTGGTGATCAGTTAAAATCCTTGTAATATGGATATACATTTTTTGAAAGAAAATAATGTTATGTACAGCTATGGCCAAAATAATAAGAACAGTTACAACGTTTGAATAAAACAACAAAAAGTAACGCTTTCATTTTAGAGAAGTAAACAACAACTGTTGTAAAATAACTGTTCTTTTTATTCTCTTTAGTTATATATATTTTTATTAATTAAAACAAAGAACAATGCGTTCAGTTGCAATTCATTTGTTCACGGTGCTATATCTGTCTGGCCAAAAAAATAAGAACAATCAAGAAAAAAATTTAAAAGTTTTGCAATTAAGACTTCACAGGAAAAAAAATAGGTAAATAATACAAAGTTCTATTATTTAATTACTTATAACTAAAATAATTTTATTTTATTGAAGAACGTTATGGGAAAAAATAAGCATTGCTCGGAATCTCAGCGTCAAGCTATTTTGGTGTTGCGTGAGCAAGGTGAGTCAATTCGGAGTATTGCCAGAATACTCAAATGCTCCTCTACAATGGTTTTTCAAGCGTTACGGCTCGCGTACACTAAAACCGATTTATCGCCCGATATCGGATCGGAACAATTCGGACGAGCGTATCGGGCGTTCGACTGCATACACTGCTTCCGACATCGGACGATACCTACCGGTTTGGAGTCTGAATTTTTGAAGCTTGGATGTAAAAATAATATTTTTTTTAATGGAAGATTTCAAAGAAATGTATATTTTCGAAATTCATACCATCATTTAATGCGTCAACGTATGTAGGGGAGAGTGGGGCTTAAAGTAACAGGGGTAAGAAGTAACAGCTAAAAAAAACAGGGTTACCCTTAAAATTAAGAATCGCGTGAAGGAGAAAAATGTGCATCCTTTCCATATCTATCAGCGTACCTACTTCTGTTGTTAATTGGATGTCAACGAGAGAAGTTCTGTGTGTGGTCCCAAAAAACAGCAGGTTTCTAACTTTTTTTTTTTTTTGTATTTTTGGTCTTCCTCTTCACACGGAAGAGATAGCGTGGTGGTTGTTTTTTTTAAACATCCATCATAGTTTTGGTTGTGTTTGTGTGTATATCTTATATATGTGTGACATTCGGTTTTTTGGATATTAATTTCTTTGTGCGAAATTTCATGGTGAGGCAAGTTGTAACGTTTTTGCGGGGTAAATAGTAACATGTTAAAACTTACCCCTTGATTTTTTTTTTACTGATCGTTGTGAACACCAACGATCGAGAGCTGTTTTTTTCTTTCGTTTTTGTGTGTGATACATATAAATAGAAAAAGTTTCCATGTGATAGTCCTCATAATAATATCTTCATGGATCACTTTATACGACACGTAAAGCCATCCCTCGCTGACCCTGTTCTTTTGTTGCTTGACAATCACAGCTCTCATCTAGACTTTTCAGTCATTGAAAAGGCTAAGGAAAATGGCGTTATAATGTTGTCTTTTCCTCCACACTGTTCTTACAAAATGCAGCCCTTGGATGTAGGTATTTATGGACCTTTTAAGACAAACTGTACCAACGCTCAAGATGCCTGGATGCGAAATAACCCCGGAAAAACAATGACAGTGCATGATATTCCGTCAATCGTAAGCAAAGCTCTGCCCTTAGCCCTGAATCCGACAAACATACAAAATGGATTTAAGAAGTCTGGAATCGTTCCCCTGAACGAACACATTTTTCAGGATCATGATTTCTTGTCGGCGTTTGTAACTGATCGGCCAAATCCAACAGAATCTGATAACACACTTCCATTGTGTGGAACAACAAGCTGAAACAGGGGGAGCCATTGACGAGGAGCAACCTGACCAAACATTACCTGCAGTGGCACAGTCTTCAGTTACTGAACCTGTTTTATCATTGGACCCTGTTCCGATACCTACATGTTCACCGGGACTATCCGGATCCGGACTACAAAAAAATAATTTCACACCCGAGCATATAAGGCCTTTTCCGAAGGCAGGGCAACGAAAAAAAATATAACACGTAGGGTTAGAAAAGCGGCCCGAGAAAACAGCCATGTTGGAGGAAAGGAATAAAGTTTTGGCCAAAAAAAAGAGCCAAGAACGGAGCTAAAAAGGGGCCTACGAAGAAACAAAAACAACAGGTGAAGAAAAAGGTATTAGCCTCTTCATCAGAAGATGATGATGACCAACAAAATTTGTGTCTCGTTTGTTGTGGGGCATTTTCTGAAAGCTTGCCAGGGGAAAATTGGGTTCAGTGCATACTATGCAAAAAGTGGACCCACACCAAGTGCGTAAAAGGATCTCTTCGTGTATACGTATGCCTCAACTGTGACACGAATGAAGATTCTTCTTCCTAGTCCTATATTTTTTGATGAATGAATTGTGATTTTTTATTTTTTTTTTATTAAAACTAGGGCTGTTTTTTACAAAACATATTTAAATAATATATTTTCCTTAGCATAAGTTTTATTTAATTGAATTAAGAGTTATGTTTTTTTCTTATCAGATTTTAATAAAATAATAATGTTCATTAAAAATATTTCTTAGTTTTTTGTAATTCGTGTTACAACTTACCCCTACTTATGTTACAACTAGCCCCATGTGGGGGTAAGTTGAAACAACACGTTATTTTTTTTCAATGTAATATATTGACATCTTTCGAGTATACTTTGTTTAATATTTTTTGTGGATCTTGTAGCTGAAACATGGTTTTTAAATTTAAAAAAATTTTGGCTGACTTATTTTCAAAATGTTAGGAGCTACACAGGTTTTCGTAAAAAGTGTTACTTTAAGCCCCACTCTCCCCTATAAGACGTCGTCGTCGGTGTGTATGGGTTAATTAAATATTTATGCAAAGAAAGAAACTGAAGATTTGAAATTATAGCCCATCAAATGCTTCAATGTTTCTTTTCATAAACCTTCCAAATCTTTGAAAAGTAAAACGTTGATTTTGAGTTATAGGCACCGATTTTTCATAGTTTTTTATGTTGTTGTGACTTGGGTATGAGGTCGGGATTCTGTTTCTTTATATCCGCAACAGTCAGTTCAATCTCTGTTGTTATAAATTTTTGAAAATTTATGCCAGAGAGGTGGCCTGTTGTGAATACAATTCATTAATTTTTCGTTATTTTTTTTTTCGTAAACTTTATGGTATGAATTGACCCGACAACGGACGAAAAATCCAAACATGTTTGGATTATGTCGGTTGATCGGTTATTATCGGCCGTCATCGGGCGTCATCGGACGATGCCGCTTTCAGTGGTGTACGCGCTCTCTTTCCTTTCTATGTGTTTGGTTCGATCGGCCGAGTTCGGCCGACAACGGCCGAGCAAAATTCGGCCGATGACGGATTAGGTGTACGCGAGCCGTTACAACCAAGAAAAACGATTGAAACTAGAGGTCGCCCATCAAAATTGTCAGAAAAAGACAAAAGGGCCTTGGTAAGAAAAGCTAAGGAAAATCCTTTTATGTCGTCACGTGACCTAATTCATGAGACTGCTGTGGCAATAAGTTCCAGGACAATCCGGAGAGTTTTGCTTGAGGCAAAGTTACCAGCTCGATCACCAAGAAAGGTTCCCTTATTGAAACCAGTTCATATAAAGAAGCGCCTGGCTTTTGCCAAAATGTTTCACATGCCCTATGATCCATTGCAAGAGGTAAAACAGTGGCGAAATGTGTTGTGGAGTGACGAAACAAAAATCAACCTCTTTGGAATGGATGGAAAACATTTTGTTCGTCGCCCAAAAGGTGAAGCGTACAATCCACGATACACCAAGCCGACTGTGAAACATGGAGGTGGAAGTCTGATGATATGGGGTTGTTTTTCTTGGTGTGGAGTAGGTCCAGTATTTCTCATTGATGGAACAATGACCAAGGAAACTTATGTCGGGATTTTGAGAGACACAATGCTACCATGGGCAGAAGAAAACATGCCCTTAAAGTGGCGATTCCAACAGGATAACGACCCCAAGCACTCAGCAAAACTAACAAAAAGATGGCTTGAAGAAAATGGAATTGATGTTTTGCACTGGCCTTCGCAGTCTCCGGATTTGAATCCCATTGAAAACTTGTGGAACTACCTCAAAATTGAAGTAAGCAAGCGGCATCCATCAAACAAATCGGATTTGTGGAAGTTTGTTCAGGAAGTTTGGTATTCAATCCCACCTGAAATATACCAAAGATTGGTAGACTCTATGAGTCGTCGAACAACCTCTGTCATTTTAAATAAAGGATTTAAAACAAAGTACTAAGCAATTAAATACAAAAAAAATAAAAAAAAATTTAAAAATATTAAAACGGTGTTTATTTACTATTTTGTCAAAGTGTTCTTATTTTTATGGCCAGGTTTTTTATATTAAATTAATAATTTTCGGTTGAAAATAACAAATAAATTGATAATTCCCTGTAAAAACTGTTGGAATTTAAAGTTAACATAATAAACTATCCTCTCAAAATATAATATATTTATTCAACACAAAACAAACGTAACATCAAATAAAAGTAGCCAATCGTGTTGAGTGTTCTTATTATTTTGGCCATAGCTGTATATGTCCGATCTGTCCAATTGAAAATGTTGATATTTCTCGACGTTTCAAGGTCCCTAGAATCTAAATTAAATATTTAAAGATGGCTGTGTGTGCGTGGGTACGTACGTTCGAGAATCTTTTTTCGTCGTCCATATAATAATAATCACCCTAATCACAGGCCCCGACGTAATAGATTCGTACTACGAATCCCGAAAAAAATATCATAGCTCCGTTCGTATCGAAAAATTCTGCTACGAAATTCGGAGTTCTAAAAAGTGGTATCACTAGCCCCGAATGAATAGTAAGTTTGACAGATTTTTCTACGAACAGATTTTTTTGTAGGAGCAATTCAAAACTAGACACAACAGTTTTGTCTACCAAAGTGAATGGATACAAATTGACAAAAATGTAAGTTCAAATACAAAATTATTGTGAAAAATATATACATACATATATTTTGTTTTTAAAGGTCCAAAAAAGTTATAAACAAAACACAGTACCAAAGGCTATTGGATTTGCTCCAAGAAAACCCTGAAATTGCTCAAGGGTACACAAAAGCAACAAAAGAGGAAGTCGCCGCCTTTTGGGATAAAGTAAAAGAAGAACTAAACAGCCTTGGTCCACCTGTAAAGGATGCCAGCAGCTGGAGGAAGGTACATTTAATTTACATAATGCTGCGAAAAGGTCCGTCTAAAATCTCTCTTTGTTTTAGGTATGGTTAGACTGGAAGGCGTATATTAGTATAAAGAAAACTAGTAGAAAATAAAAAAGAAATCAAGGCTACAGGTGTTGGAATGAACAGAACGCATTCTTTTTCAGACCTTGAAGAAAGTGTTATCAAGTTAACTGGCCTTGAAACATCAACAAGTGGAATTAAAAGCTCTCGTTCGTTTGGCATCAACAGTTCTTTGGAAGATCAAAATCAACAACTTAACGAAGTTGTTGTTGAAGATAATCAAAATCCAGATGTGTCGATGTCCTCAGACGTTGCTGATTCGGGAAGTGTTCGTCAACGCCGGCGTCTTCCAACCACTTTTCAACAAAGCCACTCAAACGATACCGCCTGCCTTTTGCGGGAACAAATGAAACTTCAAAAGGAATTTTATCGTCAATCAGAAATTTTTTGGGAAAAGCAAAATAAAAATGCGGATGATATCTCAAGCAGCTTGCGTCGTATAAATAGAGGAGTAGAAAAACTCTCTAAATTAAAGAAAAAATGTCTTGAAGAGTCCCAGAGACATAACAAGATAAAAGAAGAACTCTTGCAGCGTAAAATTGAGCTAAAACTTAGTTCTTGAAATCGAGGAGTCAAAATATTAAGTTTTTATTTTGTTTATGAACTCTGAATGTGATATTTGAAATGCAACTTTTTTTAAGTGTTTATTTTGTAAGTATTTATTTTTTTATGTTTTGAATTACGAAAAATACAAATGAATTGGATTTTCTTAAGTTAATGCACTCAAAAAGTTGTCTCTTATTTGGACTGCTACATTATGGTAGTTCGACTCCTTGTTCTCTTCTTCACTTGCTTCTTCCGTTTTAGGGTCAGGTTCAACACTTCCAAAAACATCTTCCACCTTAAAATGAATGCATATATTATGCAGAGCACATGCAACATTGATTATTTGTGCCGCTTTTTGAGGGGAATAATGTAGTTGACGTGCTGAAAGTATGCACCTTGAACGATTTTTTATTACTCCAATAACTCTCTCCACCATATTTCGTGTTTTACTATGCATTAAGTTAAAATTGCTTTGAAGACTCCCGGGCTTGGGACAACGATATGGAGTAATAAGCCATGGCTCGAGAGGATAGGTATCCGGCGTCACCTTAAATAAAATGCAAGGAAAAATATGATATATGTTTGTACATACGTACAGTACATATGTATATATTTGTATACTACCTAAAATCCAGGTGCTTCTTTCGCCTTCTCGAAATTAAGTAAGGAAATGTGCTCTCGCCGGACTAAGATTCCACACATGAGAATCGTGGTTTGAGCCTGGATACCTTGCATCAACAAATCTAATGCGCATCTTGTTATCACATAGGTACATATCTAGAACAAAATATATTTATATGAATGAATATAACTACGCATTATTGCAACATTTTATTCATACCACCATAGCATTAAGACTGTAGTATCCTTTTCTATTGTAGTATAAAAATTTTTCTTCCACTGGTGCAATCATTTTAATGTGTGTTTCATCGACACACATGATGGTTCCTGGGAATCTTGCTTTGGAGTAGAAGTCACGTTTAGCTTCAAGTTTTTCAGCGTCAGTCATTTCCAGTTTAATCCATACTGGACACAGTTTTCTTTCCAAAATATTTAACACAGTTTTCAGGTTTGCAGTCTTTTCCTACGCCGCCGTATTGATACCCTCCTTCTGCCAGGAATCTGAGCACAGCTGCTGAGCTGCTGCTAGTCTGCTGATAGGTGTGATTGTGATTGAAAATGAGAACACACACGGGTCCAGTTCTTGATCCAGCTCCTCCAATAAGTATTTAAATGCTGCTTTGTTAACTCTATAGTTTTTTCTGAATCTGGATATGGACCATATGTATACCTACAGTTTAAGAAGATAGATTTAAATTTTACTTACATTTTGTCATCATTGTTAAATGGATTAAATGCATCCCTTAAAATTTTCCTTTGTATTTTTAATCCGCGTTTTCGTTGCAAATTTTCTTCATTTATTGCAAAAATATCGATTGCAAATGAATCCATTTTAAAAAATACACAAACAGCAAGATCCAAGATTAAATTTCAATTTTGATTTTCACATTTTGACGTTTACCAGCTGATTCCGAAAGTCCGAATAAATGGTTTCTGTGTGGCAATGCTTTTTCACATTTCGTTCGGGGCCTATGATATGAATTTGTTCGTATTCGTAGCGGAACGAAACGTTCGGAACTTTGCTACGAGGGAGCTTGTGATAAGGGTGAATAATGCAGAAAGATGCAGAAAGGATTTTCATAAAAATTGAGTGAGTGGTTTTTTAATATACCAATTTAAAAAAAGTAAACATTTTGGTTAACCCAAAATATTTCTAAAAACAATAGCTCTAGCGAATTGAATTAAAATTATATACATACATATGTACCTACATAATTATGTATTGTAAAAACCAAACAAAAAAATAATAATAGTCACCTCGAACATTTTACGAACAAAAATGATTTTATCTCCAAAATTTTATACAACGAAGAATAATGTTTTTGACATTTAATAGAATTTTGACAAAAATCGAATTGACAGTTTTTTACAAAAAATAAAACCTAAACAAATATTTTTCATTATATGTAAAGTTGTATTTATTTATTGTATGTATTGTATTAATTTAAATTCTAAAGAAATATTTTTAATAAACATAGGTTGGTGCAAAATACACGCAAGTAACGTGATTGATCATATATTAAAGGCTAAAATAGATGCATCTTAAACATCTTGGTTGACTTGGCAATATAATTCTATCCTTTACAACAAATATAAATTAAAAACAATAACTGATAACAACTTGTATCCAAATGAACAATTTGGTTTCAGGAGATACCACAGTACATCTCACCAAGTGCTTCGTATATATAAGTAACTTAATTAAAAGCAATCGCTCCCAAGGTATGTCTACTGGAATGATATTGTTAGACATCGAAAAAGCGTTCGATTCAGTTTGGCACAATGGTATTATTTATAAAATGATTTCCCTCAATATTCAACCTTATCTGTGTAAAATTGTTCAAAGTTTTCTTTCAAGTAAATGTTTTATGGTACATGTAAATAGTAGTGTTTCGGAAATAATACATTTTGATTTTTGTGTCCCCCAAGGATCTGTTCTTGGAACGACCTTGTATAACCTGTATACCTCTGACTTTCCCAAATTACCATCCTGTAAAGCAGCAATTTTTGCTGACGACACTGCAATACTTTTTTCGCATACGTTTGGTCTCAACATTAAGACGAACTTATATAATGCGATGAGAATATTATACCAATATTACAATCGATAGAAAATCAAACTTAATGCTGACAAGTTACAAGCCATCTTTTTCACGAGAAAAAGAAAAGCTTGTTATCTTCCAAGCAATACTCGTAATTTGCAAATTTTAGGTAAAGCGGTTTCTTGGGACAATCAAGTGAAATATCTCGGTATTTTCCTTGATTCTAAATTAACATTCAATCACCATATTTTACAATCACTAAAAAGCAGCCAAACTGCTGTTCCCTTTTATTAATAGGAAGTCTTTACTTTCAGTCAAGAATAAAACGATAATTTGTAAGGTTATATTTCAGGCAATACTTTTGTACGGTTGTCCAGTATGGAAAAACGCAGCTAAAACTCATATAAAAAAACTACAAGTTGCTCAAAATAAAGTTTTAAAAATGATGATCAATCTACCCTGGCATCATTCCACCTTAGATCTTCACGTAAAGGCTAATGTCGAATTGATCGAAGATAGAACAATTAAACTCACAACAAAATTCTTTGATCGACTTGATCTTGCTGAGAACAATTTGGTTAGTGTAATAAATAATCAAAATTAAAAATTTTGTACCTGTGATATTTGTTTATTTGATTATTTATTTATTTATGTATTTATTTATTTATTTATTTGTTTATTTATTTATTTATTTATTTATTTATTTGTTGATTTTTTTTGTTTATTTATTTATTTAGTTACTTACTTATTTATTTATTTACTTGTTATTATTTTTGTTTAAATTATTTATTTATTTATTTTATTTTATTCTATTTATTCAATTATTTACATATTTATGTAATTTATTATATATTTATTCATACTATTATTGGTTCATCTGTTAACCTGTTATTGATTATTTACCTTCTGCTATCAAATAAATAATTACGATAAATGCTATTTTCTTCTTGCCGATGCCCGAATTAAAAATTGCTAATATTTTTATATGAAATTTTTAAATGTTGTACATAATACCTACACTTGATATGGATGTACTAAAAATATATCCTTGTGCTTGTAAATATAAAAATTATAGATGTTTAATGAGCCCTTTTTGGTAGCTTTATCAAAATTAAAAAAAAATAAAAGTGTGACGTTGGCGTTTTCCTTAAATATGATGTACATAGGTTTGTGTATTGAATTTGGTCAAACAAAAACGTTTGACTATCTTCTATTCGATATTTCATGTATTGATTAATATTAAAATAGGGTTGTAAAAGTTTTGGATTTGTTGTTTCTAGATGTTCTCAAAAGTAGGTTTTTGTTAAACGGATTCTTTAAATTAATTTTTATTATGGATTGAATTTGGGAAATTTGTAAGAAAAAACAGAAACAGCAAGATGAATTTAATTAAAAATCACGAACTTCGCACGAACTTTCACCTGAACGTAAGTCTGTTTTAAAATAGTACCTACCTGCTTTTAAAAATTAACCTGCAAAATAAGTTTGTCTTCAAGTTTTATTTCATTCAAAATTTAAATGCCCAATGAATTAATCAAAAAAAACTTGATTTATTAATTTTTTGTAAATTTATATGTACCTACACAATTTTTCAATTTGTTTAAGATATATTTTTGATGAGCAGGTATTAAGCGCTTATAAATATTCGTTCCAAATTTAAATATCGTTAAATAAATAGTTACCTACTTTTGAGATATAGAATTGAAATCTTCAGCAAATCTACATATGAGAAGAACGGAGGGTCATTTTTCACCAAAAAAATTTGACTTCTTTATAAAAAAAAAAGTCAAAAACAAGACCATTTCACTCATTTGCGAATTTCATAATAACTTAAAAATTAAGATAAATATTTTTAATCAATATGAATTTGAATGAATTTTAGACGGGATAAATTTACTGAAAATTAAATTATTAAATACAATTCTATAGATTTGGAACAGTTTTTTTTTGTGATAAAAGAACAACGTTAAATAGGTTGACTACGTTTCATAGCTATTGGTGCAGTTGATGTTATATAAAGTGAAAGTAAGTCTCATTTTTTTTTCAATTTTTGGTTCATTTTCAACCAAGAGCATTAACTAATAAAAATATATTAAAAAACATTTAGACTTCAGGAATTAAACACCAAAAATTAACATAAAACAAATGAAATTGCTTTCGTTGTTACCAACACAGCATATTTATATAGTATATGTATAAGAATAAAAGGGTATCATTTTTAAACGCGAAATAAATATTGTGTTAACCACGTTTATGTAAATTTATCAATTATTATTTGATTTTTTAGATTAAACATTTTATATATTAAAATCCAAATAAATACAATAAGAAAGAAAAGAAATAAGTGACAAAAATATTTTTATAAAAAATAGAGTTATTGCCACTCTAAGAAAAATTTTACATTTATTAATTAAAATGGGTGGGGTGACCCTTAAAAGAAAAATTAAAAAAGAAAGTTAAAATATCATAAATTTATGTAATGCATACAGAAATTAAATTAAATTGAAGTTAAACATTTCAAGAAAACATCAGGTAGAACCATTTACAAAAAATTCAATAGGTATTTTCATTATCAAGACTAAGGAGCCAATATTTAATTTGTTTCATAAATAACAAATGAGAAGTTTGCATCCTGATAGAATGGGGGAGTCTATTAAATATCCGACATGAGGAAACATTATAAAAATTTCTAAATGCGGTTGTTCGATATACCGGTATAGAAACTTGGTTTAAAAAATTTCCACGTAAATTATAATTACCAATTATTCTAAAATTAAGATTAACTGATCTCTTAAAGAAAATTTTTAGAACTTTATAACAATACATATGTCTCACTGAAAGAATTTTCAAATCCCTAAATAGCGGAAAACTAGGGTACAGGCGAGGCTTACCACATATTTTCTTCAGAACACTTTTTTGCAAAACTAATAAAGGTTGTATTTTGTTATAATATGAACCTCTCCAACAAGAAATTCCATATTCTAGTTTCGAATGAAAAATGCCATAATAAATTTTAAGTAGCAGTTTGGAAGAGCAAACTTTACGCAAAAAGAAGAAGTTTCTAAGAGTGCACCGAAAATATTGTCTAAGATTCTCTGTGTGGTTATAAAAACTCATTCTAGAATCTATTATTAATCCCAAATACTTGAATTCATTAACTATTTCTAATTTAAAGCATTTATCACTACAGCTCATGGAATCCGTAATTGTTATGGAAGTAAGCATAGGATTACAGGTGCAGTTAAAAAGCTTGAATTTTGGACACTCAGTAGTATGGAAAAAAATTTGCTTTTTGTGTTGGGTGCAAATCAAATTATTTAATACCTTTCCTTTGCAGGAACCGCTTGTCCCATCACGAAAAATATAATGCGATTTAAAATCAAATACGTGGTCAATGCTACATTCGTCGTATATTTTCTTTGCCATAACATCCGCCGACTTGTCCTGCCGTAATATTGTATATTTTCGCATTTTTTGCTTTTGGTCTTTGTTGGTGACATAATAAGACGTTTCTTGTAACAATTCCCTAAATTCAACCTTACCAAAAGTAAGGGTAAACATTATCCTTTTAGGGAATGTAGAATTCAGGCTTTTGTCACTTTCCAGCAAGTCTAACGATGACTGAACACTAACATCTCCAACATTCTGCCCAGATAATTGTTCCAGTAGACCATGCCTGTTGGAAACTGTTAAGGCGTGTAGAGAAGCACTTTTCACTCGGTTTTCTAAGTCTTTTGCTACTTCTAGCCACACACTGTTCGAGGCAGGGACCACTTCATTGTTCACATAAATTTGTTCTTTGAATTTTAAAATCACATTAACGTATTCTAAAGGGGTAATTTTGGGGCGCCTCCCTCTTTTTAATTCTGACATTTTACCGAAAACTAGCTTTTATTACCCGTAAACTTAAAATTTAGCAACTAACTTATTGAACAACGAGTATTGCTGCTAGCCAAACTAGAATGATTAATCAAAATGCCATTCAAATCACACTGAACGGCTAAAATAACGTTTTTAACATACCAGCGAAAGCCAATAACAAACTTTAGAGGTATTAGTATATATAAACTTTAAAACTTAAATTCAATGCAGATGCAGCTGCCATCCAAATTTGAAAAAAGGTACATAATATTGTTAACAAGGGTCACTTACCTTCAAGAATATGGAAATCCTAGAGCAAAGATACATTCTAAATTTAAGAAACGGTAACTCTAGTCCATGTTTTGGATTTTCTCACTTAAGCCGCTCAGATCAGAACAACTTATATAATGATACATAGACATTATTGGTTTCACTTTTTTCTGAAAAACTATCTATCTTTATTTGAGTAAATCTCTTTGTAGTTTGTCTCTTTTTTTCTTTTAAATACTCTATCAATATGAGTGGCAGATAAACACTCAAGATGGCGTCATTTTCTTAAAGCAGGAAGTTTATCTATTGGCTAATAGAAGGCGCTTATGTCACCTATTTTAAAAAAAATCAAAGTAAAACAAATTTTTGGAATTTTTTCTTTCCACAACTAATTTTAAACAAAAAAGCTACAATTAATTGCATCGTTACATTTTCGAATATCCTTGTTTTATGCCTGGACTCACGGTGTCAAGTTAGCACTACAAACCCCCTTTTTTAAAAAAATCGAAGTAAAAAAAAATGTTTGCAATTTTTTTCTTTCCACAACTAATTTACAACAAATAATTGTCAACTAATTGCGTACTTAGTTTTAACAAAATCAAAAAGTGTAGTGCTAACTTGATATGAACCTAGCACTACATAGGTACCACTTTTTTGAAAAATCGTCGAGCTACAAATTTTTTTTTCCACAACTAATTTACAACAAAAAAGCTACAATTAGCTGCATACTCAGTTTTTTAAATTTCGAAAAATGTAGTGCTGCTAACTTGACAGTCGTACTTTAAAGTTAATTTCATATGGGTAGTGTCTGACCGAAGGTCGATTTTCAGCCGAAGCCGAAGCCTAATTATTAGGCTGAAAGAAAATCTTCGGCCGAAGCCGAAGCCTAAGGTTGAAAAAAGTCAAGAATTCTCCTTTCCACAAACGATGCGCAAAAGGTGTCAGGCAAAATTCAAAAATTGAAATTTTGTTCGGTGCCTACTATGATGGCACACATGTATTTTGAAAATTTTGAATACCTACAGAAGAAAAGATTGCAATTTTTTCTTCGGTATTCAAAAATTTCAAAAATTGAATTTTTTTCCGGCGCCTAGTACGATGCTCGATATAATAAACAGATTCTTCGGCTTCGAATGTTGTTTTTGTGGCCGAATTCGGCCGAACCGAAGGCCGAAGCTTCGGTCGGACACTAGCTCGATATAATAAACAGATTCTTCGGCTTCGGCCAAAACTTCGGCCTAAAATGGCCGAAGCCGAATGTTGTTTTTTTGGCCGAATTCGTCCGAACCGAAGGCCGAAGCTTCGGTCGGACACTATTAATTTGTATGCATTTTTCTATTTATTTAAAATATTTTACATATTTGAATATATGTTTATCCGCGTGAATTTATAATAAGCCACACGCGTTATATAAAATTATATGTATATTATACATTTAAGTATCTAGTATTATTCGTTTCTGTATTTTATTACATTTCATCTCACATTTTATGCAGTAACAGTATCCCAACATACGACCATCTTTGGTTTAGCTGAAAGCATTACATCTACATATATACCTAACCCCTACCTACCACAATGCTCCAGGTCTGTACCTGGTTCGTTCGTTAAAAGTTTTATTTTTCAATCCCTTATTTCTCATATTTAACTTTCCCCTTAATACTTGAACTTGATGGAGAGAAAAAGGACGAATATAAATCATTTGTTACATAAACCCGTAATAAAACTCACATAAGAATTCAATTTCCTCTAAGGAAATATTTATTCTTGGCCTTGTAATGAATTTAACATTATGTGTATAGCTGCGAGCTGTTATTATATCCTTATTTTTTGGTTGTTGTTGTTGTTAGGTAGGTTAGGTACCTACTGTCAGAAGAAGGACCCAAAAGATCAAACTGAAAAGGTTGACTTTCAGTATCTATCTATGAGTATATATTATAATATGTAGTTGGAGATTGGAGCCGTAAGTGCTGCTATTTATTAGTCATGGAAGATAAATGTCAACTTTTTTGTGGCAATCCTTTTGAAATTTGGTGAAATGATGGTATAGGTGAATATATAATACTTAGATATACATACAAATATATGTAGGAGGAGCAAGATTTAAAAATTTTCCAATTCGACACCTTTATGTTTTTTGTGACTTAGAATGGGAATGGAGAATTAATTTAAAATTAAAAAGCGTGAAGCTCAAAAAAATATAGTTTTTGTTCATTTTATCCTAATAATTTAAATTATAACGTATTTAATTATGTTTATGATTGTTTCAAAAGTTACTTTATAAATTGTATATTTCGAGTGTTGGATTCTTAATGATCATAATTTGCTGGTTTATTAGTCTAGATAAGAAGGATTCCAGAGGTGTCAAACCACATGAACAGTTTAACTCCAAAAAAGTATGGCTCAACAAAATGATGGTTGTACACTATTTTCCACGTAATGTTACATCATCTTGCTGGAACTATTTCTCCTCTTCCAATTGATTTGGATTAATAAGATATAGAAAAATCACGAATCATTTGAATGCAGTGCAATTTTAATTTTAAGACCGAAGTGCAGATGAGTTTTTTGGCATCTAAATAGCAATTTTTACGGGATATATTGAAGTCTCAAGAGTTTCACGAAGTCTCAAGAGTCTAATTCCAAAAAAGACAATTCTACCTATTAACCACCTGTTAAGCTAAAAATAAACCTTATTTTTAAAGTTGTCCATCAAAATCTGGTTCCATTTGATATGCCAAGATATATTGAAAAAATGTCAAGCATATTTAAGCTATATTACTGTTTTCCTTATTGGAATTTCTAAACGTCTAAAAAAACACTATATAAAAACTTGGTAAAAAGAGTTTGAGTTGCGACCCACACTGATAAATTCCCATCCCTTCTCTCAATTTGTCTTGCTTAAAACTGTAACAAAATATTTATTTAAATATTTTGTGTGAGATAAATAATTTGAAGTCAATACCTTCTAATACTTGGGTCGACAACCATTTCTTATCAGTTTTTTTGCTGCTTTTCGAAAAAAAAAGTTGTCAGTTTTATTTTTTTCTAAAAAATGATTAAAAGTTAGCACCAGTATTTTACATATGGTAAAATACTTTTGTCAACGAGATTTTTAATCGAATACAATTTTTTGTGTATACCTACATATTTCTTGAAAGTTTTTATTCCTTATATATTGAATTTTTCTCAGAAAATTTATTACAGAATGAAATCATTTTGACGTCAATACTTTCATTTATTCACGAAATATCGAGAATCAAACATCAATTTTTACCAATTTTATGAAAATATGACTACAATACTGAAAACAATATTTTTTATAAGATGAAATTAGTTTTAAGCTAATATTTTTATTTTTTGAAAAGATATTTGAGTTTTTAACAACGTTTAGGAATGTTTTTCTTTTAAGGTTTAATGTAGATAAAATCATTTTTTGTTCGTAAAATACTCGAGGTGACAATTATTTTTTTCAGTTTTTTTTTGATTAATAAAGAAAACGTCACAGTTTATAATATTAAATCTAATTCAAGTCGCTGGAGTTATTAGTTCGTGAGATATTTTGGGTTAACCAAAATGTTGACTTTTTTAAAAATTGACATGTTAAGAAAACAATCCACTCAATTTTTCTGAGAGTCCTTTCTGTATTATTATCTGTATAACAAAATATATCTCTTCTGGTTCTGGACTTCTAGAGATAAGGACGAGGAAAAAGCTTCCCGAAAGTACGAACGTACGTACACATGCACATACAGACATCTCTCTAAAAGTCTTATATTTAAATTCTATGGACCTTAAAACGTCGAGAAATGTCAAAATGTTCAATTCGACAAATCGGACCGATAACAATAACTTCTTATTTGAAGTTAATAAAGATTATTTGGCACACTCGAAAAGTTCTCTAGACTTTCAAAGGTTAATAAAAGCTACTTCATGCATTTCGTTAAAACTTCAATTAATTATTTTCAGTCACTTGTAATGCTGCAGGCTTTCAATTTTAATAACACGTTTCAACAGGCTTTAAATAAATATTCGAGATTTATGTTAGGTACATGTACAAGTATGAAGACGGTCCGATAGATTTCCTGACGTGTCTAAGACCAGTTTTATTTAAAATTTAATTTGAAAATTAATTTTACAGATGCTACCATTGTAATTTAAGGTTTTTAGAAACATCAATTTATATTATTACTAGCTTTTACCCGCGACTTTGTCCGCATTAGATAGTTTTTTTTGGATAGTAGTATGAAAAAACCTGAGCTGTACTTTTTTGTACGTATTTTTGAATTGTTCCGTGATGGGATGAGGCCATACTAAGTATGATTGTCATAGGTTAGGTTAGGTTAGATTAATACATTTTAAGAAGATAGGTTACTGCAATACATTTTTATATACGACGTTTTTTGTTTTTCCTTCCTTGGCCAGAACGTAAAGATTTTGTGGGTTTGAGACTCGAGAGCACGCAAAATATAATTGTCCATGGGAAAAACAGTTTTTTTTTCCAAATTTACACCTGCAACTTTCAGCGTTTGCCCCTGAGCTTTATTTATGTTATTGCAAATGCTGCTTTCAGAGGAAACTGCACTCTTTTAAACTGAAACGGCAAATCGGTTGGAATTATCAGAATGCGGGGAATTAAAACATTTTTTTCCTTTTGCTATTCCAGTCATGATTATAGCTTTTATAATATTTCGTCCTATAGGTGAGTAATCTGTAGCCGTGTACCATTACATAAACAACAACCATTATTGAACACCAACCTTCAATCTCAACTTATGAGAAGACACCCCTGATAATTCCAAAGAATTAAGAAACTCTATGGGCTATGACGTTACTTGCTCCGTGTCCATAACGTTGTCTACTAAGAGGTACTCGACGATATCTCCTTCCACGTCCGACATGATTTGTTCGTTTATCTGGCTAACTATCTCATAAGTTGGAGCTAAAATTGCCCTCTCACACAACCATTTCCGATTGCCAATATTTATGTGCAGGTTTGGATAGACATTACTTTTTAATTCATCTGTGCTCCAGACAATTTCACAGGTTTCATGACTCAACGTAATCGAGCCGTTACAGTCTGTTGGCATACAATCTTCTCCGATTTTTAGAAGAGCAGCGACATATTGTCCTGCTTGAAAATCATTGTGTAGCTTTTTTTTTTTTTTTTTTTTTTTTTTCGAAATTCATTTTTTTTATTCATTTAAACTTAACTCTACTTACATGCTAGACAAAATGGGAAACTAGCCTAATTAATTCTACTTAAATATAACTTACTGGCCCTAATCGGGCGCTCTAAGAAATTCATGATTCTTAAAATTAATGCCTTTCGGCCTACGAACTAAGATTGTTTTATTTATTTCAATTTATGTTTTTTTTTTTTTTAGAAAAGTTTAAAAACTAAAATCTTTATCATTTTTTGGGGTTTTTACTTACATACTAAAGTCCTTAAAATAAAACTTAAAATTACCTAATCTACCTACAAACTACTTAAAACTAGAACAACCACAGCGGCAAAACAACTATGTCCTTCTATTTGTAATTCCATCGAGGATTTTTATAATATTGTCTGTGATATGTGTTTGCATTTTTTTTTTTTTTTTTTTGTATTTTTGATTTCTTTTTTTTGTTTTGTATTTTATGAGATTTTGTTTTTTTATACTTTTTTTTTTATGATTTTATTGTGCCACCATTCCTGCTCTACTTAAACCTAAAACTTAAGACTAAAACAAGTATGTAAGCCGGCCAAGGCAAAAATACCCCACCCCGGATTACCCATTATCAGTTGCAGTTTGAAGCCACCAAAACTGGTTCTCCTGCTTCACCCTATCAATGCGGTCCTTTTCGGACACAGCCCTACTGAACCGAAGCAGCTCCGCTCCATCACGAGCGAGGATGCCCCGTTCATACAGGAGCCGCCGGTCTACGGTTTTTCGCCTGACGTGGTAGATAAGCGGTACTGCCAATCTATCCTGTATCATGCCGCACTGGTCTAGATAGAGGAATGCCTCTGGTGGGATAAAGCCGCTCAAGCGTGCATTGTCGAAGTAGTTGTCGTTCGGATAGAACGGCCCGAAAATCAGATTGTTGGTCGAAGTCATAGCCCTCGCAATGTGACCCCGAACAAGTTTTATCACGAAATTGTCAATTCTATTGATTCGAGCCCCGTTGTATAGAACCTCGTTTGAATAATAATGCAGATAAGAAGATTCCGGTGTCCGATACAAACCGAGACAGCGCCGAAGACACTGTCTCTCGAACACCCGAAGCTTCTCCATTTGGGAAGGGGCAATGTTGAACCACACTGGACAACCATAAACAATCATTGGCCGTATGAGGGCCATGTAGCAAATTACCTTCACTCTGGGGTCAAGCCGACTGCTGTAAAACAGCCGTTTCGTCAGAGCGAAGGCTCCTCTGGCCTTAGTCAGAGCAGCATCCATATGTCTGTCGAAATATAGATACTGGTCCAACCAGATACCGAGGTACTTCACTACACTTTTGCTCGTCAGTGCCTGTCCGTGCGGGTCAACAATGACCATCTTGCGCCAATTCTTACACGTATCTCGCGAGGCTTTAGCCAACGGAGTCCGGAACAAGATTGTCTCCGACTTTTGGACATTTATTTTCAGTTTCCAATCGTCGCAGTATCGCTGGACCTTCTCGAAGTCACGCTGCAACAGAATTCTAATAACTTCAACCTTTCGAGCCGTTCTGTACGCAATCAGGTCGTCGGCATACGCAATTGCGTTAGTTAAGCTACCTATCAGATCGCTGGTGTAAATGCTGAAGAGGATCGGCGAGTTCACCGCTCCCTGTTGAAGACCGTTTTTAATTTCAAAGGTGGTGGTAGAAGTTACATTGCCACTCTTGACAACAAACTTTCTACCGTTGAGCATATCATAAAGCATATACAATAATGGTTTACTGATGCCTAGTCTGGTGAGTTTGAGGTACAACCCTTCTAACCATACGGTGTCGAAGGCCTTCTCTAAATCAACCAGAACAGCACCCGTGCATTGTTTCTTGGACTTGTTCCATTGGATATCAGAAACGAGCTTAGACGCGGCATGAATAGTGTCATGTCCTGCCTTGAACCCGAACTGATTATCCGGAATTATACTGTTGTCCGCAGCCCACTCAGCCAGAGCCCTATTGATTACCTTTTCAAATACCTTGCTGATGATTGGAAGAAGACTTATTGACCGGAGATTTGAAGGATTGGAGTTGTCCTTTCCCTTTTTCGGGAGAGGATGAACCACAGCTGTCTTCCAACGCACTGGATAATATGCATTATTCAGCGCGTTGTTGAACAGAGTGGTGTAGATGTCTATTGCTTCAATCGGTAGGTGTCTTAGTACAATATTGGATATACCATCGACACCTGCTGACTTCTTATTCCTTATTGAATCGAAGATGAGCTGGAGTTCTACCTTCGTGATGAGCAAGGGACTTGGGCCCGTTCGATCGGCGATTATAGCGTTTGCTAAAAAGTCGTCATCAAACCGGGTAAAACCACGGTTCTCGGATCGCCAATGCGAAATATCATTCCTCAGGTAGAAGTGATGAAGTAAGGCTCTGTTCTCCAGGTCGTGGTTCGGGCGAGTGCAAGCATTCACCTTATACACTTGCTGGAAAGCAGCACCAACTGTCTCCACTTTCTCCTGCGGATCTTCAATTGTGTAGCTGTACTCGCATATTCGTAGTCAGACAAAACTTTTTACATGTACCCATAACACAGATGCTTTCAAACATGCGTTTATTTCATCTGCCGGTGCACTTCTAGTAATTACCGGCAGGGTCTGTCTAAAGTCGCCAGCTAAAAGAACCCATCCCTCCCATGACAGCTCGGTTGTTCTTGATGTCTTTCAGTGTAGGATCTAGTGCTTCAACTGCTTTTTGGTGGGACATTGTACATTCATCCCAAACCAACAATTTACACTGCAGCAACATTTTTCCACGCTCACTACTTTTGCTGATATAACATACTGGCGTTTCCTCATGAGCTAAGTTCAACAGCAGTTTCAGAACCTAGTGCGCTATCCGTCCACCACTAAGCAGCGTAGCTGCTATTCCTGAGGAAGCTTTTGCTAAAGCAACTGCATTGTTTTTCCGAATTTGAGCTAACAACAGATTCAAAAGAAAAGTTTTGCCTATGCCTCCTGGAGCATCTAAAAATAGCAAACCACCTTCTCCCATGGGAATGCCTTGTTTTCCCGAGGTCAAAAGTAACTCATGTTCTTTCTTAAGTCTCAAACTATCTCCTTACCAAATTTCATTTAAATCTGTTCAGTAGTTTAGGCGTTAAAGCGATCGGCCCACCTGAATTTTCCCATGGGAATGCGTCATTTTCCCGGGGTAAAAAGTAGCCTATGTCCTTTCTCGGGTATCAAAATATCTCCATATTAAATTTCATGCAAATTGGTTCAGTAGTTTAGGCGTGATTGAGTAACAGACAGACAGACAGAGTTACTTTCGCATTTATAATATTAGTATATAGATTAAATATCTGCAATTCTAAGCATTTATAAATTCAAAACTTACCTAATTTCATCATCAGCTAGAACACAAATTAAAGAGATGTTTTACTTTTGCTTCTCTTTTCTGGTATTTTTTGTATTAAGGATAAAATTTCAGTAACAAAAACAAGTTTAGAAATACGTTAGCATTCTCGCTCCTTTCATCCGGATGGACTTTCGTGCACATTTCTGATGTCTTTTATTCTATGATGATGTACCTTAAACTGTTCTTGGTTGTATGCAAAACGTTACATAACGAACTGTAAAGTTGCAAGAAGAAAATCGTTCTTGTTTACTTGCGTCCTTGTTCAAGTTACAAAATGAAAAAAAGCACACAAAAATGCGAGCATCTTGTAATGTGAGTTAATATTTTGCCTGAAACTAAAAAAAACTAGAAATAGAATTGCATGCAAAGTAGCCGACCATAATCATCTAAAGTTGGAGAGTAGGTATACGTTATAATGTATACATGTATATCTAGTGTATATAAGAGTGTGTGTATAATGTAACGGGAAGAGGGCTATTGTCAGTAATATTCTTTTAAACTTAAGCAACTACGCCACCTATGTATAAAGAGAAAACGACGATGACGACTGCGTTATTCAAGCTACTGCAATAAACGGCCTTGGTCCTTGATTGTGGCGTATGGTGTATATTAAATAAGCATATACATATGTATATGTACGTATATACGGCACCTTATTCGCGAAAGGCATTTTAGTAAGTATAATGGGAAACTTAACTGCAACAAGGACACCTCGTCTAAATGCTTTTGCGAGGCATCTTCTCGTGTTGTTGGGTTTTCTATATAAAAAAAAATCCTTTATAAGGAAGTGTATCAGCGTTGCCACGAAGTGATCGATCGGGCCATTTGGCCCGCTGTTTTACATTTTGGCCCTTTGCCCGGGCCAGTTTGAAATGGCCCAAAATCTTTGTTTTTGAAGTTTTGACATATATTATAAGCATTTAAACAATTTGAACAACCCATTTTACAAAACATATTTTTATTTCCTTAATTATGTTTTAAAAATAATAACTGATTTAAATAAAAACTTTCAAAGTGAAGCACATAAAGTTTATTTGTTGGTGAGTGAAGTAACCAAAAAATATAAACTTATTTTGAAAAACTTTTTGAAAGCTGATTATTTACAAACTTTAAGTAATATTAGTGATCAGTTCTGTTTAAAACCTCTTGATGAGATACATATATTACGGGTTTGGGTTTGATGTACTGTTCGAAAATTTAAATGAAAACGAGAAAGAAAGTTTCTTAAAGTCAGTTCAAAACTTTGTAAACAGTTAAAAATTAGATCAAATTTGTGTGATAATTTGTTAACAGCATACCAAATCTTAGGTGTAAAATACTTAACGCAAAAAAGTAACAATTTTAGATTGATTTCTGATCATTTGACAACTCTCTTAATAAAATTTCCAAACTTATTCAGTTGCACTGAAAATAAAATGTATGAAGAGCTTCAAAACTGTTTAGAAGAAATACATACAGAAGATCTTGATATTGACTCTGTTAAATGGTGTGTTCAGATGAGCGAAATTAAAAATTTTGCTGGTGATTATTTATTTCAAAATATTTCTTCTTTTGCAATAAACTTATTAACACTCCCACACAGCAGTGCATCTGCTGAGCGGGTCTTTTCATCCCTCAATAATATAAAAACTGATAATCGAAATAGGTTATCGTATGAAGTTATTCATTCTAATTATTTTAAACATTATATGCAGGGCAACTTGAGTAACAGGGGACATTTTATTCCTAAACCAGATCTTAATTAATAGAATTTAGGTAAGATTTGATAACTCATTATACCTTAAAATATGGCTATATTTTAAGTTAATTTTATTTGTTTTTATTTAGTGTATCAATCTCAATGAATTATGAAACAAATGTGATACATCAGTGATTTTTTTTTTAGTATTTAGCTTATTTATGTTACAATTGAAGAAATTGAATGAATTATTTATTTCAACAAATAAATACCCATATTTAAGAAAATGTATTTTAATTTTTTAAGGATCGATTTTAGTTTTAAACATTTGGCCCGTTGTTTAATCAATGGTCCTCAAAATATTTCGAAGTGACCCGCTTCTTTCTCCGCGGCAACGCTGAGGTGTATAGTATGTGTGTGTGAATATAGTTTTACTGGAAGTTGATATTTGTTTTGGGAAAAGAAACGAGTATATGGTATTATGGTGTTGCGAAAATGATTTGAATGAGTATATGTTTATAACCCCGAGGCTGGAAGGACACTGGTTTATAGTTTAAATAATTTTTTCTTCGTCTAAATTGAAACCAAGGAATGGAGATTTCATACAAATTTACATTAAAAAAATTGTTTTTGTAATGCGTCAAAAATCTTTTATAACAAAAACCGTTTGTTCTTTACATTCAATTAAAAATGCCTATATTTAAATTCCGTAACAATTTTATGGACAAATCGATTATTTTGATAAAATATTAAAAATATTTACATTTTGCAACGTTGGACCTATTATTAACAGACGCATTCCACCAAAAATGATCTTTATCGCTGAACTAAATTTACATATGAGAAATCGTGATCGGTGGCTTTTTTGGGCCCACTCACCTAATGTGCGACGTGCCTGCAAAGATCCTTCCTCAAAGTCTTCCATAAAGTATCTAATTATTGCACGCTATAGCGGATGGATTTATTAGGGTCTACTTCGATCAATAGCAACAATAGGCGTTTTTCTTCTCAAACAAAAAATTGTGTTTCTTTTTTGTCTCTGAACGCTCAGAACTTAAAATTCTAATCATGTTCTGAGCTTATTCAGAACAAAAAAACTGAGCAGACCGAGTTGAATTCTGAACACAAGCATTTGACAGGTGAAATTGAAAAAAAATCAAACAATTTAAATGGCTCAAGAAAATAGTCGGGCTAGTGCAGAAGGTAAGCTTATATAAGAAATTACAAATAAAATATATTTTTTTAAGTCTTGGTTTTATTTCAGGAGGCTTGAAATGGACGAGTGTTAAGGTGTGGTTCAAAATTATTGTGAACGCTCAGAACACGCTTTGTTCTGTGATTCTGCCACAGCCACATATCGTGATTTAAGAGGAGATTATGGTTTACATAATCGTCCAACTACGCAAGCAATTGGCAAAATTGTGAGGAAATTTGAAGAAAATGGATTAGTCACAGATACTGCAAGGCCTATGAATCATCGCCGTTTCGAACGTACAACTGAAAATATTGCTGGTGTAAGTGAAAGTGTTGCCGAAGACCCGAACGTGTCGATTCCTCTCCGTTATCAGGAATAAGGACTGTCTTACTGCACATTATGGCGTATTTTGCATTTAGATCTACACCTATGTACATCCATATAAAGTCCAGCTCACACAACAACTGAAACCAGCTGACTATTCACAACGTCCTAGATACGTCGAATGGGTGCTTGAACAACAGGCGAGGCGGTGGACGGCGATTTTTCGAACAAAATTTTCTTCATCGACAAAGCACATTTCTCAATCAGTGGGTGTGTTAATAAACAAAATTGTCGTATTTGGGATTCTGAGAATCCTCAAGTAATTGAAGACAGGCCATTATATCCACAAAAAGTCACTGCTTGTTCCGGAGATGTGATTGGACCTTGCTGTCACCGTCAATTCGGTGCGTTATGGTCATATGATAACCGACTTTTTTTGCCTGCTGTTGAAGAATACGACTTGGAAAATGTGTTGTTTCAACAAGACGGTGCCACATGCCACACAAATCGAGCGAATATGGGTTTATCGCAAGAGACATTGCATGGCAGCGTAAATTCTCGTTGTGGCGATATCAACTGACCACCAAGATCATGCGATTAGACAACACTGGAGTCAGGGGCGTCTTTAGACTTTTGGTGGACCTGGGCCCAATAGGATTTGTGGGCCAAAAAAAGTAGGTATAATATATTTTTTTTAATTCTTTAGGTTAAAGAAATCATTTTAAAATTAATATGATTTTTTTTATATATTTTTACTTTTTAAAAAGAACTAAAAAAAACATAAAACATATTATTTGATTTTTGATAATTTTTATTGTTTTTTTTTTTGGTTGATTTCTAATGTTTTTATATTTTTTTTTTAATTTTATGTAAGTTTATTTTTTATCTTTTTTTTATCCGGTTCAATTTCGAAAATTAACGCTCTCCACTGCAGTTTGAAACCATCAAAGATAAAAAAAATTCTACAGACAGTTTCTACATTTGGAAATGTGTTCCCAATTTCATCCACTGTAATTAGATTGTACAATTTTGATATTGTAATAAGATTTTCATTTACATACATCTTTATTGAATTCTTTTAAATACTGTACGAGGTGCAAGCATTCTGCCTCAAGTTCTTCTGCATTAACATCTCTATGGTTTTTTGAAAACTGTTCGCAAGAATTTTGCAACTCCACTGAAGTCAAATATTTCAATCGACAAAAAAGCAAAAAAAATCCATTAATTTCTTGATAGCAATTGGATCGTATTTTTAATTGCAAAGTAATAGTGTCAATAATTGGAAAAAAAGTTGATATTTTAAACTTTTCTTTCCCAATTAGCTGGAACCATCAAAATGTGGCACGCGAACTTTGTACTATTTTTCGTTGCAATAAGTCATTATAATTGGCATCCGGATTCTGAATTTTGGCACACGCTTCAAATTTATCAAAATTCTCCCTTATATCATTTATGAAAGAACAAAGCAAATTGGCAGCAACGTCAATCGTTATTGTTTTTTTTTTAAAGGCTCTTGCTGGTTTTATGAATTATTTCTAATATAGTGCTCCAAATTTCTATTAAAATGAGGAACTCCAGTTTTGGCATTTTCTTAGAAAGGCTTAGCGCCTCGCTTTTTGTGTCTGGAGCTTGTTCTAGATCTCTAGAGATAGATGTCAAGGCTTCAGTAATTTGCATATAACCATGATGGAGCGCGTTAACTGCATCAGCTCGTGCAGATCATCTTGTTTCAGAAAGGCTTTTAAGAACTCTATGTGAACCTTAACATACATTCAATTTATTCCAGCGATAAATAGAAGCAGAAAAAAAGTTGTATATTTCTTGAACCACTTGAAAGAAACTTGTCTCCTTTAATCTTGCTTGCAAACCAGAATATTTGCCTGACATATTAGACGGATTATCATAGCTTTGTCCTCTACAATCCTCTATTGAAATATCATGATTTTCCAGAAATGTCAAGATTGTGTCAGCCAAATATTTAGATTTATGCTCTTGAATAGGTATACATTTTAAGAATCTTTCGATGGGAACACAATTTTTAACATACCGAATTGCAAAAGTCAACTGGTCGATACGAGAAAGGTCGGGTGTATTGTCAACATTTAGGGAAAAATATTTTGCCGATCTAATTTCACCTACAATTTTCATTAGGACTTCCCATTATATCAATGAATTCGTTGCAAATATTTGCTGATAAATAGGAAGTGTATCCCTTTCCTGAGTTCCCACATTTTTTTAAATGATCAGCGATGAATGAATCATCATGGGACAACTTTGTGTTTGTTTATGGAGTGAGTTGAAAAGTCAACAAGTGTGTAGAACTGTAGAGAAGAACGAAGGCAGAGTTATTCAAAATAATGTTGACAGCGGGTGCAGGTGTATGATTAAAGATTCATGTTGCCAGAAGTTTAAGATGTTGAGGAGGAGAATTTCAACGGAACGGAGAGTAAAATGAAACTTTTTTTTCTGTTACTGTCTACTAACCTTATTTCGTTTTCTATATAATTCTTGTAAAGATTCATTCATTTTGAGTTGATGGATTTGGGGGCCAAATAATTGCGGGGCCCTGGGCCCTGGCCCACCGGGCCCATGCCTAAAGACGCCACTGACTGGAGTTATGGGGCTACGTGAAAGACCGTGTCTATGCAGATAAACATTTAACTCTTGAGCACTTAAAAAACAACATTAGCCGAGTAATGTTTGAGATATCGCCCAATATGTGTCAAAAAGTGGTCGAAAATTACCTGAAAAGAATCGATGCTTGCATAACAATTCGCGGGGTGGTTATTTAAATGATGTACATAGTATTTCACAAGTAATGTTTACGTTTAAAAAAGAAATATCATGAAGAAAAATATTATATATTCATTTTTAGCGAGTCTTACAAAAATTTAAACAAAAATTCTGACGGTCAAGATAAATGAAGTCAGAACATCTGTCTAATCATTGTGGTATTATGAATAAATTGGGTGGCGCAACAGTCCGTTGAAGAACTAGGGCCTAGTGATTTACAACTCTCAACCATTCCTGTGTCCGAGTACTGTTGTCAGGAATGGAGGGGACCTACAGTTTTAAACCGAATCCGAACGGCTAATTTGAGAAATCACTTTTCATGACAAGAATTACTCTTGCAGAATTTGTCAATTCCTCGCAAGAGGCAGTACCCGTGAAAAAAACTTTAGATGGCATAGGCAGGGATCGAACCCAATACCTCTGGCATGACAGTCCAACGCACTAACCATCATGCCACGGGTACTACAATCATTGTAGTATGCCCTCCAAATTATGGTGAACTATTATACAATGTTCTTTAGTAAAATGTAGTTAGTATGGGTTCATACTAGTGAAGCTTGGAGATAAGAGCTCCTACAATTGAGACAATTTATTCGTTAATCAAATCTAAAAGTTGGTTTGTAAATTTTTATTGTTGTTGGTTTTTTTGTTTGCTGAGCCTTTAATACAAATCCTTAATTGATAGAATGAAAATGAGTTTTATTGAAAACACTTTCTCCAAAACTTCTGACACTTAAATGTGCAGAGGGTGTATGGAGAAATTAATGCGATCCACTGACGGTCTTTTTGATTCGTTCTTCTTGTTTTTTAGGCTGACCTCATTTCTTTTTTTGTTGGCTAAATTCGTTAACAATTTCCATCCCTGTGGTATCTGAAGCGTATAATCAGGTTTTCTTGTCGTCTCATTTTGTAAATATCCACAGTTTCAAAAAAAGGAACACAACAAAGAGAAAAAATACAAATACACACATTCGCCCAAAACCCAAACCCCCCCCATAAAATCACAGTCCTCTTAATCTCCAGTTGGAACAATGAAAAGCAATGAATTTTATCCCCAGGTTAACTGCTTAGTGAATGCCGTCGTCCGTCGTCGGTGGGTTGAACTGTCACGTTCGCCGTGCGTCGGTCGGCGCCGCCGGCCGTTGTTGTCGGTCGTGTGCCGTACGGTCAAACAGTCAGGCGTCGGCGACGACGCGGACGATGGCAGTGGCAGTGACAGTGGTAGTTGTGACCCAATTTGGAAATAGGAGGTAGGGTAGCTCAAGGCTTCATGACGAGCGACAAGTCCTTTAATTTCCAACCGGATAATCTCTCAGTTTTAACGCACATCTATTTTGTTTGTTCTTCTTTTTTTATTTTGTGCGTTTGGCCGCGATGCGAAGCAGGTGGAGCGCTCAGCGTACAACATCCTCCCAACTCCGAAGTACCAATAACAACGTTTAATTGAGCGCAGGACAAGAAAACAAATTGAATCCTTTTTCGAATCTCGCATTTACTTTCATGTCGTATTCCAATTTGCATGATCAGGGATCTGATTTTTAATTTATTTTATTTTCGTAGGTGGAGGTCGCTGTGGATATTTGTGTCCAGTTGATATAATCTCTTTTTTTTGTATTTCGTACGTAGGAAGGTCGGTCCAAAAAAAAACCAAAAAAGGAGGCATACCTATACGATACGTCCTGTTGGGGATAGGGTACGACTGTCGACTGTATATGGAGGTTTGTTTGCTTCAAAAAGGCAAACATAGCAAATTAATCCTTTTAAAGGATAGCTCTGAAGTTTATCGGGAGGATAAATTGTATTAGTTTAGGTGAATTTGACTGGCTGTACATTGTGGACATCTTTAGGGTTCATTTAACTTAAGAACTGGAGGTGTATCGTAGTCGTCATTCTCATTCTCATTCTCATTTTCATCCTCGTCGTCGTCGTGTATTATAAATAATATGGGGGCTATATTGTTGTTGATGTTTGTTTTCATCCCCATTTAAGATAGCCAAGGATTTGCTTGGTTGGATGGGGTGAAATTGTAAAGACAAAAGGCACTTACTTAACAAGATGTGAGTAAACCCTCTCCAAAACTAAAACAAAAGAAAATAAATAAATAAATGAAATAAGCCCTCATTCGTTTTGTTTTGTATGTTGTCTTTATTGTCATGAGTCATGACAATACCTACATAGGTAGGGATTTTCATGATGAAAGTCTAGAGTTTAATAAGTCATGGAACATGGATCATTTGATTTTAATTCAGGAAGGATGTGATCTTTAACATCTGTTCTTCATCTTGATTTTTGTTTTCGTTTTTTACTTGGTCAATCTATCTTTCTTTTTTTTTTAACAGAGAACTTATTTTGAAAAAAAAGTTAGATTGAAAAAAAGATTTTTGTCGATCTTAGAAAACGGCTTCTACACTAATGGTGTTGATTGATAAATATGTAGATGTTGGTGTAATGTCTACGGAAAAAAACATAATTATAATGTAATTACAATGCAACGTATAAAAGACAGCTAGTTAACTTGGCTCAGGGGATGATATTGCACTGGATTTTTAATCAGAACATATCAAAAGGGTGAAAACACATTTTTAGTAACTTCGAATTGGTGGCTATCCATAGGTTTTGATTTGTGAAACAATTACAGAGCACTGAAAGTTTAATGGTTTTCTTGACGCAATTGAAAGTAAGCTACATCGTTTCTATAAAAACAATTTTATTCGGTCTCTCGACAAAAAGAAAGAAAAAATTAAGCTTTCACAAGTTCTGACCGATTAGTGATTTGTGTCGATTTGTATTGCTCAAAACTCTAACAAAAAATTCATAACAATATTTTTCGTAATATAAATAATTTTTGTCAATATCTGTCTTTTTTCTCCTAGTACTTGAGTCGAAAACCATTTTTTATCAGTTTCTTGATGTTTTTGTAGATTTTGGTGTTTTGTAAACAAAGTTTTCAATTGAATTTTTCTAAGAAAATTAACTAAAAGTTGGTAACAGGTGATACTATAATTGGAGGTTAAATTTTAAGGGCCGATTTTGAATGTGAACCACACCTTAACGTCAAGCTTTTTTTCTGAATTTAATTTGACATTTCTCAATTTCAGACTAATTAATGTTGAACCATGGAAAGATAAAGTTAAAGTTAATTCACTTCGTGACTTATTTGGTCAATATAATAGTCCAAATGTAGTACCGGTTTAGTACGTTGGACTGTCATGCCAGAAGTCTTGGGTTCAATCCCTGCCTGTGCCATCTAAATTTTTTTTCACGGGTACTGCCTCTTGGGAGGAATTGGCAAATCCTCTAAGAGTAATTTTTGCCATGAAAAGTGCTTTCTTAAATTAGCAGTTCGGATTCGGATAGTCTTTAAGGAGTCAAATCGCACGATCTAGGACCGCACAGAAAAAAAAAAAGTTGTCATATTAACAATCGTCGATAGTCAACCTGAAATTTGGCCAAATTGTCGCATTGACTACCAAAATAGTCAATATGACAACCTAATTTTTTAAAATTGACTACTGGATAGTCAATAGAACAATTTTCGATTGTCAATTTTCGGTAGTCAATATGACAACAGAAATAGTCAATAGAACAACTTCGGTAGTCAATATGACAATTTGGTTGTCATATTGACTACCAAAATTGACTATCGAGAATTGTTACATTGACTACCCGGTAGTCAAATTATATTTCGGTTTTCAACAAAAATTGTCATATTGACTACCCCAGTTGTCCTATTGACTACCGCAGTTGTCATATTGACTACCGTGGTTGTAATATTGACTACCAAAATTGGCAATTGAGAATTGTTATATTGACTACCGCAGTTGTCCTATTGACTACCGCAGTTGTCCTATTGACTACCGCAGTTGTCATATTGACTACCGTGGTTGTCATATTGACTACCGTGGTTGTCATATTGACTACCAAAATTGACTATTAAGAATTGTTATATTGACTACCGCAGTTGTCCTATTGACTACCGCAGTTGTCCTATTGACTACCGCAGTTGTCATATTGACTACCGCAATTGTCCTATTGACTACCGCAGTTGTCATATTGACTACCGTGGTTGTCATATTGACTACCAAAATTGACTATCGAGAATTGTTATATTGACTACCACAGTTGTCCTATTGACTACCGCAGTTGTCATATTGACTACCGCAATTGTCCTATTGACTACCGCAGTTGTCAAATTGACTACCGTGGTTGTCATATTGACTACCAAAATTGACTGTCGAGAATTGTTATATTGACTACCACAGTTGTCCTATTGACTACCGCAGTTGTCATATTGACTATCGCAGTTGTCATATTGACTACTGTGGTTGTCATATTGACTACTGTGGTTGTCATATTGACTACCAAAATTTACTATCGAGAATTGTTACATTGACTACCTGGTATTCAAATTAGATTTCGGTTTTCAAAAAAAATAGCATATTGACTACCACAGTTGTCCTATTGACTACCGCAGTTGTCATATTGACTACCGCAATTGTCCTATTGACTACCGCAGTTGTCATATTGACTACCGTGGTTGTCATATTGACTACCAAAATTGACTATCGAGAGTTGTTATATTGACTACCGCAGTTGTCCTATTAACTACCGCAGTTGTCATATTGACTATCGCAGTTGTCATATTGACTACTGTGGTTGTCATATTGACGACTGTGGTTGTCATATTGACTACCAAAATTTACTATCGAGAATTGTTACATTGACTACCTGGTATTCAAATTAGATTTCGGTTTTCAAAAAACAAATTGCATATTGACTACAGCAGTTGTCCTATTGACTACCGCAGTTGTCATATTGACTACCGCAATTGTCCTATTGACTACCGCAGTTGTCATATTGACTACCGTGGTTGTCATATTGACTACCGTGGTTGTCATATTGACTACCGTGGTTGTCATATTGACTACCGTGGTTGTCATATTGACTACCGTGGTTGTCATATTGACTACCGGGGTTGTCATATTGACTACCAAAATTGACTATCGAGAGTTGTTATATTGACTACAACAGTTGTCGTATTGACTACCGCAGTTGTCATATTGACTACCGTGGTTGTCATATTGATTACCAAAATTGACAATTGAGAATTGTTATATTGACTACCGCAGTTGCCCTATTGACTACCACAGTTGTCCTATTGACTACCGCAGTTGTCATATTGACTACCGCAGTTGTCCTATTGACTACCGCAGTTGTCATATTGACTACCGTGGTTGTCATATTGACTACCAAAATTGACAATTGAGAATTGTTATATTGACTACCGCAGTTGCCCTATTGACTACCGCAGTTGTCCTATTGACTACCGCAGTTGTCATATTGACTACCGCAGTTGTCCTATTGACTATCGCAGTTGTCATATTGACTACCGTGGTTGTCATATTGACTACCAAAATTGACTATCGAGAATTGTTATATTGACTACCGCAGTTGTCATATTGACTACAGCAGTTGTCATATTGACTACCGCAGTTGTCATATTGACTACCAAAATTGACTATCGAGAATTGTTACATTGACTACCTCAGTTGTCCTATTGACTACCGCAGTTGTCATATTGACTACCCCAATTGTCCTATTGACTACCGCAGTTGTCATATTGACTACCGTGGTTGTCATATTGACTACCAAAATTGACAATTGAGAATTGTTATATTGACTACCGCAGTTGCCCTATTGACTACCGCAGTTGTCCTATTGACTACCGCAGTTGTCATATTGACTACCGTGGTTGTCACATTGACTACCAAAATTGACTATCGAGAATTGTTACATTGACTACCCGGTAGTCAAATTAGATTTCGGTTTTCAACAAAAACTGTCGTATTGACTACCCCAGTTGTCATATTGACTACCGCTGTTGTCATTTTGACTACCACGGTTGTATAACTGAAATCCAAAAAAGATTCTGGGATGCAACCCACACTGATAATTTCCCATCCCTTCTGTCAATTTATCTTGCTTAAAACTTTCATAAAATATTCAGAACAATATTTTGTTTGAGATAATTATTTTGGAGTCAATATTTATTTGGTCTCCTAGCACTTGATTCAAAAACCATTCCTTATTAGTTCTTTTGTTTTTTGCAGGTTTTTGTGTTTTCTGAAAAAAGTTGTTAGTTAAATTTTTCGAAAAAATTTACTGAAAACTTGCAACAATATTTTGAATGTGATGAAATAGTTTGATTTTAAAATCTGTTTTTGCTGACGAGATCTTTAGTCAAAAACCATTTTTTACAAATTTTAGGAGCATTTCTTGAAAATTTGTATTTCTTATGTAAACAAATACAGATTGGAGTTTTCTTAGAATTATATTTTACGTTAAAATTTTAGCACAAAAAAAAAATCATTAAGTCAATACCTTTATAATATTCACGAGATATCGAGAATAGAATATAAATGTTATTAATTTGCATATTTTTGTTTGTAAATTTTAATTTTTATGAAAAAACTGACGGTTGCATTTTTATAAAAATTAAACTAAATTTCGATCACATGAATGAATAGTTCCAAGCCAATATCTTAAATTTTTGGAAAGATAATTGAGTTGATAATCAATTTTAACCAAATTTTACTAATATTTTTTAATTTTTTTTAAAAACTTTCAATTAAATCTTTTTCAAAGTTTGAAAGAATGTTGAAAACCATAGTTTTTAAAATGTAAATCAATTTTGTGTTTGTAAAATATTCGTGACAAACATTTTTTTCAGTTTTTTGATTTTTTTTTTCAAAAAAACGGACCGATTATAATAACTTCATATGGGAAGTTAATAATAATTAATTAGAAAACCAAAGTAAATATTTAATAGTTGTCTTATAAATAAACGTTAGCTTTTGACAAATAACGTTTAGTGCAAGCGTAGCAAACGTATTCAAATTCTCGTGGTTTTTATATACTGTGATCCATCAGTGTTTGAAAAGTATAGTTACTTGACTTTTGCAAATACTTTTCAAACATATTGACGGCACTTTAATTTTACAGGTTTTACAAATAAGAATCAGCTTACTGTTTGAAATACGTTCATAAAATTTAATAACTTTTACTTTAAAGAGTTAGAAGTTACAGCTTTAAATAATTTTTAAACATTTGTATGGCGCTATAATTGTACAGATTTTACA
This sequence comes from Eupeodes latifasciatus, assembly GCA_920104205.1. Taxonomy (NCBI): domain Eukaryota; kingdom Metazoa; phylum Arthropoda; class Insecta; order Diptera; family Syrphidae; genus Eupeodes; species Eupeodes latifasciatus. The sequence goes on along the minus strand of OV049926.1, from coordinate 84,324,476 downwards.
TAACGAAATCAGTTTCTAATGCGTCTTTTTATTGTAGTTTCTGAGCTTCCGGTATCATTTTTACAAGTTTTCCATCGTTCACTTTTGCACTTTATCATTTTTAATACAATGTCCATAGGCAAAGCCTAAAAACTTGAATTCAATATTCGAGAAATAAGATACATATTTTTAACGATTCCAAATGAATATGCCAAAAATAGTGAAATAATTTAAAATAGTAAAGTATGTATATTGTTAATTTTTCCGTTTTCCCTGTTAACAAAAACCAAACCCCACAAGCTTTTCTTTGCCAGACACCTATACATGACATAAACAAATAAAAATCTGAAAATATTTATAGATTGCGTTCAGTGTACTTGTAATTGAAGTAAGTTTTTCAATCATTTTTCTATACGGTCGCGAAAGTTTTTCTGTATTCAACCTCGATTTTAAAGTGTTTTAAGTGCATGTACTTGTATTAGCATAATATTTAGAAAGTGATAACAAGGTATGTATGTAAAAATCGTGATATTTATTAAACACATAACTATTTTTTTCCAGAATAAATGTATATTTAAAATTTATTTTTTTCAGTGTGCAAAAATCAAACCCTCTTAATTTCCAGACAAAAACGGTAAATCACGGTTACGTTGAAACTAAAGTTGTTATATTGACTATTGCGATAGTCAATGTGACAACTCGGTAGTCAATGTGACAACTCGGTAGTCAATATGACAACTTTAGAATTTTCATTCAGTTTTCAGTTTTTTCCCAAAATCATTATTCTCTCTTAAGCTCTGGTCGCGGAACAATTTCTCTACTGAAATTAAGTATTTTTTAAAGTTCTTAAATTAAAAATTCCTCGAAAGTATAAGTTTTAACAAGTCTCGTTTGTGCATTTTTAAAAACACATAAGAACTTCAATTGAAAAAAAAATTACAAGGTAAAACAATGTATTAATAAGAAAAATATTCTGAGATATTAGGTTATGGCGTCCTTATTTATCTTAATTTTTTTTCAAAGTCGTTAAATTCACATATCAAGTCAACTTATATTATTCAATTGGTGCATTTTAAATCTATTGAACGGAGTGTAAGATAAATCAAATCATATAATTAAAAACAAATAGTCTAAGGTATATCAATTCTATAAAAAAATGCTAATTTGAAATGCCAAAAAAAAAATGTAAAAACCATTGACTACCGCAATCATCCTATTGACTATTGCGATAGTCAATATGACAACTCGGTAGTCAATATGACAACTTTAGAATTTTCTATTTAGTTTCCAGTGTTTTCCAAAAATTATAATTCTTTTTTAAGCTCTTGCTTCGATTCGCAAAAAAAATGTCTCTTCTAAAATTTAATATTTTCAAATTTCGTAGATTCTCAATTTTAAGAAAATTAGTTTTAACTAGTGTCGCTAGTGCATTTTTATACACCCAAGGACTTCAATTAAAACAAATTACAAGGTAAACCAATTTATAAATAAGAAAAATAATCTGCGATACAAAGTAATGGCGTCCTCTGCGAACTTAATATTTTCAAAGTCATTTATTGGAAATATCAAGTCAACTAATATTGTTCAACAATATCATTAGTGCATTTTGAAATATATACGTACAAAATTAATTGAATGAAGTAGAGAATAAATCTATTAAATTATAAAAAATAATATTCGTGGGTATCAATTCTACAGAAAAAAAAAAAAAAAAAAAACAATTTGCTAAGCCAGAAAAAAAAAACATTTAGTGAAATTTATTTGCATCAAATTGAATACCCCGGTTGTCACATTGACTACCGCGATCATACTGTGAACTATTTAGCTTTTAATTATTTGCCAAAAATCTTCGTTTTTCTTGAGTTATCAAAATTAACTTTCAATTATTAAATTTGTTTACAAAATGTAAAAAGCGTAATTAATGCATTTTGAAACAGTAATGTAACTCTATAATTAAAACACTTATTGAAACAGCATGATCAGCCACAAAAGCCTAAACAAAAATAATAATCGTTTTCTAGGGCTAACAAAATATAAACATTATGAATATCAATATTTCCAGTTTCATAAGTTCCTTTTTAGAAATTTGGTATCAAAGTGAAGTGACCATAATGTCTATGAATTTCTAGTACGGAAAATCATCATACATCAGCTTGTCCACAATCCTCGAAGAAAAAAATAGAGGAAAGCAGTTGATGGAGTTTTACAAAAGAAATAATTGCTTTCAACAACAACAACGTGACTTACTAATTAATCTGATTGCCACCTATTTCGACGAAAATAACATCCATCTGTCGCTTTGTTCAAGTCAAAAATTAGAAGAGGAAATAACTCAGATGTTTCCTTCTGAAAAAACTGAGTTTTATCGAATGGGAAAAAGAGGAAAAATTTATTTCAAATACTTCAATTTAAGAAGACAATCACGGAAATTGCAACCTGCAAAAAGAAAACTTATTTCTCCACAAAAAAAAAAACAACAAATCCGTAAGTACAAAAAATAACGAAGTAGCCTTTCGTGATATACTTGAGTTTTCAAATGCTTTCAAATTAAAAAACAAATATAGGTTTTAACTTTGATTAAGAACTGTTTGATTTTAATACTAAACATTTAGGATTTAATAATTCAGTATTAAAAACGCACTTTACTAACAGATTAAACTTACAATTTTAGATCCAGAGACAGATGCCGAAACTTGTTTGAATAGCCTGAAGTATGATAATTTATCGGTCGAAGAATTTGATAGCTTGTGGGCGTCATGTAGCCAATTTCGACTGAACGATATATTTAACTCCACCAAACAAACCGAAATATTTGAAAAATGGCCCTTTTATAAAAAACCTAATGGATATAGACTGGTAAGTTGTATAAGAATAGACGTTTATGTTTTCCAAACTTCTGTTTTCCATCAAATCACATAAAATATATGTTAAAAACTTAGGCGCAAAATTTTAAACAACCTATTGTTAAGGGTTTAAAAATTTACTAGTTAGCGATTTACTAAATATTTACTTAGTGCGTCCAAAATGTTAAACCTTTCTCTTTGTATTGCTAACTAGTTAATTGTTAATTGTCTTATTAAAAAAAGAGCATCAAAACATGTCTAAAAAGTGACAGGTGGTGAAAATAAAAAAAGCAAACGCTTAAACGGACCTGTTATTTGGAATTCCCAACTGTTGCCTGGATCATTCCATCCACTGCTCTCATAAGATTTTAACTTTAGCAAATCATCTTTCAAGCTTAGTCATTTGTTTAAAATGGCCTTAACATTTTACTAAATCGTTTAAAATTTTGGGCCTTTGTTTCCAAGGCTTAGATACATTTCATTCTTGAATTTGGTTTTAGTTTCAAGTTTTAAAATCAAAAATCAAAAAAAACTTCATACTTTTTCTATTTGTATTTGTACACAATATGCGAAGTTAGTTAAATATTATTTTTTCATGAACAATTTAATTTTTTTTTAACTTTTTGACTCCTAGTTTTTAAAAAATTAAAAACAGTTTTTTTTTATTTCGAAGATATGAAGTTTTTCTTAAACAGTTCTTAAGTGAGCACAAATTGATTGATAACCATGTTTATATGTATTTTGTTTCGTTATCAGATCGATAAAGACTTTCAAACGCTCTATCCAACCAGCACATCAATACTTTCCTTGTGGCAAGACCATTGGAAAACATTAAAAAACTTCCTGATGGAAAACATTAAGGACAAAAAGGTTACAGAAACATTGAAAGACTTGGGAGACACAAATTTTGGAGAAGGTATGCACAGTTATAAATTTTTTTTTTTCTTTTATGATGGTTAACATACATACAAATAAAATTAAATTTAAACCTATATCTTAATTATGTCTACATAATCAATTATAGTAATTGAGGTGTAAAATAAATGTTCTTATTATCTGTATGAAAATAATAAATACATAAATGTGAAACAATGCTTTACTAATGTCATACTTTTTTATTTTCATTTCTTTCAGATGATTTTGTGCTTGAGATACTTAAAAGTATTCACTTCTACTTATTTCCAACAGCAGCAGTTTCAAGAAAATCTAACACCGGGGCCAAGTCAAGAAGCAAGTTCACCATCAAAGATTCACTGATGGCATTCATCTTTGAAGGAGAGACGACGCCAGTATTAGAGGACCACATAACATTCCTGAAATCCAGAGGTGAAACCATTCAACCTCTAATACTGGCGTTAAGGGAAAAAAATGAGTACTTCATTTTCTTAGATGACTACAAAATAAAGACCACTAATGTCTTAAGAGCTGTGGACATCTGCTTCAAATGCTTTTTTTTATTCAACTTAAAATATCCACCAGCGTGCGAGAATTTCTGGGATTTCATAGAACTTTATTTTTACATGAAAACAAACACAAATAAAACCAAAAAGATGAATCCAAAACTGTTAACAATGCTGCATACGTTAAGTACATAATTTAATTTAATTATAAACATAAGCAACTTAATTTGTTGTTTTATTTTTGATGTATTATTTCTCATATTGCAATGTTTTATAACATCTTTGCATTGCTAAATATACTTACTACATTCTTAATAATAAGAGCTTGAAGTTAATTAAAATAAAAGAATTTGTATTGTGTTATTGTTATTTTTGATGAATTATTTCTTGGGTTGCAATGTTTTTTTATGTTTAAAAAAATGTTTAGTTATAAAATAAAATATGTAAATATATAGTAAGCACATTAAGTAAAAAGAAGATGTTAAAAATAATTTCAACCTAAGAAATAAATCAACAAAAATAAGAAGAACAGATTAAGTTGCTATAGTTTTTTAAGACAATGCATATAGTTATATATTATTGCAAACAAGTTATATTTAAGATATATGTAATAATATATTAATTAAAAATACCCATAAAAGCGATTAAAATAAATGTATTTATAACTAAGAAACTAATTTTGTTTTTAATGAAATTTTAATTTTGAAGATTTTACAGATTGGAAACAAACTGGGTGAGATGACCACAAAATTTGGATTCTAGTATCTTATCATGTTTTTTTTAGGATTTTCTTGTCATACTGACTACCGCAGTTTTCGTATTGACTACCGCAGTTGTCATATTGACTACCGCAGTTGTCGTATTGACTACCGCAGTTGTCATATTGACTACCGCAGCTGTCATATTGACTACCGCAGTTGTCATATTGACTACTGCAGTTGTCATATTGACTACTGCAGTTGTCATATTGACTACCGCAGTTGTCATATTGACTACTGCAGTTGTCATATTGACTACCGCAGTTGTCATATTGACTACTGCAGTTGTCATATTGACTATCGCAGTTGTCATATTGACTATCGTAGTTGTGATATTGACTACCGAAGTTGTCATATTGACTACTGCAGTTGTCATATTGACTACCGCAGTTGTCATATTGACTACTGCAGTTGTCATATTGACTATCGCAGTTGTCATATTGACTATCGTAGTTGTCATATTGACTACCGAAGTTGTCGTATTGACTACTGCAGTTGTCATATTGACTACCGCAGTTGTCATATTGACTACCGCAGTTGTCATATTGACTACTGCAGTTGTCATATTGACTATCGGAGTTGTCATATTGACTACCGCAGTTGTCGTATTGACTACCGCAGTTGTCATATTGACTACCTGAGTTGTCGTATTGACTATCGCAGTTGTCATATTGACTACTGCAGTTGTCATATTGACTACCGCAGTTGTCGTATTGACTACTGCAGTTGTCATATTGACTATCGCAGTTGTCATATTGACTACCGCAGTTGTCATATTGACTACTGCAGTTGTCATATTGACTATCGCAGTTGCCATATTGACTATCGCAGTTGTCATATTGACTATCGCAGTTGTCATATTGACTACAGCAGTTGTCGTATTGACTACCAGAGTTGTCATATAGACTACCGCAGTTGTCGTATTAACTACCGCAGTTGTCATATTGACAACCGCAGTTGTCGTATTGACTACCGCAGTTGTCATATTGACTACCGCAGTTGTCATATTGACTACCGCAGTTGTCATATTGACTACCGCAGTTGTCGTATTGACTACCACATTAGTCAATACGACAACCGTAGTTTCAATTTCTTTCAACCAAAGTTGTCATATTGACTACTACAGTTGTCATATTGACTACCAAATTGTAAAAAAATTTCGGATCCCAAAATTGACAACCGAAAATTGTTCTATTGACTATCGCGGTTATCGGCTGAAAATTGACTACCAAATTGTCATATTGACTACCAAAATAGTCAATAGGATGACTTTTTTCGTTCTGTGCGGTCCCGAACGTGAAATAAAATGGTTACCGAACTCGCCTCTCACTAAGTCCATTGTTGCGCGTGCTGTGTGGCATGTGGCACCGTTTTATTGAAACCACATGTCATGCAAGTCAAGCTCTTGCATTTTGGGCAAAAAAAAGTTGGATATCATCTCACGGTACGCTCACCATTCACAGTTACGTTACGATTCGCATCATTTTTGAAGAAGTACGGTCCAATGATGCCACCAGCCCATAAACCGCAACAAACTGTGACTTTTCTGGATGCATTGGTAGCTCTTGCAATGCTTCTGGCTGATATTCACTCCAAAATCCACAATTCTGCTTATACGTATCCATTGAGCCAAAAATGAGCTTCGTCGCTCGCTGGAAGAAGCGCGCGATGAACTTTCTTAACAGAGCACGCATTTTGATAATAAAATTCAATAATTTGGAAGCGTTGTTCGTTTGTAAGATAATTCATAGTTAAATTATAGACCAAACTGAAGATGTTTGACAGTGAAACAAAAAACGAAATGTGTGTCAGCTGTTTAAACTAGTGTTGCCAAAAAGATAATAGCTAAAAAATCACCCTTTACGAAACCTTTTTTAATGTCCAAATTTGTTCACCAGTGATTATAATGTCTGTTAATTTTAAATCGTTTTTTTTTTTTTTCAAAAAGTGAATGAATGGTTTTTCACGGTAGACTATATAACCTAGTTGAAAACTATTTATGGAAATTTAAGAATTTCGATCTAAATTGTTCCATTTTATTTAGTTAATTATAGTTCTGGTCTGAATTTTTACAGTTTTATTTTAAATTATTCTGACAATTTTATTTTAAAGTATTCTGACGTTTTGTTGGCAAATTTCTGACTGTACTATGCGTATATGGAATACCACAAAACACCAAAACTCTTCTAGATCGCCGCTTTGAACGTGAATTTTAGATGTAGAACAGTGATGTTTATAATCTCAAGTAATGTTAAGAATTAGAATATACTTTAAATAGGTTTGACTCATCAATTTAAATTAATTTGAGTAATTAATCTAATAACTCAGTTTTCTAAAAATGTATGTGTAAAATAAGAGGTAAAATTGGATCTTTGCTCTTATCGTAACAAAAGCTTAAATGCAGCCATAGTTTTGTGTTGTGTTAGGCATTTATTGAAGATAAGCACACATTATACACGTGTATAAACCTATAACCTACCTGGAATATAGTGATACAATATTCACCTGATTTCAGTTAAGATACATAAGTAGGTAAGTCCATAGCCGTATACAGGTAGATACAGATATCAATAGTTTGCAAAAGTTCATGTTCTCGCATCGTTGAACATCAACGCTATTAGCAAAAATAGCAAAACTCCACTTTGTATGCTTGCAGCAAAACGTGCCTTACCTCCTTTTTCTTTGTTTTTCGTTTTATTTTATTTTAGTTTTGTCTTATACTCTTACTCTCTGATGGTTGCAAGGATGGCGGCAAAACTTTGCCATCAAACAAAAGTGAAATACATAGAGATAAAGTGCAATAAGTTTCATAATGCCTGTCCGCTTCAATGCGTCAGCTTCAGAGTCAGCGTCAGGTTATCAGCTAGTGCAGTATACCTAGTTTAGTTACTTTCTTTTGGCTTTCAAAAAAAGTCTCTTTTCAACTCCTTTTTCTTGAGGGAGTTAAGCAAGAATTTTGTTAGTACCTAGTTTACCTTTAAAAATATTCCAGTTTTCAATATAACGCAACGTAGTGATTGTTCATAAGAAAAAATAAAAACTAAGGCATACAACTTGGTTGGAATTTCCTACTTCTGATTTCTTTATCAATTTCGACAGAATATGTGAGGATATGATTTACTTGAGGGGATGGAATTTTTAAAACTAAGAGCACCAAAATCACTGCAAGGATTGACAATAAAAACTTCTGTTGTGATCTTTGAAGCTTCAGGGCTTCGAGTCAAATTGATCATGTGTGGTTACTGAAAAATTTCAACCGTGTGTCGTTTGGAATACCTACGAGTAACTCTGCATCAAAATATCTTTGTTCTTCAAATCTTAAAATAAAATTGATGAAATCGACCCTTAATCTGGTGGTTGCATAATTATTTTTAGGAACAAAAATGTCTTGTTTTATTTAATTAACTATTTTTAGCTTGAATCCCTAATTTGCCTTAGTGTATACTTAAATCTTTACGAAGTTAAAACTTATAAGTTAAAAATCTGATGCAAGGATGAAATTTCAGTATGGGCTAAGTCCTTGGGATAACTTGTTACTAAGAATTAAAGAAGTTTATGTTTAACCGGATGGTGAGAATGTGGTAAAGTAATTTTTATTAATATAGCTCAAAGATGTTTCCATTATTGGTTTAAAGCTATGACGATTTTATAAAATTTTTCACATATTATTTTAAACTTGTTTCACGCATCAAGACTCAAAAAATTAATTTACTGGTGCAATTATTTAAATGATAATATAGATAGGGTTGCCACGTCAAAGGTTAAAGAAGATTACAAGTTTTTTATAGCGTCAATTTATGTATAATTTGGGTAACATCCGTAATTTTGAATGTTTTAGAAATAATCTTTGAGGATTTTAAGATATTTCAGCCTGAAGTTAGTATACTCCAAAAATTGCTTTTCGAAGTAAAGCTCTTAACGTCGTATATATGTACATATATGTATGTATCAATCAAAAATATTTCCGATTTTTTAGCAATATCATATTTTTACGTAAAGTTTTGACTTTAAGATTACAACAACACTTTGTCAGTGAACTTTCGTTGGGTAAGGTCCCCTCTGTGTTGTGCGTCGATCGTCCCTTGCGCGTCTTGTTTGAGTCTTGTGTCCAGTCGTGTTAATTGTCTTACAAATTAATAAATATTCATAATAAATAACAATAACAAAAAACAAAACAAAAAAAACAGCTTAATATATTAGTTAGTGATACAAAAAAATAACATCAGAAAAGAATAAACCACGCCACACTGAAACAATACAATACAAAACAAAAACAACAATAAAAAATAAACGAATAAGACAATATGATAAGCCAAATTCAGCATAGCACAGTGAGTACCATCCTTCACTTTCCCCTCTTCTCTAACAGTCGCACGGCTTAGCATATGCATCAAATTGCATTGCGTTTTATAACCAATGCAATTTATACACAGGTTACGTCATCGTTCGACGGATTATTGACAAAAAAAATTGTTTACTGTTTTTCATTAACAGGGGCGGATTCGATTTTAGTCACTACTAAAGCATAACACTAGTAGTGACGTGTATCGAATAGCATTCTGTGGTTAAAATCAGTGATAATTTTTTTAGTCTTTGTCTGTTTTGGTTTTTGATATTTTTCTATTTGCAATGGCTGTTAATTTCAGGGTAGATTATTGTAATATTCGTGAGCTTAGAGCGAATTTTCTCTCTGCGTACCTCCATACTGTTTTGAACAGGCCAGCTTTTTTGGCACTGAGTGAAACCCAAGTAGGTGAGGATACCGATCCTACTGAATTTTTTATTCATGGGTAGAGCTTGGTGCCACTATTCTTTTCCCACCATGGCCTCGCCATATACATTAGGAATTATGTTGCTTATCAGCTCTTACCTCAATATGGTCCAATTCTTTCTTTAATTTCATGTGGTTTAAATTGTCCATAAATAAGCAAATCATTCACTATTGCTTCCTTTATCGAAGCCCAAATTTAAACAGAGTATCAACTTCTCGTGAATTTGATGCTTTGTCTGACTCCATTCAAAGAATTATTTCGTCCTATCCTTGTTGTTACGGGCGATTTCAATGTACACAATTCTTCATGGCTTCAACATTCGGGCCAGACAACATCCGAAGGAGTGTGTGCTGGGATCTTCGCTGAGTTGAACCACCTAACTCAGCTGGTCAACGAGCCCACTCGAATATCGGACGTGGTAGGTCGAGCAGAAAACACTCTTGACTTGTTTCTTACCTCTGACCCTGCTAAGTACACTATTAGTGTTCTATCTCCTCTAGGCACATCTGACCATTGTGTCATATCAGCAAATTTCTCGTGTCAAAACTCTCCAGTTATAGAAAGAGCTCCTAAGAGAACCGTTTGACAATACGAGAAAGCCAACTGGGACGGTCTCAATAATTATTTTGGGATCTTTAACTGGTTACATTGCTTTCTCGATAGTGACGTTGATGCAAGCGCTGATATGATCACAAGTTTGATTCTCCTGGGAATGAGAACTTTTATCCCGAAGAGGGTTAAAAGCATCAGACCTAAGGAAAACGCATGGTTCGATGCGAGCTGTAAAGAGGTTATTAGGGTTAAGAACGTAAGTTTCCGTTGTTTTAAAGGCAATCCAACTGAGGAAAACCGGAATAAGTTCAAGCAAGCCAGGAAGGCCTGCGACGCCAATATTCGACGGACCAAATTTTTACATGACCAAAAATTACGGCAAAAAATACTGCAATGTCCCAAAGGCAGTACAAATTTTCGGTCATTCGTAAAAACATGAGAAATTCTTCTTCTTCCTCGGTTCCTACGCTCGTTGTCAATGACACTCCATTTGTTAGCTCTCTCGAGAAAGCTAACCTCTTCGCTAGGCAGTTCGCCGCTAATTCAACACTGCCAGTGAGTGTTATGACTCCGCCTGCCATCGATCCCGTTAGGGATTCTACTCGTACTGTTGCGAGAGTCCTAAAAGATCTTAACACACATAAATCCGCTGGTCCGGATGGTATTCACGCTATTGTTCTGAAGAGGTGTTCTTCAACGCTGGCAAAACCACTGCGTAAGCTTTTTCATCTGTCCTACTCCTTAGCTCTCGTTCCGATGGAAAACCGCATTTGTCTAGCCTATCCCCAAAAAGGCGATTCTTCCTCACCCTCTAATTACCGACCGATTGTACTTACGTCCCTTCTTTCCAAGGTCATGGAAACACTGATTAATTATAATGGGTGATTTTTTTGAGGTTAGGATTTTCATGCATTAGTATTTGACAGATCACGCGGGATTTCAGACATGGTGTCAAAGAGAAAGATGCTCAGTATGCTTTGACATTTCATCATGAATAGACTTACTAACGAGCAACGCTTGCAAATCATTGAATTTTATTACCAAAATCAGTGTTCGGTTCGAAATGTGTTTCGCGCTTTTTTATCGACAAATTTTGTTCAGCGATGAGGCTCATTTCTGGTTGAATGGCTACGTAAATAAGCAAAATTGCCGCATTTGGAGTGAAGAGCAACCAGAAGCCGTTCAAGAACTGCCCATGCATCCCGAAAAATGCACTGTTTGGTGTGGTTTGTACGCTGGTGGAATCATTGGACCGTATTTTTTCAAAGATGCTGTTGGACGCAACGTTACGGTGAATGGCGATCGCTATCGTTCAATGCTAACAAACTTTTTGTTGCCAAAAATGGAAGAACTTAACTTGGTTAACATGTGGTTTCAACAAGATGGCGCTACATGCCACACAGCTCGCGATTCTATGGCCATTTTGAGGGAAAACTTCGGAGAACAATTCATCTCAAGGAATGGACCGGTAAGTTGGCCACCAAGATCATGCGATTTGATGCCTTTAGACTATTTTTTGTGGGGCTACGTCAAGTCTAAAGTCTACACAAATAAGCCAGCAACTATTCCAGCTTTGGAAGACAACATTTCCGAAGAAATTCGGGCTATTCCGGCCGAAATGCTCGAAAAAGTTACCCAAAATTGGACTTTCCGAATGGACCACCTAAGACGCAGCCGCGGTCAACATTTAAATGAAATTATCTTCAAAAAGTAAATGTCATGGACCAATCTAACGTTTCAAATAAAGAATCGATGAGATTTTGCAAATTTTATGCGTTTTTTTTTTTAAAAAAGTTCTCAAGCTCTTAAAAAATCACCCGATAGTTATCAGCTCAAGAAATATCTTGAAGATCGAAAGTTTCTTAATGACCGACAATACAGCTTTCGCAGCAATAGGTCCACAGGTGGTCTCATGATTCATCTCACCGAACAATGGATCAAATCTTTACATCGTTTTGGAGAAAGTAAGATTATTGCACTTGATATTTCAAAAGCATTTGATGGCTTGGGTTTGGCATCAGGCTCTTTTATCGAAAATGCGTGCTTTCGGTTTTCACGAATCTCTGCTTCATTGGATTAGTAATTACCTTTCGGATCGTTCAATACAAGTAGTATTAGATGGGTTCAAGTCTAAAAACCACAAAATAAATGCTGGTGTGCCCCAGGGATCTGTTACATCTCCAACACTCTTTCTCATTTTTATTAATGATCTCCTGTCTGATACTTCTAATCCAATACATTGTTTCGCTGACGATAGTACTCTTAGCTTTTCATATTCGTTTTCAGACTCACATCCCTGTTCTTCGGATGAATATGATAAGTTCATTAAATTCCGACCTAAACAGCATTCTACAAAGGGGACTAAAAGACCGCATTGAATTTAATGCTTCGAAAGCACAATGCTGTCTTGTATCGTAAAAGCGAGATACACCCCCCTTGCCATTATCCATGGATGGCACTTGCATCGAGGAGACTGAACATCTTGATATTCTCGGTATGTGTATCACCAACCACCTTTTGTGGAACGATCACATACGCGATGTCGCCAAAAATACCGAAAGATGTTTGGGTTTTCTAAGGCGATGCAAGAAGTTTTTCTCCCCCTCTGATGTGACTGTTATTTACAAGACTTATATAAGTCCAAAGCTTGAGTATAACTCCCATATCTCCCGCAACTTACTTAAGCCTCTTGGACAGTATTGAACGTAGGGCATTTAGATTGATTGGTGATAATACCATCATAGGATCATTTACGTCGCTTGAACATAGTCGTAAAGTTTTCTGTCTCACCCTCTTTTACCGTTATTTTAACGGTTTATGCTCAGCTGCATTCCTCCCCTTAAACAGTTCAACCGTAATACTCGCGCTTCTAGGAATGCTCATCAGTATACCCTCGAACCCAACTTCGGTCGTACCGTCAAGTACAGATATTCGGTCCTTAGCTGCACTACGCGAATGTGGAATTCCTTACCACACTCTGTCTTTCCCAGCCATTGCAATATTCAGGAATTCAAAACCAATGTGCACCGACACCTCCTTTCAACCCCTCTCAACCTTTCCTAGTGCTCACACTGTGTCTTTACATAATAAGGGTAGTAATATCCCCTTAAGTGTGCGCTTATTATAAAAAAAAAAGTTTTGACTTTAATGTTTCAAACTATCTCTTGAAAATCTCCTCAAGGGCTCAAAGATAATATTAATATAATAGTATAATATTACAAACTAAAACCCAGTTGCCCAAGAAATATTTTAAATGATTTTGTAGATTATCTTCAGTTTTCAACCACGAAGCTTTTGAAATGTATGTTTTTTTTCAATAATAGTTCATTTTTTTCTAAAATAATTTAGCAATGCTTTTGACAAAACATTTTGTGTAGACTTACATACTTTGGACTGTGGACTTTGAAACAGTTTTGTTAAGATGGATTTCATCTTACCTTAAAAATCGCGTCTTCTATGTTCCATTCTTATGCGCTCTCTCCTAACCTGTTTTCCCTTGGCGTTAAACAATGTTAACCCACTTAGGTAGGATCCAAAATTGGGCTTTTATGTAGACATGGTCTAAGTTTTCTGATCCATAGACAATTTAATACTCAAAACCAACACTCGACTAAAAGTAAAATGTTACGTAATTTTCCAACAGTTATGTTGCCCGATTGCAGTACCCGTGGCATGATGGTTCGTGCATTGGACTGTCATGCCAGAAGTCTTGGGTTCGATCCCTGCCTATGCCATCTAAAGTTTTTTTCACGGGTACTTCCTCTTGCGAGGAATTGACAAATTCTCCAAGAGTAATTCTTGTCATGAAAAGTGCTTTCTCAATTAGCCGTTCGGAGTCGGCTTAAAAAAAAACTGTAGGTCCCCTCCATCCCTGACAACAGTACTCGCACACAGGAATGGTTGAGAGTTGTAAGTCACTAGGGACTAGTTCTCAACGGACTGTTGCGCCATCCAATTTATTTATTTATTTATTTATTTATGTTGTTCGATTACATACTACACCGTCTTTGTTTGACCCCCCTTAGAATATGAATCACAAGTATGAGATAAGACGATTCTTCAGATATCTGTCATCTTGGTTGTCCAAAATTCTTACAATTCCATATACTTTAATATGAATAATCGTCTCTAGTATCTTCACACTCCGTGTAACTCTTTTGGTTCGAATAAGCCCATTACTCGTATGCAGCGGAAAGTTAATTTAAATGAAAACTTTTCCGATTTTATTTTAAGTATTTACTTCCCATTTGAAAATTAATCGCCAAAACTTTCTGTTAAGCTGATCTTATCATTAGAAATAAGCTTTACCTTTTATGCTTACAATTTCATTTCGTTATTCAACAGAAAGGTCTACCTGCTGAATTTTCTAAGCTCATGAACATTTGTATCAAATATCATCTGAGTTTTAATTTACCTCCATAAAAGTAAAGAATGATCTAGACACTTTCTGTCAATACTTAAAATATAGGCGAATGTCTCACATGTAATGCAACAGCATCAGGAACGTTTTTTCGTTCATGATCAAAATTTCGCTCAAACACGTCAATAACTTTCTCTAACTATCTATTATCAAGACGTCTTCGATCTAAAACAATCTTAAGGCAATCACACTTTCTCCCTTTTGATGTCTACGATTTGACTGAAGAGGTGATATACTATCGACCAATTGCTAAACTTTCTCATATCCCAACAATTTTTGGAAGCATTTTTTCTGAAATCCTTAGCACGGCTTCATACAAAATAGATCTACCATTACAACCTTGTAGAGTTAGTTTCATTCAATCTTAGGGCCTAACTTGATATCAACCTAGCACTACTACTTGTAGTGTGACTTCTCTTCTCACATTTTTCCTGAATATATTTTCTATCTTGAAATTCGTAGACCAAAAGGAAGCGCAACGTCGCCAAAATCAACCAAATCCTCTGAAAATTGTTTTATTTGAGATACGCATTTGCATCCCAAATATAATGTAGTTCAGAAAACCGCCCCAAAAATCTTTAAAGAAAAACCAAACTTGAATCGTATTTGTATTTGAAATATTTCGGGTGTGAAACCAAATCAAAGAAAAACCTTTAAACCAAAAGATCGGGAATGGAAGTTTGCATCGAACAACAACGACGACCAGACAACGCATCTTCACCAAATGAAGATCAACTGCTGAGCATCGTCAATGGCCATGGCCATGGTCATGATGCATGATGGCGCCAAGGCGCTACATCCACTCCATGTGAAGCAGCAACAGCAACCAAGCTTCACATATCCGCTGTTGGACAATGTCTGAGTTCAACGAAAGCCTCAGTGTGGGATGGCAACAACTTATCCGAAAGTTTTGAGACAGCGGCGGGAGTTCCCCAAGGATGTATTCTAAGTCCCATTTTGTTTGCACTTTATATTGATGCGGTTTGTGAAATCTTACCGGGAGGTGTAATATTTGGCGAATCTTTGATTAAAGTTTTACTGTATGCAGATGATCTGGTACTTTTGGCGGATAACCCATTTTCTTTACAACTGCAAATCAATAGACTTAAAGAATGTTGCGAAACTTGGGGCTTACGGATCAATACTAGAAAGACCAAGGTTATGATATTTAAATCTAGGCGGCATGCACGACGTGCTGAAGAATCGTGGAACGTCAACAACGAGCGTATTGAAATTGTGAGTGAGTTTAAATATCTAGGTGTATTGCTGACCTATAACCTAAACTGGAGCAATCATGCGAAAGAGAAAACCAGAGAGCCCAAATTGGCCCTAAACCTGATGTGGCCCAATTTTTTTAGCAACCAACTTATCGACCTCTCATCAAAGTACAGAGTCTTCAATGCAACAATAAATACTTGCTTATGTTACGGTATCCAAGCCTTTGGATACGCTCAAATAGAGGAATTTGAGACTTTACAAAGATACTTTTTTAAAAGACTTTTTAAACTGCCTAACGCTACACCTACGTACGCCATACATGTCGAATCGGGAATAGCACCGATATATATTCAGAATCTGAAACGGCATTCCGACTATTTAGCTAAGGTTATGAAAAGAGAAAATGGGCTTCATAAGACGATCTTGATAAGACTGCTCCGTACAAGTGCATCTCCCTTCAGAGAATGGAACGCGCTTGCTGCAGGAGTTGATATAGGAATGGCAAAATATGTTCGCGGTTTTGATAGCTAAAATTGATGAAAAACTTTATTTAGAACACCTGCAAAGTGCATCCTCATCGGCAAGCAGAAACATATACAAGCGCTTAAACCATCAATTGTCATCAACTTCAAACTATTTCTGTAAAGAAATGACTCCGGAAGCTATCGGCACCATTTTTAAAGCTAGAGTCGAGCTCCTTAATCTCAACTTTGTCCCCCATAGATCGGACCTCTCACACATTTGCACTCTCTGCAATAAAAGAGATGTGGAGGATATAAATCATTTCATAGCAGTTTGTCCAATATTACAAGAAATACGAAGGCTACATTTCCAAGTGAGTTTTTTGTCTATGGATCAACTTATTGACATTCTTAACGGGCTGAGTGGTTGGACGAATCTGTTCAAATTTTGCAAACATGCTTTAGCTTATAGAAGTAGCTTTTAAGCGGTCATGTATCCAGTTATGGCGATTGAGAATTTAATATTTTTTTGTGTTTCAAATCACGGCAAAATTATTGATGTTTTAAGTCTCGAATCACTGAGAATGTAAAAAACGGAAAAAAAATAGAGCTATTTAAACTCATATTTTTTGTGTTTCAAATCATGTCAAAATTGTATACATATCTTTATAGATTATAAAATCATTCAAAATTGTTTTATTTATCTTCTTTTTTATAAATATTCAAGTTAATAAATTATTCAGCTGTTATATTTGAAAATTGTTAAGAAAAACCACTAAAAAATACAGTTTTTAATTTTCTTATACTAAAAACAAACCAAAAAAAAAAAAACTTTCATACTTTCATGTTATACTATTTTTAAATGAAATGTCTATCATGCAGACGGCAACAACGCCATGTCCTTATATTCTTAGCTTTAAATTAATGTAACTTTATTATAAAGAATTTAATCTAATCTAATCTAATCTACACATTTTTTTTTCCACAACTAATTTACAACAAAAAAGCAACAAATAACTACATACTTACTCAGTTTTTTAAAATTCGAAAAATATAGTGCTAACTTGGAAGTCGTCCATTTTTGTATTTACTTTTCTTGAACTACTTCATATTTGTTTATTAAAAACACGTCCGTTCCATTTCGTACAATTGTAAGAACATGTCTCTGTTAGCTGTGTGTTGTCAGACATTCCTTTGAACATCTTTTCAAAACTTCGAAAAAAAAAATAGAAAGTTTTCTTATCAATCCTTTTTTTACTTTTTGATAGGTGGACGAAGTATTGATAAAATTATATCCAAAATCAAAGTAGAAAGCCCATCAGCATCATAAAATAAATGATAAATATAATTTTAGATTAAAAATTAATACAAAAAGATGATTCAACGAGAACTTTCAAAAACCTTTTAAATTTACATGTTTTCCAAGAAAAAAGGTAAATATTCCCTTTTCAAAAACCAAAAGGTTATCAAATTAAGACATAAAAAAGAAAACAAAATTAGATTTACATATAGTATATAATTTTATGTAATACAATTTGTATGAAACATTCAAAATTCAGAACGAAAAAGGTAAATCGTTACTGAAAGTCTTTATTGACTAATTAGCTACTTAAGCCCCCGGTGCGGTCTTTTTCAACTAATATAGGTATCTTCGTATTAAACATACACTCTCTATAAACGGTACCTACCCTGTGTTTCAAAAATGTTAAATTTAAATCTTCTTAACCTCTTTTGCTTCTTACATCACTTCATGAAAAAACTTATAGGTTTATGTTTGTACATATACTACTCGTATATTTACCAACTGTTAACACATCCTTTTGTCAAAAGCTTCCCTCGGCTCGTATATACATATTCAAAAACGAATTTTATTTAAAACTCTTAGATATAAAAGGCATCACATATCCTTTATAATAATATGCTACATATGGCCTAAAGTCCAAATGTCCTTTTCGTTTAAGCAAGTTTTGTATCTTGTATCTTTTCTTATATTATTAGGTAGGTTATAGTACCTATAGAAGTGGAAGGTATATATGTAAATATTCTCCTTTACATAGTATACATAGCGTACTATTTTGTTAGAAAATATTACCAACAACAATTTGCCAGGCTACGAGTAGTTGTGTGTAAAGTTATCTATTTATATTTATTTCCTTAAATTTTTGGGCTGACAAGAGGACCTTCTGTTTTCATGCATGGACGATTGTGAAAAAGTTTTGAATGAATGAATGTTTTACTCGTAGCTTGTAGGTACCTTTTTGGTTCTTAAGTATTGTTAGGAACATATGTTTTTATTGAAGTATACAAATTGGAGTCTTTGTGTGTACAATGTACTTACTGGCAAACAAAGGGACAAGTGAGAAAAGATTATCTTGGTCAGTTGAATTTCATTTGAGCCACTTTTAGTACATTAAATCGTATAGGCATGGCAAAGTTGGTTATGGTTAAAGTATAAATGCAGTTATATGAATGTACTCGTATTGAGAAACTTTTTTTTTAATAAGGACTAATTGTTTCTTGAAGATTATACATTAATTACTATTTTGAGAAAAGGCTATGTTAATAGGCTGGGGAAGGTTCGAATAATTAATTCATAAGAATTTAATGTTTGGAATAGTCGCAGTAGTTAAACTAAGTGTTCTGTTCGATAGCTCGGCGAAATAAAGCTATAATTTTGCTTCAAGAGAAGCAATTCCAAAGAAAAGAAATAGAAAAAAAAATATAAGACAAAAAAAATATTTATTGAAATTATAATTTATTTTATAAAGTGTTACTTGCCTGGCTGACGGTAGAATCTCAAGTGGAAGTGAGTTAAAGAAACAGAAAATGAAGAGGAATAGAAAATAGGATAAAAGGACAGGTGAATGGATCATAATTGGGACATAAAGCTTGTGGGAGTTTTAAAAGAAAGTAATAGATGCTAGGTGATGCCAAATTTAAAGTAAATTAAGTTAAATTGAATATTGAACATGTTCAAAGTCCCCCAAATACTCTTTTACATTTCTTTTACATTTCTTTGATTTCTTGTTGCTATTTTGATTTGAGTAATGTTAGAAGTAAAATTAAAAATGTGGGTACCTAGATTAATGTGCATAAGAAAGTCTTAAAATCCAAGAAATTTCTTACTTATATCCAAGTTTTTCTTATAAAGGCTAATTAAATTTAGGGGCCGATGAATTATCTTATCCTTTAACTCTTGAATTGTTGCTGGTTTATCAACGTACATCTTTTCTTTTAAATAACCCCAAAGAAAGAATTCCAACTGTGTCAAATAACATGATCTGGGCGTCCAATTGACATCAACACCACGTTTGAATTTGTCGCGAAAAAGAGCCTTTGTTTCGTTAGCTGTGTGGTAAGTGGCACCATCCTGTTGAAACCTCATATCATCCACATCCCGATCTCTTAACTTCGGCAATAAAAAGCTCGTTATTATATCACGATGGCGAGCATCATTCACAATAACTGCCTGACCGGCTTCATTTTGTAAAAAATACGGCCTGATGATGCCGCCAGCCCATAATGCCACACCAAACAGTCACTCTTTGTGGGTGCATTGGTTTTTCGACAATCACTCTTGGATTTATAAACCATCCTTTGCGATAGAGGCTGCATGTGAAGAAGCTTTTTCCGATTTTTATAAGGAGGAAGGTTATAAGGATCAGACCATGGTATCCATCTTAAGACGAAACTTATGAATTCGCGTTGAACATCCATCCATACCTGGTATGCGTACTCAAGATGGAGGCTGACCAGAGAGTTATAGAGAGCAACAGTAACATAGGGATTCTGACACTCTTAAGACCAATGTTTAAAAAAATTCTAACATACGACCGAATTAATATGCTCCGTAAAATCGAGATTAGAATTAAAAAGAACTCCAAGATCTTTAAAACTATGAATGCGATGCATAAAAAGCTGCGATATTTGTATAATCAATACAATTAGAAGTACGATTTTTTAGAGAAAGTCATTGCCTGTTATTTAATTGGATTATTTCTATTTGCACCAAATAACAAAACTGTTAATATCCTCTTGGAGCTGTAGTCGATCGTTTATAGATTTTATGCTTTTGAAGATATCATACTAAATTACTACCTTGGTGAACTCCTGATTAAGCAATGAAAGAGTTAGAGAAAGAACATCTGAATTTAACTTGATAAGACCTATTTTGAAGATAATATGAAATCCATGTGATAAGATGAGGAAACTCCATTGCCTTAAACTTAAATGTGATGATATCACGAGAAAATTGGTCAAAAGCTTTAAAATAATCAGTGTAATGCAGTCGAGCTTTTGACCGAGTTCTAGGGTATTTGAAAATGCAAGTAGATTAGTAATTGTCGAACGTTTTCGCATAAAACAATGTTTTTGGTTAACTAGCTAACCCGGCCACGCGTTGCTGTGGAATCGTTGTGAACTATTAAAGGGAAACGATAAGAGAACATCAGACCACCATGCTTTTTTACATTATGTGCCATTTTTTACATTATGTGCAATGGCGACCTTCATAACTTATTTTTAAATACCGTCAACACTTATTACAATAAAATTATTACTTACAAACGAGGATAGAAACTTAAAAACTGGTATAAAAATGTACTGGTTTGGGATTTGAAGGGGAATTGATCAAAATTTTAGTAGGTACAGTTGATGTAAAGCAAAAATCAATACAAAAGAATTGTATTGTATAATAAATGTATTATTTGTATTCAAGTTTATAACAAATGAGTATATTACCAAGTTTTTAGTTCATGTGACAGTTAATCTTATAAATGAGTTAGGTAGGGCGGATAGTTTAAAATCTTCCAACAATATTTATTGAATTACAAATATTTTGAATTTAGAACATTTACGGTGATCCTTTTGATGACTAAACGTGTATACCGTTGCATAATTAAGATGGATTTAAATCACGCAGGAGAATAATAGGTGAACCAATCTTTAATCGAAAATTATGTGGTGGCATTCCAGATATGTCTACTCTGTATATCCATTAACAACAGTACCGATTGATTTAAAAGACATCAGACGCCTGGTAACAACTATTATACCTGGAAGTTAATTTCATCAACATCAACATTTTTGGCTGCCAAAATAGCACGATGGATGAGCCAGTTATGATTCAAGTAATTACTCTGTATATCGGGAAATATACTTTGAATCAATTAATTTTTTTTCCTGAAATTGTCTGGCAGTTTAATGCAGTGCGTTTTTGTTTGCAGTTCTATTTTACCGTTCCCAATATCTAGTAATTTTTCGAAAATTGCTAACACCAACAATTGAAAATGTAAAATTCACTGCATTTCGTTTACTACAAAATAAATTGAACTTATACTTACAAATGCCTCAGTAATATGTAGTGGTTATGCTATTAAATTGTATAGCTTATGTATATGAAACGTTTGGAAGTTTGACATAGCGCCATCTATTGAATACTAACTCAATCCAGTCAACAGATGTTGCCATCTGTTAGAATCTATTGGAGCTAATAGATAATTGTGACTGTCAAATAATAGACAAATAATTTGCAATACAATAATATTGCGATCATAAATTGAGATGTTTTGTTATTCCAAGTCTAATTCTTTTTTGTTATACCACGTTTTATAGTGACTGACGTTTTATGTCAAGTCACACGGGAACGCTGTCGAACGGGATAAACAGTATCCTATGTCCGTCTCCTGGCTCTAAGCTACCTACCCACCAGATTTCAGCCATATCGGTACAGCCGTTCTTGAGTGTAACTAACACGACTTTCTTTTATATAGAATATAGACATAGATATTCTTGCAGTTAAAATTTAAACTATCACAAACAACTTGTTCAAAAAGTTTGGGAATACAGGACAGTTTACAGATTGGTCTGTAATAATTACTAATGTCCGACTTGTTACCCTCTTTAAAGACTGGTGTAATAAATTCCTTCTTCGATATGGTTGGGAATTTACCTGAGCTTAGAGATAGTGTAAATATGAGAAGAAGGGGATATGCCAATACTGACCTACATTTTTTTAAGACAATTGGAGGAATTGTTAAGTTTTTTATTTAATTTGTTACACTTTTGGTAAAAGTTGATAAAATTAATAAATAAAAAGCGTATAAAGATTTTTTTTTCAATTTTTGTTAAAATTATTTTATTTACAGATTTATTCAACAAGTACCTATTCTTGTATCCAATATTCAATTGATTCACGGCCGTTTTGTTTACTTCAACCATTTTTATAACTCTTTTCTCCGATAAAGAGATCATTATTAACATTGCATTGTTTTTTATAAAAGTACATACGAGTACTTATACAAAATATCAAATAATAAAATCGCTAAAAAGAAATTCAAAATGTCCCCCTCAATTTTCATCAAAAATATAAAATAAATGATTATGTTGTTCTATAGGTGGCATCATTATATTATATAAAATTCACATCTAAAATTATTGTATCATTCAGTCCAATTTTGATTAATTTAATTACTCATATGACACTTTCTATCAATCTGTCACACTTCGTTATATTGTTTGCTGCCTAAATGCATTGTGGCAGAAACAGAATTATATATGTATATATGTATGTACCTACTTGTACCTCTAGGTAATGCCATATATTTCATGGTATAATTCTATTTTGTGAAATGAAACATTTTATTGCTATATTTCAATTTATATTTAAATGATGAAATTCCAATAGGTTTCAATATAATGTAGGTACTAGGTAGGTAGATGGATACTATTTCAAGCCATTGATGTGTGTGTCAATTGAATCATGACCGAAGGCGAAGGCACATCACTGTCACATCGAATCGATTTGATTGAATGAAAATTAACACACAACTTTGTGACACAGAAACTGGCTTTGCAATATTCATTCACCATCACCACCCTAATTTCATCTCCTTAACTAAAAGTGTAGGAGTAAGGGTGGAGACACATAGAAATATATATAATATATATATAATTATATTTATGTCATCAAAAAACACGCAGAGTTCACATATCCAGGCGCAAGGATAATGCCAGGGATGGGATATAATATTATTCACCCACAACTACTATATAGATAGATACGAACGAAACCAATTTGTCTCCTGAAATGAAATCTCTTTCGCTCTCTCTCTCTCTCTCTGATGTTGGAACCGGATGCTGGAGTCCGATTCCCCAAAAGGGATTCTAGTAAATCAAATAAAATTATAATCGAATTTCATGTAACAAATCAAATTATTACATTATGGCGAATAGAAATCGGTTAGGAAATAAATTTACTATTCAACATCCATGACTAACCATTCCTTAAATATGACGACCGCACCAGTGAAGCCACACTAATAATACTGATGGCCTGGCCAGGCCAGGCAAGTCCAAGCCTGGACCACGGTTCGAAGCAAAAGAACACTGCAGCTCTTGGTCCCTGTTGCGTTGCCTATAGTGCAATTTATGTCGTTCGTTATGTTGAAGTATGTATTTGGTATTTCAATAGTTTAAGATTTCGCAGTCTCTCTTGATGTCCTGATATAAGGCTGTTATTGTCTTCTCTGGGGTCATTTAGAGAGAAAAAAGAAAACACCATTCCAAGCTTCTCCAATTATGTTGATTGCCTTTTGAATAAGGAAATCGCAAGATAATACTGTCAGACTATGTTGTATTTTATTTAAACTTAATAAAAAAAGGAACAGTCTTGAGATCCTCTTTTCATCGATATTATTGACCACACTCTCTATTAAAAAAAAAAAAACAGGACAGATAAAAACCCTTACAATCGAAACAGATTCACATCAGAAGAGATAATGGAATCTCGTTGACAATTAAAATTCTTTTAATTCATTCCATCCAGTCATTCATTCAATGTCCTCTCTCTGTCCATTCGAGTTCTACGTCAATGTCCTACCATCTATAGAACTACAATTTCTATAGCGCCCGCTCCCGCAAACAGCTCAGCAATCAGTGCTTCAGCCGATTTTCGATTTGTGTGGCATGCTTAAGGGTGTATACAGAAAGCACTGACGATGGTTTGGCTTGGCGTGGCGTGGTGATGGTGATGATGGCGCTTGCTACTGGTTTGAGCCAATTTGCATAATGGATTTGACTAAATTGCGAAGGCTGTATTCTATATACATAGATACAAATATAGCTTGGCTTAGCTCAGCATCCAGCGTCAGCATCGTCAGCATCGTCAGCGGCGTGGGTGGCTGTGGATGGCGTGGCCTGCAGGAGCAAACTTCTATAACTTAAATCTTCAGTGAGAATGACAAAAAAAATAATTTTAAAAACCAAAATAGAATTCGAGAACATTAATTGTTTTGATAGGAAACTGTCAGAGTTCAGTTAAACTGAAGCTTGATGATTATGTCAAAATACCTTTTCATTCTTTTTATTTGTTTTTTTTTCTTTTGGTAAAAAAGTTGTTCAATAAATAAAATAATAGTAAAGAATATAAAATTTTGTTTTTGTTTGATTAAGAAACTTGTGAGCTTTTAAGTCATAAAAACATTTGTTTTTTATTTTTTTGGGACAAAAACTGTTATGATTCTTTTGTTAGGGTATAGTAAAAACCTTTCCAAGAAGTCTTTTACTTTACTCTTTTAACTCATTTTTGAAGTTGAATTTTCAAAAATACCAATGTTTGACGAGTTTTATATACCAACTCGTGCCATAAATTCTTTAACACACTTCAAGACCTTGATGCTGGAAACCAAGAAAACGATGCAATTTATGTGACATCATCATGTCAAACTAAAACTGTTATTTAAGGGAATAACGTAACCATACCACGCTTCTGTAATGGTTGGCTAGTATTCAAGATGAAGTGCTGAGGTCGATCATTTTGAATGAAACTACTTTTTAATTAAACTAATATTATGGTCAAATAAATGAAACATATCAATGAACATAAAATATTGTATAGTTCATGTCTCATAGTGTTGAATATTTCTAACAGAACTTAAAGCAGAAATGAAGTTCCAAAATTTTATGAGCAGGTGAAACGAAATTTAAGATTGCCTAAACCTCGAACCGAAGGCTGCAAAGAAGAAAGTGGAAATACATAGTAGAACTGCAGTCAATGGTTATAATATGAAAGGACAACTTCTGTAGACAGTATAACGGTGACGACGAACCAAATTCCGCTGTCGGGCGGGATGATCCATTCAATATAGACGACGTAAGATAATAATCCCGTCTTTCTTTTATTTAGACGAAGTAAAGATTGTCATATCGGAGGTCTAACAAAGCCGCTGGAGCAGATAGCTTAAATGCTAAGCTTTTGAAAGCAGCTGAACTTAATTTGGTTACCAGCATGCACCCATCTTATCTGTAAGTAATGGTCGGAAGAAAGCATGCCTGATGAATAGAACCTCAGTATTGTTTTTACTGAAAAAACGAGACCCTTTAAACTGCACCAACTTTAGAGGAATCACTCTACAACATCATCGCTTAAAAAATCTTCCTTGCCGTAACATGTAAACACGTCTAAACCTATTTTCAACAACTTGATAAGTCATTATCAGTGTAGCTTTAGACCAAAGTCTATCAAATATTCACTTTGGTTTGTGCAGGATGGCCATGGAGAACCCGCGCTTCTCCATAGAAGTTGGAAACAGCCCAATCGAACCTTTCGATGTCATACAAGACTTTAGACAAGCTGATGGGCTGTCATGTGATTTCTTTAACATCGTCCTTGAAAGAATAGTACAGAGCTTCCATGTCAACACTTGAGGTACTATCTTTCAAAAGTCTGTCTAATTTCTGGCATAAGCATATGACATTGACGAATTCAGAAGAACTCAGCGTATTGTAAATGGGGCTTTTGTGAGTATTGAAACAGAAGCGGCAAAAATGGCTTTAGCGGTTAGTAAGGGGAAAACAAAGTTCATGCCGTCAACAAACTCATCATCGTCATCATCGTTTCCAGAGAAAAGTTTTTAATGTGATCTACGGTCCCGTGTGCATAAAAGTTTAGTGGAGAAGATGGAACGACGAGCTGTACGGGCTGTTCAGCGACATAGACTTAGCCAAAGGGATATGGTTGAGTCAAGTAGAGCTCATAGAAACTAATGCTCCGACCTAGAAAGTCTTCGAATCCACGCCCAAAAGACAGCGCAGTGAAGGAAGACAGCAGATCTAAGTAGCGCGCACAAATAGAGAGTGACCTCACCCAACATGGAGTGTGAAACTGGAGGCATCTAGCCAGGGACCAAGGTAAAATATAGTCTAACTATTTAATTTGGTCGACTCTCTACATATGAAAGCATTCCAAGATTTCAAAAGTTTTCCAAATATGCCATATTTAAGAACAAAACACAATAGTTTAGAGGCTTATTGTTGGTTTCACGCAGAAATGTAAGAAATTGTTTTGAAACTTAGCTTTTTTCAAAAAGAATATATTCTTTTGTGTTGCCATTTCTATTAATGCGAAAAACGCTAAAAAAATCAAAAACCCGTAAATTGAGAAAAAAATCTGATATCAAGAATTGTATGGCTTTTTTGACGTAGTTTTTTCGGACTTAATTTTCGGGAGTCTATTATTACTATCGCTATATCGGTCTGCTTACTCGTAGATTAGCTGATGCTAGAAAATATTTTGATCTTAAAGAAGTCAACAAAACTTAAAAATTGTGGAGAGAAAAATGTTAGTTAGTTAGTGAGTCAAAAGTGTCATTGTTGCTGTTTTTGGGACATTTATATTCTTGAAATTCGTACTTAAATCTCTAGAACATCTAAAGCAAATTGACTTCACAAAGTAGATTTCCTTAATTTTTTAAGATCTTAAAAATTTTATTCAACAGAAAATCAATTTGGAAAAAATATAATGCACGACTGGGTCGCTAGAACTTGCTTATTTCTTCAAAAAACTTTGTTTAAAAATATTTCTTGAATTTTAAGATTTTAAAATGTACCTGCAACATAAGTTTTTCTTAAAAATTTAAATGCTATTTTATTTCTCAAAAAATTGAAATTGAATTGAAGGCTAGTTTCAGGAATTGAAAGGCAACTGAATATAAAATTGACCATCTCTTATTCAAGGTTTCTTCTTAAAAACCTAAATATTTGCAACTTTTTGGTGAATGACGTTAAATTACTAACAAATCTTTAGATGAAATCTTTACTTATACAACTTAACTGTATTAGTTTTATGGCTCATATAACCCCCCCCCCCTGAATCGTCCATTGGTCAAAAGTTGATGAATTTGTTCTGCGTTTTTGGAATAGGGCTGAATTTCCGATTCATATTATGTTCTTGGTCCAGTCCTTAGTTAAAAGTGGTACTTTTGGAAACAAAGTTTTAGGAAGTAAACTACAAAATATAATAGGGGTCATACCTATTAACTCAACACGATAAGTTTTGAATTGAAAGGAGTTCCTACAAAAATACAAAAAAAATATCTCCTAGAGGGGGGTCATGACCTCTAGACCCCCCCCCCATGAATTCGCCATTGGTACATACAAGCTTATGTGATTGATAACATACAATAAGAAAATATGATTTTTTGATAATTTTCGATTTTATTCTTATTAAACCAGTTTGCATTGACCATAAGTACCTACCACTTAACACTAAGATCTGACCATTTTTATAACGACAAAGAAATTATTTAAAACCACTTGTTCCAATTAAAAACCAATTCAAAACCATAACCAAAGTCCAATAATTAAGGAAGTTTATATAAAATTTTCTTCATCAAACAATCACCCCCACCCAAGCCCTGCCGCACCACCTCGCTTTTAAACTTCATACAAAAGCATCTAAAGTGCTTTATATCCATATACACTTCTGAAAAACTTTAATTAAGTGACAATTACGGCAGAAAGCATAGAACCACTTAAAAAAAATAATATCCCCAAAAATACCCTCTGGCCAGTCCCAAAAATACCATAAATTCAAAGGATTTCTGATAACAAAATGTCATTTAAAAAGTTATTTTTCGGTTCTGTTTGTTCTAACATTTCTTCGAAAAATAAAATAAAAATGAAAATGAGGAAAAAAAACTTCTCTATTTGTCCTCGCTCCTAGTGAGTGTGCCAAAGGATGAAAATGGAAAATAATTTTGTGGGGAAAAAATAAAAAAAAAATGTTCTCAGAAGAAACATTCTAAAACCAATTCTTCGACTCACACCACGTCTCAGTTATGCTTGTGCTTGGTTACGCATTCATTTATCAAGTAATCTTAAAACCCTCGTTCATTAACAACAAAGATATCACATGTCGGAGTTTTGAAACTCTGAATTCACCAGAAAAAGGTTAAGATTGCCACGATAAAGAGATGTAGGTGTGACAATTTAGAAAATGTGATCAGATTAAGGAATTTTTGTTTAATAGAACTGAATGGGTTTAGAATTATAATAAAGCGAACATAAGTTGAGTGGGGTGGGACAGGGTGTTTCTTTTTTCTTTTTCTTGACTCTGAAAGATGTGGGCAAATCAGTGCTGCCGTTTTGAAAATCTTCACTTCAGTGCAATTAGATGGTGTTTTTGTGTTTTAAAGAGTTAACTTTTGGAAGAGTCTTTGACTTTTAAACATTGAATTAAAACCTGCAGTGAAAAGCTCAAAAAGACGTCTCACCTTTAATGAAATACATTTAAAGGGACACATGTTTTTTTCTTTTAAATTACCGTATGTTCTAGATGAGTAATCATCATAAAATAAAGATGTACAACTTTTCCTTACGCAACTGGAATACTTTGTAATATCTATAACAGCAATAGACATCAGATGGTCAACAGATACTGATAATGTGAGGTTTTAACTTTCAAGAAATGTGATGGCATAATTTAAAACAAAAACAAATTCTTCTCATAAAAAATCCTAGAGCAGGCCACGATATGAAAAAGATGCAAGAGAATCCACCTGTGTTTCCCTGATTTTGATGATGTCTTATTTTTATCATTACGGAAAATTCAAAAAATCATTTATAATTCATTATAGAGCTTCACACAAAAAATCGTTAAATATACTTTCTCATTAGAAAACTTCAATAAAAAATTATAATATAAAAATTACCTCGAAGAAAATGGTATCGTGTCACTTTTTAGTCCTGGTCTAGTTATCATAAAAAGAGGCTGGTTGCTACTTGAGAGAAAAGTCAGCCTTTTTGACAAGGTGCATTTTCATTTCGCGGGCTACATTATTCCTGCGAAGCCAGGTTATGCAAACTTAAACAATGTTGTATTCCATAATCATTTGGAATATTTCGTCTTACTAATGAAGCTATATTACATCAATGTAGAAGTGTTTTGAATTTTTAAAAATATGATTACCCTTATTTTTGGGCCAGTCAAATTGTGTATACTTTATAACTTTGAAAAGAGTGCAATTTGCATGAAGATTTATAACGTTATTGTGCAAGAAATAAAAATAACCATAATAAAAATAAAATAATGTATCGGGTTTTTCAATAAGAGCGCTACAAAAGTTTTTTTTTATAAATAAAACAAAAACGGTTTTGGATATCAATGAAATTCTTTATTCCTGTGAATGTACGTTTGATGCCATTATGTAAGGAACTCGATTTCTTTTGCATGGCCACGGGCACGCTTGCAGAAGTCCAGACGCTGAACCCAATTTTCGACGGCTTTCAATCATAAATCAGCCGATACTGCTTCAATTTCACGCTCGATATTCGTAAGAAGTTCATCAATCGTCGCTGGCTTGTTGGCATAGACCATATATAGACTTGACGTAGCCCCACAGGAAATAGTCTAACGGCGTGAAATCGCACGACCGAGGCGGCCATCATTTCGACCATTTCGGGAGATAACACGTTCTCCAAACTTGGTTTCCAATAAATTATTGATTGTGACATTCGCTGTGTGGCTTGTGGCGCCATCCTGTTGGAACCACATGTCCTCCAAGTCAAATTGGTATCTTGCGCAGGCTACTGAATTTCCGTAAAATTTTTTACATGCCTAGATAAATTTAAATAGTTTTTCAAAAAAAAACTCAAACAACAAAATTAAACAATAGAGAGAGACATTTGAAGTGATCGGTTGCAAAATTTTAGTTCGGAAGTTTAAATCTATTTTTATCATTAAATTGGTGTAATTTGAAAAGGAATTAACAGTGGATATTAACAGATAAGAAAAAATAAAAGACAATATTATTGATGAACAATAAAAAACAAAATCTTTAAAGACAATGAGTGGTAATTGCCAAAAATGTGGCGGAAAATCAATTAAAACTGATGCATTAATCCAATGCAATGGCCAATGCAAAAAATTGTTTCATGAAAAAAGGTGTCTAATGCTGAGTGAAAGTGAAGCTTAGGTTCTAAATGAAAAGACTACTGCAGGTGTCGGATATACTTGTGAGAATTGTTTGAAATGTATAAATTTGGCTATAAATAATTCAGATTTAATTGACAAAATTGATTTAAATAAAAGTTTAATTATTCAAGAAGTGGAAGAAAAAATGAGAATCTTATTAGAAGAAAAATTTACACAGTTAAAAAGAGAAATAAGTGAATCTATTGTTATGGATAAAGGATAAAAGAAAGTGGGGGAAACAAAAAAAGAAAAAAAAATAATGTATTCAGATTTATTGAAAAAACCAGTTGAGATTGCACCTGTGTTGGTTAAACCAAAAAAATTCAAGAGACTAATAAAACAAAGAGTGATTTAAAAAGTGCTGTTGATCCCGCAACACTCTCAATCAAAGTTAATAATACATTTGAGCGAAAGAATGGAGCGGAGGCAATCAGCTGTGATAGTGAGAAATCTGCAAAGATAATGGGCGAGGAACTAAAAAAAAAATGAGTGAAAAATACGATGTGCATATGCCCATAATGAGAAATCCAACAATTTTAATAAGCGGTTTGAGTGAAAATTTAGAAGAAAATACAATAATTGAATCAATTAAAAACCAAAATAATTTTGAATTTAGAAATATTAAAGTTATTAAAGTGTATCAATCATTTAAAAATCGTTCAATATATAATGTCAGGGGCGAACGCAGAAAAAAAGATGAGGGGGCCGAAGTGGTCGTACTAAAAGAGGTGGGGAGTTATACCTCCAGTAGACACACGAGATGTTGACCCTGAATTACCGGGTTTACAGCTAAACAATAGCGAAATTCCTCCAGTAAATAATGGTTCAAATAATGTGAATGGTACAGATACTACAAATGATAGAGTGCGTGAAGTTAGCCCCCCTTTTTTCGATTTTCCAATTTTGGAAAGTTGTTCCAGGTTGTTCCCGGTTTGTTCCGCATTGTTCCAAAGTTTTTTTGAAAAATACCCAAAAATGGGGGTTTTAGACCCCAAAAACTGTTTTTGACCTAGCCCCCCCCTTTTTCGAAAATCGATTTTTTGAAAATTGTTCCAGGTTGTTCTAGTTGTTCTGAACATTGTTCCAAATTTTTGGACCTCTATGATCAAAATTTTAAAAGATATGGGCAAAATTTGAAAAAATTCTAGCCCCCCTTTTTTGAAATTTCAACTTTTTATATTTTTTTTAGATTCTAAAAAGTGTTCTAACCATTGTTCCAAAAAATAAGAGTCGTGAAATGTATATCTTAAAAGATATTGCCCCCGATTTTTTTTTTCAAAAATGCAAAATACGTCTCCCCATTTTTTTTTGTTTTTTTTTTAAGCCTAAATTTTAATAAAACGTGATTCAACAAATGTACAGCAACCAAAACTTTGCTTATAAGCTATTATTTACGCTGACGATCGATTTAAAAAAAAAAATCTCGATGTTTTTTAATTTTGTACAAATTATTTTAGCCCCCCCCTTTTCAAAAATCAAAAATTCAAAAAGTGTTCCAAGTCTAACCATACTTCCCCCAGTTCGTGTCCAAATTTCATCCAAAACCAAAAGCAAATATAGCTAAAGGCGCATATAAACGAAAAAAATAATATTTCCCCTCCCAAGTGCTCCCCCTTAAAAAAATTAAAAATTTTAAGCCAAAGTTGTATTCTTTCAGCAAAGACCAAAAGGTCTTTAAGATTACGACTCTATGAAATTAACAATGATTATGCCTAAATTCAAAAAAACATCCCCAACCCCCCCTTTACAAACACCCACATTAAAAAAATATTTGTATATACATAATCACTCAGATCAAATTGTTCCAAAGTTTCATTCAAATATGTTCAAAAATAAAGATATTACGTCCAAATAAAAGTTAACAGCGTACCATTCTGTTAACCATATTCTGGCCCCCCTTTTCCGAAATTCAAAATTCCAAAAGTTGTTCCCAATTGTTCCGGGGCTCTTCTAAATTGTTCCAGAGATTCGTTTCTTAAAATTGATTTTTAGTAGGAAAAATTTACAGAAAAGGCTCCCCCGCCCCCCCTTTGCCAAAATCGAAAATCTAAAACTTGTTCCCTATCCAAAATCACTCAAATCAAATTGTTCCAAAGATTCATTCGAAAATATTCAAAAATGAAGATTTTAAGCCAAAAAAACACTTTAAGTCGAAAAATCATGTTATCCTTGTTCTGGCCCCCTTTTGCGAAATTCAAAATTCCAAAACTTGTTCCCAATTGTTCCGGAGCTCTTATTAATTGTTCCAGAGATTCGTTTCTTAAAATAGATTTTTAGTAGGAAAAATTTACAAAAAATGCTCCCCCGCCCCCCATTTGCCAAAAAACGCAAATCTAAAACTTTTTCCCCATCCGAGATCATTCAAATCAAATTGTTCCAAAGGTTCTTTCAAAAATGAAGATTTTAAAAAAGATATTTGAGCCGCAAATCAATTTTTACCAATTTTTAGTTTTGTTTATTTTTTGGGTTTTTATTTTTTGTAAAAAAACTGCGTAAATTCGATTTTTCTCATTTTTTGTTCGTAAAATATTCGAGGTGACAAATATTTTTTCTAGTTTTTTTTTTATTTATAAAAAAACCGTTAGTTGGAATTTTTTCCAAAAATATACTAGTTTGGTATCACGTCATAATATATAATATAAAATTTAATTCAACTCACTAGCGTTATCGGTTCGTGAGATATTTTGGGTAAACCAAAATGTTCACCTTTTTTTTTAAATTGCTATGGTAAAAAAAACACCCACGCAATTTTTTTGAGAACCCTTTCTGCATCTTTCTGCATTATTATCTGTATAACAAAATTTATTTGAAGTCGATATGTCTGCTGTTTTTTGAGCTATGGACGACGAAAAAACTTCACGAACGTACGGACGTAGGAACGTACGGACGTATACGAACGTACGTACACATGCACGCACAGACATCTCTCTAAAAATCTTTTATTTTGACTCTAGGGACCTTGAAACGTCGAGAAATGTCAAAATTTTCAATTCGACAAACCGGACCGATTACAATAACTACCTACGGGAAGTTAATGAAATATCAAAGCAAGTTACAAGATTTTTCTGTTAACACATGTTCAGCTTAAAATCTTCATTTTTGAAAGAACCTTTGGAACAATTTGATTTGAATGATCTCGGATGGGGAAAAAGTTTTAGATTTGCGTTTTTTGGCAAATGGGGGGCGGGGGAGCATTTTTTGTAAATTTTTGCTACTAAAAATCTATTTTAAGAAACGAATCTCTGGAACAATTAATAAGAGCTCCGGAACAATTGGGAACAAGTTTTGGAATTTTGAATTTCGCAAAAGGGGGCCAGAACAAGGATAACATGATTTTTCGACTTAAAGTGTTTTTTTGGCTTAAAATCTTCATTTTTGAATATTTTCGAATGAATCTTTGGAACAATTTGATTTGAGTGATTTTGGATAGGGAACAAGTTTTAGATTTTCGATTTTGGCAAAGGGGGGCGGGGGAGCCTTTTCTGTAAATTTTTCCTACTAAAAATCAATTTTAAGAAACGAATCTCTGGAACAATTTAGAAGAGCCCCGGAACAATTGGGAATAAGTTTTGGAATTTTGAATTTCGGAAAAGGGGGGCCAGAACAAGGATAACATGATTTTTCGACTTAAAGTGTTTTTTTGGCTTAAAATCTTCATTTTTGAATATTTTCGAATGAATATTTGGAACAATTTGATTTGAGTGATTTTGGATAGGGAGCAAGTTTTAGATTTTCGATTTTGGCAAAGCGGGGGCGGGGGAGCCTTTTCTGTAAATTTTTCCTACTAAAAATCAATTTTAAGAAACGAATCTCTGGAACAATTTAGAAGAGCCCCGGAACAATTGGGAACAACTTTTGGAATTTTGAATTTCGGAAAAGGGGGGCCAGAATATGGTTAACAGAATGGTACGCTGTTAACTTTTATTTGGACGTAATATCTTTATTTTTGAACATATTTGAATGAAACTTTGGAACAATTTGATCTGAGTGATTATGTATATACAAATATTTTTTTAATGTGGGTGTTTGTAAAGGGGGGGTTGGGGATGTTTTTTTGAATTTAGGCATAATCATTGTTAATTTCATAGAGTCGTAATCTTAAAGACCTTTTGGTCTTTGCTGAAAGAATACAACTTTGGCTTAAAATTTTTAATTTTTTTAAGGGGGAGCACTTGGGAGGGGAAATATTATTTTTTTCGTTTATATGCGCCTTTAGCTATATTTGCTTATGGTTTTGGATGAAATTTGGACACGAACTGGGGGAAGTATGGTTAGACTTGGAACACTTTTTGAATTTTTGATTTTTGAAAAGGGGGGGCTAAAATAATTTGTACAAAATTAAAAAACATCGAGATTTTTTTTTAAAAATCGATCGTCAGCGTAAATAATAGCTTATAAGCAAAGTTTTGGTTGCTGTACATTTGTTGAATCACGTTTTATTAAAATTTAGGCTTAAAAAAAAAACAAAAAAAAATGGGGAGACGTATTTTGCATTTTTGAAAAAAAAAATCGGGGGCAATATCTTTTAAGATATACATTTCACGGCTCTTATTTTTTGGAACAATGGTTAGAACACTTTTTAGAATCTAAAAAAAATATAAAAAGTTGAAATTTCAAAAAAGGGGGGGCTAGAATTTTTTCAAATTTTGCCCATATCTTTTAAAATTTTGATCATAGAGGTCCAAAAATTTGGAACAATGTTCAGAACAACTAGAACAACCTGGAACAATTTTCAAAAAATCGATTTTCGAAAAAGGGGGGGCTAGGTCAAAAACAGTTTTTGGGGTCTAAAACCCCCATTTTTGGGTATTTTTCAAAAAAACTTTGGAACAATGCGGAACAAACCGGGAACAACCTGGAACAACTTTCCAAAATTGAAAAATCGAAAAAAGGGGGGCTAACTTCACGCACTCCAAATGATAATGTAAAAATTAATTTAGAAGGAGCTAGTGGTTCGAATGTCAATAAACAATTTCCTCACAATAGATCTTTAACAGAACATATTCAGGAAGTCGTAACTGCTTCTATAGGTATAGCCAGAGCTGCCGATTTAATAAGTTTGCGACAAGAAATCGAGAGAGAACGGCAAATAACCTTAGAAAGAGTAGCAGAGACTATTCGACAATCTCTTGGAGCTCCTACACCTCAAGTAAATTCAGACGAATATGACGTAAACAGACGTCCATAATCTCAGAGTACTGCAAATAGACTTGTTTCTCAGCCTTTAGCAACAAGTGTGCCAAACGCCGCGCCGTTGGTAACACACCAGAACCACCCGATCATATGAGTGAAAATACTCATAATTTTATAGCTCAAATTAATGCTTTAAATCTTAATCAAGATATTTCCAATCAACGCCCAGCTTACACTTCTTCTTCACGAAGTAACCCATTTAAAAGGTTTGAGTTCCATAAGTGGGGTTTAAAATTTGACAACCAAAATATGACGGTTGATGAATTTGTCTTTCGACTCGAGAGGTTGAAAGAGAGTTATGGAGCTTCATGGGAAGATATCTTCCTAAACTTTCACTTGTTTGTGACAGGTAGCGTAGAATCCTGGTACTGGATGCATATTAAATCTCATTGATCAGCAAATTGGAAAAGTCTTCAGCTCGCACTAATCGAACAATATTGAAGCCTAGAAACAGATTCTGAGCTTTCAAGAAAATTGTTCCACAGGCGACAAGGGCACAATAAAAGTTTCGATGACTTTTATAATGCCATACTTTTGATGAATACTCGTCTTCGAGTACCTAAAACAGCTAAAGAGATTATCGATTTAGTTAAACAGAATGTAAAACGCCGCATAGGGGAACTAATGATTACATACAAAACAAACAGCTTACCCGAAATGCTCTACGTATGCATAACCATTGAAAGATATGTCCTTCAAAGTGAGAGTATCCGCAATAAGCAATTTACTCAGTCGAATTTTAAGAAACAGTGCAATGAACTTGATTTTGTGGAAGATGATCCACAAGACTTTGACATTAATGCACTTAAGACAAATTAAGTTCCCAAACGCGATCAGTCATCTTATGTTTGTTGGAACTGCAAAACTAAAGGTCATTCATTCGTCCAATGTCCCAGCTTACAGAGAAATCTTTTTTGCTTTCAATGTGGACTAGAGAACACTACGACACCCCACTGTGTCAAGTGTTCGGGAAACCGAACACAGGGCGAATCGAAAACCGGGTAGTTTTGCCCTGTAGTAAAGAACCCGAATTTTTAAATTATTCAACATCTATTTCTAATCAATGTTCACCTGTTTTTACATATACTACTGACTTTCCGAAAATTCCTGATTCTACGATTATGTTACCGGGTAGTTCCCTCGTTAGACCAACAGCTATACCTTGGTGTTAATTTTTGGAGATTATTCGAGATTGCACCTCAAATTATCTCTGAAATCTCTCCACGAATTATCACAGGATCAGTCCAAACAATTAGAAGATGTCGTCATCTTACTTTCGTCATCTGCTAAACTGGGGCTAGGCAGACCGACATTAGAAGAGCATGTTATTGATACAGGGGCTACCAAACCTATCAAACAAAGGCACTACCCGGTTTCTCCAGCGCCAGCGGTACAAAACCTTATGTATGAGGAACTAGATAGGATGGTGTCATAGAGGAAAGCAACAGCGCATGGTGCTCTTCGGTTGTCCTGGTAAGGAAACCGCGAAAAAAATCGCCTTTGCCTTGACTCCAGGAAGGTAAACCAAGAATCCAAGAACGACGCCTATCCATTTGCTCATATGGAGGGTTTGTTAAGCCGTCTTCCAGGTAAACTATTTATAACGAGTGTAGATATGAAAGACGCCTTTTGGCCAATCCCGCTGGAGAAATCCTCCCGTGGAAAGACTGCTTTTGCTGTACCTGGTAGGCCTCTGTATTAATACACAGTGATGCCTTTTAGTCTCTGCGGTGTTGCTCAACGTTTGTGCAGATTGATGGACAAGGTGTTTCCGCACAGGTTAAGACAGAATGTCTTCGTCTATTTGGACGATCTTTTGATAATTACGGGGACATTTGAAGGGCACACCGCGATTCTCACTGAACTGGCTTCACTTTTAAGTTCAGCAGGTCTAACGATAAATCTTGCTAAATCAAAATTTTGTTTTAAACAATTGAAATATTTAGGATTCATACATTCATAGGAGATGGGGGTCTGAAAACGGATCCTGACAAAGTCTCAGCCATCAAGGAATTTCCCATTCCAAAAACACCTAGACAAGCGCGAAGATTTTTAGGACTATCGGGATGGTATAGGCGCTTCGTCAAAGATTATTCTTCAATCGCCACCCCCATTACTGATACTTTGAATAAGGGAAAATCTTTCGTATTTGGTCCAGAGGCAATTGCAGCATTCGAAAAGCTCAAAACTGCGTTAACCACTGCTCCAATACTGATAAATCCGAATTTTGAAAAACCGTTTGTGATTTTGTGTGATGCTTCGACAACAGGGATAGATTCAGTCTTATGCCAAAAATATAAAGAGGGCATAGAAAGGCCTATCTATTAATTGTCACACAAACTCAACTCTGCTCAACGAAATTACAGTGTGACTGAGTTGGAATGCCTAGCGACGGTCATGGGTGTTGAAAAGCTTCGGTTTTATGTAGAAGGGCAAGAGTTTAAAATAGTGACTGACCATGCGAGCCTGAAGGGGCTCATGAATCAGAAAGACCTAAGCGGACGGTTAGCTCGTTGGAGTCTTCGACTTCAACGATACTCTTTTGAGATAGAGCATCGGAAGGGCTCGCAAAATGTTGTTCCAGACGCTCTGTCTAGAGTGTATGCGGTTGATGGAGTCGTATTTGAAACATCATTGAAAGTGAACCCTTCAGATGTTCTGTCAATCAATTTTACAGAGCCAGCCTTTAAGTCGGATGAATATGTCGACTTGATTAAAACAATAGAGGAAAATAAAGAGCAGTTACCTTACCTGACCTTTGTGTCTCAGAAAATTTTGTGTACAAAAAGGTTAAATGTTGCACGGGGGATCCTAGAGCTGACGACCTCGTCTGGAAGCTCTGGATTATATCAATGCTAACAAACCAATTGGTACTTCTGGCACATGATCCGCAAAAATTCTCGCATGGTGGGATCGCCAAAACACTACCGTTTGCGTGAGCGTTTTTACTAACCTAATAGGGCGGCTCAAGTAAAGGCTTTCATTTCAAGCTGTATGGTGTGTAAATCTTCAAAAGCTCCGAATTCAAATCTCAGACCGCCAATGGGTAAAGCATTTGTGGTAGAACGGCCTTTCCAACATCTCTTTGTAGATTTTCTTGGACCTTACCCAAGATCAAAATCTGGAAATACCTTCATAATTATATATCTCAATCAATTAACTATTTGTATCTATTTCACCCTTAAGAAAAGCAACTAGCGAAATGGCCATAAAATTCCTCGAAGAACAAGTTTTTGCAACTTTTGGAGTGCCAGAGTCAGTGTTATCCGACAATGGAAAACAATTTACGGGGAAAGAGTTCGCAAAATTTCTCTCTAGCTATGGAGTAAAACACATAAAAACCGCTGCCTACTCATCACAGGCCAACGCAAGTGAGCGCGTAAATAGGTCCATTCTTTCAGCTATTAGGTCATATATAGGTCCAAATCATACAAATTGGGATAAACACTTAATCTCTATAACATCGTCTCTTCGTTCTGCAGTCCATTCGGCCAACGGCATGTCGCCACACGAAGCTTTATTCGGGCATTCAAAAATCGAACATGGCTCAGACTATGCGTTGCTTCGCAAACTAAATGGTTTGAACAACCCAGAGTATGAAGTTTTGCCTAAAGCCTCAAAAATGAATATCATTCAGAGACATCTTAAAGATTCCTTATCCAAAGCGCATGATCAATATGAACACATGTATAACACAAGAAGTAAAAATATCACCTTCAAAGTAGGGCAATTAGTTTTGAAACGTAATTTCGTCCTTAGTGACGCTGCTAAAAAGTTTAACGCAAAACTTAGCCCAAAGTTTGTACAAGCCAGAGTAAAAAGTGTAGCTGGCAACAGCCTCTATGAACTTGAAGATATACAAGGAACATCACTGGGAATCTTTCATGCTAAAGATATCAGAAAATAAAATAATAAGAAAACAAAAAATGAAAGCAGTCCTTAATACTTATTCTAAGACAAATAAATTTTAAGATTTCATACCTACATGTCCTTTTTCATTCAACAGACTTTTCCTGTTGTCAAAGCTATTGAGATGCTTTGTTGGGGACCCATACCCTTAACTTAAAAAAAAAATCACACCAGCCCATAATAATTCTTTTATTTTTTTGCACTTCCACCGAAAATGATGAGTTTATGAACTCTACCCATAAGGAATTCTGTGTGTTTCCAATAAATTACCGACATATTTCCACTTATCGTGGTAATTTTGTACTTCAAAATATGTCGGTCATTTATTGGAAACACAGAGAATTCCTTATGGGTAGAGTTCATAAACTCATCATTTTCGGTGGCAGTGAAAAAAAAAATAAAAGAATTAGTATGGGCTGGTGTGATTTTTTTTTTTTTAAGTTAAGTGTATGGGTCCGCAACACAATACAAGTTGTTTTGGACGGATTCAAGTCTGAAACCTATAAAATAAATGCTGGTGTGCCCCAGGGCTCCGATTTGTCTCCGACCCTTTTCCTCATTTTTCATTTTTATAAATGATCTCCTGTCTGCTACTTCTAATCCAATACATTGTTTCGCTGACGATAGCAGTCCTAGCTTTTTATATTCGTTTCCAGACTCACAACCGTCCTCTTCGGATGTGGAACTGCAACGGAAAAATATGATAAGCTCATTAAATTCGGACCTACACAGCATTGTACAATGGGGAATAAAAAATCGTGTGGAATTTAATGCTTCGAAAACCAAATGGTGTCTTGTATCGTTAAAGCGAGATAAACCCTCTTTGCCACTATCTATGATTGGAACTTGCATCAACGAAACGGAAAATATCGACATCCTCGGAATGTGCATCAGCAACCACCTTTTGTGGAGCGATCACATACGCGATGTCGCCAAAAATGCCGCAAGATGTCTAGGTTTTTTGAGACGTGCGTTGCAAGAAATTTTTCTCTCCGTCTGATCTGGCTACAATCTACGAAACCTATATACGAGTACGTCCGAAACTTGAATATAATTCTCATCTCTGGACTGGAGCTCCAGTAACTTATTTAACCCTCTTGGACAGTATTCAAAGAAGAGCTTTTAAAATGATTAACATCATCAACTCGATTACATCACTCGAACATCGACAAGGTTTCTTGTCTCACCCTTTTTTACCGATTTTTTAACGGACTATGCTCTAGTGAAATAGCCAGTTGCATTCCTCCCCTAAACAATTTAACCGTAATACCTGCGCTTCTGGGAATGCCCATCAGTTTACCCTTGAGCCCAACTTCGGCCGTACTATGAAGTACAGTGATTCATTTTTTAGTCGTACTACGCGAATGTGGAACGCCTTGCCACGCTATATCTTTCCCTATCATTGCAATGTTCAGGAATTCAAAATCAATTTACACCGACACCTCCTATCCAACCCTTCCCTCTTTTCCTAATGCTCACACTAATGTGTCTTTGGCATATTAAAGCTATATAAAACCCTTTTATTGTTTGCTTATTATAAAAAAAAATGGCAAACCTTACTGAAGAAAAATGACAAAAGAGCGGCAAGAAATATGGCGTCGTTTGCTGTCCCTGTGGCTCTATCACCATTAATACAAAAGGAAAGGAGTTTTTGGAGTTTTGCAATGACAACGGGCTAATTATTCTTAATGGCAGAACAATAGGAGACGAAGAAGGAAATCTAACTTACGTTAGTAATATAGGAGAATCGGTGAATGATATTTGTGCGGTTTCACAGGATATGCTGATGTTTGTCGAACGGTTTAATGTAGAAAATGCTATATGGTCGGATCACTTACCAATAAAATTGAGCTTTCAGAAAAACAACACTGATAGCGGAACCTGCCCCAACAATCTTTTGCCGAAACTCAAATGGATTGAGACCAAAAAAGCAGACTACCAAATAAAGCTAAATTTAAATCTTCAGCAAGTCAAGATCGAAAAAGAAACAATTGATTTAGCAGACTTAACTAACATAATAAAGTTGTCTGCACCCCTTCAAAACAACAATTCAAAAAAGTTCAACCCGAAAAACAAGTGGTACAATTCCGAATGTGAAATCGCACGGAGAAAAGCTTTCAAATCCCTCAATGCATTTCGCAAATCAAAAAGTCAAGAGACTAAACTATGCTATTTGAAATCTCAACAAGACTATAAAAATGTTTGTAAAAAAAGCAAAAAATTATACCAACAACAAATAGAATTAAAAATGAATACAGTTCGAGACAGCAGAGACTGGTGGCGCCTAGCCAAGGAGATAAAAAACCAAGACCAACATGTGATGGCTGACATAACTGCTTTGGAATTTCAAGCATATTTCAGAGACCTTTTAAATCCAAGACAAGAAATGAGTAGCACACTTTATGTAGCGAACTACTTCGAGGACTCAACATTAGATATGCCATTTTGTGTTGGTGAATTAAGGAATATGCTGAGAAACGTTAAGCTCAATAAGGCGCCAGGAGAAGATAGGATTCCATATGAGTTCATAATAAATGCTACAGATACTTTTTTGGAACAACTCGCAACGACATACAGCAAAATATTAGAAGAATGCAGGGTAGAAGAAACTTTCACTAAATCTGTGATTTTTCCAATTTTTAAAAAGGGCGACACATATGATCCAAGCAATTACAGGGGAATTTTGTTCATGAATTGTATAGCAAAAATCATGATGGGAGTCCTTAATGAAAGGTTGTATAATTGGGTGGAACAAAATAATATATTAACAGACTATCAGGCTGGCTTTAGAAAGAAATATTCTACAGTGGATAATATCTATAACTTGGCGTCCATTGTACACATTAAGCTGGCTGAAAAAAAGAAAGTCTATGCTTTTTTCGTGGACTTAAAGGCGGCTTTTGATAAAATCTCCAGACAACTATTAATGCTCAAGTTACGTGAAATGGGAGTCTCAACTAAATTTGTAAACCTGCTAGAGTGCATATACTCTGATACTCAATCAGCAGTGTGGACAGGAAGGGAGTTATCGGAGTACTTCGAAACACTATATGGGTTGAAACAAGGATGCCTTTTATCACCTTTACTTTTTGCTTTATATATAAATGATCTACATGCAATTATTGAAGGAGGTCTTAATATCGAAAATTTAAATATAAGGCTGTTGCTGTATGCTGACGACATGGTGATCTTAGCAGAGGATTTGGAGGTTTTGCAACGTATGATAGAACGTTTTGAAGAGTACTGAAAATTATGGTCTTCCGAAATGGTGGCAGGCTATCAAATAGGGAAAAGTGGATTTTCAACGGAGAAGAAATTCGGATAGTACCTCAGTACACATATCTTGGTGTTCTGCTCACTCCAAAGATGAACTTTTTTAAGCATGTAGAGAAAAGAAATGCAGCAGCAAAGAACAGCATTAACGCGACATGGCATTGTTTTTTGAGTAAGCAGAATATCAACCTCAGTTCAAAATGGAAACTCTTTTTGGCAGTATGCAGAGCTATTCAAACTTATAGTGCACAAGTCTGGGGTTTTGGAACTTTTGATGAAGTGGATAAGCTACAACGATACTTTCTGAAAAGAGTTTTAAAGTTACCATCATACACCCCAAACTATGCATTACCGATTGAAACCGCAGCTGAAGACGGGCACTATTACACACTGGACTTGCACCTTAGATATGTACAAAAGACTATATTTGAATACAGTAACACGAGACTACCTAAGCAACTTACCAAAATCCTCTTAACAAAACAACTTTTTTGGGTTAAGGAGATTAATAGGATCGGAAACAGGTTCGGCTTGCACTGGGATGAGAACATGACAAATGAAAGAGATTGGGTTTTCAATAACTCACAAATTCTTGATCAACTGAAATCGCAGGCAAATCAAGAAGCAGAACAGAGAGCGAGGGGAAGCAACACAAGAATTTTTAAGATGTTGGATTATTCAATAGGACCGCAATACATAACAGATGACTTGGAGCCTTACAAAATATCATGGATTTTCAAAGCTAGATGCGATCTTATCTCACTCAACGGAAATAGGCGTGGAAGCAACGCATCAACATTATGTAGCCTATGCAACATGAGAGAAGAAGAAGATATACAACATTTCCTAGGCAGGTGTCCCGTACTAAGAGAATTCAGGATAAGACATTTTGAAAAGGCAACTCTAAATGAAGCTGAAATTATTGCTGTCCTTAACGGAAATTGCAGGGCTGATTGGAACAGACTCTCGAGTTATATTAACGTGGCTATAAAGTATAGAAAACAAATCTTAACAGAGTATATTTGAAAATAGTGTGAACTATGAACGTGTACACATTACTTTAAAACTTTAAAATTTAGGATTTCTCTTTAAATTTATTTAAAATCAAAAATTGTATCTTTTTAAAAAAAAAATGAACTTAAATGTAAAATTATTTGTATTTTTTCAATTACCCGACAGACGACTCTTTATGTCATTGTCGTATGTTTTTTAAATCTTTCAAAATAACTTTCTTTCAAGTTAAACTCAAAAATGTATAAAAATATTAAGTTGGAAATAAAAAACACTTTACTACTACTACTACTACTACTACTGTGGCTCTAGCGTCCCTGTTGAAAAACC
The DNA here is from genome assembly GCA_920104205.1 of Eupeodes latifasciatus. Taxonomy (NCBI): domain Eukaryota; kingdom Metazoa; phylum Arthropoda; class Insecta; order Diptera; family Syrphidae; genus Eupeodes; species Eupeodes latifasciatus. The sequence goes on along the minus strand of OV049926.1, from coordinate 84,280,106 downwards.
CTATATTTCTTTAAAACAGTTCCAAATAAATTTTCTAGAAGCATATTGATGCTTTTATTTGCCAATTAACTAAGTCCATAACTGAAAACTTTAAAAGGCACTTTAAAAAACGTCAAATTTCTTATAATTTTTTTTTTTAAATTAAAGTCTTTTTGAGGAATTATTATTCAATTTGTGTTTATGTTATTACGCATTAAAAAAACATAAGATAAAATTAAAATATAGTAATTTAAACAGAAGTTAATTTAAGATCTTTTAACCAATTTCTCAAAAATTTGTTCGTATCTTGTAAATAACCAATTCTCCCTCCCCAACGCCGTATTTACTCCACTATTCATCCACGATGGTCTTTCGTTAGTAAAAGTTATCTTCTAACAATCTCTTATTGTTTTTGTAAATTAATTACAAAAAAATTACGTGATATCCTCTGCTCATTAAATCTTACTTTACAATTCGTAATTAAAATGCAAATATGCATAACAAGGAATGTTTCACCTTTTTGCATCATGCAAAATAACTCAATCACGATGTTAAATAAATTATAACGTTGATTAAAAAAAAATCTTTAAAAAATTAAACTTAACTATTGACTGCAAAGAAAAGTTTTCCCGTCCAGAAACGCTTGAACTAGGATGAAGTCGACCGAAGCGAAGCGGTTGATGCCAAGGTGCCCAAGAACGACACTACACTGACTGGAGGCAGCAACGTCAACACTCTCGCCTGATTAATGATCCTAATGAGAGTTGTATACAGTAATTAGTTTTGATGTTGTTTTTTCAGTCTCCAATTCCGTCCGAACTTCAAGAATATACCCAAGACCCAAGACAAAAAATAAAAAAGTTGGGATCACTAAAGTGAATGAAAATATTAAGGAAAACTCAAATTAAATTTGGCCCAAGATACACTACTGGCTACTACTACACAATCCTTAGAGAAAGAATGACGCTGTCGTTGCTTCCGTTTCCGTGCCCGAGCCCGAGCCCGTAAGGATGCGGATGTGGGACTCATCAGGCGGTGCCGGCTGGCGGTTCGGGTGGACACTTTCTAAGCCGCTTATGGTTTTGGCATTCTGAAGTTAACCTCATTAATTTGTATCACGAATTCAATTGTGCACGTGACTTCAAGGTTAATTAATGAACCTGTTAAAATGATTAGAGCCAACTTGCTTTGGGATATTTAAGAACACGAACTCCAACTCCAACTGCATTGTTGGAGGAAAGTTTCATTGTACTGACATTTGTACACTACAGCCCTGATGACGATTTGACACGATGATGATGATAATGATGATGATGATGAAGGCGTTGATGAGCATTATCAAATCCCAATTTAACAAAACTATCAAAGTGCAAATTGGCCTCTAAGACGAGGACGAATGGCTTGCCCCTCTCTGTCTGGATTGTTCTGTCCTCGTTTTTGTCTACCTACGTGTGCCATTAATATTAGGTGCTGTGATGTCTTTATAAGCTGCTCTCCAATATACTTGTGTAGGTTGTTTCAGATGTAGTTGGTGTTATGGTGTTGAGGAGGTGAAGGAGGCACTTGTGTTGTGTGGCAGTGGGTAGCTTGCGCCTTTATGCCTTTTGTATAATTTTATTTGTCATAACTACGAAAATCAATTAGCTGCCATAACTTGCTGAATACAAACTAGTAGATTCCTTCTTACTTACCCTATACACTCGTATGCCTGATGGCTGGCTGCTAGGTAGATAATAATAAGATGCAATGCCAGGTGGATTTGAATGGAAGTTTTGCCTGACGAATTATATTGAAAAGGTTAAGGATATTTATGGTACTCGTATATATAAAGATAGAATTACATTTAGATTTGTGGCACTCTTTCAAACGGGATTAAGGGTTAGGTCTAATATGTTAATCAAGTTGGATTACATTTTATGACATTAGAGAAGTTCAATTTTGCCTGAATGATTAGACCTTCGGGGGTTATAGTGTATAAAAAGGTTACTCTCTTGGGGACTAGATGTAGGTATCTTGTAATTTAATGAAGCTTAAAAGCCATTAATATGAACATATGTATATTATTTGTAGGATTTAAAATTTTTAGAAATGTTAACTTAAATTTTTGTTTAACTTTAAAATGAACATCAAGTTGATGCTTAGAGTTATAACACTGGGAGCGCACTTAAATATTGACTTTTATAGCTTGAAAATAGAATTGATATAGGTACACATGCAAGATTTAATGCTGAGATATTAATTTGTATTACTTAGTGGTTAATGAATTTGCAGAGTTGCCATTCAATAAGTTTTACGACGAAATAAATTTTCATACATAGAAAAACAACCAATATTCAGGGAATAAATGTTTTTTGGCTGTATGTTGAAAACAAGTAAGCCAATGCGTACAATTAAACATTTTTTTCAAAAACGGTGAAGTTGTAAACATTATGACACACTCTTATTCTTTCTTAGAACGATGCCTTATCATTGGTATACTCAGGCGTATACGTACTTTCTTTTGAAGAAGGAATTGAAATGGTTGTCAACTTCGATCTTTGTTTTATTTTTTGTCAAAGGATGAATGTAAATTAGTGCAAACTTGAATGAAGCCAAAAGACAAAAATATCCCTTCTGTAAGCTGTAATGTAGCACAAAGATTTCTTATTTATTAATTTATTGAATTACTAGCGTTTTACCCGCGGCTTCGCCCGCAGTGGAGAAATTAAATAAGTATGAGAGATAAAGGGTAAGGGTATAATAATAGAAATGAGCCAATATAATAACTAAATTTTATTGCTTGGCTGAGATCAACAATTTTTAAAAATTACTACAGACAATGAAGTTTCAACACCTTAATATATGCTTATTGAAATGCAACAACAAATGCTAAAATATATTTCACCGTAACAAAAATAAATAATTCTGAATTCTAACAATTTAAAAAAATAAAATACAAAGTATTAATTTAAGATATTTTTATAGACAATGTTATAAGTTCCGTCGAGTGCAAATATGTGTAAATTCCGGGCATTAGATACACGTGAACAGTCTACATAAAGTTGACCATGAGAGAAGCATGGGTTTTCTAAATGCACTCCTGCTACCTGTAATGTTTGTCCTTGTGCCTTGTTTATAGTAACAGCAAAGCTAAGCTTGACGGGAAACTGAACCCTTTTAAATTGGAATGGAAGGTCAGTGGAAATAATTGGTATCCGAGGTATTATAACACTATTTCCCTTACCGACACCTGTTAAAATAGTAGCACCAAGTATGTTCTGTCCCAATTTTGTTATCCGAAGATTTGTTCCATTACATAGCCGAGGAGCATCTAGATTTCGCATAAGCATTACTGGTACATTTAGTTTCAATTGATGTTTATGTGACAGTACACCCGATAGTTCAAGTGAATTTAAAAACTCCACAGGATATGAAGTACTTAGTTCCGTATCCATAATTGTATCCATTGACAAATATTCCTTCATTTCTCCTTGAACCTCGTTTAAAATGTCAGTGTTGATCCTATTTACAATTTCATTTCTTGGTGCTAATATTGCTCTTGCACACAACCACTGATCACTACACAAATTTTGTTGCAATTCCGGAAAAACATTAGCAATGAGATGCACATGACGATATTTTGACAAACAATTTTGGCATTTTTTCAAATAAAAGCAGAGTAAGAATTAACATCAGCGAGTAAGATCTAAAATAATAAAGTAACAGCTAACCACAAAAATTACGGATAACCTCAAAAATGTGAATAGTATTATACTGCATGTAACGACAGAAAAAAATAACAATTAATATAGAAAAATTAGAAACAGTTGAAACTATATTCAATTGAATTAGATGTTGTCGTTACCGTCGCTAATACAGTGGGTTGGTATTACAGTATTTGACGATATTTTGACAAACAATTTTCTTATTTTTCGTAAATTTTTTTTATTTTTTTTTAATAAAAAGTATCCTATGTTACTTCTAATACCTTCAAGAGTGTATGTGCAAAGTTTCATGATGATCGGTTAAGTAGTTTTTGCGTGAAAGCGTAACAAACAAACTTATATTAGTATAAAAGTATAAAAGTATAAATATAAAAGTATAATATTTATCACAATCTTAAATAACATACAAAAATCGTGTTTCTCTTACACGTGTGATTTTCAAAAAGAAATAAATCATACAGTCAAAATTAATGGTAAAGAATTCAAATTTTATATTGAGAAAACAGATTGGCATTTTTTTTTTCTACACTATCAGATACTGGCTGCATTTGAAGAAGCTTTATCGGATGTTCATAAGGAGGGAGGTTATAATGATCAGACCTCTTAAGGCGTAACGTATAAGGTTGCGTTAAACACATTTTATCCTATTCTTGTGGCTCTCGTAAAAAGTAGTCCATTCCTAGAATGAGTACTCAAGATTGGGACAAATCAAAGTGTTATATAGAGCGAGAGTAACATAGGGATCTGAAATACTTTAGACTAAAGTTTAACAAATCCTTATATAGAGTTGGCCTAACTAACCATAGAATTAATATGCTCCGTGAAATCGAGATTATAGAATTAAAAAGAACTCTAAGATCCCTAAAACTATGAACACGATGTATAGAGTGCTGCAAGAGAGGTCCTAAATGACTACCCTTGGGAACTCCTGATTGGGCAATGAAAGGGTTAGAGAAAGAACTTCTAAATTTAAATTAATAAGACCTATTTTGAAGATAAGAAGAAATCCATGTGATAAATTGAAAAGGACCCCGATTCCCTTAAGCTTATATGTGATATCATTAGAAAGTTGGTCAAAATCTTTAGAATAATCAGTGTAAATACAGTCGAACTCTTGACCGAGTTCTAGGATATTTGAGCAATTACCCAAAAATACAAGTATAGATTAGTGATTGTCGAACGTTTTCGCATAAAGCCATGTTGTAGATTACATATAATATTTTTGTAGTTAAAATTTAAACTATCACAAACAACTAGTTCAAAAAGTTTGGGAATACAGGACAGTTTAGAGACTAGTCTGCAATTTCTAATGTCAGACCTGTTACCCTTTTTAAGACTGGTGTAATAAAATTTACCTGAGCTTAGAGAAATTTGCGAAAAAGGGGAGATACCGCTACTGACTTAGATTACCTGGACAAGAGGAATAAACATCTTAAAGCAATGCCAAGTAATGCAAGATTTTGTCTAACGTCATTTGAACATTATTAAATTTATAGTCTGGGGACAGTCTCGCAAGTATAGAAAGAAATTCTCATCTATTTTTACAGGAGTGTCAATGAAATATTGCTATGCTATGTTACATATTTCAGGAGTACTAACCAAGTTATCTTTATAATAATTAAAATTTACTGGGTGGCCAACAGATTTTTATTTTATATTAACAAATTTCCAAAAGCCTTTGGGATAAAGCTTGAGAGAACTTTCCATATCTATCTATAAGATATTCAGCGTATAAATAATTGGAGAGATATTTAACCTCTTTATTATAAGATTTTTTATAAGATTTTTCCTAGCCTTGTTTCGAAGCATTTTCAGAGTATGAACAGTCATGCGAATTACTGTTTTTTAGTAAATGACCGCCCAAGTCAAGAAAAACTACAAATGGGGCATGGTATTTATCTATATTCGATATAGCAGAGTTTAATTGAATTACTGCCGTACTTATAGCGTCAGATAAAAAAACTATATCGAGTTGTTGATTTGAAGAATTTTTAATACAGCTAACTTGATGTAAGTCTGTGGAAATAATATGGTCTTATAATAAAATTCAATGATGCTTCTAAATAAGACTCGTCTTCTGATGTGACCCAGTTAAGTAGAGGTTAAAGAGATGTGCATGATATAATCAAGAGCAAGAGCGAGTCCAGCAAAAGCTGAGGATGGTTTTTTTTTGGAGGAATGTAGACATTTAAAACAAATAAATGTTTTGACTGCAGCGATATTTGGACACAAATAATTTCAATTGTCAGGTTAAAAGGGAATATTATGGAAGCCGTACAAAAATTAACTTAATAGTTATTAAGACTCCACCACCTTCAGACTTTGTTTTATCCACGTGACAATCTTTCGGGAAAATTAAAAACTCTTGATCAAAAAGTTCCATGTCTTAAATAGTGGCGCTCAACCATTTTTCAGTGAAAGTGAAAATATCATATGGAAAAGCCCGAGAATTATGAAAAATCTTACTTGTTTTGCTAAGGAGCCCTCTTAAATTTTGGTAGTAGAGGGTAAACCGACAGTTTTTTTGAGTTTGTGTTGTTACAAAAATAATTTCGGTAAGTAGAGGCAAAGTCTTACGCGAGATAATGCGCTCACCAAAAGTTTACTAAGCTTAAATTGATTGTTTCGTTGCGTTACGTTAACCGCTATTTTGGTACTAATATGCACAATTTTTAAACGCTGTGCAGGTGATGGTCTTTATCATGAAATGGCAAACCAAATTGAGCATAAATCAAGTAACAACTGTCCAAAAGACGAACTCAGCAAAAAGGTATTGCCAAATTGAAAACCACACGCTTAGCAAACAATCTTATTATAAAGTCATTAGCAGTATAGCGCCATAAACTTTATCTTTGATAACTTCACGAATTCCGTCTTGAAGGCCCTTGGTTAGATTACGAAGTGCTCCAAGGAAAAAATTCTAAGCGTTTGATCACCTTTTCTAGGCGAGTTTTTCGTTGCTTGTGTGGCACGTAACTTGCGTCTGTGGAATAGTTAACCATTGATAAAGTACTAATCTCAAAAAATAAAGATGTTGGTAAATCTTTCGATTATATTAATAAGTATTTCACAACGTTCTTTGATTTGATTTAATGCTTGCTGACAAGAAACAACTGTCTTTTGAAATCGATTCAAAGAACAAGTTATTTGTTCGTCAAACCCATTTTACATTCTGATTTGAGGTCACAGTAGATATCCCAACAAAAAAAATTGAAAAAAATAGAATAAAACAACTTTGATAAGATCCTTGAGTCGTTACATTTTAAATTCTATGCAGAATTTTGTTGTTGTATTTTTTTTTGTATTTTCTATCTAACTATCGGTTTTGCTCAAGTCCACAATAAAACCAAATCATGTCCTTCTTTATAATTTATTATACGAAGTCCTTCAACAAAATTTACAATTCTAATTAGCTTTCCTCGTTATCCTTCTTCACATTTGGAATAATGTATCTTCTCTTTAGTCTGATTAAAATGCAGTTTGAAGTTGGCCCCCAACCATATACTCGTATACGTACTTCTATAACCCAACAAACTCTTGCAACAACTTGAACCTTTTTATGAATTAATGCATTTATTCCACTGGCTATATACAACTACACTACTCATCCCAAGTCCGAAACCAGATGGGCCAACAAGGACGTGCTCATTATGTACAATTAGATTTCTTTCTTTGATTTTTCTCTATCCGATCCTATCACAATGCACAACAACACTTCGTATTTAAATTGAAAACATGACAAAACAAAACAACACGAACCCAACGAAACAGCAAAAAATGAAAAAAGTATGCAGGAGCAACTTCTGAAATTTCCTTCGAGCTTCTGATCCTTGTTGTAGCATGGTGGATTCTTAATGAAAATGATATTATTATGCGGGGAGTTTTTTTGCGTGCGTTTATTTCTTTCAAATAGATTTTAAATTATCTGGACGCGAAGGAAACTCCTCGTCCTGGTCCTTTTCTTTGGTCATTTTTATTTATAAACATATCAAAAAACCCTTTGTACCCTGTTTTCTTATATCTAGTTTGTATGTATGTTTGTGTGTATTTAAAAACTAAGAGAAGCTTCTTATGCACAGGAACAAGAAAGAATACTCTAAGATAAGCTACGGGCTAGTGAAAAAAGACAAAATCATAAGGAAGAAAAATTAGTAGGTAAGGGGAGATTTTTCTCCTTTGTAGAAGAAAAGTTTCATTAATTTAAAAAATGCAAAACTAATTAAAAATCTTTGTTCGTAAACGTGCTGAAGGTACTGTATATATGTACCTACATAGAAAAGCAATATTGTGAAACAAAATCCTCGTATACTTAGTTGTCTTGACTTTATAAGGAATGCATTTTATTTTGTTTTCGAATTTTCTAAAACATTCTTAAATTCTTCTTTCACAATTGTTTTCTAGTTAAAAGTCCGTTTAGCATAAAACATAGTCACCGTAATTTGATGACAGGTATGGAAGAAATATATAAATACTGATGATGATAAAGGAAGAGCATTTAGTTGGAAACAGGTACAAAGTGAATTTCCAGGAGAAGAATTTTGTTTACCTCAAATTCAAGAATAAAATACTTGATTAAGTACGAATTTAAGGACGAAAATAATGAAAATAGCAGCACAAGTAAGCATTTAATTAGTACAAGAGCCTTTTACAATTTTAAAGCCAAAGCAAGCTTCCTAAAGGAGATTTGTTCTATCTCAACTTAGTGGTGGTAATTTTTGGTATGCTATAAATTATTTTAAATACAAACAATGGTCTGTCGATCAGGAGTTTCTGATCAAGCATGTCATAACTTAAGTGAAGGGAAAGAATGTGGATAAAGGCACACATGGTAAGATTTTTAAATATTTTTGTTTCGCCACGTCTATGCTGTAGATCTTAAAATAAAGAATCTTTAAATATCCTTCTGAAGTACCCATGGCATGATGATTAGTGCGTTGGACTGTGATGCCAGAGGTCTTGGGTTCGATCCCTGCCTACCTTCACGGGTACTGTCTCTTGCGAGGACAAATTCTCCAAGAGTAATTCTTGTCATGAAGTGCTTTCTAAAATCAGCCGTTCGGATTCGGCTTAAAACTGTAGGTCTGTATAGGTCCCCTCCATCCCTGACAACGGTACTCGCACACAGGAATGGTTGAGAGTTGTTAGTCACTAGGCCATAGTTCTCAGTTATTTATTTTTTATAATGTAAGAGTTTTTTTTTTTACTTCATTCTGTGTTTGATTCCAAAAGAAAAAAAGTTACTAGAAAATTGAATATATTAAATTTGGTTAAGAGTTTTAAGTAAATCTCAAAACGGTTGAATAAAGTAATATATTTTATAGGGTTGCCACTTTTATTTGTAATGTTTTTGAACAAAAATCCAACTTTAAAATCAGAAATATTTTAAGAACTGTTAATTAGATTTTAATTTTGAAATATTCTATGATTTTCCCGAACGAATCAATATTTTGTGGACAAAAGATGGCTTTTGATACCAGTTATACATGCTTACGTATAATTGGGCTCTTTCAAAAGTGTACTGACCATATATTTTCAATTGATTAGTTTGTTAACATTAATCATTTTTTTTTTGATAATTGTTCTAAAAGACAATAATTGTTTTTAAAAGAAGTAAACACAACATTTTCTAAAATGTGTAACATCAAATAACTTTATTCAGAAACATATGAAATATTTGCCTTGCTCTTCCTGAAATTGTGAAAACATTTCTGATTCGAAAAGAACATATTTGATTAATTTAAGACCCAACTCTTAAATTTTTCAATTTATAAAATTTTTTAAGATTATTTTTGAGACTCTTAAACTCATTTAGGTCAATGTTTTGAAGCTCATTGTTGACTAAATTAAATTATATGGATATTGGCCACCAATTATATGTAGTTCCAGAAGTATGAAACACACAACACCATAACATACGAAATGAGTGTATCGTGGATATGACAATTTCTCGTAGGGGTGATGTGAACTGGTCACCGAGATCTAGAGATTTCATATAGTTGAACTTTTGCTTGTGGAGTTTTCTGAAGTCGCAGATTTATGCAAAAAAAACGTATGCATAGCGACAGTGAAAGTAAATACAACGCATGACATTAGTCAAATTTAGTCACATATAAACCCTAGAGTCATAGACAATTTAAAATTTCAGATGCGCGTCACCCAGAAAAAGCAAACAGGACATTTGAACAATGTTATAATCTTTACATTAACTTATGTGCCCCAATACATTATTCCTTTCAAATGAATAAAACATTTCTATGAAATCGAACACAAATTCTGTTTAGTTGATATTAAAGAAAGAAAACGCTTGATGAAAACCCCTTCTCTAAATCCTCATGAAATAAGTTCTAAACCGCAATGCAATGTTTCCTAAACTAAAATTGAAGATACATACATACATAGGTATAACGTTGAGAGTTAATCCAAAATGAAGAGACGTTTTGTTTAGTTTTATTAAAAAAAATATTTTTTTGCCGGAAAATTTATAATTTCTAGCTCAGAAGTGTTTTTAACAAGTTTCAAAACTGTTTCAAATAGAGGTTTAATAAATTAATAAAATATAATTTTATTTTTCGAGCTATGATATGTTAATTCTGATATCCACAAAATAAGCGCTATTGTGCCCCAGGTTCCCTTTTTGTCTTTGACGCTGTTCCTTATTTTTATAAATGATTCAGACACAACTGAATCTTCTAACCCACTAAATTGTTTCGCTGATGACAATACTCTCAGCTTTTTATATTCGTTTTTAAATTCTTATCCTTGTTCTTCGGATGTGGACTACCAATGGCAGAGTATGATATGCTCATTATTCTGATCTTGACGGCATTGCCCAACGGGGAATCAAAAATCGTGTAGAATTTATTATTATTTATTTATTCACACGACCACCACAGCGAAGCCCGTGGTTTGACGACGAATGCCGGCAAGCGCACGCAGCTAAACAACAGGCATACAAAACGGCGGCGCTGCACAGAAGGAACAAAGCTGCTCGCGAGATCTACGAGCAGAAGAGGAACACCAGCTTCTTAGATGGAAAATAAGAGAGCATGAGAAGCGCGCGATCGAGGAGATAGAGGGATGTCACAACAAGAATGAGGTTCGTAAATTTTACCAAAAGGTTAAAAACACCTCCCAAGGGTTACAGCTACGTACCAAAGCCTCTAAGGTCGTTCAGGGGAACATCGTAGTAGAACCGCAGTCTATGTTGAGAATATGGAAATACCACTTCCGCTGTAAGGGAGATAGAACTACTCAACCTAGGCGACGCAGATCAACAATTCAGCCTACCATCTATAGGGAAGAGCTCTACAGAGCAATGTCTAATTTTGGCATCTCTGTCAAACTTATCCGTTTGTGCAGAATGACGATGGAGAATGCACGCTGCTCTATCAAGGTCGGAAAAGATCTCACCGATGCATTTGATGTCAAAAAAGGTTTTAGACATATTCAAAATCGTTCTGGAAAGAATTGTGCAAAACTCAACCGTCAACACTAGAGGCACAATCTTCGAAAGGTCCATCCAATTACTCGGATACTCAGATGATATTGACCTAATTGGAAGATCAAAGCGTGATGTCAGTGGAGCGTTTTTAAGCATTGCGACGGAAGAGGAGAAGATGGGTTTAGTGGTCAATGAGGGCAAAACCAAGTATAGGCTGTCATCAAAGGTACCGAGCTGGCTGGTGACGCATGTTGTTAAGAAAGTAAATAAGTTAGTCTTTTGGATATAATTGAAAAGAGAGCTTTAAAAAATGAGATCGTTGTATTACTTAGACATTTGCTTATTGATTTATCGATTTTTTTACAAAGAATGCTCTAATTTTACCGTAATACCCGTACATCTATTAATGCTCATCAGTTTACCTTTGAGCCAATTTCCCACGAACTGTTAATTATAGGAATTCATTCTTTAGCCACACTTCCCGAATGAATGCTCAATACTTCGCACTCATTTCAATGTGCAGACATTCAAAACCAATGCGCATCGGTATCTCCTTTCTAATCCTATCCTCCTTTTCCTAAATGCTCGCACTGTGTAAGGGTATATTCATAACCCCTTTAGTTCGAGCACAATTTAAAAAAATCAACACGTTGTTTGAATTTCAAAAATATCAATTTATCGATCCAAGACGACAGTAAACTTTCAACGAATGCAACCCTCTTTTTTCCTTCCTCAAACCATATCAAGAAGTCGTTGTTACTACCGCTTGTCAGTGGCAAATGTAAGTAATTACAACCATTCTGTATAGACACCTATCCTAAAACAAAAGGACTATCACCCCATTCATGTATGTGCGTAAGATTTCCAGAGTAAGTTAATCAGCAGGCCACTAAATTAGTCATCCAAGCATAAATAAATTACTTGCAGGCGGGTTTAATTTTCTATCTTCTTCCCTATTTCCTAATCACTTTTTTTTGTTGTTGTTGCTTTCTGTTTTTATATACTTACTTTAACGGTATAGGAAAATGAAATCGTTTATTTGTTGTGTCAGGTAAACAGTAAACTGTCTTAAATCGCAGTGATTTCTACCACAGTGTTTTATTGAGCGGAAATTAATTTACTTATGAGTCTGAAAGCGATATTATGCACAATATAGAAATAGATGGTGATGGTGTCCTTCTTCTTATTTTTCTTCGTCTTCGTCTTAGCGCTGAAAGGTTAGCATTTACATCTTAGCTGTCCATTCGTTTCAATTTAAATTTCCCTTTTCGTTTTGTCTTTTATTCTTTTTTCTATTTTATGTCTTTTTAATTGATGATATTCATTAAGAGTGACTTTGAGCAGAGGAGAGGAAGACAGGTTATATCTATGCTGATATTTGTTTATGGAGTTTATTTTAAAATAAATTGCACACAAAGTTAGGGTGAAAAAGTGAATAAGGGTGGCCTCTTCGTCAAAACAGACATTTTCATTATAACTAATATCAACATTGCCAGCTAGTTGGTACGCCTTTGTTAAGAATGGTTTGTGGGCGTTTCTTGATTGGGTTTATCTTCAGGTAGAGATAATAATAATTGTACATAAATTTGCTCCTAGAAAATATCAATATTAATTCATACTTAAAAAAATAAATTTTGGTGGAATGTGACTTGCATTGATAACATCCCATTTGTTGTCCATACATGAAAGAGCCAATTTGGATTAGCGGAGTTATAAATTTCTAAAAATCCTAATTTTCAGTTGAACCATTACAAAATGAAAAAAGAGGCTGGAATGCGACCCCGATAACTTCCCATCCCGTCTGTCGATTTATCTTGCTTAAAAGTTTGTCTATATGTATCAATTTTTACCAAATTTGCGTACTATTTTTTGTAGATTTTATTTTTTTATAAAAAAACGGACTGTTGGATTTTTGTATCGAATGATATATGAATATCGATGTTCAAATGGTAGACATGTGCATTCAAGAGGACACAAGCGTTCACCCACCTCTGTCTATCAACTCCTACTCTCACCTCCTCGTGGTGAACATCGGGTGCCTAGTACCTCAACTGGAGATTGGGTTCTAACCCCAGTGGAAAGTTGTTGGGGGCAGCAAACGAGAGAGGGGGGGAGAGGTGTTTCTACTAAGGCACCTCTCCTTTACCAGACGGCAGCGGACGAATTCTCGAGATGGAATCAACGGTGGCGTCTACAGTTCCAGTAAGGCTGAACTACTTAGTGAACACCTTATAGGGCTTCTACGACTTATTCGGAGCCCAGGCCTATAAGGAGCGGTTTATCCGGCTCCCCGTCCTTGGAGTTATACTAAGGATCTGGCCCTCCAGGTTGGGGGGTTGTGCCGTCAGGGTGACTTCCTGACCACGTAAAAATTTTCTAGTTGCGAAGCACCAACAAGCCTCGGATACGGACGGATTTACTGTTGACAACCCAAGCAAACGAAATAAGGACAACGAACTTCGGATCTGTACGTGGAATGTTAGGTCCCTTAACAGACCACGTGCAGCCGAACAATTAGCGGAAGCCCTAAACTGCTGCAAGGCAGATATTACCGCCATCCAAGGAGTGCGATGGGATGGACCGGGCAAACGCAAACTAAAAGACTGCGATATATACTACGGCGACTGCTACCGAGAACAAAGGCAGCGTCTATTTGGGTGTGGATTTATTGTTGGAACTAGACTCAGGCAAAAAAAAGTTTCAACAGTGTGAGCGAGCGCATCACGACAATCCGCATCAAGGCTAAATTCGCCAACATAAGCCTAATATGCGCGCATGCCCCAACAGAGGAGAAAGATGAAGACACCAAAGACATATTCTTCGAGCTCTTGGACAAGACATATGAGCAATGCCCTGGCTATGACATTAAAATTGTCTTAGGAGATTTTAATGCCAAGCTAGGAAGAGAAGACATCTTTGGTGGCACAATCGGGAGATGCAGCCTGCACGACACCACCTCCGACAACGGATTCAGGCTGATCGATTTCGCTGCGGGGCGAGACGTTCTGGTAGCTAGTACGCAGTTCACACATCTCAATATCCACAAGGGGACATGGAAATCTCCTGATCAATCAACCGTCAACCAGATTGACCACATTGCGATAGACGCACGACACTTCTCCAGTATACAGGATATCCGAACATTCCGAGGGGCCAACATTGACTCGGACCACTACCTCGTTGTAGCCAAGGTACGGCTACGGATATCCCGGTCCAAGCCAAAACAAGGAAGTACTGTGAGAAGTTTCGACGTTAGACGGCTACAATCGCAAGAGACTGCCATGTCCTTTTCCGATCGAGTCTCTAGTAACCTCTTAAGGAGTCCTATGCTGCATGCATTAAGCATTGAAAACCAGTGGCAACATTGCCTTGCAGCCATCAGAGATGCCGCCTCTGAAGTGCTAGGTTTCACACGTCCACAACAGCGAAACCCCTGGTTTGACGACGAATGCCGGCAAGCGCACGCAGCGAAGCAAGAGGCATACAAAACGGCCCTGCACAGAAGGACCAGAGCAGCTCGCGAGCTCTACGAGCAGAGGAGGAGAGAGGAACACCGGCTTCTTAGATGGAAAAAAAGAGAGCACGAGAAGCGCGCGATCGAGGAGATAGAGGGATGTTACAACAGGAATGAGGTTCGTAAATTTTACCAAAAGGTAAAAAAGAACTCCCAAGGGTACCAGCCACGAACCGAAGCCTGTAAAGACGATCAGGGGAACATCGTAGTAGAACCGCAGTCTATGTTGAGAATATGGAAAGACCACTTCTCCAAATTATATAACGGCGATGACGAACCGAATCCCGCTGTAAGGGAGATAGAACCACTCAACTTAGGCGATGCAGATCAACAATTCCGCCTACCCGACCTAGACGAAGTGAAGATAGCTATATCTAAACTAAAGTCAAACAAAGCTGCTGGAGCTGACGGCAAAGCTGCCGAACTATTTAAAGCAGCAGGCGATGACTTGGTAGGGAGCATGCACCAACTCATCTGCAAAATATGGTCGGAAGAAAGCATGCCCGATGAGTGGAATCTCAGCATAGTTTGTCCGATACATAAAAAAGGAGACCCTTTAAATTGCGCCAACTACAGAGGGATCAGTCTCCTTAACATTGCATATAAGATCCTTTCTGCCGTACTATGTGAACGTCTGAAGCCGTTCGTCAACAACCTGATAGGTCCTTATCAGTGTGGCTTCAGACCAGGAAAGTCCACTATTGACCAAATATTCACACTACGGCAGATCTTGGAAAAAACCCAGGAGCTTCAAATCGATACCCACCATCTCTTTATCGATTTTAAAGCCGCGTATGACAGCATCCATAGGGAAGAGCTCTACAGAGCAATGTCTAGTTTTGGCATCCCTGTCAAACTTATCCGTTTGTGCAGAATGACGATGGAGAATGCACGCTGCTCCATCAAGGTCGGAAAAGATCTCACCGATGCATTTGATGTCAAAAAAGGTTTTAGACAAGGCGATGCACTGTCATGCGACTTCTTCAACATCGTTCTGGAAAGAATTGTGCAAAACTCAACCGTCAACACTAGAGGCACAATCTTCCAAAGGTCCATCCAATTACTCGGATACGCAGATGATATTGACATAATTGGAAGATCAAAGCGTGATGTCAGTTGAGCGTTTTTGAGCATTGCGACGGAAGCGAAGAAGATGGGTTTAGTGGTCAATGAGGGCAAGACCAAGTATATGCTGTCATCAAAAAAGGACATTGAACAACGACGTCTTGGACAAAACGTCACCATGGACAGCTATAACTTCGAGGTAGTTAAGGACTTTGTCTACCTAGGCACCGCTATAAACACAGGCAATGACACCAGCGCTGAAATCAAACGAAGAATAACTCTTGCAAATCGCTGCTTCTTTGGACTTAGAAGGCAATTGAGAAGTAAAGTCCTCTCTCGAGCATCTAAAATCACCATCTATAAGACACTCATCATCCCGGTTCTCATTTATGGCGCTGAGGCCTGGACCCTGTCAAAGAAAGATGAGAACGTCTTAGGATGCTTCGATAGAAAAATTCTTCGGGTGATTTTTGGTCCCGTACGGATAGATGGAGAATGGAGGAGAAGATATAACGACGAACTGTACGGGCTGTACAGCGACACTGACCTAGTTAGCAGAATAAAAGTCCAACGGCTTAGATGGCTGGGTCATGTAGAGCGAATGGGCATCAACGCTCCAGCCCGGAAGGTCTTCGAATCCAATCCCGAGGGACGGCGCAGTAGAGGAAGACCGCGACTCAGGTGGCGCACTCAGGTGGGTGAGGACCTCAACCAACTTGGCGTGCGAAACTGGAGACAGCTAGCTAGGGACCGAGCTGGCTGGAGACGCATGTTGGTTGAGGCCCAGGTCCGCCCCGGACTGTAGCGCCACCTTAAGTAAGTAAGTTAGATATATGAATATCGAAAACAATATTTTATGTGAAATAAAATAAGTTTGAAGCCAATATTTGTAATTTTTGAGAAGCTATTTGAGTCGAAAGTAAATTTCTACCAAGTTTTAGTATTGTTTTTTTGTAGGTTTTTAATTTTTGTAAAAAAAACTGTCAATTCAATTCGTCTAAAAATTTTATCGAATGTTGAAAACAATATTTCTTATAAGTTAAAATTAGTTAGAAGCCATTATCTCAAATTTTTGAAAAGATGTTTGAGTCGAAAATCAATTTTTACCAACTTTTATTATTTTTTTTAAAGGCTTTTTTTTTTTTTTAACTGTCAATTCGATTTTTCTCAACATTTTGCAGAATGTTCAAAACAATATTTCTTATAAGATAAAAAACTGTCAATTACATTTTATCAGATGTCAAAAACATTATTCTTCGTTGCACAAAATTGTTTTGGAGATGAAATCATATTTTGGTCGTAAAATGTTCGAGGTGACAAATTTTTTTTTTCAGTTTTTTTGATTTATAAAAAAAACCGTTAATTGGATTTTTTTTTCCAAAAATAAAATTGTTTTGTATCATGTTACAATATATATTATAAAATTTAATTCAAGTCTCTAGCGTCATTAGTTCATGAGATATTTAGGTTTTACAAAAATGTTCACCTTTTTTTTAAACTGCTATGGTAAAAAAACTACCCACGCAATTTTTTCTTGAGAGCCCTTTCTGCATCTTTCTGCCTTATTATCTGTATAACAAAATTTCTTTGACATCGATATCTCTTCTGGTTCTTGAGCTATGGAGGACGAAAAAAACATCGCGAACGTACAGACGTACGGACGTACGAACGTACGTACACACGCACGCACAGACATCTTTCTAAAAATCTTTTATTTCGACTCTAGGGACCTTGAAACGTCGAGAAATGTCAAAATTTTCAATTTGACAAGTCGGACCCATTACAATAACTTCCTATGGGAAGTTAATAACATCTATGATTAAGGTCATATTAAAATCAGCTAGTATTTAATAATTCGGTATTGAAACACGTACCACGAAATGACCTGACAGATTCTAATCAAATGGTATTCAATATTTAAGACGAACAAACAATTATTTTATACAAATGTTTAATAAAATATAGTTTTTGGAATAAAATTGGAATTTGAACTGTCAAACTAACAGTTAGCAAAAATATCGTTTGTCCATTTTATATTTCTATGATCTCAGAGATTTCTGAATTCTAAGAAATAAATTTAAATACAATTTCTCATACACATTTTTTACTTTTCCTAAAAAATCTGAGAACAGAGCTTTATGATTATACACTGCCGGTCATAAGGTTAGAAGCAGGCATTTTCGAGAAGTAAAGTCGATATTTCTCCCGTTACATGATGGATTATTAAGAATTCTCTATCGCACAATTCAAAAAGGATGAAAAGAAATGCAAAACTAATTTGATTGGTATTTCATTTTCCTGATTTGTCAATCCATCGTAGAAAATTCTCAGAAATTTAAGAAATATAAAATGGCCTTTAATATTTAAGCCGTTAACTATTTAGAAAATGGCTTTTTTGATTATTTTATAATTTGATTTCGGTTTTGCAACTATGTATATGGCAAGCATTGCATTAGAATTTGAGGTTTTAATAAAAAGTGACGTAATGTAGTTCGGCGCTTCCGTCCGTCTGCCTGTCTGTCCGTTACCCTACAGCCTTACCACTGGGACGATTGAGTTCAATATCGTAAATTAATATTTTGAATAGATCCGCTGAGTTTCATTTTTTGTAATACCTAAAATAAAAGTACAATTTTTTGGTAAAAAATCAAACATTTAAATGTTCTCAAAAACGGCGAGATAGATTTGAATGAAATTTTCTCTTAAATTTCAATCTTAACTTGGATTCTTTCAACATTAAAAATATATTTGTGTATTTCTCCAGAAGGGTGTCCCCATATTGAACTGATCTTGTTTTTTCTGAACAAGAACTTATATTCTCTTAATAATATTTCATGATCAAACGTTTTTTTTTTTTTCAAAATTCGATATCTCAAAAACGCTTTCACGCTTTCTTAACGAGATTCAAATGTAAAACAAGATCTGAATGCAAATATAAACTTATTAGCACTGCATACCAAAATTGTTTCTAACCAAATTTTTAAATTCGAAAAACGCTCCAATGTAATTAAGGTTTTTTGAGAAAATCTTTAGTAAGTATATTTTCAAATCTTACATATGAATATTATTTAACAATACAACATTTATTTAACAATACAACAATTGCAAGTACTTCCTATGATTTGTCAGAGAAGAAAGGTTTATGAGAGAAAGTCTCCGAAACATCTTATGGTATAGAAGTCTGTCTATCCTGTCAGTCTGTCTTTCTGCAACTACAAATCAAACCGTTGCTTGACTTCTTCCAGAAGGGTACTTTCCATGGAACCATTATTTTGTTTTTAATTTTTTTCCAGAACTAATGAACCGATTTCAATAACTTTTTATCTCCACCAGCTTTCATACTGTCTAAATAATATTTGATGGTAAAAATGTCATTGTTTTTTTTTTGATTATTAAAAAAAACATATTTTTTTAAAATTCGATATCTTGAAAATGGGTCATGATTTTTCCACGAAAATGAAACGAAAACGTATAAGCTCTAAATAATAATAATATTTTAAAACTAAAATTTTAAATATATAAAAAATGAATTTAAATAAAAAAACGCTCTAACGATTTTCAAAAAAAAAAATTAAAAAATTACGGTTTTTTGAGATTTGATTTTGGCATTTAAATTTTTGAAGACAAACTTTTCTTCCAGGTATATTTTTAACTTCCAATGGGAAGTTTTTGTAATTGGCCCGATTTGTCGAATTGAAGTTTTGACATTTCTCGACGTTTCAAGGTCCCTAGAGTCTAAATAAATTTTGTTTTAGAGAGATGTCTGTGCGTCGCGTCGCGTCGGTCTGTACGTACTTCCGTACATACGTACGTTCGGGGATCATTTTTTGTAGTCCATATCTCAACAACCAGTAGAGATATGGACTTCAAATAATGACAGAGAAAGATGCAGAAAGGACTCTCAAAAAATTGAGTAGGTGGTTTTTTTTACCACAGCAATTTAAAAAAAGTGAAAATTTTGATAAGCCCAAAATATCTGACTAAACAATAATGCTAGCGATTTGAATTAAATTTTATATTATACGTTGTGATGTGATAAGAGCTAATCAAATTTTAAAAATTCAACCTACGGTATTTTTTTAAATCAAAAAAACTGAACAAAAAAATTAATCTCACCTCGAATGTTTTCGAAGAATAACGTTTAATAAATATTAGGTTCAAACTAATTTAAACTTATAGAAAGTATTGTTTTCGACATTCAAATAAAATCTATAAAAAAAATACCCAAAATTGGTAATTATCGATTCTCGATATCTTATGAATAAATTAAGGTATTGACTTCAAAATGATTTCATTGTGTGCTAAATTTTCTGAGAAATATCCAATGTATATTTGTTTATATATAAAATAAAAATATTGAAGAAATGCTACTAAAATGGAAACATTTGCTTTAGTTAACGAAGAACAGATAGGAAATGGTTTTCGACTCAAGTGTTAGGAGAACAAGGAAAGATATTTATATATATTTTATTATTTATTTATTATCTTACACACAATATTGTTATGACTATTTTGTTAAAGTTTTAAGCAAAACAAATCGACATACAGCATGGAAAGTTATTAGCGTGGGTCGTATAACAGCCTCTTTTTAACTTCCCATAGGAAGTTATTGTAATGGGTCCGATTTGTCAAATTGAAAATTTTGACATTTCTCGACGTTTCAGGGAACTTGAAATAAAAGATTTTTAGAAAGATTTCTGCGCGTGCGTGTGTCCGTACGTCCGTACGTTCGCGACGTTTTTTCATCGTCCATAGCTCAAGAACCAGAAGAGATATCGACTTCAAATAAATTTTGTTATAAAGATAATAAGGCAGAAAGATGCATAAAGGGCTCTCAAGAACATTGCGTGGGTGTTTTTTTTTGGTTAACCCTAAATATCTCATGAACTAATGGCGCTAGAGTACCCGTGGCATGATGGTTAGTGCGTTGGACTGTCATGTGAGAGGTCTTGGGTTCAATCCCTGCCTGTACCACCTTAATTAAAAAAAAGAGTTTTCACGGGTACTGCCTCTTGCGAGGAATTGACAAATTCTCCAAGAGTAATTCTTGTCATGAAAAAGTGCTTTCTCAAATTAGCCGTTCGGATTCGGCATATAAACTGTAGGTCCCCTCCATCCCTGCAATTACTCGCACACAGGAATGGTTGAGAGTTGTAAGTCACTAGGTCCTGGTTCTCAACGGACTGTTGCGCCGCCCAATTTAATTTAATTAATGGCGCTAGAGACTTGAACTAAATTTTATATTATATATTGCAACGTTATACAAATTAAGTACATTTTTGGAAAAAAATCCAATTAACGGTTTTTTAATAAATCAAAAAAACTGAAACAAAAATTTGTCACCTCGAAAATTTTACGACTAAAATATAAATAAAAACCTAAAAAAAAACATTATTCAAAGTTGGTAAAAATTGAATTTCGACTCAAATATCTTTTCAAAAACTTGCGATTATGGCTTCAAACTTATTTTATCTTATTAGAAATATTATTTTCAACATTCGGAAAAATTATGAGAAAAATCGAATTGACAGTATTTTTACAAAAAATAAAAACCTAAACAAAAAAATTAATAAAACTTGGTGAAAATTGACTTTCGACACAAATATCTTTTCAAAAATTTGAGATATTGGCTTTAAACTACTTTTTTCTTCCAAAAAACATTGTTGTCAACATTCAGTAAAATTTGAAAAAAAATCGAATTGACAGTTTTTTTTACAAAAAATTAAAAACCTTAAAAAAAATTTAACAAAAGTTGGTAAAAATTGTTTTTCGACTCAAATATGTATCTTTCCAAAAATTTGAGATTATGGTTTGCAACTAATTTTTACTTATAAGAAATATTGTTTTCAACATTAGGATAAATTTTGAGAAAAATTTAATTGACAGTTTTTTTACAAAAAATAAATATCTAAATAAAAATTTATAAAAGTTGGTAACAATTGATTTTCGACTCGAATATCTTTTCAAAACTTTGAGATATTGGCTTTAAACTACTTTCATCTTTCAACATTCAGTAAAATTTTGAAAAAAAATCGAATTGACAGTTTTTTTCAAAAAATTAAAAACCTTAAGAAAACAACAATACTAAAACTTGGTAAAAATTTACTCTCGACTCAAATAGCTTTTCAAAAATTAAAAATATTGGCTTCAAACTTATTTTATTTCACAGAAAATATTATTTTTGATATTCAATAAAATAAAATCTACAAAAAATAGTAAGCAAATTTGGTAAAAATTGATACATATACACAAACTTTTAAGCAAGACAAATCGACAGACGGGATGGGAAGTTATCAGTGTGGGTCGCATCCCAGCCTCTTGTTTTTTTAATTTAAATAAAATTTTTAAACAGATACTTTATATAAAAGATCAAGTTCGTGCGACCCAGTCGCACATTTTATGTTGGTTCTGAACTTAGAGGAGGGCGTAGAAAAAAAATGGCTGAGTTTGTTTCTGTAGAAAGAGAATAGTTGGTTGGGCATTCGCGTATCCTTCGAATAATCTGATGGAAAATTTGAAGACAAAATAGTAAGTTAAAAATACTTTTTTTTTATTATTAAGATTCTGTTTGTAAAAATGTAATATAATTAAAATGGAGATTTTTCAAAAATTATTTTTACAGATGTATACTTTAAAATACCTGGAAAAGTCACTGCAATGGGTTTTATACTTTATTTTTCAAAATTATATGTTTGTTTTGAAATTAAATGAAATTAAAATTAACTTAAAAATATTTTGTTGCAACCAATTAAACTTTCGTATTCTATACAACATTAACAAAATTGTATATTATTATATTGTGTATTATATTATTTATGAGTTCTATAGGTCCTTAGAAACATTAACTATTACAAAGTCCAAGGATCAAAAAGAAGAATAGTCATTCTGTTGATTCTTAGCAAGGAAGTCCTTAATGTCATCCAATAAACGATAAATAAAATGTGTTGTTTATTTCTCCTTAAATGAATTGATCCTACATAAAAACTTAAAATAAAGTTTATGTGTCTGTTCAATATCTTAAATGGTTTCATGCAAAAAATGATATGTATTTTTTAACGACATTTTTGAAGGGTTGAGAATGCTTGACAACGTTTGCACACAAAGTGTTTTATTTTTTAAGACCATTTTGTTTGTGTTTTGGTGCTAAAAGTGAAAAGCGAAAAGCTAAAAGCGTTGAGACTATAATAACGAGGTCCACGTTTATTTAAAATACAAAGTTTACGGCAGCCATCAGGGAAGGACTTTGTGTATGTTGTCCTTGTTTGCTTCCATAACCAAGCCACCAGGAATAATCGCACTTTTATTGCAAGATAACCACACTCCTTTCCATTTTCCTCCCCGACATCACGACCACCCATCTTAATAGCGAATTATCTTTTTTTATATCATAACTTCTGAGGGAGAGGGGGAATTGTAAGTGTGGTGAAAGTAGATAAATTGTTATTTCATATTTTTATTTATTTTCTTTTTTCGAACAAACATGTTTTTCTGTTGTGCCCCATTGCCGCAGAAGTATCAAGGGATGGTTGTTCGCTTAGTAAAAATACGGTTGAGCTGAGATTGGTTTTATATCGATTTGATTTTTTGATTTTCCGTTCATTTTATTGAGCAACCATAAAAAATGTTATCTCTGATTGGCAATGATGTTCTTTTCTTTTCTGGTATTTTTTTCATACTCGTACACTCGATGAAAGAACGTGGTTTCCACTTTATTTGTGGTGTATTTATGAGTGTGTTTTTTTTATATGTTTAATTTGTTTGAAGTTTTTGCATTTTTGTTAAGTTAAAACATTTATTTAATAGTCTGTTGAGTTCTTATGCATTTTTTAACCCATATTAAAAAGTGGTCCCACAACTCCTCTTGTCTCATTGCTTCCGAATCTTCTTTCAGTCCTTGAAGCTGTTTGAGGCCTGTTATTTTTCTCAAAAAGTTGAAGCAGCAAGTTGACCGTCACGTCTTGCTCGGACGTAGTCTAATCTGGAGATCCAATCCTAAAAAATGTGTAGCCGTTTATCAGAAACAACGCGGCTAATGTTTTCTTCCAAGCGAATTCACATACCGTTGCGTTAAATCGCAAGTTCATTTAGACCAATCCATGAATCCTTAACGTGATACTATACTGTTACCAAACGCAGCTTTGTTAAAACCACAGCTCCTGTACATCATGGTTGTTCGATTGATGAACGGAAAGGTCAGTAATTATGGAGCTATCTATAGCGTTCACCATTGCATGTAGCGTTTTGACCAGACTCGTTTTTAAAGAAGTACGCATCAATTATTTCAGCAACACATAGACACCAAAAAGAAAATATACAACAAATTTGTATGGATGTAACAGTGTCTCAACAATTATTACACGGCACGATGACAATTGATCGCACTATTTTTAACTGCAAATTATGAGGTGTTAATCCATGCAATTCCAGGCAATTCTAGTGAATTTAACAATTTCGGGTGTAAGTTGAAAATTCTGAGTGGTCGCATTTAGATCATTGACATAATTATTTTTCGCCGATAATATTGCTCGTTCAAGCCAATAATGTTTATTGAACTATTGCGCTATATCTGGGAAAACAAGCTGAATAAGCTCCTGTGGGTAATGTGATGCATCAAGATGCCCATGGCGACTTTTTTGTTTCCAATGTTTAAGAACTGCTGCATCTTTTTGCAAAAATACTCGCAAGTTAGTTTTTGATTGGAGTTTTTATTTTTACATACCGCCCCAAATATGATGACTTTAGGCATGCGTTTAGTTCATCAGACCAGTCAACAAAATCAAGGCTTCCCAAAAATATAGTTTTAGTTGTCACGTAGATCTTTTAATGTTCTGTCCCGTGCCTACAGTGACATCTTATGGGTCATTATGCATTCATCCCACGATGTTACATCGGTGTCTTATTAAATTCCATGTTTAATGGTAATTTCAAGGCAGAAAATGCAGTTCGCCAGCAGCAGAGTCGCATCTACTCCAGATAAAGGTAACTCTAGAGCTACATCATTTCGCGATCTGATCCACACCAAAAGCAAAGAAATTAAGAAAGTTTTTATGGTTCCTCCACCAGGTCCACTGTTCACAGCTTCTATCAAAGAGTCGCGCGCAATTCTTTGTTGTTGATTTAATTATGGACCGTTTGTACGAACTGTTTCGGCTAATGATTTAACGTCGTACTCTTGTTATCTTTAATCATGATCAATTTCTGTAGTCATTTGTTGTTGTTTAAGTAGTGTTCGAAGTTTGATTTTTTTATTTTATTCCGAGAATTTTCATGTTTATTCATATTTGAACCCTTTTCTGGACTTCCACAAATTATTCGAAACCAAATTTAGCCAAATCGGTCCAGTTGTTCTCGAGTATTAGCGAGGGTAACTAACATTTTATAAAGGTGTTTTGAATAAGATGTTGAAATGGAATAAAACAAGCTGTGTGTGAGGTATTAACAAAATTTTTCTTTATTTGAAAGGCGCATGTATGACACTACAAGTGTGGAATGTGACATCATTCAAATGCCAGCCTCGACTTCTTAGGTAGCACGGATCAGAGTGGTCCAATTTTCAATGACTCTTCCTCATCAATGCTGTCGAACGTACTGCAAAAGCAATATTTGTATTGCTTTAGCTTGGTACGTACTGCCGTACTGCACACTTTTTTTTTGTACTGCATTTTCATTTTTGTATTGCCATTTCAAATTCATTGTTCATAAAACTAAATATGAAAAAAAAGTTTGGAGATGGCATCACTTTAAATATTTTCCATGAAAGTGCACTTCCAAGTTCCACTATTTTGTCGAACTTTGTCAAAAACGAATTTATCGATGACGCTTCTCTGAACTCAATAGATTTTTGCAATAAATATTGCTTTTAAGACTCAAAAGAAATCTACCTTGGCGCACAAGCTAACATTTTAGTTTGCTCTGGTGAGCAAAATATAAAAAAAAGTGGAGAGATTACTACATCGAATTATGCACTCAAATAAGAAAAAGAATTAAGTTATAAGAAAAAGTTTTAGAAGCCGTGCCAAAAATTGATCCAAAAAAATAAATCCCCAAGCCTTACCCCGCTTATACAATTGTTTCCAAATTTAATTCAAGAAGAACTTGTCAATGACCTTGATGATAAATGGAGGGCTCTTTTACATCAAAGTATGATAAGTGTAGATTTTTAATTTAATTTAATTTAATTTTAAAAACGCATTAAATGCTCCAATGTTTCACCTTTTAAAAACATTTGTTGCGTCCATTTTATACTTTCCGCATAGCAGTGCAAGTGCAGAGCGCATCTTTTCGCAAGTAGCTTTGATAAAAGATAAAAAAAACTCTTTACTGACATCCACAGTCAATTCAGATTTAATGGCCAAGGAATTAATAAGGCATAGCTGCGCTATGTAAAATTCAATAAACATTGTTTTCCATCCAAGTTATATGAATTTAAAATATAATTTTGTGTTGAGTCTTTATACAAAAATATTGTCGTGCTAAAATTACATATTAAATGTGTTTAAAAATTCACAAATATGAATTGAAATTAACTGCGATATTTTTTTTTTATTTGTATTCATTTATTTTTGTATAATAGTTATATAGCTATAATATATATTTATTTTTATTATAAAAATGTTCCTATTTTATTAAAAGTGAAATTAATAAAAATATTAATGTTAAAATAAGACTAAGCAATTGAACTAAAGGGCTTATAGATATATGAGCCGTTTATTTTGAAAGTGGCATAAGTCACTTTTTTTTAAGTCGAGATATTTAAGATATTTGTTATACCGTTAATTACCAATACTTCTCTCGAAGAAATCTCAATAGTTCTCAACTTATTTAGTGCAAATTTTTTTAAAATGAAAAGATACCGTTCAATAGTATTTAGTGTTGTCATTAACTCGATTTTTTTTGAAAAAGTGACTTATGCCACTTTCAAAATAAACGGCTCATATAAAGTAGATATGTATCTAAGTTTAGTTTTTGTTATAAAGAAAAATAAAAATAAATATGAATTAAAAAAAAAATATGCGTATTGCTTTTGTGCAAAAATTATGCAAAATTTTTTGGAATGTACTGCTTTGGACTTTTCCAAAACGACAGCACTGTTCCTCATAGATCCGGCTGAATTTGAGCGATGTTATGTTCACCTATAGGGCATCGGTCGATGGTAGTTTATTTGCATAGACCTGCGACTTTAAGAAATCAAACAGGAAAAAGTCTAGCGGGGTCGAATCGTATGACCTTGGTGGCCAATTCACATCACCCCTGCAAGAGATAACACGAAGCGCCGCCGTTCTGCTGAAACCACATGTCGTCTAGGTCCATATGGTTCAATTTTGGCCATAAGAATTTAGTTATCATCTTTATGTTGCGCCTGCTGTTGACGGTGACCGCTTCACCAACGTCGTTTTTAAAAAGTCTGATCAATAACGCCGCCCCGCCGCCGGCCGGCTCAAAATCCACACAAGTCCTGAAGCAAAATTCGCCAAGTTGAAATCTGCGAAGGGCCGAGTTCTTGTGCATGGCGAGGAATAGACTGCCTCGGATTATGCTGTACACTTTGACGGACCGCGACGATGTTCTCGTCTGATCTTGCATTTCTTGAAGGTACGAGTGTTGGCTGATTGTTTACTGAACCGGTCGTCTCAAATTTGGCCACCAACCGTTGAAGAGACGACTGTGAAGGGCCACCACGTCTGCCGTAAAATGGGCACAATGCGCGCAACGTTTGCGTTAACGAACACTCATTTTGATAATAAAGTTTTATCATTTGAACGTGCTGTTCAATCGTGTAACTTGCCATGATGATTTGGCATAAAGAACTGAATAATAAACAAAAAATTTGACAGATGTCACCAAAACGAAATGGCCGCCACGGGGCACCAACATCTATACCCGCGCCAATTAAAAAAACCCTTTATAATATAGATTACAAAAACAATGGACGTCTAATTTTTGCTCAATTTTTATTTGAAATATTCTACTTTAAGATCTCGTTTTAAATTTTTTAAATTTTCGAACTTTTGCCTACAAATTATGCTTTTTTTTTTAATATTGTACAATACTCAAAGAATTTTCCATTTTTACTAACCCTTTACTGGCAAAAAGTGTAAAATTACTGTAAAAACATATATAAATATTATGGTATGTATATATTCATTATACATGGAACATTATTATTCTAAATTTGGATATCTTAAATCTTATATGTTGCTTTGAAATTTGTTTATTTTGTATTTGAGATTATTACAATGATATTCGAAAGTTTACTGACAGAGTCAATTAGTCAAAAGATTTATTGGAAACTTGAGAAATTCTTTTCAAACTTAGTGAATTCCGTTTATGCTCTATAAATCAATATTAGGGTGGTTCTTAAATGTTTTCATAATACATAGAAATGTATGCTCCCCTCTAAATCGGATTTTAAGGAGAAACCTAAGGTTCTATTATTTTAATTTTTCGTCGAATCAAGTTAAATATAGAATTGACTTTTCAACAGGGTGAAAGGGTTAGAAAATCAGGGTTTATAAAAATATTAAATTGTATTCATTTGCAGGAGGTGAAGACGGTAAATATATCTTGTTTTGTTAAGAACCACCCTAATCTACATAGCTTTACCTATACTCAACTCATACACATTTATATCCACCTATGAATATGTAATTTAACTATGTATTTCCTTGTTAAATTTTATCAGGTGTACCAAAACAATGCTGCACGCATACGCTACGCACATTATTTAAATTTACAAATTTATGCACCCGAAATCTGACAAAACAAAACTTTGTGTACGAGAGTATCTTTACCATCCTCATATAGAAAATATATATGTATATACACATTACATAGGTACATATAAAGTATTCAATCTTTTGAAAAATCTGTTATAATGAATAAACCGACACATATATACCCTACTGACCCAAGGTATATTTCAATAACAACACACAGGATTCACTGCCACACTGCCGGTGCCGGATATTCCTTTCCTACCTATAAGTTGAAACGTTGAACGTTGAACGTTTGGACGTTGTTGGTTATGGGATATAAAGAAAACATCTTCAGATTCCATTCAAAATTAAATGTAAAACTTTTCCCTTAATTTGAGTTCTAGCCTGGGTATTATCTCAGAATATCCAAGCCACATTAAACTCTGTTCGGTTGGTTTGAGGTATGCTGTGTGGCTCTGAATACGGTATACGGTATAAAGTATAACTACCATCTCGCTGTACATCTTTAATAAGTCATCTAGGACACATTCACATAAATTTCCTTGGCAAAGGATCAAATTGTGGAAAATCTTGTTTTGACCTCCGGAATGCAAAATATTATGCAAAATTCGGAAATTGCATTGTCCACATGTGTTGACTATAAGGACTCTAGTCTATACTACAATACCACTATACCCACCGACTGACTGGACTATGGTCACTGGTCACCGGTCAGCAAGTACTCGTATAGTGCTTCCTTTGCCAATAGCTTGGAATGCGTGTTTTTCTGTTTTTGTGAATGTATGGTATGTGCATTGTGCATGTGTTTATTATAGATATATAGAAGAAAACAACTGCAGATCACGTGGGAAAGTATTTCTTAACTTGACTAACAAAAGCCAAAAGCCCCAAGGGGCAAGTGTATATTCTTGCAGCTTGGATTGACGTCGTCCTCGTTCAACCCACCGCTTAATCATTCGGAGGAGTCAAGTCAGACAAACTTGTATACAACTTCCCCACTATGGTATATACTGAACCGCTCATCATGTACCAACCCTGCTACCAAATGATGACCACTGGCCAAAGAGCCTTGCCGAATGTTATTGCAACCAGGATGTATCTTGACATTTTGGATATCCTTCTATTAGCATATAAATAGGCAGCACTATGGCAGCGTGGTGGCAGGAAAATATTATTCAACTCGTATTCTCGGCATCCATCGGTTGTTGAATACAGAGATAGCCAGAAGCATCAAGGCACCTAAATATACTCTATACTTTGGGTGACATTGACGATGTCATGAGATGGATCCTTAAACGGGACTTCATTTTAGTGTTGTTGCGCTGTAAAGGTATATGAGCTCTGTCCATCTCTGACGACGACGACGATGATGATGACAATGTCCTTCGTTGTCATTTTATGTGCTATTCGACACGAGGAAATGATAATGTGAATAAGTTCAACGAACAGGAATAAAATAGTTTAAAAAAATAAACATACTGGTCATATGTCGAATGAAAAAGCTCGTATCTTTCAAGAGTCAGTGATTCCGTATTTTTAAATAAAGAAAGATATGTTTGAATTGTTAGGTTTTTACACCGTGTTGTCCAATAACAGATTATAAATAAGGTAATTTATAATATCTCATTTTTTCTATCTGAAGTTCAGTTTCTGAGCCATGAGTTAGTTAAATCTACAAACACATCAAGCGTTTGAAAAAAGTGTAACATAATTCATGATGCGGGAACGTTTAATAAACTTAAGGAATAAAATCATCTGTTGAGTTAATTCAGCGTTTTACAAGTTGTGATAAACTTAATGTTACAAATATTTTAGCGGTAGTATATGATATTTTTTCGATAAAAATAATATTTAAACTGACTTTTAGGTAGATTCTGAATGAACCTGAACATGTGTAAGTAAAGGATCTTTCATTAAGAGCATCATTCCTATAAATTTAAATAAAACAAACCTTATGGTTCCGAAAATCCCACAGGAAAAGCCTGACAAATTCAAATCGCCCAAGCTTATGGTGAGTGTATTGGTATTGGTATCCATTTCCGCATTAAATTCAATAATTCAAGCCAAAAGAAAGTGGATACCATTGGCTTCTATCGCTCGCCGTTGCTAATTTTAATCTGGCCATACCGTCTTCGTGTCATTCTCAAAGATATATGAATTGAAATCAACACCAAATTGTAACTTCTTCGGATGCATTTGAAGTCCTTCAATCTTGATTGATAACATCCCAAATTTGACAATTTTGGTTTTTGACATACCAATTTGATAAATTGCTGAAGATAATTTTGCAATTCCATTTAGAGAATATTCGTTCTTTCGTTTTCAAGGGTCTGCTCCTGAATCAGTTAAATTTTTCATGAGTGCAGTCTTCGAGATCTGGTCTGCGAATGTTGTTCGGGTTAGCATTCCGAATCGATGGCCTCTAAGTCTCCTGCAAAATCTCACAGATAGTACAAAATGTGTTCAGCAGATCTAAAATGTTGTTGAATTTAAGGAGTTGTTTGATATAGTTTACTGAACCGGTGTAGTGAAATTTATCTACCACTTCCACCATTTTTCTTCTGATTTGCAATTAAGTTATTGGAACTTATCTAGGAATTCGCCTTTCACGAAGTTCAGCTACGTGTTGCAAGTACTTTTCCCTTGAAAGTTCCTGCTTTTTCAGCAGTTAATTGCACCAAGTCGAAAGTTAATTGAGGACCGTTTTCGGAAAATTCAACAAGTCCATTTTGCAAATTTTTCAGGAGAAGGTTTTTTGTGTGTGAATCAAAAATAAAGAAATTATTGAAAATGCAAAAACGCATTTACCCTTAAAGGTAACTTTGTCACAGTAAACCGGAAGAATCACAATAATGAAGTATCAAACTTACCAAATATTGAGTGATAAAAATCAACAGTTTTTTCAAAATAAAACAAGTACACACTTGTTGCGTTTTGAAAAAGCTTTTATTAATTTCTTTTTTACAAAACAAAAAAACTGAAATAATAGAAATGTTTTATTTTTAGACGCAGTTTTCTTGCTCATCGTAAAACTTTTCCTGGTCTTCAATGGAGTCACCAGCGACTCCAGAAAGAATATCGCGATAAAATTCTTGGGCTTCATCCGGTATGACGAAAAACTGCATAAGTTTCTTCACGTCTATCTTTTTTTCCGACACTTTATTCGCCTTTGGGACAATATCGAGATGGCAGCATTCATCATACACAGAAGAAATGTTTCTTTTAAGTGGCTCGACAATGATCGGTAGGCCAATATAAGTGTTACTCACGCCAATAAATACTTTTTTGTTGTCCTCTTTATTGTAAGTGATAACTCTAGAGGAACTTATTTTAAAAGGCAGCTTCGTCTTGAAAAGTTGCTTTGATACTTTTTTAAAATCGAAAACTTTCCAGTGCACACCTATTTGACGTAAATTTCCGTGCTTTTGGAGTATTTCGAAGTACTCATTCGGCGAAACAATATTTTCCTTTTTACGGTAACATTTTTCTATGCGTCCAAATACCCGATCCGGTGGCATATAACTATGACCTCTTATAAGAAAATAATGCTTTATGTCTGAAAAAATGGTACTTTTTTCCAAAAAATACATTAAGGCTGTCATCATTATGGTCTTCTTGTTTTTTGAAGCGCAAGAATCAGAAAAAAGGCGCAGTTTCGATGGCACTTCTGCGGTACCGTTTTCGGCAGCTGATTGCTTTAGATCATTTTCCAAATTTTTCAAAAAATTAATTACAATGGATGCGACTTCGTTGGCACCACGAGGGCCATCTGTTTGGAGCCAGGTGTAAAATGTTATGTTTTCCTTAGATTGCTTTGGCTTGTGGTTTACTATACCCATATTGTATAGCCAAACCTGACGCGAATAAAAAACCGGATTTCCAAATCCAAGATTGAAATTGGAGTAGAAGATTTTTTGTTTTTCGCAAGCGAACATTTTGGTCTTCCATTTTGTTCCTGGCACTCAACAAACATATCAAACATTTTCTTTATGTTAAGTTCCGGTGGAAGATAACTTCTTTTAGTTTTATTGCGGGAATAGTGACTTTCACGACAATAGAAAGAAGAAATATGCTTCCGAACTGCTTCGGAGACCTCTCCATCGGTGGTTGTGGATCTATCTCCCCATATAAGCCCCAGTAACATTTTTGAAAAGCTGGGCACAAACATGAATCCGCTTATTAGCCCTATTCCTTATAAAATATTTTACTGCTGTAGCATGAGGTTTTATAGCTATCTCCTTATTTGTCCGCTTGCTTATAGGGTAACTTATTTGCATGTATTTTAAAAGGAACTTGTCTTGGTAAACTTTTGATGAACAACTTTTAAGATGATGTGAAAATACTAACAAAAATAAAACAATATATTAACACTGCATGGATTTCTAAAAAAGCAAATTTACGACTTAGGTAATCAAAAGACAAAATTGAAGATTTACATACTCTTTTTTGTATTTTGTTATTTTTTAAATGAACGCAATCAAACTTAGCAACATACACTTGCAATGAGTTTTTACACGGTTCTTTTTTTTGGCTTTCTATTTATCCTGGAAAGTGGTTCGGAAAGTTGCTTGTAGTAATATACATGAAAATTCTAAACTTGTTTTTTTTTAATTTTTTAAAAATAAAGTAAAATTGACGAATTAAACACACATACAATTGCACCAAACTATTCTATTCTAATAAGTTCATTTTTGTGCTAAAACAATACCTGGCCCTTTCATAGAAGACACATAAAAAAACCTAGCACAGATGACATGAAGGATCCTCGATGTTAATTTGTATTTACCTGGGAAAATAGACGAGATATTGCCACTATGCCATCACTATTGCTTACGTTGGAGCTGTTCTCGTTGACAGACATTCACAGATACAGTTTGTCCTGACGTTTTTGCAAAAGCAAAAGTGCGTTCGTTGATTTCGGTATTATAATTGAAGGCTTGCCATCGCCACTGTTCCACTTTTCTCTAACACGTGGTGTCCTCCTTTGTCAGTTTGTTTGTATGTATGTTATCTAAACTCTGAATATAGATTCAGAAATAGAAAAAGAAGACACAAGCCAGCGGTAAGCTATCAGAAATTAGAATCTGTCGGATGATGGCCTAAGAGTTGCCTCTGAAGCATGAAATTGCCACAGCATCAGTGATGGCGAGAATAAGAACCCTTGCTCAAACCTCAACAGAGTCTCCAACATCCCATCCACCCCCTAGTATGTTGGTTGTGTTGAAGAGATCATTCATTTTGATGTGCTGTTGGGACTCATTTTTCGGTCCTTCAGTGTACGACTCGAATATCCTTAAAATGAGAACATTTAATCATGACCGACAGGGGCGACAGGACAGCACAGGATACTGTGTTTCATGTTTCGTCTATGACAATTTTGTGTTTTCTGTTGATGGTGGCCAAGAGGACAGTGACTGTTTTTGTTGCTGTTGATTTTAAGTCAATTATATGCGTCTTTGTATACATTATACTTTTAGTGTTCCTTAATTGCAACCTTGGTCAGTTTTCTCTTGGAAGTTGATGGAAATACTGTCGAAGGGGAAGCAATTTT
Source organism: Eupeodes latifasciatus (assembly GCA_920104205.1). NCBI lineage: Eukaryota > Metazoa > Arthropoda > Insecta > Diptera > Syrphidae > Eupeodes > Eupeodes latifasciatus. Next base: position 84,246,136 of record OV049926.1, on the reverse strand, counting down.
AAAAGTAAATTAAGTCTTGTGGTGGTGGTTTTGGTGTTGGTACCGATTCTGGTACCGGCAGGCAGTAGTATAGTGCGGTGTTAGGTAAGGTATATAAAGCTATATGTATATGATTAAGATGTTAATTAGAGGAAGACCGAAAGCTTCTGATTTGGAAAATTTCATTTACATTTTTGGTTAAATTTATGAGGCACGCATTGATAGAAATGAGAGAAACGAGTCTTTGACAAAATAATTGGACCTACCAAGGACGACGAATGTGCTAACGAACGTCGTTATCGTCATCGCCGTTCCTCGTCCTCGTCATCGTCTTCATCTTCTTCGTATTCGTCGTCATTGTTTGACGCTTGCTGTTCGGTTTTCGTCGATGACAGTGACAGAATATGCCTTAACTTAATTTATGGTGGTTTTCTTTTGGGTATATTATGTTCTGATGTCAACTTTGAGTTTGGTAATTAATTTTTGATGAAATGCTTTGCATTTATAAATACCTTTATGTACAATAGCTATATCTAAATATACATACTTCGTAGAGGCTCTAAACTCTAAAGGTATAGGAAGGTATACCTGAGAGTATTATACAAATTAATTGTGTTCAATCAATTTCATTGAAATTATAACAATCAATTTAATTTTTATTCAAAATGCCTAAAATTTCAATGGAAAATGTATACTTTTACTTCCTTCGTTTTGTTTATGAAACAATGAAATAAATTAAGCAAGAAATCTTATGATTTCATTTATTAACTTCCCATAGGAAGTTATTGTAATGGGTCCGATTTGACAAATTGAAAATTTTGACATTTCTCGACGTTTCAAGGCCCCTAGAGTCGAAATAAAAGATTTTTAGAAAGATGTCTGTGCGTGCGTGTGTACGTACGTCCATACGTCCGTACGTCCGTACGTTCGCGACGTTTTTTTCGTCGTCCATAGCTCAAGAACCAGAAGAGATATCGACTTCAAATAAATTTTGTTATATAGATAATAAGGCAGAAAGATGCAGAAAGGGCTCTCAAGAAAATTGCGTGGGTGGTTTTTTTACCATAGCAGTTTAAAAAAAAGGTGAAAATTTTGGTTAACCCTAAATATCTCATGAACCAATGACGCTAGAGACTTGAATTAAATTTTGTATTATATATTGTAACGTGATACAAAACAATTATATTTTTGGAAAAAAATTCAATTAACGGTTTTTTTTATAAATCAAAAAAACTGAAAAAAAAAATTTGTCACTTCGAAAATTTTACGACTAAAATATGATTTCGTCTCCAAAACAATTTTGTGCAACGAAGAATAATGTTTTTGACATCTGATAAAATTTTGAGAAAAATCGAATTGACATTAACGAGAATTTGATGAACATAGAAGAAAGTCCAATAAACTCTAATTTATTTGCTCTTGCTAAATAATTTGTATGTGTTATATATGTGCATGTAATAATCTCAATGTTACTCTCTGACTTTAAAAATTTTGTTATTGCTTTAATTGTATTACAACTATAAGCTTTTCAGTTGTTCACGCGTATTACGCTGATGATGGTAGGCCAATTGCCTTCCGAAATGCATTCGGTATTTAGAAAAAATAAACAAATGACAACTAAATTAAATTTCGTTTGTGTTTTTGTTTAAAATTTTTTTCTTCAATCATTTTTGCGGTCAATAAGGAAGAGACTTCTACAATTCTAACATAATCGAGACCACAAATTTTGTTCTCTTTAACAGATTAACTTGTTAAAATTTTTGTTCTCTTTAACAGATTAACTTGTTAAAATTTTTGTTATTCGAATTGACAGTTTTTTTACAAAAAATAATAACCTAAAAAAAAAAATAAAAAAAAGTTGGTAAAAATTGAGTTTTGACTCAAATATCTTTTCAAAACTTTGAGATATTGGCTTTAAACTACTTTTATCTTTCAAAAAATATTGTTGTCAACATTCAATAAAATTTTGAAAAAAATAGAATTGACAGTTCTTTTACAAAAAATTAAAAACCGAAAAAAAAATTAACAAAAGTTGGTAAAAATTGATTTTCGACTTAAATATCTTTTCAAAAATTTGAGATTATGGCTTCTATCTAATTTTAACTTATAAGAAATATTGTTTTCAACAGTAGGAAAAATTTTGAGAAAAATCGAATTGACAGTTTTTTTACAAAAAATAATAACCTAAAAAAAATAAAAAAAAAGTTGGTAAAAATTGAGTTTTGACTCAAATATCTTTTCAAGACTTTGAGATATTGGCTTTAAACTACTTTTATCTTTCAAAAAATATTGTTTTCAACATTCAGTAATATTTTGAAAAAAATAGAATTGACAATTTTTTTACAAAAAAATAAAAACCGAAAAAAAAATTTAACAAAAGTTGGTAAAAATTGATTTTCGACTTAAATATCTTTTCAAAAATTTGAGATTATGGCTTCTTACTAATTTTAACTTATAAGAAATATTGTTTTCAACATTAGGACAAATTTTGAGAAAAATCGAATTGACAGTTTTTTTACAAAAAATAAAAACCTAAACAAAAAAATTAATAAAAGTTGGTAAAAATTGATTTTCGGCTCAAATAGCTTTTCAAAAATTAAAAATATTGGCTTCAAACTTATTTTATTTCACAGAAAATATTGTTTTTTATATTCAATAATTTTTTTATAAAAATCCAACAGTCCGTTTTTTCATAAAAAAAAATAAAATCTACTAAAAATAGAACGCAAATTTGGTAAGAATTGATACATTTAGACAAACTTTTAAGCAAGACAAATCGATAGACGGGATGGGAAGTTATCAGTGTGGGTCGCATCCCAGCCTCTTTTTTTTTATTTGCTTCCTTAAAATATTGGAATATGGGAAATATCGTCTATGACCTATGTATGTACTGTACAAATATTTTGCATATAATAAAATAAGTTTGATTTCAAAATATGTTTTTGTTACCGAGATTTTTAGTCGAACAACAATTTTTACGATTTTTCTTATGTAATAAAATACAAATTAAATTTTTCTTAGACATTAACGATAACAACAAAATTTCGCAATGATTTGAATTATTTTAAAATTAATACCTTAATTTAATCACAAGATATCAAGAGTCGGACATCAATTTTTACCAATTTTACAAAATCTATTTTTGTAAACGAGATTTTTAGTCGAAAAACAATTTTTACCAATTTTAGTAGCATTTCTTAAAAGTTTTTATTTCTTATATAAACAAATACAAATTGGATGAATGAAACTAATTTAAAGTCAATATCTTCTATTGTTCACGAGTTATCGAGAACCGAACATCAATTTTTTTATCAAATGTTCGTACTATTTTTTATACATTTTTTTTTTTATGAAAAAAATGACTGTTGGACTTTTATAAAAATTAAGTGAATGTTGAAAACAATACTTTCTGTGAGAAAGCCTAGTTTGAAGCCAATGTTTTTATTTTTTGAAAATATATTTGAGTCAAAATTGTGTAGGTACTAAGTTTTAGTATTGATTTTTTTAGGTTTTTATTTTTTGTAAAAAAAAACGCCAATTCGATTTTTCTCAAAATTTTACTGAATGTTGAAAACAGTATTTTTTATAAGAAAAAATTAGTTTAAAGCCATAAACTCAAATTTTTGAAAAGATATTTAAACCGAAAATCAATTTTTACCAAACTTTTTAAAATTTTTTTCAAGTTTTTTTTATATTTTGTAAAAAAAACTGTCAATTCGATTTTTCTCAAAACTCTACAGAATGTTAAAAACAATATTTATTATAAAAAAATTATTTGAAGCCAATATCTCAAATTTTTGAAAAGATATTTGAGTCGAAAATCATTTTTTACGAACTTTTAGTAATTTTTTTGTAGGTTTTTATTTTTTGTTAAAAAACTATCAATTGGTTTTTTTTTTTTTTAATGTTAATGAATGTTGAAACAATATTTCTTATATTCTTAGTAGTTCTGAAAACAAATAGTCAACATATGCTTTTCTTTTAAAGTAGGACTACCATAACCTTTTTTGCTAACAAAATTTGTTCTAAATTGCTAAATTAAAACCTAAATTAAAACAGGCATGTAAGAAACTCTGCGACTCTTTTGACCTGTTGCTAAGGATGACATTCTGCGTCGATATCAATTATGCAATTGTATAAATCAATTTATTTGAACCTTTGAGCATATCTTTCTCAGACGATATAATATTTGCACATAAATTGTTTTTAAATAATAACGAAATCAATATAATCTAATATAAGCAAACCGAAGTTAAAAAATTATTGAACTGTTTTTAAAAAATTTCCAGTACAACATTCTTAACAAAATTGTTTTCTGTTCTTCACTGAAAAATTAAAACTTTTCTGATAGAGGTTAAGACAACTCAGTCTTTTGTTATGAAGTTTTAGTGTCCCTAACGTAACAAAAAAACTAAAAACTATTTTTAATGAAGTTCTAGTTGTAGTTTTTGAAAAAGTAACGCACATGATAATGGCTAGAACTTAAAATGAAAAATTGTATATGACCAAGCATTAAAAAAAAAAAAAATATATTTATATACCTTTTAGTCGCTCCCAATCCAAACTACCACCACGTAAAGGAGTAACTAAATACATTAAACATTACCACGCAATTTATTTCAACTAAACAAGAGCCATAGAAGTTTTTATTTGGATTAAAGTTTCGACACATATTTTTCATTTTTCGTTCTTTTTAATTCCAATATAATGTTCACGGGGATCTGTTGTCGTAAACACTTAAGTTTACCTTAACATAAATGCAGTTTTCCTAAAATAAACTACTTTTTTTGGATAAAAAGCTTTCTCTAAAAAATAATTGTTTTAAAAATATTCTGTTGCTACTCACATTTAAAAAAGAAAGAACTTTTCCCTTCTTCTATGATTCTAGTTTTTTCTCCTGATAGTTTTAGTTGACTTCAAATAAGCAAGTGAGAAAAGGATGCTAATAAAGCAGGATATCATTTAAAGAGGATGGATATTTTCACTAGACAGACATCAGAGGATGCGTTAATTAAAATTTTACTCTATTTTTTGTTGTTATGTTCTTACAAACAGAAAGTTTGGACGATGCAACTTGTATAAGGAAACTTTTTTTTATATAAGGTCCCTGAAAGACAACTATTTCAAAAGAGAAAATAAACGAAAATCTCAACAGTTTTATAGTACTTGTTGTTTTTTTATATTGTTTTATTTTTTTTTTAATTGAAATTATCTACTTCGTGTATAAATGTTTTATTTTATCGAGTATTAAGCTTAATCAGAAAAACAAAGATAAAGAAGATGACACCATAAAAGAAACACAAAATAATGAGATGAAATAAAATGATGTCGAACGTAATTATTGCAAAAGTTTTCAACTCCCAGTTTTCATCAATGCTATCAAGTTGCCTTGATTTTTTATCGTGCCTTGTTCCTAATGGGAAAATCGCAAGATTTCTCAAGAAAAAAGTAGCCATTGTGTTCAAAAATCTCGAATTTCAGGTTTTCTTTTAAGATTTTAGAATCCTTCTAAAAGTGAACTCTTCGTCTGTTTGATAAAGCAGAACATAGAAAGTGAGAAGTATTAGATCGGCTATTCCAGGAAGTCCAATTTCATAAATAAGAATTAAATTTAATTCAACAATTTAAGACAAGATGTTTATTATATACAAGAAAATTTGATCGAATAGAAATAAAAAAGTGAAAAATATCGAACTTCAATATTTTTCGATATTAAAACTATGTATAAATATTAATATCACAAGTGTATTTATAGTATAGTATATATATATAAATAGTTAATTGTATGTGTACTAACACCCCTTCTTAATAAACACTTCTTAAGTAAAGTAAAGTCTTCATCGTTCTTAGTTAGACCAGCCAGGAGTCTGAATCTTGATTGTTTAATAATCTGTAATGGTTTTGTAAGAATGTCTGCAACCATTTCTTTAGTTGGACAATAAATGAATTTAAGCTATTTTGATTCTTTAATGTCACGAAGAAAGTAGGCTATATGTTTAGTTCGAGGATTTATCTTCTCTGAATCCAGTTGGAATATTGTAAAATCTTCTAAATCAACTTGTAAGTCTTGAAATAATGTTCTTAGCCAAATAAGTTCTTGAGTTGCTTCTGCTAAAGCGACAAGCTCTGCTTCAGTTTATAATAGTGCAATCAATCCTTACTTTTTACTTGCATAACTGATTGTAGCTTCTCTAAATTTAAATAAATATCCGCTTGTGGATTTTCGTTCTTTAACGTCTGTAGCCCAATCTGCATCGCCATATCCAACAAGTTTTGAATTTTAATTACATCCAACACAAAACTGTAGCTGTTGAGTTAATTTCAAGTATCTTAAAATGCGTTTAACTTTGTTCCAATCACGCTGAGTAGGACAGGATACTTTTCTGTTGAGAATTGAAATAGGTGCTGCTATGTCCGACCTTGTATTTCCTGATAAGTAAAGAAGTGAGCCAATAGCTTTTCGATAAATTTCATTGCCCTCTAAAAGCTCATCATCCGTTGTTGGTTTTTTTTTAAATATGGAGTATCCAAAGGTATTTTGGATGTCTTCGCATCTGACATATTGAAGGTACCAAGTCTTTTCTTTACATATGTATTTTTCTTGGTGCATATAATACTTTCCATTTCTCTTTTCAATTTGAATTCCAAGATACAACTTTAAATTTCCCATGTCAGTAATTTCAAAATGTTTTATAATTTCTGTAATTGTCTCCAAAATTAAGTTCTCTTCTTTTGAAATAACCAGGATGTCATCAACATTTTTTTTTCCGTGATAATTTTTTCAAAAGCCTATGATCGCACGTTTTACATTCAGAGATATGAAATATATTTTCTTACTACTGAAACATTATTTAACAAAAGAAAAAGAACAAATAATAAAGTTAATTTTTTAATAGAAGGAACACACGATTCAAAAACCTCCATATAGTTTAGAAAAAAAAAATGTTCAATTAATAAAATAATATGTATGTATACGCTAATAATACATACTTGTATACGTTAGTAGACATGATATTTAGAGTTTATAGCACGAAAGTACATATTGTTATTATTATTATATAATAACAATAACAACGTTATACTAGTTAAATAATAAATAAATAAATAATAACAAAATAGAAACAATAAATAACTTAAAGATAGTAATAAATACAATAAAGAAATACACAGCAAATAAACAATGTACATAATAGCATACAAAAAATAAATAACGTGAATGAAAATCAATACATATACGAATTAATAATTAAAGAAACAAAAAATGAATAAATAAATAAATGAATAAATAGATGAATAAATAAACTAATAGATATGTAAATAAACAAATAAATAAATGATACAAATAGATACAAAAAAAAAAATAAATAAATGAAACCAATTGCACATGTAACACAAATAGTAGAAAAATAAATAATATAGAAAGAGCAAAACGAAATAAGTTAATTGGTTGTTATCAAAGGTAAGTAAGCTGTTGTATGAGTGGATTTTCCTAAATCTCACAACTATTGTAAAAATTATTCGTTAGCTTGCAAATCCTATCGGAAATCAATTCGACATTCACTCTATTATGCAAATCAAGGGTGGAATGATGCCAGGGAAGATTTAACATCATCTTCAAAATCTTATTCTGTGAGATTTGTAGTTTTTTAATGTGAGATTTTGCTGCATTTTTCCACATACGGCACCCATATAGCATTATTGATTGGAAAATAAGTTTATGAATTAGTATTTTATTTTTGTTATGAGTAGATAGTGGTGATTTTCTGTTGATAAATGGATAAAGCATATTGATAGCAAGATCAATTTTCTTTAATGTGGTTTGAATATGCTCCCTATAGGTAGGATATCATGAACATAAACAAGTATATATATAATTTTGTCACCTTTGCCTTTTACATACAAACAACTATCAACTTTACCCCTACTGAATCCAAAGTTAATTAAGATCAAATTTATCTTTTGATTTCAACATCTCGCTGATTGTTTGAGACCATAATTAGATACTTCTCTTTAATTTACATACAAAATTTTCTTTTCGGCTTTGTAAAAATCCTTGGGGTTGTTTCAAATAAATTTCATTTTCTTCAAAATAGTAAATGCTTACATAACTGATATCTTATAACTGTTCTTCAAAATCAACATTGTTTTCATCTTCAACAATTTCTTCATATTCAATCTTATTAGTTGTTAAGTTGTCGTTTCCCTGGTTCTTGCTGGTAAAAAGATTAATTTCAAATGTAGTATCATCTTCATATTTTGTCAAATCGGGAAATTTTTCTTAAGCCGGCATTGATTTCTTCATTAAACTTTACATTTTTTTTTTTTTTTTTTTTTATTTATTTAATCCGTTAATTATCTAACGTTAATATAAGCTTATAGCTATTTACATAATTTTTAATTTAAAATTTTAATTAACATAGAAATAAATAAATACTATAACATATTAAAAAAGCTTTCTTTAAATTGTTTACTTTTAACATTGTCATTGACAGATGAAATTAAATTATAAAATTTATTGAAGACTGAAATCAATTGATTTAAAGGGCTATTCATACCATAGTTAGTTCTGCTAAAGATCGGACATAAAGGTATCTGTCTTCTTATGCTAGTTTGACTATAGCTAAAATTTAGACGATTAAGAGCTATTGCGGATATAATAGAACCATTAATTAATTTTAAAATAAAACAAAATTGGAGATAATGTCTATGTTGTGAAAGTGTAGGGAGGTTTATTAGCAAAAGTCTCTGAGAATAAGGAGGTGGTGTGAATATTTGGGAAAGCGGAAGAAAACGAAGACAAAAACGCATAAATCTTTTTTGGATACTTTCAAGTCTGTCTATATGGACTGAATAGTATGGTGCCCATATAACACAGCCGTATTCAAGTATTGGCCTGACAAATGATACATAAAGAAGTTGACGTAGGGGTCACGAAAATCACGAGAAAAACGTTTAATAAAACCTAGAATCTTGTTAGCTTTTTTAACTATAAAGTTATAATGGTCACAGAACGTTAATTTACTGTCAAGAATAACACCTAAATCAGAGAAAACGGAAAGCTTACAAAGAGAGGAAGAATCTAATAAATAGTTATAATCTATAATTGTTTTTTTGCGTGTAAAACACATAGTTTTACATTTGTCAATGTTCAATAAAAGTCGGTTTGTATTGCACCATTCCCTAAAACTATGAAGATCTTCTTGAAGCTGTGAGCAGTCATTAATTGAACTAATAGATTTGAAAATTTTAATGTCATCAGCGTATATTAAAACGGAAGAGTTTTTTATAACGGATGTTATGTCATTTATATATAAGATAAATAATAAAGGACCTAAATGGCTACCCTGTGGAACACCAGAGTTGACGTAAAATTGGTCGGAGAGTTCATTTCTGAATATAATGCTATAACTCCTGTTCTTAAGATAAGACGAGATCCACGTCAAGAATTTATCGTTAAACCCTAAGGCCTTTAAAGGATCGTCTCAATCTAAATAAAAAAGATTCCTCTAATAAAATAAACTTTATTTAATTAAAATACAAAATAATTTAATTTTCGCTGAAGGTGATTGAAGATGGCGACTGGCTTTGTCGAAGGGCGGAAATCAAGTAGTAGTTAGTGAATGACAATGACAAGTAGAAAGCACATTGACGATGACAGCAAGTCTTCGATGAATTCTGTCACTCAATCAGCGTTGCCAAACTATCTGTTCGCTGTGTTGTTCATTGTCCGCTGTTCGCTGGTCAGTTCTGTTCGCTGTTCGCTGGTCAGTTCGCCACAGTACTCCCCTTCCAGTGCTAGTGATATGCTGAACTAGGGCTCACGAAATCTAACAACACGTCCATATCGTGTCGTATATTTGTTGACTTGGTTTTTATCGGGTGTTATATCAGCAATTGGTTGTGTTGTTGGAGCGGCAACAGCATTCTCTTGAAGGGTGTGTGCAGGCTTAAGTCGGTCAATGGATACGTTGTTCTTCTTTCCGTTAATAACGATCTGGTAGAATTTATCATTCCTGCTAACGACAAGAAAAGGTCCGTCATATGTTGGAGCTAATGGTTTCTTAACAGCATCGTGTCGCACAAAAACATTTCTGCAATGAGCCAGATCATTCGGTATGAAAACATTTCTCGAACAATGATGACTTGCTTTCTCTGCTTTTATGTTGCTCATGGTTCTTCGAATTTGCTTCACGAAGTCGGGTGCGTTGATGTCTTCTTTCGATGAGCAGAAAAATTCACCTGGTAGCTTCAGCGTTGTTCCATATAATAATTCAGCTGTTGTTGCATTTAAGTTCTCCTTGAACGCGGTCCGTATTCCTAACAAAACTGATGGTAGAACGTCAGTCCAGTCATCGGTGTTGTGGCATTTAAAAGCAGCTTTGAGAATGCGGTGGTATCTCTCAATCATACCATTAGCCTCTGGATGGTACGCAATTGTACGTAGGTGGTTGATGCCAAGAAGTTTCATCAGCTGTTTAAAAAGTTCGCTCTCGAATTGGCGGCCTTGATCGGTGGTAATTCGCTGTGGAACGCCAAACCTGCTTATCCATCCTTCGTATAGAGCTCGTGCTACGCTTTCAGCAGTCATATCCCGGATTGGTATCGCCTCTAACCATCTTGAAAACCGATCCACACATGTAAGAAGGTAACGAAATTCACGTGAGGTTGGCAATGGCCCAACTATGTCGATGTTGAGGTGTTCAAAACGCTTATCAGTTGGTGGATAGGTTGCGATCGGTGTGCGAACATGCTTCCACACTTTGGACTTCTGACATGCGATACAATGCTTTGCCCATATTTGACAATCTTTTCGGATGGATGGCCAAACAAAACGTTCTGGGACCAGTTTCACAGTTGCTCGTATACCAGGATGAGCCAAGTTGTGCACGCTGTTGAATGCAGACCGTCGATATTGTTTTGTGACGAAGGGCCGAACGTTCTGCGTTGATACGTCACAGTACAAAACAAGCTTAGGATCTGTAAGAACAGGACACTTTTTAATAAGTAAGCAATTTGGCGTACCTTTTAAAAACTGCTGCAGCTCTTTGTCTTGTTCCTGGTCTATCGCTAACTTTTCAAAGTCTATGGTGTCTTGGGCAGAAATTTCAGAAATGCGTGAAAGTGTATCAGCAATAATATTTTCACTTCCAGCGATGTATCTTATGTCAGTGGTGAACTGTCCTATGAAGTCCAAGTGCCTGACTTGCCTGGGTGATGCTTTCGCAGGGTTTTGGTTGAAAGCGAAGGTCAAGGGCTTATGGTCCGTAAAAATACAAAAAATTCGACCTTCTAGCATAAAACGGAAATATTTTACGGACATATAAGCACCGAGCAGCTTTCTGTCGTAAACGCTGAACTTCGTTTGAGATGGAGTCAGCTTTTTGGAAAAAAATCCAAGAGGTTCCCATCTGCCATTGGAAAATTGTTGAAGAGCCCCTCCTAGAGCGACATCAGATGCATCTACCATCAAAGCGAGGGCTGCATTTGATTTCGGATGTGAAAGAAGAGTTGCTTCAGCGAGAGCTTTCTTGCACTTTTCGAAACTCTCCTCTGCTTCTGGAATCCATTTGATTAATGTCTTATCGTTTTTCTTGTTTCCTGGTGGAATGACTTTTTGAAGTACGGCTTGATTCTCGACAGCATTTTTCAGAAAGCGCCTGTAAAAATTAATAGAATTTAGAAATCGTCTTAGGTCACATACCTTTTCTGGCTTTGGATAGTCAAGGATGGATTGAACCTTGTGCTGTGGTGGCTTGATTCCGGCAGCATTGACTGTGTGGCCAAAGAACAATACTTCTTCTTGTGCAAAACGGCTTTTGTCCACGTTCAATACCAAACCATACTCACGTAAGCGTTCGAAAATTATGCGGAGATGTAATTGATGCTCTTCAATGTTGTTAGACGCCACAAGAATATCATCGATATATGGGAATGAAAATTCCAAACCTCTTAGCACGTTGTCTATGAAGCGCTGGAACGTTTGGGGGGCATTACGTAGTCCAGGTGGCATATAAAGAAACTCCCATAGACCAAATGACGTAATAACAGCTGTCTTCGGTATGTCATCAGGCTCTACCGGTACCTGATGGTAAGCCTTCTGTAAGTCCAATGTTGAGAAAATGGTTGCGTCTTCCAAAAAGTGGGTGAAGTCCTGCAAATGGCGTATAGGGTATCGATCCGGTATAGAGTTGGCGTTCAGTCGCCGATAATCCCCACAAGGTCTCCACTCTCCGTTTTGCTTGGAAACCATATGCAGTGGACTTGCCCAAGCACTTTTTGAAGGACGGCAAATTCCCTGTGCCATCAGGCTTTCGAACTCTCGTTAAGCTGCTTTCAATTTGTCCGGAGGCAGTCGTCTATATGTCGCATGAACTGGTGGTCCGGTTGTTGGGATGTGATGTGTAACACCGTGCTTCATTGTTCTCGCTGCTAAAGTAGGACGTGTTATATCTGTGAACTCCTTTAGAAGATCCTGGAATCGTATCTCTCGGTTGACATTGGTAAGCTTGGTCGATGGAGTGTTGATGAGGTATCCGATTGTAGATATGGACGTTTGCTGATCTATTACGCGACGTTGCTTAAGATCAACTAAAATTCCAAAATATTTCAGAAAATCCGCTCCCAAAATCGGTCGGTATACGTCGGCAATCACGAAATTCCATTTTAAAGGACGTCTTAATCCAAGGTCAAGAACGAGGGCTTTATTTCCGAAGGTTGAAATCGGAGTGTTATTTGCTGCGTATACTTTCGGTTCATCACTGTGTTTTAATTTTCTTTGCTGGTTTGTTGGCGGGATAGCGGAAATATCAGCTACCGTGTCGATGAGAAACGATAAATTGCTGTTCTTGTCTTTGACGAAAAGGCGACAGTTATGAGGGCCAGTGGTTGTCGCCAGGTGAGACTGGCCTATTAGTTTAACGAAGCCTTGAATGAGCATGGAGCTCTACAATTCCTAGCATTTGATCCGTGTTTACGATGGTACCAACACGAAGCTGCGCTGTCATTATTTGCCGACAGCTTTTTTCTGCTGCTGCTGCGGCTATGGTTGAAATAGTTTGTACGAGATCGGCTGCGAGATCGAGGTGAAATATATGATTTCAATTCAGTAACGGCACGTGTTAATTCTAGTATCTGATGTTCGATACCAGTACCGTTACCAACGGATGACGTCTGCTGATGTTGTTGCGGTTCTGTCCCGTTAACTCCAAAAACTTGCGGTACTTCGCTGAGCTCTGAAATTTTATCGGCTAATTCTGTTAATTTATTGAGGTCTTCGCTACTTACAGAAATGATTGAACGCATGTTTGCTGGCAGTCGTTGCAACCAAAGGGACTTAAGCAGCTCATCATCCATTTTGGAACCGGCTAAGTGTCGCATTTCTCGTAACAATTGTGATGACCTTCGATCTCCCAGCTCAATCTCCTGCAAAAGTTTTCGCAAACGCTGATGGTCTGAGTCAGTGAATCGTGAGATGAGCTTCTTTTTTAGGTTCTCGTACTTGTCCTCGTCTGGAGGATTCAGCAAAACGTCGCTCATTTGACTAAGAACACTGCTTTCTATCGCTGCAACAACGGTGTGATATTTTCTGCTATCCGAACAAACACGTGCCATGAAAAACTGCGACTCAACCTGAATAAACCACAGTTCAGGTTTTTCTTTCCAGAAAGGGGGAACTTTGATGGTCACACCGGCCATTTCAGAATTCGCTGGGGCTGGTGTATCAGCAGGAGGATCATCTGGCATTATAGAGGTTTTTAATTCTGCTTTGTTCGTGTTCATAAAAGAATACGAATTTGTATCGGCTTCTTTGGAGACGTCGGGGTCACCACTTTAAAGGATCGTCTCAATCTAAATAAAAAAGATTCCTCTAATAAAATAAACTTTATTTAATTAAAATACAAAATAATTTAATTTTCGCTGAAGGTGATTGAAGATGGCGACTGGCTTTGTCGAAGGGCGGAAATCAAGTAGTAGTTAGTGAATGACAATGACAAGTAGAAAGCACATTGACGATGACAGCAAGTCTTCGATGAATTCTGTCACTCAATCAGCGTTGCCAAACTATCTGTTCGCTGTGTTGTTCATTGTCCGCTGTTCGCTGGTCAGTTCTGTTCGCTGTTCGCTGGTCAGTTCGCCACAGTACTCCCCTTCCAGTGCTAGTGATATGCTGAACTAGGGCTCACGAAATCTAACAACACGTCCATATCGTGTCGTATATTTGTTGACTTGGTTTTTATCGGGTGTTATATCAGCAATTGGTTGTGTTGTTGGAGCGGCAACAGCATTCTCTTGAAGGGTGTGTGCAGGCTTAAGTCGGTCAATGGATACGTTGTTCTTCTTTCCGTTAATAACGATCTGGTAGAATTTATCATTCCTGCTAACGACAAGAAAAGGTCCGTCATATGTTGGAGCTAATGGTTTCTTAACAGCATCGTGTCGCACAAAAACATTTCTGCAATGAGCCAGATCATTCGGTATGAAAACATTTCTCGAACAATGATGACTTGCTTTCTCTGCTTTTATGTTGCTCATGGTTCTTCGAAGTTGCTTCACGAAGTCGGGTGCGTTGATGTCTTCTTTCGATGAGCAGAAAAATTCACCTGGTAGCTTCAGCGTTGTTCCATATAATAATTCAGCTGTTGTTGCATTTAAGTTCTCCTTGAACGCGGTCCGTATTCCTAACAAAACTGATGGTAGAACGTCAGTCCAGTCATCGGTGTTGTGGCATTTAAAAGCAGCTTTGAGAATGCGGTGGTATCTCTCAATCATACCATTAGCCTCTGGATGGTACGCAATTGTACGTAGGTGGTTGATGCCAAGAAGTTTCATCAGCTGTTTAAAAAGTTCGCTCTCGAATTGGCGGCCTTGATCGGTGGTAATTCGCTGTGGAACGCCAAACCTGCTTATCCATCCTTCGTATAGAGCTCGTGCTACGCTTTCAGCAGTCATATCCCGGATTGGTATCGCCTCTAACCATCTTGAAAACCGATCCACACATGTAAGAAGGTAACGAAATTCACGTGAGGTTGGCAATGGCCCAACTATGTCGATGTTGAGGTGTTCAAAACGCTTATCAGTTGGTGGATAGGTTGCGATCGGTGTGCGAACATGCTTCCACACTTTGGACTTCTGACATGCGATACAATGCTTTGCCCATATTTGACAATCTTTTCGGATGGATGGCCAAACAAAACGTTCTGTGACCAGTTTCACAGTTGCTCGTATACCAGGATGAGCCAAGTTGTGCACGCTGTTGAATGCAGACCGTCGATATTGTTTTGTGACGAAGGGCCGAACGTTCTGCGTTGATACGTCACAGTACAAAACAAGCTTAGGATCTGTAAGAACAGGACACTTTTTAATAAGTAAGCAATTTGGCGTACCTTTTAAAAACTGCTGCAGCTCTTTGTCTTGTTCCTGGTCTATCGCTAACTTTTCAAAGTCTATGGTGTCTTGGGCAGAAATTTCAGAAATGCGTGAAAGTGTATCAGCAATAATATTTTCACTTCCAGCGATGTATCTTATGTCAGTGGTGAACTGTCCTATGAAGTCCAAGTGCCTGACTTGCCTGGGTGATGCTTTCGCAGGGTTTTGGTTGAAAGCGAAGGTCAAGGGCTTATGGTCCGTAAAAATACAAAAAATTCGACCTTCTAGCATAAAACGGAAATATTTTACGGACATATAAGCACCGAGCAGCTCTCTGTCGTAAACGCTGAACTTCGTTTGAGATGGAGTCAGCTTTTTGGAAAAAAATCCAAGAGGTTCCCATCTGCCATTGGAAAATTGTTGAAGAGCACCTCCTAGAGCGACATCAGATGCATCTACCATCAAAGCGAGGGCTGCATTTGATTTCGGATGTGAAAGAAGAGTTGCTTCAGCGAGAGCTTTCTTGCACTTTTCGAAACTCTCCTCTGCTTCTGGAATCCATTTGATTAATGTCTTATCGTTTTTCTTGTTTCCTGGTGGAATGACTTTTTGAAGTACGGCTTGATTCTCGACAGCATTTTTCAGAAAGCGCCTGTAAAAATTAATAGAATTTAGAAATCGTCTTAGGTCACATACCTTTTCTGGCTTTGGATAGTCAAGGATGGATTGAACCTTGTGCTGTGGTGGCTTGATTCCGGCAGCATTGACTGTGTGGCCTAAGAACAATACTTCTTCTTGTGCAAAACGGCTTTTGTCCACGTTCAATACCAAACCATACTCACGTAAGCGTTCGAAAATTATGCGGAGATGTAATTGATGCTCTTCAATGTTGTTAGACGCCACAAGAATATCATCGATATATGGGAATGAAAATTCCAAACCTCTTAGCACGTTGTCTATGAAGCGCTGGAACGTTTGGGGGGCATTACGTAGTCCAGGTGGCATATAAAGAAACTCCCATAGACCAAATGACGTAATAACAGCTGTCTTCGGTATGTCATCAGGCTCTACCGGTATCTGATGGTAAGCCTTCTGTAAGTCCAATGTTGAGAAAATGGTTGCGTCTTCCAAAAAGTGGGTGAAGTCCTGCAAATGGCGTATAGGGTATCGATCCGGTATAGAGTTGGCGTTCAGTCGCCGATAATCCCCACAAGGTCTCCACTCTCCGTTTTGCTTGGAAACCATATGCAGTGGACTTGCCCAAGCACTTTTTGAAGGACGGCAAATTCCCTGTGCCATCAGGCTTTCGAACTCTCGTTAAGCTGCTTTCAATTTGTCCGGAGGCAGTCGTCTATATGTCGCATGAACTGGTGGTCCGGTTGTTGGGATGTGATGTGTAACACCGTGCTTCATTGTTCTCGCTGCTAAAGTAGGACGTGTTATATCTGTGAACTCCTTTAGAAGATCCTGGAATCGTATCTCTCGGTTGACATTGGTAAGCTTGGTCGATGGAGTGTTGATGAGGTATCCGATTGTAGATATGGACGTTTGCTGATCTATTACGCGACGTTGCTTAAGATCAACTAAAATTCCAAAATATTTCAGAAAATCCGCTCCCAAAATCGGTCGGTATACGTCGGCAATCACGAAATTCCATTTTAAAGGACGTCATAATCCAAGGTCAAGAACGAGGGCTTTATTTCCGAAGGTTGAAATCGGAGTGTTATTTGCTGCGTATACTTTCGGTTCATCACTGTGTTTTAATTTTCTTTGCTGGTTTGTTGGCGGGATAGCAGAAATATCAGCTACCGTGTCGATGAGAAACGATAAATTGCTGTTCTTGTCTTTGACGAAAAGGCGACAGTTATGAGGGCCAGTGGTTGTCGCCAGGTGAGACTGGCCTATTAGTTTAACGAAGCCTTGAATGAGCATGGAGCTCTACAATTCCTAGCATTTGATCCGTGTTTACGATGGTACCAACACGAAGCTGCGCTGTCATTATTTGCCGACAGCTTTTTTCTGCTGCTGCTGCGGCTATGGTTGAAATAGTTTGTACGAGATCGGCTGCGAGATCGAGGTGAAATATATGATTTCAATTCAGTAACGGCACGTGTTAATTCTAGTATCTGATGTTCGATACCAGTACCGTTACCAACGGATGACGTCTGCTGATGTTGTTGCGGTTCTGTCCCGTTAACTCCAAAAACTTGCGGTACTTCGCTGAGCTCTGAAATTTTATCGGCTAATTCTGTTAATTTATTGAGGTCTTCGCTACTTACAGAAATGATTGAACGCATGTTTGCTGGCAGTCGTTGCAACCAAAGGGACTTAAGCAGCTCATCATCCATTTTGGAACCGGCTAAGTGTCGCATTTCTCGTAACAA
Source organism: Eupeodes latifasciatus (assembly GCA_920104205.1). Taxonomy (NCBI): domain Eukaryota; kingdom Metazoa; phylum Arthropoda; class Insecta; order Diptera; family Syrphidae; genus Eupeodes; species Eupeodes latifasciatus. The sequence goes on along the minus strand of OV049926.1, from coordinate 84,228,407 downwards.
TTGTGATAGCCTTCGATCTCCCAGCTCAATCTCCTGCAAAAGTTTTCGCAAACGCTGATGGTCTGAGTCAGTGAATCGTGAGATGAGCTTCTTTTTTAGGTTCTCGTACTTGTCCTCGTCTGGAGGATTCAGCAAAACGTCGCTCATTTGACTAAGAACACTGCTTTCTATCGCTGCAACAACGGTGTGATATTTTCTGCTATCCGAACAAACACGTGCCATGAAAAACTGCGACTCAACCTGAATAAACCACAGTTCAGGTTTTTCTTTCCAGAAAGGGGGAACTTTGATGGTCACACCGGCCATTTCAGAATTCGCTGGGGCTGGTGTATCAGCAGGAGGATCATCTGGCATTATAGAGGTTTTTAATTCTGCTTTGTTCGTGTTCATAAAAGAATACGAATTTGTATCGGCTTCTTTGGAGACGTCGGGGTCACCACTTTAAAGGATCGTCTCAATCTAAATAAAAAAGATTCCTCTAATAAAATAAACTTTATTTAATTAAAATACAAAATAATTTAATTTTCGCTGAAGGCGATTGAAGATGGCGACTGGCTTTGTCGAAGGGCGGAAATCAAGTAGTAGTTAGTGAATGACAATGACAAGTAGAAAGCACATTGACGATGACAGCAAGTCTTCGATGAATTCTGTCACTCAATCAGCGTTGCCAAACTATCTGTTCGCTGTGTTGTTCATTGTCCGCTGTTCGCTGGTCAGTTCTGTTCGCTGTTCGCTGGTCAGTTCGCCACAGGCCTTAAGTTTATGGACTAAAGTCTTGTGACACAATTTGTCAAAGGCTTTACTGAAATCTGTGAATACGCAATCTACTTGTTTACGATCTTCGAAGGAGTCAAGGCAGAAAGAAATGAAGTGAAGTAGGTTTGTAATTGTTGATTTATTCTGGACGAAACCATGTTGATTTTCACATACAATTGATTTACAATTAAAGGATAACATCTTACAGATAATGGACTCAAATAGTTTGTGAATAACGGAAAGTTTGGCAATCGGCCGGTAATTCGTTATTTCATTCTTAGACCCTTTTTTATGAATCGGAGTTATAAATGCACTTTTCCATAATAGTGGGAAAATTGCGCTTCTAAGAGATTCATTGAACAAAACAAACAGAGGGTACGATAAATGAGACACACATTTTTTTAAAACACATGATGGTACTCCATCAGGGCCAGGGTGAAAACAGTCATCAAGTTCTGAGACACAACGAACAATTGAATCCTCACATATTGTCAAGTCAAGTGAGTTAAGGTGTGGATAATTTTGGGCTGGAAAGAACGAATCGGGAATTTGAAAAGAAGGAGGCACGTCGAAAGCATCTTTGAAGAAATTAGCAAACATATTTGAAATTATTTGGGAGTCATGACTTGTTGTGTTATTAAAAGACATAGATTTTGGGTAACCGTCAGTTTTTCTTTTACTTTTCACAAAATCCCAGAAGTTTTTTGGGGTCTGTTTCAATTCATTTTCAATTTTTAATAAGTTCGGAGTAAATCCTGAAGTCTTCTTCTGATCTAGTTTTACTAAATTTTAGCCATGCCTTATTTCTTTTATTTTTTAAGTTTTTTAATTGAGTGTGAAACCATGGTGGAGTTTTAGACTTATAGCGAGATTTCCGTAATGGCGTAGTTTCATAAAAACAGTTAAAAAGAATACTATAAAAATTTAGACACATGTCATCAATATTACGATTTAGGAGCAGTTGATTCCAGACAACATTACACAATAAGTTAGTTAGTTCATTAAAGTTACATTTTTTAAAATTGAATTCAAGTTTTTCATTTGATGTATTAGGGATATTGCACACGTTTATATTCAGTGATATATTTAAAGCTGGATGGTGACGGTCTTCTTCTACTAGTTTAACATCGGCTGGAGATACAGCTACGTCAGTATTTATCGTGTCGGAGAAAAATATCAGGTCCAAATATTTGTTGTATTGATTGGCAACCCCATTAAATTGAAGTCCACAAGAAGCTAAACCATCAATAATTGTGAATTCATTGGTGCTCGTTGGACTGATAGGTGTAAAATAGTTGAAATCTGATGATTTTGTCCAGTTGAGGTTCGGAAGATTGAAATCACTTACGATCAGCAGTTCATCATTAGGTTCCATTTGTTCGTGGATCTTCTCAGTTAAATGTATGCAATTTTTATAGACAAAACTGGTAGATCTTGGAGGTATGTATACTGAGATGATAAAGAGATAACCTGTTTCCAATTTGATTTTAATACATAGCATTTCGACGTCAGAAAGATCAAAAGTATCAACCAAATTGCATATAAGGTAGTTTTTTACCGCGAATAATATTCCACCACCAACTGTCTCCGAGTCGCTCGATTGGTGCCTATCTCGTCTAAAAACTTGGTAAGTTGAGTCAAAGAGTTCGGTATCTATGAAGGAATTATTTAGCCATGTTTCTATAAGAGTAATTATGTCATGTTGTAGATTGTTAATATTTTTATAGATCGTATTGATCTTTGTCCTTAGGCCATTGACGTTTTGGTAATAAATCAAAACTTGTTGAATCTGCCTCTTCGATAATAATGCATTGTCCGGGTCTCTTGAAAAGGGTTAAAGGATGACGACTTTATATGATTATTTTATTTATTCTCGAATTCGTGTATTATGATCCCTTTTGACCAAAGCGATGTTGAGTTTAGAAGGTGGAAGATTGAGTCTGGAACTCTTATCTTAAAAGATGCATATTTCGAGTGGTTTCGATGAATCATTTTCTCAACTTTTAATAGCGACGTATCAGTCTTGTTCGAAATAAAGTTTTTAATATCGAGGGCGTTTGTTGAAGGGTCAAGTTTAGATAAAAATAAAGTTCGATGGCCTTCTACTAATTTCAATCCACATGAGATAGGTGAGTTTAGATGAGTTTTGTGTGAAAGAGATGAAAATAACAATGAGTTTGCTAACGTTGATGATGATGGGTTTGCATTTGCGAGTAATGGCTCTATTGATGATGGTGAAGTTGCTTTTGCTTTGATTGGGACAGAAGATGTTGATAAGGTTAGAGTTGATTGAAGATGTTGAGAAGAAAGTTCAGATGCAGAGGGAGAAACAGACCTGGCAGGCTTCTTCGTTGAGGGATTAGCTTCACTAAATTCGGCGACACTTTCGTCAATTTTCCGCTTTAATGATGCTGCATCGTTTAGCGATCGGCTAAGAGTCATTTCATTTTCGACACTATAAGAATCCATGTTGTGCATTGTATCAGTTTCGTCAGTTATTTGGTTTAAAGATGAGGTGTGATTTAGCGATCCACTATTAGTCATTTCGACTTCGTTATTATGAGACTCAATATTTTGTACTGGTGACAAAGTGGTTATTTTGTCAACTTTTTCGGTAAGACGAAGTAATTGGTTATGTAGCTTTTCTAGATTATATTTATTTTGTATTATGTTGCGAGTAATGTTAATCTGTGCAAACGGATCGCACTCGTCACAGAAATAGTAAAAAGATTTCCTTTCCTTGAAAAGCTTAATAGTACTATAAGGGGCGTCAATACATTTCATATGATATGATCGTCGACAGTTGCCATGACATATTATTGAATCTATCAGGTAGTCCGTAGTTTGATGGCATATGGTGCAAGAAGACATTTGATGAGTTTATTGAGTGTTTGTAGCGATGACGTTGCTGGAGGATTGCGAATGGTTCGTGTGTTTGCTGTCGATTTAGATAATGAATTTGAATTTGAATTTTACTCCTCAAAGTATGCAACGATATTTAATATAACACGTAAAACAGTAGTAGTGAATTTAGGAGGTACTCATACAATATGTATTATTTTAAAACTTTGAGTGATAATATTTACGATACTTTATTATTATTATTTTCTCTGAGAAATAAACTTGTGGGAGAAAAAAGTAAAATGTCACAGAAAAACCAAATCACCAAATGTTACAAAATGTTTGTTTTTCAAGATTTATAACAATTTAAAGAAATACACAAAGTCAAATCCAGATTCAGGGCTCAGGATCACTTATTGTCACACTTTTAAAGTAATTTAAAGTTATTCACAATTGTTTCAAGAAGAAAACAAGATTCTTTTAATGGAGCAAAACAAACAACAACCCAAGATGCACGAAGTGCCAACCACTGACTGACTTGATTATCTTTGCTGTTTCTGTATCCAACAGTCTATATGCCTTTGATTCATCGCAGAATCCCATACCAGACATCGAAGTTTCAACGGTTTTCTTGGCTTTGAAATTGGGGTTTCTCCGTTCTTGCATCTTATTTGGGCAGTTCTTTTTTAAATGCCCGGTTTTCCCACAAGAATACCATTTGAACTTGAAGTTTTGAGTCTTCAATGCAGCATCTTCTAATGGTTCTTTCGAAGATTTGTCACTTTTATTCTTATATTCTTGAATCAGCTTTTCTTTCGAGTGTTAACTCTTCTTTTTTTCAGACTTCAAGAGCAGTCACCAAAGAATTGTAGTCGTCTGGCAAACTTCCTTTGTGAAACGCAACCACAAGATGATCTGCTAATTGCTCTCCTAAGCTAATTAGACGATCCACAATGTCCAGCATTTCACAAATTTGATCTTCCATTGTTTGTCCGGTATGAAGCTGCATACGACATAATTTCTTTAATAACTTTACCTTATTCGAGAGTGTTGACTTCTCGTGTCTTCAGAGCATCCCAGCATTCTTTAGCAGTATTCAATTTCCGAATATGCATTAGTTGAGAATCTTCCACTGCGAGCCCGATTGTGGCACGAGCTTTCCCATCTTTCAAGGTCCAACTAGCAAGAACAGGATTAAGTGCTGCATCAGCAATAACTTTCCAAAGATCTTATTTGATTAATAACAGCTCCAACTTTTGTTTCCATGTTTGATAGTTTTTGTTGTTCAGCTTCTTGCAAATCGATCTTCCTTCTTCCATCTTAAAAAAAATTTTCTTTATCTGTTAGAATTTTCTAAATTAATTTCTTTAATTATAATTGTTGTGGTTCTGGGCCCATAACCTATTAGAACGGCTATTCCAGGAAGTCCAATTTCATAAATAAGAAGTAAATTTAATTCAACAATTTTAAACAAGATGTAAGATGTTTATTATACAAGAAAATATGAAAATGTAAAAAATATCGAACTCCAATATTGTTCGATATTAAAACTATAAATATTAATATCACAAGTGTTTTTATAGTATAGTATATGTATACAAATAGTAAATCTATATCTACACTATTATATAAAAACGAAACCATTTTAAAGTTTGTAACGCACGATCTCAGAAAGTAGTCAACCGATTTAATTGAAATATATTTTATTATTTTCTATATTGTTATGAGAGTGTTTATGGCTTTAATTTTTTTTCATTAATTATTTGTCAAACTTAAATATTATTAATTTTACATTTTTTCTCCATTTTTTTTCATTAGTTGACTTATACAACCACTCATATATTAAAACCTATACAATAATCGACAAAGATTAGCATTGCTTCATAAAGTCAATATTGTTGCGCAAATTTTAAGCCTAAAATCACTTCTAAGTTAAACATACAACCTGAGAAACAAATAAAAACAAATTATAAAATTATAAACTTTTTGAATTTATTTTATCCAGGAAATTAGATTCCATCACAATCGCGAGATCGCTGCTTTGTTTCATTTCATTATCATTCCAACATTTTTAATTTTCTTTTCTTCCCATGCTCTTTCTCTCTTAATATGTGTTCCATTTAATAGTTTTTTTCTCTTACCTACCTACCTACCTACCTACATATTCAATTTTTCTGTATTGTATAGTTCATCAACTAACCTACCCACACACATTATTTTTTTGTTTCTCTAATTCTATCGTCACATCGCTGAGCAGTGTGGGCTCTTTTTTTTAAGTTACTATGGACATTTAATAAAAATAAATAAACAGTGCCGTGCACATGAAATGCCGATTTATCTAAAGAAAAATTAGACTTTTTTTATTATTCTGGTTCGAGGAAGTGAATAGATTATAATTCTTCCAATTTAAAAATAAAAAAAGTTCTATTATAATAGCTTGAATTACCAATTTTGTATCACTTCCTCGAACAATAAAACTGAAATTAAGTTAAAATTGTCTTTACAAATAACTCAAAGAAGGTACTTACAATGACGTCGATAAAAAGAGCACACAAATGTAGGTAGGTTAAGTCAGTTGCACTGCACTGAACATGAGCAGATGAATACATTTTTTTTTTTCCGCAGGAAGGTGAGAAATCTTCAGAGACACTATAAGCCCGATGCTTATAGTAGTGTCAGATTTTTACTGACTAAAACTCACCTCCCTTATCTTCTATATTATTACTACAACTAAGTCCAGCTTAACAAGTAGTTTTAGCGTCATTTTGTTCGCGTTTTGTCAGGAAGCTCCCCAACGAGAGGACCTGAAGATTCCACAAAATTCGAGTGGAGAGATTAATTTGTTTGCGCTAGATCAGAAGGTCTTGTTCGGTGCAGAAGCCGAAAAATGAACGCCTCGCTAACAGATTGTTGGATTAAGTTATTACTATGATTTCTAAGTCGTGATCTTAGCTCTGTAGCAAATTTTTTTTGTGTCTATGGATATTTACACACGGATACCTATAAATGTATGAGAACATTAAAAACACAAATTTGTTTTTTTTTTTACCGCAAACTATATTTTTCGGTTGCAAAAAAACGTTTCTAGGTATGAATAAAAGAAAGAAAAGAAGAAAATGGACAAAAATTTCGTTCTGTTTTCAACTAAAAAATTGAAATGGTTTTGTATTTTGTTTGTTTTCACGTGCGACTTGGCCTTTACTACGTAATATTTTACTTAAGTTTTTTTTCTAAAGCGTTAATTTCGGTAAGGAAGTGTTTTTTGATTATAAACCAATCAGAACCAAGCTTCTGAAAGAATTGTTTTGTTGATATCTGTCTGTTTGTACCTTCAGTTTGCCACAGTTTTGAAGTTTTCTGAAATATCTCTATCGTCTAGCACAGATATTAAGTAGGTAGTTTTTCAATTTCCACATAAGAAGATCGACAATAAAGGGCTGTTTGAGAATTGATATAAGCACATTCCGATTAATATATGGCAGCTTGTGGATATTGCTCTCTATTCTTCATGGATAATGGGAAGGGTATTATATCTCGCTTTGACGATACTAGACAACATTAAATTCCACGTGATTTTATACATATTCCCCGGAATTAAAGAGCTGATTTTATCATATTTTGTCGTTGCAGTTCCACATCCGAAGAAGAGAAATGTGAGTCTGAAAACGAATATGAAAATTTTAGAAAATCTACCGTCAGCGAAGCAATTAATTGGATTAGAAGTTGCAGAAGGCACACCAGCATCTATTTTGTGGTTTTCAGACTTGAACCCTTCCAATACTAATATTGAACGGTCCAAAATGTAGAAGTAATGCCAAAGCCTATCAAACACTTTTGAAATTTTGTGAGCTGATATATAATCAGCGTTTCTATGACCTTGCAAAGTAGGGACGTAAGTGCAATTGGTCGATAATTATAGGGTGAGGAGGATTCGCCTTTTTTGGGAATACGTGTTAGACAAATTCCGTTTTTCATCTTCCAGGAAAGCTTACCAAATGATTTTGCCAGCGTTGAAAAAAACCCTCTTCAGAACAATATCGGAGTTAACATCCGGACCAGCAAATCTTTGTATGTTTTGATTTCTTCTGACTCTCTTTACAGTGCGGGTGCGAAAAAAGATTTGTCATTACACTCACTGGCAGCGTTAAATTGATGGCGAACTGCTTAGCAAGGAGATAAGCTTTCTCTAGAGAAATAGCAACTGCAGTATCATTGACTACGAGCGTAGGAACCGAGGAAGAGGAAAAATTCTTCATGATTTTTATGAATGACCAAACATTTTTATTGTCCAGGGATTTTGTTTTATCTGGAAATTTTAGTGATACAACTAATTTGATATAAGAAGATTGTATAATTGGGTTTTAGTGAATTGGACAAGTTTGGTTTTGTGAGGATTGACATCAAGTGCACATCGATCTGCTCGACTAGTTAACCTGCTAAAGCACTTCGTAAGAGTTCCTTTATTTTTGTTCCGATAATTCCCAGCTACTTACTATTGCTACATTGTCAGAATAAGAAATCACTATTTACCGTCCCTTTCTGGAGTTGTTATTAGTTCGTTAAATTTCCAGAGAAAAGGACACTTCTAGTTCTTCGTGTAGTAAAATCAAATTGAATATTTACTATAATATCAATCCAGGGTGCATAGGTTTTAAAAAAGAATGTTGATAGGCTTAATTAGCCTTATTAGGTCTACAAGATCTATTTTTTTAACATATTTTCATCTTCCTAAGAAATTCGATAACATTTTTGTGGAATACTGTGGCGTATGTGGAACATTTTTTATCTACAAAACATTTTTGATTTTACCCGAAAATAGGTAAAAGGCTGTACCATTAAAATTAATCATAACACAGGTAAAACCCATTGTGAAAGATTGACAAATCATTATAGTATCAATAACTTAACGCTTAGAACGATTATGCTATACTTTATAGTTTAGAAAATGATTTATGGTCATCCAAGATTAATTTTTTTCAACCTCGTTTATAGGAAAATCAATTCAGACAGTCTAAGAGATTAAGCAAATACAGAATGTCTCATATCATAATAGCCATTCAAGTACAGATTCGACATAAATGCGAAATTTTATAATAAAGACAATTGTTGTTTTTTTTTTGGCAAAACTCACTAGACAGTGTTAAAAAGGCTATTATAACCATGTGTGACTGCGCTTATTGTTTATCCCTACTTTAATCGCAAACATAAAAATAAACGAATACTGCACCCGATGTTAACCACCATTTTTATAATAACTGATGCAGCAATATGACTGGATGTGTCAATTTGTTTATTCAATTTCGTTGTTTCTAAAATTGTCCTGCAATGTCCTCCCTCTTATTTTTGTTCCTTTTATCTCTTACTTTTTGCTATATGATGTTCTGCTTTGATGGTGAGTCGTTTTTTTTTATTATAACGCCAGAGCCTTTTTATTATAAACCCCCTCTGCATATTTGGATAGTATAATGCACCAGGTGCCAACAAACAATTTCATATTTGAAAATATGAAATGGATGTCATATAAACACACGTTACCCCCGTGGAACTCGTACTTGAATCGCACACAGACCAAAATATGAAAGGCCTCCTGTTTTGAAATACTAGATACGGCTCATTGCCACTTGGCGGCCACCAATCAAAATGGCACTGTCGAGACGTGTTAAAACGAGGGCTATATGTACAAATAAATGTATTTTTAATGCTGTCATTAGTGTCAGAGGCGAACGTTAATACTAAGGTTTTATCAAAAAACGACTAGGAGAAGCAAATAAAAAATAAAATAAACTTTAATGGCACTTAAGATAATTATCGGGCAATTTTACTTTATCTTGATTAGAATGTGCCATGCTATAGGTCGCCAGAGGAAACTAGGGGGTGTTAGCATAAGACCAATGTAAGAACCGGTGACAATGTCGCTCGCCTGCTGCTTGCTGTTGCTGCCGCCGCACTGCCAAGGGCGATAGTGTTGGCCTAAACCGTCAAAGAATAGAATAGGCCTTGCAACTAGCTATAAATGTAGTTAGAGCTTATATGCTCGCCACACGCCGCGCCACCCGCCTCGCCACCCGCCGCCTAACGCCCTTTATATGGACTTTTATTCTATGAAAATTTAATGTTGGTTTTGTGGTGACGTTTATCATTGTCAGTGACACATTTATCACGCTAATGGAGAATGGGAGGATTTACTTATGAGAGAGAGGTGGATAGGGAGGAAAGGGGAATGTATTAGCAGATATTAGGCCATCAAAATCTTTCTTATATATATTCCAAAAAAATGCAAGTAGATGGGCGTATTCGTATCTCCCTCTGAATGTCATTTATTTAGTAAGTTTATTTTGATTTGCCATTGAACTTTAGCAATGCGCTTGAAAAATTAATCCAAATGGGGGATTTATTTAGACATCAGGCTTGATTTATTGGCGGTTTTTGGTGGGCGAGACACATAAGTAATTGTTTGCGGCTACTTTTACTTTGTGCTGGGGTAGGTTATATTTGAATATAGTTTGCACTCTATATAATATATATGTATTTCCTTGAAAAGATTCTGTAATATACTAACATTGAATAGATAGGAAAAGTAAAAGTATGTCAACTTTAGTACTTTGGTTGAAAATAATAAAAATAATGGTCATAAGTGCCTAAGTTATAAAGCAATAGGCAACGCCTATAGCTTTCTGCAGTTAGTTCTTTTAAAAGGAGTTGAATCTGTAGATATAAATGGCACGTGCAGCCCACGAAAAGGGTTTATTGATATTGATATGAATTGATATAAGAATATATTTAGATAAGACAATTTTGAATATTTTTTACAAAAGTGTTGCAATTTGTATTTATGTGCTTCAAGGGCTGGAGACACAAATTTAGCCTATATAAATATGTATTTTCAACAATACCATTTTTCCATAAAATGTTCACACTTTCCAAAACAGTGAATGGTCTGTTAATACAAAGTACCTAAAAACTTAAATCTAAAGCAACTTTAAACTTAAGTGGTTTTATAGAATGGGATTAAAAATGAACTTCAAGAAAACAAATAAATATTTGAGGGGAGATCAGAATGTTGATTGACTTATTATTATCTATTAGTTTTGTTTTGATTTAAAATAATCACATTAACTTTGTAACATTATGTGCACTATTTGAAGCATTGAATTTTTCGACCATTACTTCAAAGTTTGAATTGGTATTGAATGAAAGGTGAAATATAAGACTAAATAAATATATTAGGTGGCGCAACAGTCTGTAAGGAACCAGGGCCTAGTGACTTACAACTCTCATCCATTCATGTGTGCGACTAATTGCAGGAATGGAGGAGACCTACAGTTTATATGCCGAATTCGAACGGCTAGATTGAAAAGGCACTTTTCATGACAAGAATTACTCTTGGAGAACTTGTCAATTCCTCGCAAGAGGCAGTACCCGTGAAAAAAAACTCTAGATGGCACAGGCAGAGATCGAACTCACACCGCTCACTTGGCAGTCCAACGCAATAACCATCATGTCACCGGTACTGCGAAATATAAGACACTGAATACCTAAATAGTAGGTTCAACTAAAAACTAAAAAGTTTGCAAGTAATTTTTAATTAAACCAGATTTACACACAACTTAATTATTTATTTAAGGTTACGCGACGGTCCCGTGTGAACTAAGGCCTCAAAAAACAACACACTTCTCCATCTAGCTCGGTCCCTATCTAGATGTCTCCAGTTGCGCACTCCAAGTTGGTTGAGGTCACTTTCCACTTGTGCGTGCCACGTGATCCACGGTGACGTTTTGAAAGAGATGTTGGTGTTTAGGTCTTTTCGTGATGACAGCATGTACTTTGTTTTGCCCTCCTTATCCGCTTCTACTAAATTTTGCCGCTTCTACTCCTATACTCACAAAAGCCCCATTAATGTCAATATTCTTCTGATTATGTCAATTTCATCAGCATATGCCAGTAATTGGACAGACTTTTAAAAGAAAGTGCCTCTAGTGTTGACGTGGGAGCTCTACATTCCCCTTTCAATGACGATGTTCAAGAAATCACCTTGTCTTAAGCCTTTTTTTATTTCGAAAGGTTCGGTAAGGTTGTTTCTAACCTTAATAGAGCAGCGCGAATTCAGCATGGTCATCCTGCACAAACGGACGAGTTTGGCAGGGATGCAAAAACTAGATATGGCTCTAAACAGTTCGTCCCTGTAGATGCTCACATAGGCGGCCTTGAATTCGATGAAGAGATGGTGAGTGTCAATTTTATGTTGTTGTTTTTTTCCAGGATCTGTTAATATTTGATTGACTGTGGACTTTCTTGGTCTAAAAATACACTGACAAGGTCCTATAAGGTTGTTGACGATGGGCTTTAGAGGTTCAAATATTACAGATTTTGTATATGCTTTCTTCCGACCGTATCTTACAGATAAGTTGCTCCTAACCAACTTATCTCCAGCTGCTGTAAAGAGCTCGGCATTCAAGCCATCCGCTCCAGCAACTTTATTAGACTTCAGCTTAGATATGGCATTCTTTACTTCGTCTAAGTCGGGAGGATGGGATTGTTGGCTTTCATCGTCTATGTTGAATAGATCATCCTGCCTGACAGCGGAATTCGGTTCGTCGTCGCCATTATACAGTCTGCAGAAGTGGTCCTTCCATATCCTCAGCATTGACTGCGGTTCCACTTTGATGTTCAGTACTATATATATAAACTATGTAATTCAAATCATCTACCTTACAGGAACAGTGCCATGCTGGTCGTCTTCAGTATTAAGGTGCGAAATGGAGGTGTAGACTGCGGATTGTATTTAATTACAGCTAAAGAAAAAAACAACTCCTTGTACGGCAGTGGAATTCTAATTATGATAGTTATTAATTTTGTTCATTTTCAAAGCAAGAGATAACCATCTTCATGGTCCTATCAATTTTTCCAAGAGCTTATATACATAGTTCAACGACTATGGGGTATAATGCGAAGTGGGGTGAAACAGTGTTAATATAATAATCTAAACAAAACACAACACCTTGCATGGACCATAAAAGTTCTTATATACTTGAAATTAGTTAATCCCACAATTCTTAATAATATTAAAATTGTAGCGTCCGATTTGTTGTATTGAAAATTTTGACATTTCTCGACGTTCGCAAGGTCCATAGAATCTAAATCAAAGATTTGTATAGAGATGTTTGTGTGTTTGTTCGGGATACCATTTTTGGTCATCCATATCTCAAGAACAAGTAGTTATGTATACCAACTCCAACAAAAATATTGTTTTACAGTTGATATTTCAGAAAGATGCAGGGAGGACTTTAAAATTAAATCAAGTGGGTATTTTTTTTCTATAGCAATTAAAAAAAAAAGGTCGCTAGCGGCATCAAATAATTTTAAATTATTTTTAATGTTCGGCTCAAATATTTCGAAAATAGATGATGATGATCATTTTGAATATTTCATTTTATGCTTAATTTCGTTATTAACGTACGATAATATTCTAAGAAAAATTCGATCTTGTTCTTGGATAAAAGAAGAAAAACTTTCAAAAAATGCTGCTAAAATTGAATTAAATTATTTTTCGACTAAAAAACAACTATTGAAATACAAATTATTGTATCATATGTAAAATATTGTTGTTAATTGCGAAGAACAAAAGCCTAACAACATTAAATTGGGACAAATGGGTCGCATGAAGTCTCATGTCTCCAAATAGTCTGTTTGAAAATATTTCCTATATTTTAAGATTTTAACATAGGTACCTGCTAAAAAAATTTGTTTTCAAGAATGTAAATGTCATTTCATTTTTCAAAAATACCTTCATTTTCAGAAATTTTTTTAAATTAATTATGTATATACATACATACATACAGTGAGCATTGGAAAACGTGAAGCCTCGAAAATATGAACTACCCCAAAACTTGAACACTGTATTTTTTACATTGACTGCTCTAAAACGTGAACAAATTCAAAAGCTCCAAAACATGAACAGAATTTTTTTCAACATTTCTACATAAAAATACACTGAATTTATTTTTAAAACTTGGGGGGATCCCATAATTTAGACAGTGCGTAGTATTCGCGGAATCCCATAATATTGACAATGTGTATGCATATATGTATATGTATTTCGTACCACTTGTGCGTGTTTGTTTTGTTTGTTTCTCCTGCATTGATCAACGTACATTTTATTTTATGTTTAAGAAAGTTAAGGTTTAAACACTTAACGAAAAAGCAGACATTTTGGAAAGGTTCAAAAAAGGAGAAAGCGTAACAAACTTATCAAAAAAATACGTTTTCGCTAAGTCAACAATATGTAGTATTAAAGGCAAAAAAGAATTTGAAGTGTGTTAGTAATACATACCCTGGACCGGGAAAAAGAAAGACATTAAGATCATCAGAGCTGCCAAAAATGGAAAAATATCAAATCTAATCAATTTTGTAATGAGCCGTAATGATTTGTTAATAAATAATAGAAATATTCATGAATTAAACCAAAATTGGGATAAAATGTAAGAAAATGGGTTTTATTTACAATACGGTAGGAATACAATTTGATTCATAAAATGTTACATTCCAAAACATGAGCAATCTCAAAAACATGAACACCCTCGATTTTAATTTCATGTTCATGTTTTCCAATGTTCACTGTATACAATTTTAAATTTTAGTCTTAAAAAATGTGTAGCGTGCAGTTATTTAGAACTTATTAATAATTGTACGTTTCACATTTCAAGATATCGAATTTCGAAAAAATGTTAAATATTTTTTTAAAACTCAAAAGTAATAACACTGACATTTTTTATCATCAAATATTTTTCAGACAATATAAGAGCTCGTGCAGAAAAAAATTATTGAAATCGGTTAATTAGTTTTTGAAATAACTTAAAACCAAAATAACGCTTCTATGGGGGTGGGAGGGGATACCATTCTGGAGCAATGCAAAAATACTTTTTTTTGTCATTAAAAGAATCTATAGGTTTGTTTTTGAGAAAATTAGAATTTTCAAATTTTGGATACAAATTTTTATTTTTATTCTTAAAAAAATGAAAAAAAAAAAGATAAATGGGCTCAAAACCCTAATTTACAAATTTGATGTCAGTTGACCCAATGCTTTGGGCATTGAAACAGACTTCTCTACCATACAAATGTTGTCTTTGATTAAAATCTCGAGTTCGAAATTTTTTTAAAAAGGAAAACTTTCCATATAATTCCTATATGTCGCAATTAACAACAAAATACTAGTAAGAAATGGATGTCGACTCGAATATCTTGGCAAAAATTAAATATATTGGTTTCGGATTATATGCATCTTACAAAATATATTGGTTTTAACATTCAGTCTATTAATTACAAAAAATACTACTCAAAATTATTAAAAATCCATGTTCAATTGTCTATATATCGTGAATAAATGAAGGTATTAATTTGAAAACGATTTCATTCTGTGCTAAATTTTGTTGTTAACTTAAGATGTAACTTTGATCTTTTCTTTTGTATTCAAGAAGAAATATATTGACTTCAAATTTGTTATCTCTCTCAATATATTGGTATTAATATTTTGTTAGGGAAGTTATCAGTGTGGGTTGCATCCAAGCCTCTTTTTTAAAATTAGAGTGATTTCGTTTCCATTTGAAAACAATTTATGTGCAAATAATATACTTTTTATTTTATTATTAATTTCACTTAATCTTTTTCGTTTTGTTAATATACTCATCTTATGTCACTTACTTTTTAATATGTATGTATGTATGTAATTATTTTGGAATTCGACTGAAATTTGTAATTGCATCTGAATTTGAGTCAATAAAATCTTTCAATTTATAATCTTTTCAAAAAAATATAAGCTTAATTAAGCTTTTGATATAAGTTTAGAGGAGGTTGGGTAATAAGTTTATATTGGTAATAAATGTGCACGATCTGCAAACGCTGTCCAGGAGTAAGTCTCTTAATTATTTAGTATAAAAAAGTAAACTAAACTAAGCAGAAGTTAAATAACAGCTGTCAAGAAAACCAAATCCCAAAAAAAGTATTTCCAGATTGAAAACCACACATCCAAAAAACACCCGTTGTTTTACCTGTTTTATGCTCTATTTAGTTTTCAAGTTGTTATCATAACCATTTAATTTATGTCATACATACATATGTATATAAAATCTCCAAACCAAAGTTTTTATTCTCCCGGTTTAAAAATAAACCATTGAACAAGTTGACAGAAATACATATAATTTTTGGGTTATACAGGCCAAGCTTCAATCTTCAACAGGAATAATCATAGTAAAAATGGGAACTTTTTACTCTCATTTAAAAAAAACAAGAGGATTTCTTTGTATCTTCTACATATGTATATTAAACTGAAATCAACTAATAGACGAAATCTTTGTTACGGTTTGGCTTCGAAACTTCTTATCCAATTGTCATGCAGTTTTTTTTTTTTAAATGAAAGAGGATATCACGGTATAGGCAGGTTTTAGGCATAAATAAAGTCCGATAATGTTAGTCAATAATTTGTTATCTATACATATAAAATCCAAATATCACTGACTCACTGATCTCACGTTTCGATAGGAAATATGAATACCAAGTGCATTTTCTGTCGTGCATTCAAATAGCCTAAAGAACCACCAGGTCTCTGCTGTTGAGAAGGAAAAGTTTTATTGGCAGAAATTGCTGATCCACCGAAACCATTAATCATTCTCATCGAGATTCTAAACATTTTCTTGATATGATTCGTGTTTACAATTCTGCTTTCCAAACGACGTCATTCGGTGCCAATGAAATCAGACATGGAGATTTTATGCCTATATTTAAAGTTCTGGGTCAAGACTAACATTTAATTTAGTTAGATCTCTTTTACTAAACAACCCTGACGAACCGACATTTTTGCAAATATATTTCATGGGTGATTCGGTGAGCGAAGTACAACGGCGAATGTCGATAGCCCCAAATACTTACAGAGAATATTATTATACGACTTGCAATATTAAATTTGTTACATTGTCACAATCCTTACGTGCTCAGCTTCAAGAGTGCTGACCGTGCGCCACAGACAGAACATAGAGGTCGTTATAATGCACCTCAAGATGATGATGTAGCCGCATTAATTGTTGGAAAAGAATTTACAAAAAGGGATATCGTTTTGCGAGCACGAGATAACACTCTAAAACGTGTAAGTGAAATACACCGGTCTTACGATGCACTGCAGTACCCTTTGATATTTAGTCATAGTGAAGACGGTTATTCAATTAACGTACTAAAGGGTGTCCCAAAATTAACGCAAGATTTGAATTAAATAGAAAACGCCGTTTTTAGTCTTTTGATAGTTATATTTTTATTGACTCGTAAAGTACATAGGATAGGGTTATGTATGGAATAACACATCGGACAAATGGCCTCCACGGCTTTGCATGCACATGCGCACTCTTTTGTTGAAATTTTCCATGACCATTCTGCATAAATGTGGCTGAATTTCGTTGATGCAGCGTTGAATCTCCTCCTTTAATGCACGGTGGTTGTGGGCTTGTTGACATAGACTTGTGATTTCAAATAACCCCATAAAAAGAAGTCTAATGGTGTTAAATCACACGATCTAGGAGGCCAATTTTGATCACCGAAACGAGAGAGTACACGACCTGGAAATGTCTCATGCAGTAATTGAATTGTTTCACGGGCTGTATGACATGTGGCACCGTCTTGTTGAAACCACATATTGGACACATCAATATCATCCAATTTTGGCAGAAAGAACTGTGTAATAATGTCGCGATATCGAGCACCAGTAACAGTCACTGCTTGACCAGCATCATTTTCAAAAAAATATGGCCCAATTATGCCTCCAGCCCAAAATCCACACCATACAGTCACGCGTTGTGGATGCATTTGTTTTTCGACAATCACATGTGAGTTCTCTGAACCCCAAATGCGGCAATTTTGGCGATTGACAAAGCCATCAAGATGAAAATGTGCTTCATCGCTTAGGATGATTTTGCTCGAAAAATCAGGGTCCATTTGTTGATGTTCAATAATCCATACAACGAACTCTCTTCTCTGTCCATGGTCATTAGGCTTCAATTGTTGTGTTAATTGAATTTTGTAAGCATGAAGACACAGATCTTTGGTGAGTACACGCTGTAGAGAGGTTCTTGAAATTTGCAATTCTTGTCCACGACGTCGAATTGAGGTTCCTGGATTGTCAGCAACACTCTCACGCACTGCTTCGACATTCACATTTGAACGGCTTGTTTTTGGACGACCAGTGTGTTTGGCGTCTCCAACGGATCCAGTCTCCATGATTTTTTCAATTAATCTCTTCACAGTTGACGAAGTTAAAACACTATTCCGACCATATTTTGTATGAAATTTTCGAACTGCAGCCGCCAAGCTTTCACTATTTTTGAAATATTCTTTAATAATGAAGACACGTTGTTCTATCGTGTAACGCTCCATTTTTAATAACCCTATACTGTTAGCTGTCAAATTGCTTTTTTTCAGGGTTGCCAACACTTCACTGCACAAATGGCGGCAAATTCAAATCTTGCGTTAATTTTGGGACACCCTTTACAAGTTAAACAAGCGACAAATCGACATGATATTA
This sequence comes from Eupeodes latifasciatus, assembly GCA_920104205.1. Lineage (NCBI taxonomy): Eukaryota > Metazoa > Arthropoda > Insecta > Diptera > Syrphidae > Eupeodes > Eupeodes latifasciatus. The sequence continues at coordinate 84,210,250 of OV049926.1, read as the reverse complement.
TATCACGAGTTTTTAATTTAAAAGTAAAAAAACTAGTTGGTTACATAACCAAAGATCAAATATTTGGTGAAACAAGGTGCTACGTATATATGCATACAATCGAGTGGCAAAAAAGAGGCTTGCCTCATGTTCATCTTTTAGTTTGGCTCCAAGATAAAGTACGGCCCAACAATATTGATACTTTTATTTCTGTTGAGTTACCTGATCAACAAGAAGATCCTATTTTATACGATATCGTTCGAAAAAATATTATTCATGGGCGCTGCGGTCGATTAAATCCTAAAGCATCATGTATGAAAGATGGAAAATGTACCAAGGCATTTCCAAAAGACTTTTTGAAAGACACTCAATCAAGAAATGACAGCTATCCGAAATATCGGTGTCGAAAAAACTTGCCCACTGAAGATGAAAGGTGGACACGTTATTCTTATTGATAATCGTTGGATTGTACCATATAATGCAGTATTATCCCGTATATTCGAGTGCCACATAAACATAGAACTCTGTAGTTCAGTAGAAGCTATCCAATACATTTGCAGTTATATCAATAAAGGTTCCGATTAAGCAACATTTTCAGTAGAATCACGAGATAAAATTCAAAATTTTTAAAATGGCAGATAGATTAGTTCATACGAAGCTGTTTGGCGCATATTTGGTTTTTCTATCCACTAACGTTTTCCGATAGTTTTTCAACTAGCTGTACACTTAGAAAATGGTCAGCGTTTTTATTACAATGAACAAAATGCTTATGAGAGAATCGAAAATGTAAAAAATAGTAACCTTATGGCGTTTTTTGAACTCTGCACTCGAGACGATTTTGCTAAAACATTATTATACATTGAAGTCCAAATAACTTACTATACATTTAACAACAATAAATTTAGTAGAAGGAAGCAAGGAGAACCAGTTGCTCAGTATCCTGGCAATAAAAAATCAACTGTTCTCAGCCAAGTGTACACCGTTCACCCAAGCAACGCAGAATGTTATAACTTGCGTATGGTTTTGCATCATGTTCGAGGACCAACATGATTCAAAAATTTAAAAATTGTTAATAGCGTTGAGTATCTTACTTTTCAAAGAGCTTGCCAGGAGTGCCAGGCACTCGGAAGATGAAAAACATTGGGTCGATACTTTAGAAGCAGAAGCAGCTCTTTTCCACTCTGCGTCACATTTACGCGAACTTTTTGTAACCATGATAATCTTTTGTCACATATCAAATTTGAATGAATTATGGAATAAACACAAAGAAAATATGGCATCTGACGTATTGCAACAACACAGGCATAATTTGAACAACCGGGAATTAGCAATCACGCCACAAATTTTAAATTTTGAATGAGGCATTAATATTGGTTGAAGATCAACTACTAAAAATATCAGGAAAAATGATGTCAGACTTTGATATTGAATCTCCTACACGGATTGAAGAACGTGACATACAATTTCTTCAGGACAGGGATTATCTTTCTATCAGAAACAACGTATGATGCCAACCAACTTTCAATTTTCGTTCAAGAAAATGAACAAAAATTAATCGACGACCAGCGACTTGCATACAACACTATAATCGACAACGTGATTCAGAACAGTGGTAAAATGTTCTTTCTTGATGTACCTGGCGGGACTGGAAAAACGTTCTTGACCAATCTTTTGCTTGCTAAATTTAGAATGCAAGGAAAAAATGCATTAACAGTAGCATCATCTGGAATTGCTGCAACATTACTAAAGAATGGAAAAACCGCTCACGCAACTTTCAAATTGTTTTTACATTTGCAAAGCCAAGAGCGTCCATTTTGTAGTATCTCGAAACAAAGCTCACTAGCTAAAGTGCTTTAAGAAACGACGTTTATTGTGTGGGACGAATCGACTATGGTAAATAAAGGTGGGCTGAAGCACTGGATCGTACACTTAGAGATTTTAGAGCTGATGAACGTCCGATGGGAGGTGTTGTGATACTGTTCGCTGGTGATTTTCGGCAAACATTTCCTGTTGTGCCAAGAGGTACAAAAAGTGATGAAATAAATGCTTGCCTAAAATCGTCGTTTCTGTGGGCTTCTGTCAAACTTTTAAAATTGATTACATATATGCGCATACATTTGGGTGGTGATAATAATGCGGCACAATTTTCAAGAACTTTTTTGGATATAGGAAATGGAAATATTTTAAATAATGATGGTAAACTACTAATAGAACCAACATTTGCAGCTAGCGTCACTGGACAAGACGAATTAATAGCTAATGTTTACCCGCAAGTCGCCCAAATTTCAGAGAAAACGGATGATTGGTTACGCGAACGAGGGATTTTAGCACCTAAAAACGATTCTGTTACAAGCATAAATAATAAAATTCTTTCAATGTTTCAGGTCCATCAACAAACTTATCTTTCTATTGATAATCCGACTGATCAAGATAATGCTATTGATATTCCAATTGAATTTTTGAATTCTTTGAATACATCAGGACTTCCTCCGCATACTTATGAGGAATTTTAATGCACCAAAATTATGCAATGGTACTAGATTACGGATAGTAAATATGCAGAGGAACGTGATTGAAGCTAAAATTCATTCCGGCTCAGCCCAAGGTCAAGTCTTTTTCATTCCCAGGATACCGATGATTACTAACGAATACCCGTTCGAATTTAAACCAGTACAATTTCCTATAAAGCTTTGTTTTGCTATGTCTATCAATAAGGCACAGGGACAGACACTGAAGGTTGCAGGCCTTGACATCACAAATCCGTGTTTTACCCACGGACAATTTTATGTTGTTTGCTCCCATATCAGCTCGGCAAAAAATCTATATGTGTATGCGCCTCACCAAATGAACAAAAAATATTGTTTACAAAGAAGTATTATAACCGTAATAGAAATATGTACAGAGATAATATATAAATTAATAAATAAAAAAGTACAATATAAGAAATTAGTAGTTTTTTCATCCTCATTTTTTTTTATATAAAATAGTTGAAAACCTCCCGGGTGAAGCCGAGTAAACCAGCTAGTTATACATAAAATTTAATTTTAAATCCTGAATGGCTCTAAAAAACAGATTTGTTACCTTGTTGAGAAAATATCAAGCAATCACTTTACATAGGCTATCTTTAAAGAGAGCTGAATGCCCTTAATAGGCCACGCCAATTTGCTCGCATATACATTTACATATTAATGCATTGATCACACAGTTAACATCCAAAAATAGGGCATGCCTTTAAATTCAATATAAAGCCACCAATAAGCCTGGCCCCTCAAAAAGGCCTTTAATTTAGATTGCCCGATAAGCAAATTTCATCCACAAATTAAACCACATCTTAGCAAAAATTAGCTGAGTTTAAAAAATTACAAAACGCACTTACATATATTAGTAACATTTAAAAAACTCCAAGTGACTCCCAAAGTAACTTTTGTGAATGCAATCTTTTAGTTCATTCTATTTCTTGAATTTTGAAATTGCAAGATTTGAAGTACCAGTCTCTAGATCAATTCAAAAAGTCCTCAAATTGAATTCAGTGAATGATTTATTACGATTGTATTAGCATAAGACTGCAATGTTTTCTTTCTTACTTAAATAGGTTGACAATTTTTATTTTAAATTATATTATTTTATTTCATGATTAATTATAACTCCCAACAAAATTAAGAGAAGTTATTTTGGACCTCACCAAAAACACCATCTCAATCATTATTTGTTTTCTTTTTATATGACGTTTAATTAGTAATTATAATTGCTATTAACAATTTAACATTTTTCATTGCGTTAGTAATTTCTAAACAACATTCTTCTAACTTTTATCTCGTACAAAACTAAAACTCTATTTAAACACTTGGCATGTCAGGAATATAATTTTAACAAAACAATAATGTTCTATTAAAAAACCTCATCTATTTAACGAAATAAATCAAAATTCAGGGTGAACTGTATTATTATTTTTTGACAGAAATATAAAACGTATAAGGCTTATATAGTGCTCTTTTATAGTGATTAAACAAAGTGCATACATATGCACACATATCCGATATTTCCCATAGGCAATAGAAGCACCAGTTTTCATCCTTGCTGTCCCCATAAAAAGAGTTCGCTTGCATTTCAATCCTTACGAGCAAGTTATAACTGATATTTGTACAAAACGACGAAGGAATATTATTATTTAAATGAAAGTTGTTTCTGGTGATTAAATGTAAATATTTTGAGAAAGTCACATTTCAAAAAAACCAATCGTAGAGTTCTAAAGTCGAATTATGCTGCATATAAAAATATTCCATCATATGCACTGCATCAGGGACAACCGGGGACCGTCCTCCGCCTGCGACCAAGCATCGAGCAACGTCAAGACTTTCCTCTGTATCCTCAGCGAGTCGCGAAAAGTTGCATTTCGATTTCCGACAATGACTGTCGTTATAATCTATATTTGTTTGTTCTTTTCGTTGAAACTGGGGAATTGATGAAGCCCCCAACTTTATTGAGTTGTGCACGAATGTCGAAACGTATGGAATGGTTCACTTATTGCAGTGCCAGAGGCTGATATTATTATTTTTCAATTTTTCCTTCTTTTTTTTTTAATTTCTCTCGTTTTTTTTGATTTGGCAGTTCTTTACTTTTATGATGATGATAACGATGGGGAAATAAATTAATTCACTCATTCACCCGATTTATATTAATTTAAAAGACAGAAAAAACAGCAAAGTATAGGTATATCCTATCTTGCTTATTTTAATCTTATATTTGTTTTTTTTTTAATTTTTGCAGCAATACTCACACTCAAACATTTAAATATAAATATCGTTGAGCTCCTCTTTTATTATTTTAAAACTTCATTTTATCTTTCACTGTTTTTTTTTTGTAAATTTAATTTTTGGAAACCTAAACAATTTTGCACATAATTTTAAACAAGTATTGGGTTTAGTATTATACTTGTAATTTTTTTTCAAATAATTAGAAAACTATCAGCTCTTCCAGAATTTTAATAATTTGTGTGTTCGTAAAATATTAATTAACTTTTATTTAAAAAGGTGCATCTCAACAAGTCGTAAAATTTACAACTTGTGAAACAACGGTCCGATTTGAATTTTGAAATTACTGACATTTTCCTCGACGTTTCAAAGTCCCTAGAATTTAAATTAAAGGTTTTTGAGAGAGACGTCTGCCGTACGTTCGTATGTTTGTACATTCGGGATACCTTTTGTCGTCGACCATATCTTAAGAACCAGTGGAGATATTGACTTCAAATAAATTTGGTTCATTCCAACCGATTACGCTTGTGTGTCAACTAAATTTTATACGGTATTTCTTATAAATAAAAAATATTCAATACTTGTAATTTGCTAACAATAAATGAATCGAATCGAAGAATAATGTTTTTGACTTATCGTAAAATGTTTAGAAAAATTTAAAACACAGTTTTCTTACAACAAATAAAACCCTACAAAAATGACCACTTTATGTTGATGAACTTTAGTTATAGACTCAAATATAATTGGCAACAATTAAATATATTGGCTTTAAACTAATTCTGTCTTATAAAAACCATTGTTTTAAGTATGTTTTAAAATTCTTAAAAAAACATCCAAGGGACAGTTTTTTTTTATAAAAAATAAAAATTAAGAAAAATATCACACGAAATTGGTAAAAACGAATTTTCGAATCGAATCTCTCGAGTTTAAACAAAGGTATCGATTTCAAAATTATTATTAATTTGGATGAATTAAATTAATTTGAAGTTAATATCTTCTGTTGTTCACGAGATATCGAGAACCGAACATCAATTTTTACCAAATTTGCGTATTATTTTTTGTAGATTTTAATGTTTATAAAAAAAAAACTGAATATTGGATTTTTATAAAAAATTTACTGAATGTCAAAAACAATATTTTCTGTGAGATAAAATTAGTTTGCAGCCAATATTTTAAATTCTTAAAAAGATATTTGAGTCGAAAGTAAATTTTTACAAAGTTGTAGTATTGTTTTTTTTAGGTTTTTATTTTTTGTAAGAAAAATGTTTCTCAAAATCTTACTGAATGTTGACAACAATATTTTTTAAAAGATAAAAATAGTTTAAAGCCTATATCTTAAAGTTTTGAAAACATTTTTGAGTCGAAAATCAATGTTTACCAACTTTTAGTAATGCTTTTTTTAGGTTTATATTTTTTGTAAAAAAAACTGTCAATTCGATTTTTCTCAACATTTTACCAAATGTAAGAAATGTTGTTTTTCGTTGCACGAAATTGTTTTGGAGATAAAAATCATATTTTGTTAGTAAGATTTTCGAGGTGACAAACATTTTTTTTCCAAAATATATATTTGGTATCACGTTACAATATATAATATATAATTTAATTCAAGTCTCTAGCGTTATTAGTTCGTTAGATATTTAGGATTTACCTTTCACCTTTCTTTTTAAATTGCTATTTTAAAAAAAACCACCCACTTAAAAGTGCTTTACTTTTTAACTTGTTTGTAATCTAAAAAACCTAAGAAAACCTTTTTTTATAAATTATTATTTTGATGTTTTTAACTATGATTATTATTCTTGAGCTGAATTTGAACAGACGTTGTTACTTAATTATTATTTAAATAAAGAAGCCTTTACACACTCAATTTTTTTGAGAGTCCTTTTTGCATCTTTCTGCATTATTATCTGTACAACAAAATTTATTTGAAGTCGATATATCTACTGGTTCTTGAGCTATGGACGACGAACAAAACGTAAAGAACGTACGGACCTACGAACGTACGTACACACGCACGCACAGACATCTCTCTAAAAATCTTTTATTTCGATTCTAGGGAACTTGAAACGTCGTGAAATATCAAAATTTTCAATTCGACAAATCGGACCCATTTCAATAACTTTTTATGGGAAGTTAAAAATTGGTAAAACGTTTTCAACTAAAAGATCTCGTGCAAAATTAGATATAGAAACCAAGTTTATTTTAACTTTTATAAAAATCCTTTTTGCAACTTTTTTACAAAATAAAAACGAAAACCTAGAAAAACAACGAAAAATTGATAAAAATGGTTTGCGGCTCAAGTATGTTGAACACAAAGCAAGATATTGACTTAAATTTTTTTTTCTTGCACAAAATATTGATAATTTTACATTGTTGTCCTTACAGTTCGGAAACATATTTGAAAGTATAAAGTTTAAACTGTTTTCTGGTTAAAAATTAAAAAAAAATTATAAAAAATTTACTAAATTTATCGAAAAATTTATCGGATAGGATGAAATAAATTTTGTATCAATATATTTCTTCGGTTTCAAAATATTCGAGCCAAAATTAAATTTTAGTAATTTAAAATAGAATTTACTTTAGGTTTTACTTTTTTGTAAACAAAATTTGGATTTTATTAAAAAAGAAAATTTTAAACAGTAAAATAAATGTTTCAAAAATGTTTTAATATTTAAAAGTTTTTAAATAGTACACAAAATAAAATGCTTGTGTGACCAATCTTAGATTTTTAGACCTTTTTGTGTGGAGGCATAATTTCTTCGAATTCCCTGTGGGAGTTAAAATGTGGTGAAAATAGTTGGAAACTACGGATACAGATACATTACTTTATGGCTCTTCGTGGGGTCTACTTTTATTTCTTTTTATTTATTTAAAATCGCAATTACCACATTTTCTCTTAAGTACTTAATACTTACTTCATTTTACCTTACCTATTAATTAAACTATTAGTGAGCTGTTGGTCGAATTTAATTGGTATTTAAAAGTAACTACCGACTTCTTTAAATGAAGTAAAGAGCTAAAAGTTAAAACTCATTCCTGAATCAATTATCTTGATAATTATTATAGACAGTGCACACTTAAATAGAATTCTCATTGCCATTAAAACTTTAACAACCTACCCAGTATAGAAGAAAGAGAAGTAAAAGAAAAGAAAACAGGAGTCTTTATCAAATAAAGAAGGCAGAAGGAATGCTAGAAGGCCACAATTAAGAAAATGTTATTGATAAACGCATTTCTAAAATACATTTATTCCTTAGATGATCAAAGAGAGATAGAAACAAAATTCCGCGGCCACGATTAAAAAGGAGATACCGATGCGCATTAGTTTTGGATGTCTGCACATTGTAATGAGTGGGAAATATTGAGTCAGGTAAAGAGTTCCACATTCGTGTAGTGTGGCTAAAGAATGAACCTTGTGACATTGTTAAAGAGTAGCAAATGTCTCGGTAAGAAAACGATCTCCTATCTTTTCTATACAAAAGACTTAAGTACGTTATTGGGGCACCAGCCCAAATATACTCGAGTTTCAGACGAATAAAACCATTTTAAATTATAGCCAAATCAGAAGGGGTAAAAGAATTTTTGCATTGTGGGAGAAAGCCTAAACACTTAGCAGCATTTTTGGCGATGTCAAATATCTGATCGTGCCACAACAAGTGTTTTGTGATGCACATACCTAGAACTGAAAGCTGTTCAGTTTTCTCGATGCAAGATGCACCCATGGATATAGTGGCATTGGGAGAGGGTTACACTTTTGCGATAGTATACAGCATTGATTTTTCGAAGCATTAAATTCTACACAGTTTTTGATTCCCCATTAGACAATACTGCCAAGATCAGAATTTACTTAGCGTATCATACGCTGCCGTTGGTAGTCCACATCCGACGAACAATGATGACAATCTAAGAACGAATATGAAAAGCTGAGGGTTACTTAATCACCAAACCAATTTATTGGGTTGGAAGTTTCAGACCAAACATCATTTATAAAAATGACGAAGAGTGTCGGAGACAAAACGGAGCCCTGAGGCAAAACAGCGTTTTTGGATATCAGATTTGAACCCGTCCAATACTGCTTTAATTTAACGGTCCAAAAGGTTAAAAGGAGAGATTCATTAATACCACGCCCTTTTAATAGGATAAATTGATGCAAAACTAAAAGTACAATAATCTCACTTTCTCCAAAACGATGTAAAGATTTGTTCCACTGTTCGGTGAGATAAACCATAAGATCATCAGTGGACCTATTCTTAAAAAGCCATACTGACATCATTAAAAAGCTTTCTTTGATCAGCGTTTCCATGACCTTTTAAAGAAGGGACGTTAGTGCAGTTGGACGATTGTTAGAAGGGGAGGAGGATTTACCTTTTTTAGGAACAGGCTGGATAATTGCTGTTTTCCATTCGCTCGGAAAAGCTTATACTTCGTGAGCAACATATCTTGTGAACATTAGAGGGGAAAACTATCCGCGACAATTTAATATTGTTTGCTGTAATTTTTCAAGTAAACATTTAATGAGTCCATGAGGAGAATTCACAAAACTTTCTGATCAAAGGGTTATAAGAGGTCCATTTGGCTCATTGAGTTTAAAATAAACTGATATGAATTTAAATTAGTACTAAAATTGTTTTGGATTGTAGCAGTATCAAATATGTGATAATATTGCAAATCGAAGCTTGAATTAAAAATTGAAAAATGGCTCCCTATAAAAGTATTTTATTTCGTAAATTGTAATCATTGAATGTTAATAAATATTTCAAAGAAACTTCACAAATCAGTTGTATTTCATCAAAAAGCTCTAAGTAGGTCGAAAAATAAATTAAGAACGTTTAATTGATTTTTAAATTCTTATTTTAAATCATCATTAAGTATAACGGTGTTATCATACGATTGGAAAATCTTCATGAGCATCTGTATGGAACTCAGTAATCGATATAACTTCTCAGGTACGCGCCTTAATAGCAAACATGCCGCATTCCTGCTGTTCGTAGTTTAAAAATATTATCTTCCGTTTTATTTTATTACAAATAACAAGGCAAAAGAATACCAACTGGCGAGGGTTTTAAAAAAAAAGGATTTTAATGTCAAACATAGATAACAGCAGGAAGTTACCTGTCTACTGTTGGAATGATATAATATGGAGTTATCCTGTGCTGTAAGACAGGATAGCATCATCATCATCATGGGATAACCAAGGTATATCACTCTAGTCATTCTAATCTGAGATTTGGTTTACTTATACTCGTAAATATATATGTATACCTAACGAAAAATATCCTCCTGATACCTGATATCCTAACATGTTAAAAGCTCCTATATGAGCATCAGAAAGTTGGATGAGAAATCGCATGAAGGGCTATAAGCAAATTTAAGCCACAAACACAGGCTCTATAGAGACCTGTATAAAAGAAGGGGATAATGGAGATTGAATAAAGTTGGTCTTATGTTTGAAGGATATAAAATAATGAAGAATCAAGGACATAAAAGGGCAAATAAATTCGTCTTTGAGAATGTTGCATTTTAAAAAAAAAAAATTTAAAATGGTTTTAGAAAATGAATTTACAGTTTCGTTCAGAATGTTTAGCTTTGGTAGGACTTTAAACAAAATTTTTCTGTACAAATATTAGAAATAACACTAATGATGTGTTGAAGTCGATTGAGAAATTTTCAAATAAGGATACAAGATGTTTATTGAAATAATAATAATATAATAAAACTATTTGTTTCATAACCTTCTCAAACCAAACTACAGTACTTTAAGTGACTTGGAACTTCAGACGAACTTCAAATTTACATAGTGGAGTCCTTGGTTTAGTTTTAGATTTTTTTAATATTTCAAATGCTTATACGTGAAGGAAAACAAATGACTTAGACAAACGTAGTAAAAACCAAAAATTTCATAGTTACTGCGGAAAATCCTTTTCTTTTCTCTTACTTCCGGTTTCCTTTTCCTGATGTTGCAACTTCCTAAAAACACGCTTCGCCCCTCAGACAAGTGTTTAATAATAATTATACGATGTTCTTTTCTGGCCTTTTTTCAGTTCGTTAGATTCTCCACACACACAAAAATCTGCACGTCCTTAAACATATACTCACTCTTACCCCTACCATCTATACATCCTTGCATTATTCTAACAGTGGAAGCTCTATAAATTTCTCCCCCGTTGTGACCACCATGCCGCGCCGCAGACGAAAGAGAAGCCTAGAATTTTTGGTTCCCTAGAAATTCGCTTCCGTATATGAATATACATACATTCTTACATACATATTATATACATATGTACATAATGCACAGCCGACATAATTTATTTGAAAAGTTTTTCTTTGATTGTAATTTATTTTGTGTAATAAAATAAAATGTCCATCCCGCTGCGTGTTGGTTGAATGGATATGCTCCCGAAGATTGCCCTGGCTCGCAGCGGCCAACCGCCAACCGACCTACCGCAGCTACCACAAGGAGCCACAAAAATGCCGCTACATTCTGCTAGCTATTTGGAGACTAATTTCATAAGATTAAAAGATAAAATTTAATGTTCTTGTTCGAAGCGAACAAGGCGATAAATTCTAATTGTTTCGGATGGACTGACGCGGACCCGGACGGTCCGTTTCTGTTTCGGCCAGTCGATTCGAGTTGGTTGGTTTGGCTTTGGTTTGGTTTAGTTATAGATATAATACTCTGTACCGGTTCAAATCCTTACGTTGCAAGTTAATGTGGCTCTCCTGAATCCATGTATTCGTTATGAAGACTTGTCGAAAACGAAATTTCCTTGCTGGACTCTAATGGCGTTAGGTGGTATCTAGCTGATGGTTTTTGCTACCGTATTTAATTTAATTTCGTTTCTAGTGCCTTATTGCGTAGGTACATCTAACCCACACCTTCCTTCTTCTCTTTCTTATGTCTTAACGATTAGGTATACCAACGTAAAGTTAAATGATCTTATCCGGACATGGCAACGCAATTTATACATATTTTTTTTAATTTCTTAATGCAGGTTAAGGTGAGGTAATTTTTTAAGGCACCCCCAGGGCAATTTTTTATAATTTTTAAAATTAAATAAAAGCTTTGAATAATGGTATTTATAAAAAGGTTTTAACAAAACAATTTTGTAAATAAATGTTGAAAGGACTTAAATATGCATACATTTATAACTTTAACATTTATAACAGATAATATTAAAAATACTTTTAATATGATTTGTGTGCTTATTTTCTTTCGTAAAATTCAGCGATAAACCGACCTACTTTCATAAAAGAAGATACCACATATATTATATTAACAGGGAAAATTCTTAATAGAGAATGATCCAATGTTCTACTTACTTATTGAAATGTTGGTAACATTTGTAAGCGTGGTTTCAAGGCTAAAGACCTTACAATTATTTTGGACGTAAAATAATTTATTTTTGTAAAGTCTTTGAGGTGCCAAATATTTTGTTTTTATTTTTTTTTTGAGTTATAAGAAAACCGTCAATTGATTTTTTTTTTAATGTGACGTCAAATTATATTATATAAAATTTAAGTGAAGTCACTAGCGTCATTGGTTCGAGAATGTTTTAGGTTGTTAAGAACGTTGTTTGGAAGTTAATAAGGCAGGCAAGGCCCTACAGAGGATATTCAAAATTTATGATCGCTTAACAAATGTTTCTTTTTATTATACACCTTAGATTAATTATAATTAATAATTAAATTATATGAGATTTTCCACTAACGTACTTGGCAATCGTTTTTTCGGGATTCGTAAAAGTTTCCCATTACGATGAAATTCCACTTATTAAAGTCCCTATTTTTTAGAGACATTTCAGTGTGAGCATGGATCTTTTTCGTTCTCGCCATATCTTAAGATTTATTTTAAAAGAACTAAAAGAATTGCGAAGAACAAAGTGTATGCTCTTGGTCTAGTTAAAATATTTAAAGTGTCGGATTTAGTTTCTGGAAATTTCCTTTAGTTATGAATCCATATTACTCTTCTACCTGAGCGTCGAACTTGTCGAGTTGTAGAAGCTGAGTAAGGTCAATGATTCTCGGGAATTATTTCTCCAGAAGAGTCCTGAAACCAAAGGTCGCTCTAAGGTGTTATACGACCCGTGCCGATGATCGGCCAGGCTGAGGGCCCAATTTCTAAAAATAGCTCAGTCGTTAACGGAGTATCCGGATACCTGGCGACCTCCGGATTAATCAGCCTTATCTGTATACACGGATCTCTGTACAAATGGACCACCCCTTATCCGCTACTCGTGGGATTCAAATGAACAACTTAAAAACAAAACAAACAAAACAAAAGTCAAAGACCGAACCGGCCAGCAGTACGACGGCAAAGTTGTCTGCTGCTCATCCCTCTTCCACTGGTGCTGACATGGCTATGGACACTCACAGCCCTGTTGTCGCCAGTGTAATATCGGATAATCAGGTAATATTACTTTCTTCCTGTAGTGAGGCAGTTGTGAAGAACGGCTCCTCTACTACCACAGAGAGTAAACCTCTCAAATCTTCAACACCGCGAGTCGGAGGTAGTAGGGCTATGGTGCCAGGTCCTTCTACCACCAAAGACAAGAATCCTAAAGAAGGTCCTGGGGGAGATGGACGCAAGCTCAGACCCTCCAAGGCCTTCTACAAGGACTTGCGTAGTGCTAAGAGGATTCTCCAGACGTTTGGTGAACAACTAGGCGCTGGAGGAAACTCTCAGCACGACGCCAAAATAAAATGGGCCAAGAGCTTCCTGGCCAAAGCTAACATAAAGACCAGCCAAGACTCAACGTCGAAGCGACAAAGGTCTTTGGAAGGTAGTGTTTCACTACCCAAACGCCCTAAAGTGCTAAACATCAGCACTTCTCTTGACCCTCGCAAGGCAAAAATGTCCTTCAGTGACGTTCTGAAGGATAAAATGGTAGTCGCGATTATCGACAGAAGTGACGTAGATGGCACGATCTCTGCCGAGAACTGGAGACCAAGAGCTCGCATCACGGTTCCGGCCATATTCAAGGAAGCTGACCATGTTCTGAATGTAATCCGGCTCTCCAATCCAACCCTTCCTACTCACAACTGGAAGGTTGCGAAATTGGAGGATCCAAAGGGACCCTACAAGGGTGCAATTGTAATCATCAATGCAGAGTCTCTTTCTCCTCTGGCGCAGTCAAAAGGTGTGATTAGGTTCGGGTTTGATGAAATACCGCTGAGAGTCTACAAAAAAGATGGGGCTGAGGCACAAACCCTTCCCCCTTCCCCACCCACACAAGCGGAAACGGTTGCTGAGGAACCTGGTGCATCGGTCACATTTCCTTCATTGGAAGACGATGCATCCCAGGTATCCCCAGTAGCAGTGGAAGCTCCTAACACCGACAAAGGTTTTTCCGCAATGGAGGCCGAGGTCTGCGACAGCGGAGATGAGGACATTCTTTTAGAATCGTCCTCGGATATGGATGACTCCGACATCACTGTGTTGGAGGCTGATCGGGAGTACGATAGCGAAAATGCTGCGGTTACTCCAGATTAACCTCCAACACTCCATAAAGGCTTCGGCCTCCCTTCTTCTTCGCTTATCCAGCAGCGATGAAGATATTGTCCTGATTCAAGAACCCTGGATTGTTAAATCTATTGCTCGAGGAATCAGGACTCCCAAATACTGCGTGCTATATGCATCAGGTGAGGATGAACCCAGATCTTGCATATTAGTAAAACGTAGCCTAAATGTATATTTACTCCCTAATTTCAGCAATCGAGATATCACCGCCGCAAGTCTGGAAACAGCCAGAGGAACATTCTGGCTGGCGTCGGCGTATCTCGGCCACGACCATCTTGGCCCTCTCCCGGGTGACACTCTGGAGAGATTAATAGCTGAAGCGCAAAGGCTCAACATCGGCCTCATCATCGGAAGTGACGCTAACGCCCACCATACAGTGTGGGGTAGCACAGATATAAACGACAGGGGTGAGTCTCTTTTCGACTATATTCTAAGCACTAATCTACTCATAAGTAACGTTGGCAAAGAGCCAACCTTTATTACTAAAAATCGACAAGAAGTTTTAGATATAACTCTTGTCTCCGACTTCATTTATAATAATATTTTGAACTGGAAAGTATCTAAAGATCACTCCTTTTCTGATCATAGATACATCTAATTTAACTTTTTAAATGATCCACCTTTCCAACCGATCTTCCAAAACCTAAAAAGAACAAATTGGCCAAAATACAAGAGAACGTTAAATAGTTTAGTAAAACCAGAACTTTTTAACACCCCCTCTAACACTGAAGATCTTGACAACAAAGTCAACAATCTAACATTAGCCCTAAACAAAGCTCTAGATACTGCATGTCCTCTTATACAAGTAAGAGGTAAAAAGAAACCACACTGGTGGAACTCAGGGCTGGATCCACTTCGAAAAGAATGCAGAAAACTCTTTAACAGAGCGAAAGCTTCTAGAGACATGTCTGATTGGGATTCATATAAAGAATCACTGAAGATATATAAAAAAGAACTGAGGAAAACCAAACGATCGTCCTGGAGAAACTTCTGTAGCAACGTGGAAGATTGCTCTGAAGCATCCAGGTTGCGCAAAATTCTCTCCAAAAATCCAATCATGCCAAGCTGCTTGAAAAACGCCTTTGGCCTCTGGACCAATTCAAGCGAAGAATCGCTCAATTTGCTACTAGACGTTCACTTTCCTGGTAGCTCTAATATTATTAATAACATTGCACCTAATAATGGTGACAATACTTTACAACCCCCACAAGGTCTAGTCACTAGGGAAAAAAAAATGAGCTATTAACAGCTTTAAACCATATAAATCTGCTGGTCCGGATGGTGTAATTCCAGCCGAACTGCAAGAAAATGCAAGTTTTCTAATACCCATCCTAGAAAACATCTTCAAGGGATGCCTTAATTTGGCATGCATCCCGATGTCTTGAGGACAAGTTAAAGTTGTTTTTATTCCAAAAGCTGGAAAATCCAGTCACGTAAACCCTAAAGACCTAAGACCTATCAGCTTATCATCATTCCTTCTCAAAACTTTTGAGCGTTTGATCGATATTCACTTAAGGGCAAGTATTGATAAGTCCCTCCTTTCAAAGGCTCAACATGCCTACAACAAAGGGAAATCAGTTGAAACGGCTCTACATAGTATAGTACGTACAATCGAATATTCCCTCCATCATAAAGAGTACACTTTAGTTGCCTTCTTAGACATAGAAGGTGCATTTAACAATGTCGACACATTTGCAATTGCACGTGTATTGACATCTCTGAAGGTAGATAAGTCGATCAGCGAATTGATTAATCAGATGCTGATAAGCAGGATTATCAATTGAAAACTGGGCGATTTTACTACACAAAGGGGTGTCAGCAGAGGTACGCCACAAGGTGGTGTCCTATCCCCTTTCCTCTGGAATTTAGTAATAAATGAATTACTAACTACTCTAGAAAGAGAGGGATACAGAGTGTTTGCCTATGCGGACGATGTTGCTATTGCAGTAACGGGTAAACATCCCAATATACTAAAAGAACTCTTACAAAACGCTTTAAATAAGCTCACCAGATGGGCTAATCGGTGTGGACTAGACTTTAACCCACAAAAAACCGACCTTGTCCTCTTCACAAGGAAATACAAAGTCCCACACATTGACCCTCCCCTCATAAACGGTGTACCACTTAAATTCTCTGAACAAGCAAAATACTTGGGTCTCATTTTAGATAAGAAATTAAGTTGGAAACCTAATATTCAAGAGAGAATAAACAAAGCCACAGTAGCCCTGTTCTCCTGTAAAAAGGCCATTGGTAATAAATGGGGCCTACAGCCCCGCATTACACACTGGCTATACATCTCGGTCATAAGACCGATCCTTACTTATGGAGTAGCGGTATGGTGGACGGCGCTAGATACAGCGACAAATCGCGATAAACTCAGCAAAGTCCAACGAACAGCCTGCCTGTGTATGGGAGGAGCACTTCGCTCCACCCCCTCCGCCTCACTAGATGTTCTGTTCCATCTAATACCGCTGGACATTTTTAGCAAGCAAAGAGCCGCTAACACTGCCATACGGCTTCAAGCCTCCTCTCTGTGGATCAATAATGGAATTGGCCACACCACTATTTTGAACTCGTTCAGAACTATAAACAGTAATATTGACTACACCATACCCCATCCTCAGTTTAATAACTAGTATAGCTTCAAAGTGACTATACCTCCCAGGTCTTCTTGGGAGAATACATCATTTTTGAACGATGGTCCTATAAACTTTTATACAGACGAATCAAAAACGGAGGATGGGGTTGGTGGAGGCGTATACTCAGATAGACTAAATTTAAGTCTCTCCTTTCGTCTACCCGATCATTGTAGCGTGTTCCAAGCTGAAATCCTGGCTATAAAAGAAGTCCTATCCTGGCTTAGAGAAAACGTTATATCAACTAATGATATACGCATCTTCTCGGATAGCCAAGCCGCGTTAAAGTCCCTAGACTCAGTCTCCACAAATTCATTAACAGCCCTAAATTGTCGATCATCTCTTACGGAGATGGCTACACAGTTCAACATTCACCTTTTCTGGGTGCCGGGCCATAGAGACATTCCAGGAAATTGCAAAGCTGACGAACTTGCAAAAAGCGGAACAACTTTACCTCTGCTGGCTCACAATGCTAGCATAGGTATCCCCTTAGCTACATGTAAACTCATGCTAAAGCAAGATACCATAGAGAAAACAAACTTCAGGTGGAATAACACCACCACCTGTGTCGCAACAAAACTAATTTGGCCTATTCTTAGCGCCAGGCACTCAAAACAATTAATCTCTCTGAGTAGATTGCACATTAGCTACGTTATAGGTGTCCTGACTGGGCACTGCTTAATAGGAAGGCATGCTATTCGACTCGGAGCCCCTGCAAATGATTTTTGTAGGAGTTGCATGGACGAAGAAGAAGAAGCGACAATCTCTCATCTTCTGTGCACATGC
Organism: Eupeodes latifasciatus; assembly: GCA_920104205.1. NCBI lineage: Eukaryota > Metazoa > Arthropoda > Insecta > Diptera > Syrphidae > Eupeodes > Eupeodes latifasciatus. The sequence continues at coordinate 84,192,584 of OV049926.1, read as the reverse complement.
CCTGCCTTATCACAAAGACGTAGAATCCACCTTGGAGACTACTACTTTAACGATACCAGTGATCTAAAGAATTCAGACATCACTTGTCTCCTACGCTTCATTCGAAGCTCCAATTGGTTCAACGAGTTAAGCTGATTAACTGATCCATGTGGTATCACAACGGACCATACTTTGGTCTTAGTGTGTTGGACGTCCCAACCAACAGCCACTTTAACCTAACCTAACCTAACGTCCCAACCAACAGCCACTTTAACCTAACCTAACTGCTCTAAAAGTTTTGACAAAATTTAAATCTTATACTATCACGGCTCATTGAAAATATTTGTTTTAAACCGGGTTTTTCTGTATGATGTTAGCCAAGCTTCCGTTCCCGAGTGCAGAATGCAAGATTTTCAAAATTTAGTTTGGATGATTTTTCTATTGTTTAAATTCGTAGCGTGATGGTTAGTGCGTAGGACTGTCATGCCAAAGGTCTTGGGTTCAATCCTTGCCTGTGTGATCTAAATTTTTTTTTACGGGTACTGCCTTTTGCGAGTAGTTGTCTCCAAGAGTAATTCTTGTCATGAAAAGTGCTTTCTCAAAATAGCTGTTTGGATTCATTTAAAAATGTAGGTCCCTTCCAACCCCAACCACAGCACTCGCACACAGGAACCTTATGGCAAATTGTTTATTGTAATTATAATAGTATTAATTCGTCTATGATTTTGTAAAGGTTCATATTCTAAAATCGGTTACATCTACAGACAAAACTTTGAGCTAAAATTATAATAAATTTATTTGCCTTATAATCGTAAAAATTAAAAAAGAATTCCTAATCGTATAAATTAAAAAAAAATTGCTTTAAATGAAAAAAGTGACCAAAAAATCAGACTACCGGTCTTAACGTATTGTCTGATTTATTTAGTAAGTGTACAAACTGTTAGTGTAGTACAAACTATATGGATAAATGACTAATCGATAGGAATGGCTGCTAAACATGGCAATCCACAAGAGTCCTCGGAAATGAAATGCTGTCAAAGAGCCATGCAAAGATCGTTTCTCAAGGTGTGATTATCTCAACGCATTTTCCACAAACATTTAGGAACCGAGACGAAATTTAAAGATATTAAATTATCTTTAAAAAAGAAAAAACTTAAATAGGATTGCGGTGAACACATATTTCGGACGTTAGATGATCGATGGACCAAAATAACAACAGAGTATACTCCACTACCACTAGACAAGTTAAGAAGTAAAGGAAGACAATTCAAGAGGTATGGAGAGACAATCTTTTTGTCCAAACTACTGAAGAGGAGCTTTTGATCGAAGAAGGTAAAAGATAAGGAGTTAGGCTTATACATACCAAACGTATTAATTAAGTTAAAACAACCCGCTTCAACTGAATACTCACACACATTTTTGAAAACACTTTTTACATTTTTTCCGATTAATGATGGGTATTGTGCCATCTGTTGGTGCTAACTACTCCCTTACGATGTTAAGAAAAGAATTTAAGAAAAATTATCCAAAACCAACCACTAGTTTTTCTTTCGCCCAATTGCTATTTTTTTGAGTCAGCTGAATAGGTACAAAAATTAAAATTGTTATTGGATTGGAATAAAACAAGTTTCTGTTAAGTTTGGTAGTTGGTACTTCCACCTTAATTTTAATCATTTCGTAAATTAGTTCCGGTATGAATCCTATAGCCTTTTGATATAGTTCAAAGATATTTCGCTAAACGCTAACTTGATTGCAGAAATTAAGCATTCTTTGTCTTAAAACTGACGACCACCATCATTAACTGTGGATACCAACCATCCCCAAGTATATTAAATAATGTTAAGATAATATGAGTGCGGAAAAGTAAGAATAAAAGCCTTAAACTTCGATAAATTTTAGCAGCTGCTGCACTTGAGATTTGAACACTGCTAAGGCATGTAGATCTACCAATTGGTCTTAAAATTTTAGATCAGAAATTCAATTTTAATTAAAACATTAAAATGGTTGTTGAAACTATCCAGTACTTGAAAACGCTTATATAAAAAGCATTTTTACAGATGTTTATGCATATTCAGTTGAAGCGGAGTGTATATAAAGAGTTTTTCAATTGCCGCGGGTAGATGTTGGCGTCCCGTGGCGGCCATTTTGTTTTGGTGACATCTGTCAAATCTTTTCTTTATTATTCAGTTGTTTATGCCAAATCATCTTGGCAAGTTACACGATTGAACAGCACGTTCAAATGATAAAACTTTATCAGCAAAATGAGTGTTCGTTAACGCAAACGTTGCGCGCATAGCGCCCATTTTACAGTACACGTGCACGTGGTGGCCCTTCACAGTCGACTCTTCAACGTTTGGTGGCCAAATTTGAGACGACCTATTCAGTAAACAATCAGTCAACACCTGTACGTTCAAGGAACGCAAGATCGGCCTAGAACCAAGGGCGGATCCAGACTTTTAATCAGGGGGGTTGTTTCACACACTTAAATGAGTTTTTACTCACCGCTTAAAAATGTTCTTTAATGTTTTGTAAAGGAGGCTAACAAAATTTAAACAACATAATGTGTATCTTAACCTTACATTTACAGATTTCAATTGCTAAAGTGGTAACTTTAGTTATCAAATTATTTAAGAACACTGTTGTCCAGCAAGGTATAGTGTAACTATTTAATATTAAAAAATTAAATTAAAACAAATTTAGGTAAACAAATATGTTGGGAACGTTTCGTTTATGTGGCACTCAAAAATTACACGTTTCAGAATTTTTTTTTCACTTTAAATCTCAAGAGATTCAAAGCTTCTATATCAATAAATATAAAACGTTTATTATGTTTTTCAATTAGCCATTAGTTTTACAAGTGTCACTTTTGCTGTGTTCGGGACATTTATATTATTGAAATTCATGTTAAGATCTCAGTTCTTGAGCATCCAAAGCAAATTCACTTCAAAAGTAGATTTATTTAATTTTTTAAGATCTTTTGTATTCAACAGAAAATCAATTATGAAAGAAATAAAATGCACAACTGTGTCGCTAGAACTTGCTAATGTCTTCCAAAAAGTCTGTTTAAAAATATTTCCTATATTTTAAGATTTAGAAATGTAATTTATTTTTTTTTTCGAAAATCATTTTGAATTTAAAATTTTGTCTTAGAAGATTATTGAAATCGGTCCATTTGTTTTAGAGAAACCTTAAAAAAATTAAGGTTTTATGAGGGGTACCCTTCTGGAGCAATACCAAAACATGTTTTTCTTGTAGAAAGAAGCCAAATTAAGAAAACAAAATTTAGAGAAAGTTTTAAGAAAATCACATACTTATTTTTAAATTGACGATTTCTTATTCAAAGTTTCTTCTTAAGAACCTGAATATTTGCTCTTTTTCTTAGACAAAAATTTTATAAAATGATTTTAAAGCATAACTAAAGTTTTTTAAAATTCTAATTTAAGTGAAAACAAAAATTTGAGTTATTTTTGACAGCAAACCGCTTTTTAGTGAATGTCGTTAAATTACTAACAAATCTTTAGATGAAATCTTTACTTATACAACTTGACTGTATATGACCCGCACTGGATCGTCCATTGGTCAAAAGTTGATGAATTTGTGCTGTGTTTTTGGAAAGGGGCTGAATATCCGATTCATATTATGTTCTTGTTCCAGTCTTCAGTTCAAAGTGATACTTTTAGCAACACAATTTAAGGAAGTGAAATACAAATTTCGTTAATAATTAATAATAATAATATTAATTAATTAATTAATTAATAATTAATAATTCAAAATATAATGTGTTTCATGTCCATTAACGCAATACGATTAGTTTTGAATTAAAGGAAATTCCTTCAAAAAAAACCAACAAATTTTCTCCCAGGGGGGGGGGGGTCATGATAAAGCTTGAATAATAATAAATTATTAGTCTATTGCATTTGAATTCACACCGTTTATTGATTTTGCTGCCTCAAAATCATTTGTACATTTAAATTCGAAAGAATTATCGATTTGTTTTCGAAACTATTTTTTTGGAAAAATTTGTAAAAAAAAACTCAGGATGATGTAGTACAGGTTAAGGCTTAGGTACATCTAATGAAAATCAAGAAAATAAAATTATAGATTTGAAAAACCGTTTAAAATGTAGCCAAAAATATAAATATCTCGTATATTTACGTAGCTTCAAAAAGCACTATATAAGCATTTTATTTGTTTAAATTTTAAAAAAGTGATATATCAAAAACGTTGAGTGATATAGTGATATTTAAGCCATATTGGCATGAATAATAGTAAATTCAATTAAAAAAATTAAAAACATAAATTTGTATTATTTTGATTTATGATGTATTATTCCAAAATAACATGCAATGCAAAAACGTTGTTATACATTAAGACAACTTTCATTTTATGTAGTTTAATCCTGAACGTCTTAGGCCCTTCATCATTTCAGTTTTTTTTTTCAAGCTTACCTATTACTATAATTTCTTCCATCTTCGTTTGTTTCTGCAGAAGTTTCGGTTTTTCAATAAGAGCACTATAAAAGTTTTTTTTAAATAGAACAAAAACGGTTTTGAATAACGATGAAATTCTTTTCAATGGCCACCAAGGGCACGCTTGCAGAAGTCCAGACGCTGAACCCAATTTTCGACGGTTTTTAAGCATAAATCGGTCGATAGTGCTGTAATTTAAGTTCGATATTCGTACGAAATTCATCAATCGTCGCTGGCTTGTTGGCATAGACCATAGACTTCACGTAGCCCCACAGGAAATAGTCTAACGGCGTCAAATTGCACGACCGAGGCGGACAAGCGACTGGACCATTTCGTGAGATAACACGTTCTCCAAACTTGGTTTCCAATAAAATGATAGTGAGTAGTGACATTCGCTGTGTTGCTTGAGGCACCGTCTTGTTGGAACTACGTGTCCTCAATTGGGGCCAAAAATATTGGGTTATCATTGAATGGTAGCGATCCCCATTCACAGTTATGTGTCGGTCATGATCATCACGGAAGAAGTACGGCCAAATGACGCCGAACGCCGCGCCCGCCGCCGGTCTATAAACCACACCAAACCGTAATTTGTTTGTAATGCAATGATGACTCATGGAGTACGTGTGGATTGCTGCCTGACCAATACCGCATATTTTGTTTATTGACGAAGCCATTCAGCAAGCAATGAGCCTCAGTGCTGAAGATGATTTTTCGATGAAAATCCGAATCATTTTGTACAGTGCGTGTGGATTCAAATTTTTCCACTAGACGATTATGACGACCATAAATTGGACGTAGCTCTCTTAACGTTGAGGGAGGCCACTGACTCCGAATTTCGGTAGTAAATTTAAATAATTTCGACTCGTTGTTGGCTCGTATATCTTTCTATCATGAAATGGCAAACCTTACTGAAGAGAAATGCCAAAAGAGCGGCAAGAAATATGGCGTCGCGTCGTTTGCTGTCCCTGTCGATCTACTTTTGTAGCGTCCCTGTTGAAAAACCCTGTATTTCTTTCAAATAAAAACAGCATCTTTCAATTTTCAATATAAGTTTTCTTTTATTTATTTAATTTCTTCATCACTTTAGTTTTGATTTAATTTATACGTGTGTTTTTTTTAAAATTTATTATACCTTTTATTTAGATTTAACCATTTAAAAATTTTATTTTTTATAATGAAGTATATCATTTTTATTTCATCGAACATCACTTGCAGTGTTGTTCTGTGTTTTTACTTTTGTGTTTGTTTAATATTATTTGCCTAAATATGTTCATATTTTGTCGTACTTATTTTTTTAATTTATACTTTAATTTATGTAAATAAAAATCTATTCACTATATACCTAAATTTTCATCCATACCCCATATAAAATTGTTAAGATAATTTGTATGTATATTTTTATATCAATGTTTTTTTTGTTTGTTTTTTAATTTATTTTATTTCACGTTTACATTTTTATCATGCCATTTTTTCTATTTATTCGTACAAATAAAATAAAAATGTTTTTCTATGTATATATCTATATATCCGTTGCTTTTATACTTGTAAAAGTCTCAATGATAAAAAATAAAACAGAAAAATATATAAATTTTAACTAAAAATCTTAGCTATAAACATTTATTTTTGTTTTCATATAAATTTACAGTTATAATCATGTGATTTTCTTAATTTCTAAATTGTTTATTTTTTTTGTTTTTAGTAAAATTTCAAGTGTTACATATTATATTTTTATATTTTAGTAGGTTTTTGGTGAAATTGGAATATCTACAAAATGTTTGTAAAACGTTTTCACATTTAGAAACTTTTTTTCTCTTTTTTTATTTTCTTTAAAAAGTGATATAAAGATTTTGTTAATAATTTATTTTTCTTGGTCTTTTATTTGCATTTTCTTTTGCTTTACTTTTAATAACCAATTGGTTTAGAATTTTTGTTAATTGTGTGTGAACTGACTGAATCCTTAATTCCTGTGAACAGGATTTACCATATAATGTTTATATTTATCAAACTGTAATCCTTGTTTAGAATATTATATAATGTTTTTGTTTACATTTTTGTGTGTTAATTCGAACTTTCAACACTTTAATTCCTTGTGGTGAATATTAATTAATAACATAGGAAATATTGTGAATTTAGTTTCGTTTGCATTAATTACTTACATGGATGCTGTTTTTGTTTTTGTCAGTGGACCATTGGGAGTATAATCGTATATGTTAACAAAAATAAAACAAAACCAATTATTTAAATACACAAGAAAAATAAACAACGAACTGTATGAAAATGTTTTATTTAACAACATTTTATTATTTATAATTATTATTAATTACCCTATCTACACTGATGTAATATTTTTTGTCTGTTTTGTTTTTGTATCTATATTTTAACTTTTTTTATTTTTAATTTGTTCGGAATGTACATATGTGTGATGTATTTGTTTTTTTTTTTTTTTTAATTTTTAGTTAGATTTAACACTTATGGGTATATGTACAATTTTATATTACTTAAAATAATTGTTTGCGATGCATTTGCATTCTATTTTAAATTTTTGTTTTTCATCATTATTTGTTTAAATATTTTAGTCGACGAATTTTTAATTAGCCAGTAAAATTTGTGTTCCCATTTGTTTGGCAAATATATATAAAAATACCATATCAATGGATATGAGTACAGGATACCATTAGATACGAAATTATTAAAATAAAAATATGTAATAAATTATACGGTAAATACAAAATTTTACATACACATAAAGACATTTAAAACATTTATTTTAAAACAACGCAAGCTTAATAATATATATTTATGTAGTACATAAACAAGGACATCTTTATTCTGATTGCAGATAAAATGCAAATAAAGTTGTTTTTCAATAACTTTTGGGAGTGTCGAAATGAAATGATTGCAGCTTAAATATTTGTAAGACATTTAAGATTTTCATTGAACTTGTATTCGTGAATTACATATTTGGTTATCTCAATGTTAGCTTTAGACCAATATTTAGGGGGTCTGCTTGGGAAACGCTTAAAAGGAATGGTGTTAAACTTAATTATTTGAAATATGAAAATCAATACTTATATTATATTTATTTGAGTTGACACCCCAAAAAAGAACAAAGAAGATGATTTTTTGAAATATCTCACTTTTTTACTCCACACAAAAGACGATTTCACTACCAATATTTGTTGAAGACTTTGGAAAGTCAAATGACGATGCTAAGAAAAAAATTAGGACTGTTTTGCAGCGCAAGTAATTGGTATGAAATTTTGAAAATGCAAAAAATCCGGACTTGATTTTATAAATTTACATTTTTGAAAGATCACGATCAAGCTAACGTGGTAAATATTTGTTGTAAGCAATACGAAGTAACTATTCTTTATTTTATTTTAATCCTACTTGATTCCTGTTTAGCTTGCATTTCTTTGAAGGAATGTTAATAATTTGCTGTACCACTCATTTAATAAAAATTATATAAAATAATTTCTTTAGAAAAATTTGTTATACCAAAAATTGGGGATGGAAAAGTTTCATTCCGTCCCGTCGCTTTGGGAATAGGAAGGCAAATGTATTGCAGAACATATAAAATATTTTGAAATAATGGTCGCTTTGATTTAACATTTTCCCTTGAGTTTTTTTATTTTTAAAATATATAGGTATTATTATTCATTCCCTCTTCAGAATTTTTAACAAAATTTTCTATTACAATTTGAGGTCCTTAAAACAAAATATTATGTTTTAAATCAAAACTATGTAATTAACTCTTAAAAATATTTAAAAGAAACACAATTATAAAACAGAAGTATATTTGTTTAATTTTAATTATCAAATAAAAACTAAAATAAAGGTAAATATTTATAAACAATACAAAGGTATAAGTGTATAAAAAATAATTTCAAGTGTTCATTTTTTTTGCGTTTTAAATAATAAAATCGCTATAAATTTACATACAAAAATATACAAAAAAAATACAATAGGTAGGTAATAGGTTCATAGGTTAAAAACAATAAGAATAAAAGTAACATTGAACATTTTGTAAAGAGCCCGTCTTAAATTGTTTGTATTATTATTATTCTTCATTTAAATTTTGCTTATTAGGTATCTTATTTATTTTTTATTAATTAGTTTTCATTTCTATGTGTGGATATTAAAAGTCAATTCGTCAACTTCGTCGGTTTTCCTAAAACCAACTTCTTCTTCTTCAAGTTTTTTATTTAAATTTTTATTATTGAAAGAAGTTACTGCTTGATTATTCTTTTTGGCTAAAAGCCTTGAGGTGTTCTTTGTTCGGTTTGTATTGGATTTAGTTTTTCCTAAATGTACTCGTGATATTATTGGTTGTGTTTCTTCAGCTGTGATGTTTTGGTCTTTCAGTTGATGTTGTTTTCTTAATGAAGATGATTTACATTTTTTAAATTTTCTAGAACTTTCTTCGTTTACGTCAATTTCATTCTCATCTTCGTCAATGGAGCCTGAAGTGGAAATTTGGTCATTCTCCTCAATATTGTCTTCTTGTTCTTCTTCGTTTTCTTCATCTAAATCATCATCGTTATTATCTTCATCGAAATCGTCGTCATCATCATCTTCATCATCGTTTATATCCATTTTTAGGAATGTTGAAGAGGAATTTCGCCGAGATCGCTTCTTTTTTGATGAGAGCTTATTGTACCGAATACCGCTGTGATTTTTGTTCAATGAATTGTTACTTGAACGCTGTAAATAGAAAGTAAAAATAAATTTTAGGTTGCAATCAATACTTCAAAAAACAAATTTAATACCAATAAGCTAGTGAAAATATTAATGTCATGACTACTTTCTTTTGAAATTTGTACGCAACACTCACACTTTTCATATTCAAGGAATCAATTTGCAAAAATCTAAGTCCAAAATTTGAAAAATGTTGATTTTGGGATAGTTTTTCTTAGTATTTGACTAACCATAAACATATACTCTAAACCATGAATCCTTTTATAATTTCAACGAATCACGATTCCCTAAGCCAATAACATTCCAAGTCTCAAATGTTAAATTGGTTTTGTGAATTTTGGTTAAAAAGTAAGGAATTTTAAATCAGTCTATAGTGCATAGTAATTTAGGTACCCAAAATTTAAAATCTATTTTAAAAAATAGAATTCAAGGTTATTCTGGATTTAAACCGCTGGATGAAAACCTTTTGTTTTGTTTCATTTATGTCTACCTCACAAAAGTTTGTTTATTTTTAAAAAAAAGACGCATGGAAGTTATCCTGATGATGGGAAGCTGGTATAATACCACCTCCTTCCCAAATAGAACAAACATTCTTTTCCAGTCTCTACATTCTGAAAAGAATATTTTCTTTTTTTTTAATTTTCGATGTAAAAAAACAACAGCAAACACAAAATCCTTACAGGCTTTTCAGTCATCGAGTTCTAAAACGAAAAACACAAACAATTCATTTCCTTCCAAAGCAAACCATATCTCTCCGAACACAGCCATAACAAAGGCACACATTATTAACAAGAGAAAAAAATTGCTAGTAGTCAACAAAAAGTCTCACACAAAAATACCCAAACAAAGCCAACATTGCCGTAAGCTTTAGGTATCCTTATCAAACGATACCGAAGCTATACACACGCTGCCGGCCACCACTGCCGTCGCCACCACCGCCTCCACTGCCATAACCACTGCTGCGTCATGCCATAATATCCAACTTAGTATCTTATATAGTTGCTTTGTGATTTCCGCTGGGACATTTATCATGCTGTTCTTTTCTGACAGTTTTTGTACATCTGGTTCTGGTTTCGCTATCCCAATTTAATTGAATGAAGGACGACTCTATGCGCCAACCGATATAGCTGGCGAGTAGCTGAACGGCCGGCGCGGCGGCACGGTACAACTTGGCTTTAGCGTGGCTTGGCTAGGCTTGACGATAACCGAATCTTTTTTGAACAGTGTTCATCAGAAGACCGAATTAACAAATCATGACGCGTCCCGTCCATTCAACCAGGAATAATTTGTCTATCTAAAGAGTGCCAAAAGCGATATATCACGACAATTGATATCAAATACGTCAAACAAAATACGTGACTTTGAAATAGCTCCTTTACGTTGTTGTTGGTCGACCACAATTTACCGAACCGACATTCATGTAGCAGCTCTTCTGCTTCTATACCTATACTCGTATACCTAGCGTATTGGCAGAGCTTTCAAGTTTGTCCAGTTAAAATTAAGCCGGGAACGCTCACCGTGAAAGCATTCAACCAGAAACTAGTTGACCAGGGTTTCCTGGAAATGCAGGCTGCAGAAGTAGACACTAAACGTCAGCCTTACGTCCGCCACCGTTCAATCAATGAAACATCAAAATAACATTAGGTTCCGCTGATTGTTCGCTTGCCTACCCTATTATACCTACATACATATGTAGTATGTACACTGTACAGTACATACACTGATACCACCTCCACTTGAATGGTTTCGAAATAGGAATAGGAACAGTATAGGTATAGCACAGCTGCCTCGAAAGGACTATTTTTGGTGGAACTTTGCTTATGAAATGACCCAGCCATAAATAATTTGGCATTGGCCACTGCTTGTTTGGCGTATATCTACTCTCATATAGGATAAGTGCACAGAGAGTAGTATAGGACCGAGAAGACCTTTTAAGTTCGACGAAATAGTGTACTCTATGGGTTCCCCAATTATCCGGTTCGGCAGTCAAGTAGCGAATTAAATAAACGAATAACAGAACGGATATCCCGAACCCGAAAAGAGTCCTTTGCTCGCTGCTCGGGTACATGACGAATAGCCACTACCAAATTGGCTAACCACCTGGTAAATTTATCAGATTTCCCCGTTTAGCTTTTTGTTGGTTTGCGTGTTGGCAAATTCCAAAAAAGCAAAAAATAAAAAAAATAAATAAAATGTACTAGGTAGGCCTATTCAGGACATGTCAATGTCGAATGGAAGTATAAACATAGAGATTTTCTCTTGCGTGCATGCAAGCCCATTGCACAATCCACAGGCAGCCGCAGCAGTCGCAGTAGCACAGGCATCAAGCATGTTCGTTTGTGAGTGTATTTACCATATATAGGGTGTCCCAAAATTACCGCAAGATTTGAATTTGCCGCCATTTGTGCAGTGAAGTGTTGGCAACCCTGAAAAAAAAGCAATTTGACAGCTAACAGTATAGGGTTATTAAAAATGGAGCGTTACACGAGAGAACAACGTGTCTTCATTATTAAAGAATATTTCAAAAATAGTGAAAGCTTGGCGGCTGAAGTTCGAAAATTTCATACATATCAATACAATATGGTCGGAATAGTGTTTTAACTTCGTCAACTGTGAAGAGATTAATTGAAAAATTCATGGAGACTGGATCCGTTGGAGACGCCAAACACACTGGTCGTCCAAAAACAAGCCGTTCAAATGTGAATGTCGAAGCAGTGCGTGAGAGTGTTGCTGACAATCCAGGAACCTCAATTCGACGTCGTGGACAAGAATTGCAAATTTCAAGAACCTCTCTACAGCGTGTACTCACCAAAGATCTGTGTCTTCATGCTTACAAAATTCAATTAACACAACAATTGAAGCCTAATGACCATGGACAGAGAAGAGAGTTCGTTGAATGGATTATTGAACATCAACAAATGGACCCTGATTTTTCGAGCAAAATCATCCTAAGCGATGAAGCACATTTTCATCTTGATGGCTTTGTCAATCACCAAAATTGCCGCATTTGGGGTTCGGAGAACCCACATGTGATTGTCGAAAAACAAATGCATCCACAACGCGTGACTGTATGGTGTGGATTTTGGGCTGGAGGCATAATTGGGCGATATTTTTTTGAAAATGATGCTGGTCAAGCAGTGACTGTTACTGGTGCTCGATATCGGGACATGATTACACAGTTCTTTCTGCCAAAATTGGATGATATTGATGTGTCCAATATGTGGTTTCAACAAGACGGTGCCACATGTCATACAGCCCGTGAAACAATTCAATTACTGCATGAGACATTTCCAGGTCGTGTACTCTCTCGTTTCGGTGATCAAAATTGGCCTCCTAGATCGTGTGATTTAACACCATTAGACTTCTTTTTATGGGGTTATTTGAAATCACAAGTCTATGTTAACAAGCCCACAACCACCCGTGCATTAAAGGAGGAGATTCAACGCTGCATCAACGAAATTCAGCCACATTTATGCAGAATGGTCATGGAAAATTTCAACAAAAGAGTGCGCATGTGCATGCAAAGCCGTGGAGGCCATTTGTCCGATGTGTTATTCCATACATAACCCTATCCTATGTACTTTACGAGTCAATAAAAATATAACTATCAAAAGACTAAAAACGGCGTTTTCTATTTAATTCAAATCTTGCGTTAATTTTGGGACACCCTTTATTATGTGTATATATGCTCTTCGTCGTCGTAGGGAAAGGTCTTTAAGAGTCATTTAAGGGAGTTAGGTATACGTTAATGTGAACCTTAAACAGGTTAAGTGCGGGTTTAAAATGTATTTAAGTATACAATTAAATTCCTTAAATTTTATGAAAAAAAAGCTATATTATATTGATAAAATATAATGGACTTTAATTCAAGATTCTTAATACCTTAAGACCTTAAGTTGTATTCAGGTATATAAGTATTTAATTTTGACCATAGTGTAGAAATGGCGAATGGAAATACATTATGTGAAAGTAATTTTTGATAAGACTTAGACGAAGACGTAGTACTCTTGGCATGATGGTTAGTGCGTTGGACTGTCCGTCAAATCTTCGGTCGATAAGTATTCTTCCGAGCATCAGCAAAGTTTTAGAGAAGATCATCAATAGGGCTCTGACTAAGTGGTCTGCGGTCAACTTAATAATTCCGGATAAACAGTTCGTGTTCAAGGCGGTTCATGACACAATTCATGCTGCGTCTAAACTCGTTTCTGATATCCAATGGAATAAATCAAAACAACAATGCACAGGTGCTGTTTTGGCTGATTTGGAAAAGGTCTTTGACACCGTATGGTTAGAGGGTCTTTACCTAAAACTGAGCAGGCTTGGCATAAGCAAACCATTACTGTATATACTTTATGATATGCTTAGCGGTAGAAAGTCAAGGCAATGTAACTTCTACCACAACATTCCTAATGACCAGGGCCAGAGGAGCCTTCGCTCAGACGAAACGGCTGTTTTACAGCAGTTCGGCTTGACCCCCGACTGAAGGTAATTTGGAACATGGCCCTCATAGGGCCGATGATCGTTTATGGTTGTCCTGTGTTGTGCAACGTTGCGTTGATGGAGAAGTTTCGGGTGTTCGAGCGGCAGTGTTTACGAAGCTGGCGCTGTACCGGCTTATATCGAACAGCCGAATCTTCTTTCGTGTATTACTATTCCAACGAGGATAAAACTCGTTCGAGGTCACATTGCAAGAGCTATGTCTTCGACCAACAATTTAATTTTCGGGGCGTTCTATCCGAAAGACGAGTATTTTAAAAGTGCACGCTTAAGCGGCTTCATCCCACCAGAGGCATTTTTTTTTTACACAGATGCGGTCTGATACAGGATAGATTGGCAATTCCGCTAAGCAGGTGAAGCAGCTAAGTGAAGCAGGAGAACCAGTTTTGGTGGCTTCAATCGGCACTTGATAGTGGGAAGTCGCAATGGGGTCTTTAGCCTTGACTGGCTTACATACTTCTTTTATAGTTTTATGTTTTAGTTTTAAGTAGAATAGGCATGGTGGTACAAAAAAAATATATATATATATATACTAAAAAAAACAGGAAATAAGAAGAAAAAAAATCCGAAAACGAAAAATGCAAAACAAAAAATTTTAGATAGTTAGATTTGCTGCTTTGGTTGTTCTAGTTTTAAGTAGTTTAAAGGTAGAATAGGTAGTTTAAGTTAGTTTTAAGTTTTATTTAAGGACCTTATTTTAAGTAGTTTTTAAGTAAAAATAAAAAAAGATATTGAAATTAGTTTTTTTTTTAATTTTCTAATAAATAAAAAAATGAGTAAAATTGAATTATAGTAAAATAGCTCTTAGGGCCGAAAGGCATTAGAATTATATATTATTGTTTAACTTATAGTGTCTGTATGGGACCAGTAAATTAGTTGTAAGTTATTGTTAATTAGGCTAGTTTTATGAATTTTTGTCTAGCTTTAAGATATGTAGTTTTAAGATTGAATTAATAAAAATGAATTTAAAAAAAAAGTGCGTTGGACTGTCATGCTAGAGGTCTTGGGTTCAATCCCTGTCTGTGCCATCAAAAGTTTTTTTTTTCACGGGTACTGCCTCTTGCGAGGAATTGACCAATTCTCCATTAGTATTTCTTGTCATGAAAAGTGCTTTCTCAAAATAGCCGTTCGTATTCGGCTTAAAACTGTAGGTCTCCTCCATCCCTGGCAACATTACACGCACACAGGAATGATTGAGAGTTGTAAGTTACTAGGCCCTAGTTCTATACGGACTGTTGCGACACTCAATTTATTTACTTTTTTTAAGACGAAGATAATTATGTTTTAAGGTGCTTCCATGATTATCAACGTTAATAATTAGTTTTCCAAACTTAGGACAAGTTTTGTGTAGCAAAGCTTTAGAAATCAAACACAAATTTGACACTTGACGTGTTTAAAAAAAAAAACAGAGTATTTAAATCAGCGGTTTCAGTTTTGAATTAAAAGAAAATTAATCTTTTTTACGACCAAACTAAAGGAAATTTATTAACTTCAAATTGGAAGTTATTGTAATCAGTCCGATTTGTCGAATTGAGAATTTTGACATTTTTCGACGTTTAAAGGTCCATAGAATCGAAATCAATTTGTTTAGAGTAATTTTTGTGTGTGCGTGTGTACGTACGATCGGGATACAATCGTCGTCTATATCTTAAGATCCAATAGAGATACCGACTTCAAATAAGTTTTGCTTTACAGACAAAAACATGGTAAATTGGACTTTAAAAAATATTGAGTTTTTTACTACAGCAATCTAAAAAAAAAAATAAAAAATTGAAAATATTGGTTGACCAAAAATATCTAACGAACGAATAATGTTAGCGATTTCTAAAAATTATTTTTCCCCCAAAATAATTTTATGCAAAGAAAAACGTTTTTGATATCTGGTTAAACTTTGAGAAGTAAAAGTTGGAAAATTCATTTATGACTCGAATATATTGACAAAAATCTCATAACATTTAGTAAAATGTTTCTAAGAATCCAGCAGTCAGTTTGTTCATACAAATTTAAATCTACAATAGATTCTATACAAAATTAGTAAAAATTTAATAAATTAAGGTTATGACTTCAAAATGATTTCATTCTGTGATAAATTATGAATTTAACGTCAGATAAAAATCCAATCATTATTTTTATTATATCGGGTGATTTTTTAAGAGCTTGAGAACTTTTTAAAAAAAAAAAACGCATAAAATTTGCAAAATCTCATCGATTCTTTATTTGAAACGTTAGATTGGTCCATGACATTTACTTTTTGAAGATAATTTCATTTAAATGTTGACCGCGGCTGCGTCTTAGGTGGTCCATTCGGAAAGTCCAATTTTGGGTAACTTTTTCGAGCATTTCGGCCGGAATAGCCCGAATTTCTTCGGAAATGTTGTCTTCCAAAGCTGGAATAGTTGCTGGCTTATTTGTGTAGACTTTAGACTTGACGTAGCCCCACAAAAAATAGTCTTAAGGCGTCAAATCGCATGATCTTGGTGGCCAACTTACCGGTCCATTCTTTGAGATGAATTGTTCTCCGAAGTTTTCCCTCAAAATGGCCATAGAATCGCGAGCTGTGTGGCATGTAGCGCCATCTTGTTGAAACCACATGTCAACCAAGTTCAGTTCTTCCATTTTTGGCAACAAAAAGTTTGTTAGCATTGAACGATAGCGATCGCCATTCACCGTAACGTTGCGTCCAACAGCATCTTTGAAAAAATACGGTCCAATGATTCCACCAGCGTACAAACCACACCAAACAGTGCATTTTTCGGGATGCATGGGCAGTTCTTGAACGGCTTCTGGTTGCTCTTCACTCCAAATGCGGCAATTTTGCTTATTTACGTAGCCATTCAACCAGAAATGAGCCTCATCGCTGAACAAAATTTGTCGATAAAAAAGCGGATTTTCTGCCAACACACATTTCGAACCGAACACTGATTTTGGTAATAAAATTCAATGATTTGCAAGCGTTGCTCGTTAGTAAGTCTATTCATGATGAAATGTCAAAGCATACTGAGCATCTTTCTCTTTGACACCATGTCTGAAATCCCGCGTGATCTGTCAAATACGAATGCATGAAAATCCTAACCTCAAAAAAATCACCCATTATAAGAAATAAGACTTTCAAAAATTCCACTAAAATTGTTAACAATTTGTTTTCCACTAAAAATCTCGTTAACAAAAACAGATTTTAAAATCAAGCTTATTTTTTATATGCAAAATATTGCGGCTTACTTTTAGTTAATGATTTCGAAAAATTGAATTGCCAACATTTTTTACAAAACACGAAAACTTACAAAAACAACAAGAAACTGATATGAAATGGTTTTCGACTCAAGTATTAGGAGAACAGAGAAAGATATTGACTTCAAATTTCTTATCTCACACAAAATATTGTTATTAAGATTTTGGTAATTCGAGTCTAAACGGCATTATTGTCGTTTTTCGGCCAAGGAGAAGTGCGGAATAATGTTTAATGTTCCCAACAAAATAGGTTGTCCAAATATATGCATGTATATTATGAATTATTTTAGTCCTGGTCCCTTGTGTGGTTAGGTAGACCTAGGTGCACTCATAATTTAAATAAGTGTTGCTAATTGAATTATTTTTCGACGATACCAGCTTCACTTAACTTTGCATTTAAAGTCACAAGAGTTTATTTATTTGAAATATAAATTTCAAGTGTCAGAGATTTCAATCTTTAAAACATATGAATAGATATGTATCACTATATCAGCCTATATTCAAAATAAACCCTCAAGGCCTGTAGAACAAAAATATCCATCACCTTCACTAAATGCATACATAACTGCTGACTGTAGTGTCTAATAAGAAATTCCATACGGATTTCAGCACGAAGGACAAACAGCCAAAGCTATAATACACTCAAACGTAATTCACTCTGCTAATTGCTGGAATATGGTATTTCCAGTGCAACCATGAGTCCAACCATCTGCCATTTCCTCTCCTGCAATTGAAGCTGATGATTGTTTTGATGCTGGATTCTACAGCTATAGCTATTTCGTCTATGTACCGTCAGATGCAACTTTAAATAGTTAATTGGTTTCTGGTGTAACCTTGTTATGATATGGAAGGAAGGCTTTCTTCAGTATTGTTTCTCAAAATAGAGAAATACAAACTCCGACTATACGATTCTAACTCAAATGACAAGGACAAGGACGATGACGATAGGTAGGTAGGAAGAACGACAACGACAACGATAACGACGACAACGACATGGCATCGGTGAAGAGAAATAAGCTCACCATTAAGAGCTACACTATGCCACCTTATACTCACATTCAAGTGCATAGTAGAACAAACATAAAATTCTTGTATCCACATAATGAAGCTTACCTGTAAGACGGCAAAGATGACAGCGAATACGGTGACAATGAGGAGACAACCGGCAACCGCAATAGCCGTAATTGTCGTAAGAGGTGAACCAACACGTGCAAGGACACCATTCGAAGAGCTATCATCGAAGCTGTTGTATGGGCTGCCAAATTGTTGCTCCGCTCCAGCAGCAATTCTACGCTTTCCAGCTGGTGAAGCATTGATGCATCCTCCTGCAAAAATAAAAATGAACAAATAAAAGACATTAGCATCAGAATAGAAGAGGAATGCATTCAACCGCATTGAACTGCTTTCACTTACCACTCTCTTTATCACAATGACAACAGGATTGATCCTCGGGGGTTGAGTCTGTTGGACAGCAAGGCACACATTGATTATTGAGACGATCCAAGTGTTGAGGGAATGCACAGGTTTGACATGAGTACTGTCCAGGACCACTGCACGAACGACACGACTCATGGCATGTTTTGCACGTTTGGGTTGGTGAATCATAGAACTGCGATCCCAAACATTCCATGCAAAGGCCTCCGTCTAACATAAAATGAAGAGGACATGCTGTGCATGCCAAAGGACCAGCTCCTGTTTGTTGGAAAATTTATTATAGATGATGGTTTATGAAAAACTCTATATATGTATATGAAAACAGTGTGTTTAAGGAAATGGGATAAATTGAGGGTGCCATTAATTGTGCAAACACACAGGACATCCCTCTTCATCATTGTATAATAATAATTAAGTGCAACTCATCGGGATGCTCAGAATTAAACATATTTTTATAAATCAATAGAGATAACTTGACTGAGGTAAATATCATATACATACATACATAAAATTCAATTAATAAGTGAGGAGGCTGAATTATAAAGTTCAAAGAGTGCAAACAATTTGTAGGCTGTTCGAACTAGCTATTACCAGCGCCAGCGGCTTTGCCCGCACGTTAAAAGAAAATCAAAATATCACCTAGAGACATTCCTGGGGCAAATATACAGAAGTTAGTTGGTAAACTTTAAACAATCAAAAGAAACAAAGCGGAACCAAAAGTAACGCTGTTTATTGTTGAAGTGATGAAGCACGCCTTTTATACATTTATACGCGCTATTTGCCTTCTAGCCTTATTAATTGTCATAGCGAAACCAAGTTTTATATTAATTGAAATCTTTTGAATTGAAAAGGTATGTACTAAATTACAAAAATCTTTCGTTGGTGTCACAAAGCCCTCGGCATCGGTTTTTCACCGCCCATCTCCTATTTTGAATAGTTTTCCAGCACACTATGATATGCAAGGATGATTTGTCCAAAAGCAGCATCTAAGGATACTACTACTAGATACTACTAATTACTGTTTTAAATATAGAATTGGTGGAAGTACTCGAATCATATATTTTACCGCGGTAAAAAGAAGCTTAAAACGGACTCCAGCCAAATAACTACAAACACACAAAAAATCATATTATAATATTGCTCCGTTGCGACGTAAAGGACGGAAAAACAAACAATTTGAATATCCCAATTATCATTTAATATTGTTGAATATTTCATTCTTCAACACACTAGAACCAGTAGTTGGTCCGTTGTGAAACCACATATATCCAGACAATTTCCCTGCTCATCAAGAGAAATTGTCTCCTCCTCCGCTTCATGCATGCAGAAGTGAACTGTGGACCAAAATGCTTGTTTAATTCTTCGGTTGATATGAGTTTTTTCTTGGACATTATTGAAAACACTGATTTTGAAATTAATAAAGATCTGGATGGAATTGTTTAGTGCTCTATGCTTAAACCCTTCGAAATCAAAACATTTCTAGGAAACCAGTTGATACATCTGATCGTCCACAATGACACTCCCTATGTAAACTCGATTGATAAAGCCAATTTGCTTGCATCACAGTTTGCTGTTAATTCGACGCTACCGGAAAGTGTCATGAGTCCTTCTGTTCTTGAGAGCGTAAACGATTCTATGGCACGAATCTTCTTTCGCACTTCATACTAAAAGACCTTGACATACACAAATCCGCTGGCCCGGATAGTATCTCCCTAATTTTTCTGAAGAGGTGTTCTTCAACGCTGGCAAAACCACTTCTCCATCTTTCCTACTCTACAGGTCTTTTTCCGAGCGGATGGAAAATAGCATTTGTCCAGCCTGTCCCTAAAAAGGCGAATCCTCTTCTCCCCTCAACTATCGCCCAATAGCACTCACGTCCCTTCTTTCCAAGGTCATGGAAACGCTGATAAATTATTATCTTAAGAAATATCTCGAAGATCGAACGCTTCTTAATAACCGACAATACGGCTTTGGTAGCAATAGGTCCACTGGTGATCTCATGGTTTATCTCGCCGAACAGTGGAACAAATCTTTACATCGTTTTGGAGAAAGTAAGATTATTGCACTTGCTATTTCAAAAGCATTTTATTGAGTTTGGCATCAAGCTCTCTTATCGAAAATGTGTGCTTTTGGCATTGATAAATCTCTTCTTCGTTGGATTAGAATTTACCTTTCTAACCGTTCAATACAAATTGTATTGGATGGATTCAAGTCTGAAATTCATAAAATAAATGCTTATGTCCCTCAAGGCTCCGCTTTGTCTCCGACTCTCTTCCTTATATTTATAAATGATTCTAATCCATTAAACCTTAGCTTTTCATATTCGTTTCTGGATTTAAATCCTTGTTCTTCAGATGTTGAACTTCACCGGCAGCGTATGATAAGCTCATTAAATTCTAATCTTGTCAGCATTGGCCAACAGGGAATCAAAAACCGTGTAGAATTTAATTCTTCCAAAACTCAATGGAATTATCACATATTTGATATTGCCAAAAATGCTGCCAGGTGCTTAGGATTTCTCCGACGGTGCAAGAAATGTTTCACCCCTTCTGATCTGGCTGTAATTTACAAAGCCTTAATCCGTCCAAAGCTTGAATTAAATTGGCATATCTGGGCAGGTGCCCCTAAAACAAGGAAAGGATTCAAAAAAGGGCTTTAAAAATGATAGGCGATAGAACTATAATCGAAACATTTACATCGCTAGATGTACACACAATGTTCTGTCGAATTAGCCAGTTGCATTCCACCCCTTTAACCATTCAGCCGTAATACTTGCACTTCCAGGAGTGCTCATCAGTTTACTCTTGAGCTCAATTTCGGGCGTACTGTCAAGTATAGAGATTCTTTTTTTAAACCGCACATCAAGAATGCCCTCCCATTTTGATGTTCAGAACTTTAAGACCAATGTACACCGGTATCCCTTCTTAAATCCTTCCCTATTTTCCTAACGCTCGCACTGTGTTTAAATATAAACAAATAAAGGGTACTAATAACCCCTTGAGTGCCGGTAAATTATGAATAAACAAAATATATGATTTTCTGAAGATAAATTAATTCACTGCCCGCAAAATTAAAAAAATTCATAAACTGACGGGTAAATTTTGATTAGAAAGATTATTAAGTAGAAAATTTATAAGCTAGCAAGATTATTTTGTGATATATATACTATCGTTAATAATTTAATAATAATGTAGTAAAAACAAGCTTAAGAATTTTCAATCTAACGACTGGCTTATGAAATAAATTTGTTTCAATTCAAAAGTCGCAAAATAACTTACGAATTTTTTTTCAAATTCACTTATAACTCAATGATATTTTAATCCCGAAATTCGCATACCCTACATTTACCTTGATTTATGAAGTTTTCAATTTAAGTGCCATTATTCATGTATTCTATTATAAGAAATTAAAAAAGTTGAATTAAATGTCGATTTTGTACATTCTTTTTTACAATTTCAATTCTCAACTTTAACGAAAGAAATTAAAATCGAACCACTTCTAGCTCGTCATGTAATTTTAATGAGATTCTTAATCAAGTATTTTATAAGTATGCAATAATATATAATCAGATTTCCTGACGAATTTAAATTAAGGGTCCTTCATTATTAAGAGAGTGAATGTCATGCTCTCGCGTTGTGACAATATTTTATCAGAAAGTAAGCTCTTCATTATATATGAAACCATCACTCACACATTATTTCCTCCTTAATAAAGGAGATTTATTAACTTTGTCATTGAATTGAACCTGCATTAATGATGTTTAAATTATGTCTATACGCATTAGCATATGTGCCTTATGTGCATCGTATCACTGATGACTATGAATTTATATCATTTAGTTATAAGTTATGATAAAAAAAACTCTATTGCCGCGTCATCAATGTTATATTTAGTACAAATATCTTCAGAAAAATCGCTATCGTCAACGCATAGACTTTTAAGATATCTTTTTTTTCTTAAGCAAATATTGACATACGATGAAAATACGGAAGAGTAGTTTGAGAGTGATTTCAGAGTAATCTAAAGTTAATGAAAATTAGTTTTTTTTAGAAATCTGTACCTACACTCTATTGCGTCTTACCAATTTCATCCAAGGAACAAGCTTTATAAATGTTTAATTTTCGTGCAATAAAATTCAAAGATGAAGATTGAATCACTTTTAAGAGTGAAACACATTTTCAAGATAAGATTTCAACTTGATGGAGATGGGTTAAGAATTTTGTCTATGCTTCAAATTTTCTATCAAAAAATAAAACGAGAAAAAAAAACACACAATCATCATTACTCTAAAGGGTCACCCAAAAACATTTGTAATGTATTTATATTCCCAAGGCTACTTCCACACAAGTATTTGGTATGGGTTGTGATGTACACTTACCGTTGCACGTTTTGCAATAGTGATGACATTTCTGACATCCGAATTCTGATTTATAAAAACCCTCCGGACACTCAGGGTGGCACTCTCCACTGGCCAATTGCCAACCAGCAGGACATTGTACACACTGGTCACGTCTCGGTCCACTGCAAGTGTGACAACTTAGATAGCACTTGGCACAGGTGCCACGGTCGCTGTAATATCTGTAATAAAAAAAGAAGAACATGTCAAGGTATATAAGGTTAGTAGTCAGTAGCAATTCATTTTGGTCAGCTTTTGTTATATCATCATCGGTCAAAGTTTATACATATATGTATGTTTTTTTAGGTATCTTTGGACCATCATCACCATCATCGTCTCCTTTTTGATGAAAAGTGACTGATGTTCTCTGAGTGTGCTTTATAACGTTATGTAAGTATACATATACTCGTATGTACATATGTGTAGGAAGGTAAAGATGGTTTCCAAAATAATTACAATAAACATTGTCATTAGCTTTTATACGTGTCTTTCTCTTTGGTCCTTAAATTCTCTCTTTCAATTTCAATCAAAATTTTGTTTTACAATTTCATTGAAAGATCTATAGAAGGCCGAAGGCATATAGAAATATAACAGGAATTTGTAATATCGTTGAAGCTGGTGAAACTCACAAAGCACATTCATCTATTTTTTGATTAAATACTCTCCATATACCCACTCGGAGGAAATTGGCCACATTCCCTTCACTAAAAGGAGTAAATCTCTCAAGGCAAATACAAACACCATGGAGATGGAGCTGGAGATGGCAAGGAAAAAGAGAGAAAAGGACCAAAATGAACACCACCATTATAGAACCTCTGGTGAGTTTGAAAGCAGATATATAGTCGGAGGCGATGATGACAATGATGGTTATGCTGATATAGTTCTATGGGCCTGTACACTGTACGGGCTAAATACAAAGAAGAGAACAAACAAAAGATTTTAATTACCCATCTGCACAAGTAGTCCTGCACTCGCCACTTTGTAATTGAAGTCCTTTGGCGCATGTTGTACAGTTCATCCGTGATACACACTGAGTGCATGTGTGTAGGCATTTGGCACAGACGCCGGCTTCCATGTAGAATCCTTCGTCACAGGTGCTAACGCATCGATTCGTCTGCAACAACAAACTTGGCGGACAACTGAGGCAATTTCGTTCCGTAGGACCGTCGCAGGACTCACAAGTTGAGTGGCAAGGATGACAATGCCCATTATCATAGTATTCAGCTGAAAGAAACAAACCAAAAAATGCAACAATAAATATTTGTTATTGTGTTTTCTTTTTATTTTTGTTCACCTTTTAAATATATAAAAGTGGGTGGTTAATTAAGAAAAAAAATATTCATAAATCCCGGAGATAAAGGACGACCTTCCATGGGAAACACATAAATATTTCATTTTCATGGATGATGCCTTCAAGGCCTATAGGTATTATATAATACATGGGTCTCTTCTTACATATATGGTAATGGTTGTCCCATAAGATAATCAATTATTAACACAACTCAACGCCCTCATTGTATATATAAACAAACAGAAAAAGGAGTACTGTATTCTGTTTTTGTAGAGGTAGGAGTAGTATAATTAATTTTCGAAATATAAGAATTCAAGAAAATATATAAATATACTCGTAAAAACATTATAAAGCCATTCTTTAATATCCAATCGATATATGTAAGTATTTGTTTATATGGATGCCACTTGAAAGCTGAGAGGGGTTATTAATTTTATGTGTATGATGCAACCTTCACCATGCTTTGACCTATCTTGATGTTTAAAATTTTAATTTCCGGTTAATACGGTAAAAGTCATATACAACTGATTTAACTACAACCTCAAAAATATGAAAAAAAAAAACAAAAACGATTCTTTTTATGGATCCGATGTTGTCGGTGTATATCGATGAATAAGCGAGTACTGAGGAAAAATAATGGAAAAGTTGGATTTCATGATCTCTTATTTTTTACACAATTAACTCAAAAATTTAATTTTAAATAAATAAAAAAATAAATAAACAGTTAACATTTTCATAAGGTGACTTTAAGCTTTTTTTGAAATAATTGAACTAGTATGATATAATTGTATTAAAATTCAGCCGCACGTAATTGATGTATATTATTGATGAAAATAAATATTAATTTATTAAAACTATTTTTATAAGAAAAAATTAACACCGAAATATGTATTGCATTATACTTTATATGCAATTATTTACGGGTGGATCGGGAGGTGAGTTTTACTGCTGAGTCTCCCTTTCTTGCTTTCAAAAAAGACTTTTTGAATTTGTATTTTATTGAATTTTTGCAATAGAAAAATCACTTTAGCATTTTTTTTTAAATTATACAAAGATGATACGAGTACTCTATCTGTTTGATTATTTTAGTTCTTGGTGTAAAGTGTAATCAAACATTTTAACAAACATCTAAAAACATTCCATTTTTGGGATGGAGTTTCTAGAAGAAGAAGCTTATCAGCTTTTCATACCGCTAAAAAAAAAACATTTCACATAAGATATTTATACAAGTAGTCTTTTAAGTTTTGTTACCAAATGTTTATCGCAATTCCCTGAAATGTTACAAGTTTCCAGAAACTTGGATATATTCATACCCAACGCCAGTCTATACAAATTAAGTTAGGAATAATTATTCTACAACGACATAAATTCTTTTAATTGTTCTTCTATTATATGTGAAAACTAACATTGTTTTGTGAAAAAAAATCTACAATTACTAATTTACTAGAATTCTCTATTTTTTGTTTGAAAGCGTTTGAAAAACTCTCAAAAGTCGATTTCATCTTTACAGACTTTAGCAAGGCATTTGACAAAAAAAGTCATAAAATACTTTTTAATAAATTAAGTAATATTGAACTTAACGACCCGTTTCGTTATGTGCATTTCCTCATGTCCTAAACATAGATATTATAGCGTCATGTTCAGGATTAACCCTTCATGTTAATTTAAAGTTAATTTTGGTGTTCCTCAAGTGAGTCACCTTGGTCCATTGCTGTTTTTTGTATTTATTAAGGATTTGCCTTCTGATTTAAATAATTCTATAAAGCTAATCTATGCAGATACCGTTAAAATGTTTTAAAATTATTAACTCTATCAAGGATTGTAAAGAGCTACAAGAAGATCTAAATCATTTTTCTCTATTTTTTGTTTGGAAGCGTTTGAAAAACTCTCAAAAGTCGATTTCATCTTTACAGACTTTAGCAAGGCATTTGAAAAAAAAGTCATAAAATACTTTTGAATAAATTAAGTAAAATTGAACTTAACGACCGTTTCGTTGTGTGCATTTCCTTATATCCTAAACAAAGATATTATAGCGTCATGTTCAGGAGTAACCCTTCATGTCAATTTAAAGTTAATTTTGGTGTTCCTCAAGTGAGTCACCTTGGTCCATTGCTGTTTTTTGTATTTATTAAGGATTTGCCTTCTGATTTAAATAATTCTATGAAGCTAATCTATGCAGATAACGTTAAAATGTTTTAAAATTATTAACTCTATCAAGGATTGTAAAGAGCTACAAGAAGATCTAAATCATGTTTGGCAATGGTGCAATAAAAATCATTTAATTTTAAATTTTGACAAATGTAAAAATGTGTTTTTCACGCAAACGTAATTTAATAAACTATGACTATATGTTAAATTCGTCACGTTTGAATATCAAATCGAGTTTTCTTGACCTTGGTGTTGTACTGGACTCAAAATAAACATTTACTGATCAATAAAACTATTTTACAAAACAGTTAACAAGACACTTTGTTTCGTCAAGAGTTCCGTGATGCATATGTTATTGAAATTCAGTATTTTCTAGACTAATTTTTTGAATACGCTTGCGTTGCATTAATAAATATCGATAGGATTTAACACCATTACTCCATAAAAAAGATTGTAAATTTTCATATAACTGGTATTTTTTTAGACAAGTGGTTTTCAATCTTACAATACGTTTTTCGGAATAGGTCCTTTTTTCTGCTGTTACTTGATTTATGCTCACAGTGTGGTTTGCCATTTTATAATGAATATACTTAATTCTGAACAACACTTGTAAATCGTGTGGCGTTAATTGTCAACGCAGATTAGTCCTTAACGATCAACGCCTTGGAAGAGAATATTCGGCGCGTTGCTGAAATACTAGAACAAATTTGCAAATTTGGCCTCTCGCCCAGAATTTATTCAGACCATCCGTGGCAGCCACTTGTCAGATTTAATTTTCAAAACATAATGGCAACCCTTATCTTTATAATATACATAGCCAAATTCTTGGCCATAACATTTAATTATATGCATTTCATTTCTTTTTGAAAACCACTTGTCTTAACATCAAATAAAGAACTAAGGTCAAATATTTTGTGTTATGCTAACAGGGTGATTTTGGGGACTTTGGACACACTACTCAAGGTTAACAGGTGCATCGATCCAATATGAAATTGAATCTATATTAATTTATTTGAATCTTTAATTCTATCTCTTCCAGCCTATAAACAGACCTTCAAGAATAAAATCTTAAAACAATGTTGTTGCGACAAACGTTTAATATTAACGAATTCGCACTTCTACATGATTAACTCTTCAGTTTCCAATTGTTAAAAATGCTCTTTTGCAATTGGTTGGTTTAAATTATATTTTTATATTTTTAAACCTTTTCATCTTCAATAAGTTTTTCTACATCTTGTTAAATTGAATTTGATAATTTCATAATTTTTAAAAGTAAACTGTGGATTTAATTTTTAGTGCTGATTTTGAATCTAAATTTAAATTTTAAATATTTTGTCAAGTTTTAAAAATACCCGTTTTTAATATTATTTTAATATTTTTTAATATATTTCAAAAGCTTGATGTAACAGAATTGTTTGAACAACAGATCCGTTACAAAAACAGAACTTACTATCAAACCGTTTTACCTTTTTTGTCGAAAACAGTTTTAGTAGGAATTGTTTAACGTTTCTTTCAAAGTTTTGTAATACAGGTGAAATCTAACTTATGGAGATTTTTCGAATGTTATATGAAATAACCAGCTGACCCGACAAACGTTGTGTTGTCATATAAATAATTTCTAGAGAATATTTTGCTAGAAATAAATAACTTACTAATTGTAAGTGTGAAAGGATGTGGTTTATAAGTGGGAGAGGTATAGAGCACTGTAAACGGTGACAAAATGTTAAAATAACAAATCACCAAACAAATTTTTTTAATTTATTAAAATTAATTCTTACATATTAATTTTATACATATCGCTAATTATGACAATACTACAAAAAAACAATATCAATCCCTTAATGCAACAGAGTGTACAATATTTTTTGTGATCCCATCTTTCGCCAATACAAACAAACTGGATCGTTTGCCACTCGAGAGCACGCCACGTATAATTGTCCCTGTGAAAAACATGAGCTGCTCAAATCTAAGTCGCAGATAGACATAGTTTGGCCTTGAGACTTATTGATAGTCACTGTAAATGCCAATATAATTGGAAATTAAAGGCGTTTAAAATGAACTGGCACATCTGTGGGTATAATAGGGATTCGCGGTAATAATATATTTTTACCTCGGAGTTTGCCATTTAGAATTATGGCTTCAATAACATTTTTCATTAGTTTTTTAATTACTAATCGCGTGCCGTTGTACAACCGTTGTGGGTTCAAATTACGAAACAAAATTACCGGAGATCCAACCTTCAGTTGTAAATTATTCGGTAATTCCTGGTAAATTCAATGAGTTCAAAAACTCAGTTGGATAATTTACAGCTTCGGCAGCATCACAAAATGTATCAATAGATTTGTATGACGCCAAGTCTCCTGGTAACAAATGTTGTATCTTGAGATTTAATTCGTTGACATTCACATTTTTTGCTGCTAAAATTGCTCTTTCTGCCAGCCACTCATGATTTATATATTGTCTGTGTACATCGGGCAATATTTGGTCAATGAGAACATCTTGTGAATTAATAATCGTGCAGAAGTCGACCGGTTATTTTATGCATCCAGTTTCATTTGGTTTTGAGTCGCCTATATCTAACAGTTGTTTTGAGAATGTTTCAGCGGATGGATCTTGAAACATTTGAACATGCATATTTACTTCCAGTTGTACTTTTTCAACATTACGCCACAGTGGCGATAATTTTAAGCACGCGTTGATCTCATCATCGTACGTTGAACGCGGAATAACGTTAAGTTTTTGTCTGAAACCACCTGAAAAGAGTACCGCCAAATAGTCTGGCGTTGTTTTTTATATCTTTCAATGTCCTGTTCAACGCCTCAAGCGAATGTTTGTGTGCCATAGTGCATTCATCCCAGATGACAATTTTACACTGTTTCAGCACTGTGGCCACGGATGATTGTTTTTTATATTGCGCACCGATTCTGGGTTATTTTGAATATTTAGTGGCAGTTTAAATACTGAATGAGCTGTTCTGCCTCTATCCAATAAAGTTCCCGCAATGCCAGAAGATGCGACAGCCAATGCGATACCATTATTTGAGCGTATTTTAGCAAGAATCAGCGAAATAAGGAATGTTTTGCCAGTTCCACCTGGTGCATCCAAAAAAAAAGAATCCATCTTGTCCTGCCGAGACTGCGAGCATGATGTGGTCATAAATGGTTCTTTGTTCTTCATTTATTACTGGGACATTGCGAGCAACAATCGTTGCCATTTCTACAGTATTGTATTGTAGTTTAAGATTTAATTCAGTGTGTATTAAATCAGATGCATTTCGATTTGATGAATGCATACCGAAATGACTGAGTGGTAAGTTGGCAATGATAATGCAAAGATCCTCAATAGCAATCAATGCTTCATTGTATATAGCGTTACTGAATACTATCGTAAGATCGTTGCACCGTGTATTATGTTGATGCAATTAAACCATAGCACTTAGGAATATAAAAAATAGATAAAAACCTATTCTCAGAACTACCGAATGTATATGCAAAATTTCATTGAAATTGGTTAAGCCGTTTCGGAGGAGTATGGCAACTAACACTGTGACAGGAGAATTTTATATATTAGATTTAAATAGTTCAAATCAATGTTGAAGAAAAGGATTATAGAATTAAAAAACCATCAAGGATTTCATTGAAAAAAAGCTAATTCATAAATTAAGATATCCTCAAAAAGCCTTATACGAGTATACGTGTTTTAAAAACTAATATCTCAAAAACCTGACATAATACACTAATTTTGAAAAGTCGGATTTGAATTAAAGCCAAAAAAAACCCATTGACAAAATCAGTTTTAAGTAAGACTGGAAGTATGTAGTTGTT
The DNA here is from genome assembly GCA_920104205.1 of Eupeodes latifasciatus. Lineage (NCBI taxonomy): Eukaryota > Metazoa > Arthropoda > Insecta > Diptera > Syrphidae > Eupeodes > Eupeodes latifasciatus. Next base: position 84,162,620 of record OV049926.1, on the reverse strand, counting down.
GATTCAGAACAAAATCTCAAGTGTATAATGGGTCGTAATTTAAAAAAAAAAAACAAAAAAGAGGCTGGGATGCGACCAACACTGAAAACTTCCCATCCCGTCTGTCGATTTGTCTTGCTTCAAAGTTTGTAGGTTTTCGTGTTGGGTTAAAAAAGTTGTCAGTTAAATTATTCTTAAAAATTTTAAAATTACCAACAATATTTTTCATATAAAGAAATAGTTTAGTTTGAAAATCTAGTTTTGTTTAATAGATTTTTAGTGAAAAACAAATTTTTACCAATTTTAGTAGCATTTCTTAAATTTTTACTAATTAGATGAATTAAATTAATTTGAGAGATATCAAGAACCGAACATCAATTTTTACCAAATTTGCGTACTATTTCTTGTAGATTTTATTTTTTTATGAAAAAATGGAATGTTGGATTATTATAAAAAACCACTGAATATCGAAAACAATATTTTCTGTGAAATAAAAAAAGTTTGAAGACAATATTTTTAATTTTTGAAAAGCTATTTGAGTCGAAAGTAAATTTTTACCAAGTTTTAGTATTGTTTTTTTGTTAGGTTTTTATTTTTTGTAAAAAAACTGTCAATTAGATTTTTATCAAAATTTTACTGAATGTTGAAAACAATTTTTTTTAAAAGATAAAAGCCAATATCTCAAAGTTTTGAAAAGATATTTGCGTCGAAAATCAATTTTTACCAACTTTTGTTAAATTTTCTTTTAAGTTTTTATTTTTTGTAAAAAAAACTGTCGATTCGATTTTTCTCAAAATTTTACTGCATGTTGACAACATTATTTTTCAAAAGATAAAAGTAGTTAAAACCCAATATCTCAAATTTTTAAAAAGATATTTGAGTCGAAAATCAATTTTTACCAACTTTTATTAATTTTTTTGTTTAGGTTTTTATTTTTTGTAAAAAAACTGTCAATTCGATTTTTCTCAAAATTTTTCCGAATGTTGAAAATATTAATTCTTATAAGTTAAAATTCGTTGGAAGCCATAATCTCAAAATGTTTGAAAAGATATTTGAGTCGAAAATCAATTTTTACCAACTTTTGTTAAATTTTCTTTTAAGATTTTATTTTTTATAAGAAAACTATCAATTCGATTTTTTTCAAAATTTTACTGAATGTTGACAACAATATTTTTTGAAAGATAAAAGTAGTTTTAAGCCAATATCTCAAAGTTTTGAAAAGATATTAGAGTCGAAATTCAATTTTTACCAACATTGAGTAATATTTTTTTTAGGTTTTTATTTTTTATAAAAAAACTATCAATTCGATTTTTCTCAAAATTTTACCAGATGTCAAAAACATTATTCTTCGTTGCACAAAATTGTTTTGGAGATAAAATCATTTTGTATTCGTAAAATTTTCGAGGTGGCAAATTTTTTTTTTCAGTTTTTTTGATTTATAAAAAATAACTGTTAACTGGATTTTTTTCAAAAATATACTTGTTTGGTATCACGTTACAATATATTATATAAAATTTAATTCAAGTCTCTAGCATTTTTGGTTCGTAAGATATTAAGGGTTAACCAAAATTTTCACCTTTTTTTTAAACTGCTATGGTAAAAAAACCACCCATGCAATTTTCTTGAGAGCCCTTTCTGCATCTTTCTGCCTTATTATCTGTATAACAAAATTTATTTGAAGTCGATACCTCTTCTGGTTCTTGAGCTATGGACAACGAAAAAAACGTCGCGAACGTACGGACGTACGAACGTACGTACACACGCACGCACAGACATCTTTCTAAAAATCTTTTCTTTCGACTCAAGGACCTTGAAACGTCGAGAAATGTCAAAATTTTCAATTTGACAAATCGGACCCATTACAAAAACTTCCTATGGGAAGTTAAAAATTTTAATGCAATAAGGTAGAACAGAAAAATTCGCTTTACTTTCAGTCAAAATCAAGTCATGTGAAGCGTGTAGCGACTATTTTTGTTGTCTTTTTCAATCAATTTATTTGTGCAAAATAAGTCCAATAAAAACATAACTTCCAATTCACTGATCTGATCAAATTTTTCCAAAATTAATTTCTTGTCAATATATTTTGTTTTGATGGCTATATGCGGATAACCTTGGTTTAGAGGAAAGGCTATTATTAATAACATTTTGTGTCTCAAGAAACTTGACAGATATTGAATTGGTCAGCAATTAATTTTGAGGTTGTCATCAAACCGTTCCATTAACTTAAACACACATACACAGTTGCGTTGTAGCTTATTAAAGCTTTGGTCTTGATGGTTATACACACATAGGTTTGTCATTTCGTACCTACTGTTTGTCGTCGTATAGGCGTTGTTGGTCGTGTTAAGTCAACATAATTTTCTCGAGGCTGTACAATTCTTCCATTCACAGCCATTTATAGCCTTGACATTAAAACACGAGTAATAAATCCTTATTAAGTTTCGAGGATTTCAAGAAGCCATTGGTGGCGGTGTGTAATTAACGTTCATCTTATAGTGCCTTATTTCTACTTTTTCACACAGCATAATACTTTTACACGTAGGTAGCGGTATAGGTATACCATACTTGGTACTACATAGTCTATATCGTTTATTCTCCCTCCGGTTGTGCCATAAAGACATTTATGGAAAATCGGACAGGATATCCTACCATCCCATTCCATTAGGGTTTATCCATATAGCTTTATAGCCATATTTCATGCAATTTTCTGCAGACGGCTGACTGCGAACTGCCAGTACTAACCAACGGCAAGTCGGCAATGTCCAACTCACTGACACGACAACGCAAACGACCAACAAAACGACGACGACCGACAGACAGACGTTATGAACGAATAACCAAGCTGATGGTAAGCCCATGTCTGTAGGAGAGCAGTAAATTACAAAAGTCACCGAGAAAAGATGAAGAACTCGTTGTAAGGTACAAGAAGGATACGTTAGACCTTACAGCCTGTACGTACAATACAAATAGACGCTACACATACCCACAATACGATACAAAACAGCAGTCCGCACATAAAAGTGCGGATAGTCGCACAAATGCACGATATTTCAAGTCCACTTTCCTCCATTATGGTTTTACCATTTTATACGAGTACATAAATATGGGTGGGGGGAATTACTGGAAATCGTTGAACATCAGTTGAGCTTCCCTTGAACAGGGTGTTGTAAATATATATACCTGCAAAAGATACAACGCCAACAACGGCTGTAGTGTTTTTTATTTTGTATTGACTGCAAATAAGTTTTGTCGTTTATAAAGAAAACTCAGACCATAATTGAGTATTACTTTTCATCCCATTTTCTGATTTACAGATATCTGTATATATGACAGACTGTAATAAGGTGACTAAACTCTAATTGTAGGTTTACGAAACCTGTAATTTTTCGGCCACCATCTCGAAAAAGTTTCAGTTTTTGAAACTGACTAGGCCACATCTTTAAGATTTGCTGGCAACACAATATATTAAACAAGAAGTTGTGGTGCAGTGCAAATCAAAAGAATGCTGTTTTCTAGATTACAAATCTTAAATGCAGAAGATTGGGAAAACACTTAAGAAACCAAACTAAACATCGTCGACTAGAATCCCTAGAGTTCATGGCGAATTATAAGTACTCGCAGAAACAGGTCCTCAGAATAACTAGTGGCCGCGATTAAAATATCCTTCTGCAAATCGTGAAGGATGGAATACATTTATTGGCGCCTAAGCCGGCCCCACGCATAGGCATCGCTTATTTCAAAATCTAATACACATATTAACAGCAAATGTTTTAAACTTCATAGGACTGAATTCAGTCCAATAAATTATTAAACAAATAAATTAGGTGGCGCAACAGTAGGTTGAGAACTAGGGCCTAGTGACTTACGACTCTCAACCATTCCTGTGTGCGAGTAATGTTGCCAGGAATGGAGGGGACCTACAATTTTAAGCCGAATCCGAACGGCGAATTTGAGAAAGCACTTTTCATGACAAGAATTACTCTTGGATAATTTGTCAATTTCTCGCGAGCAGTACCCGTGAAAAAAACTTAAGATGGCACAGGCAGGGTTTGAACCCAAGATCTCATGGCATGACAGTCCAACGCACTAACCATCACGCCACGGGTACTAAATAAATAAATTACTGCAGACTCAAATATCCTCTAAGCACTCAATTTATTGTATTTATTTCAATTTTAAAAATTCGTCTGAAGTTCTAAACAATATTATTAATTTGAAACGAAGTTAGTAATCGACGTAACGATAACTTTTTGGCTACTGTCATAACATTTTCACCCCAAGACACTAGACACCATTTGATAGTCATGCCTGCTATATCTTAGACTATTGATTAAGAACATCTGAATGCCATTAAGTGACGTCTTATAACTAAGATTGTAATAAGTGGCATGTTTGAAAATGTCTATTTAAGTTTCGTGGCAGTATTTTTATTGACGACTCACCACAATGAAGTAAATATTTCGTTTATAATACAGGCTATAATTTAGTGACGTCTATTGACCTCCTCCAATGGCAAGACAGTATTTTACATGTTTCAATGAGCCATTTTTCTTTCAGTCTGTAATTAAGTGAAGGCGAAACTTTACTGATGTGTTCCATTTCCGATTGTTAATTTGTTATTTCACCGACACCTGATTTCTCATACTGCCATTAAGTATGTGACTTGATATAAGCCCCTTTAAGTCATAGTAGTTTGACTGTTATTGTCGTGATGTAACGTGACGTGTGTTATTAATTTTAAATTGTTATTGAAACATTATGAAACACCCTTTATAGGATCAGTATTATTCATTCGCACGTTTTACATTAGCCACAGGATACAAACCTTAAAAAGATCTGTGCAAAACCATTTTATAGTGCCTGACAATGGTCACTACATACACAAACGCACAGCTTTTTTTATAGTCTCTTTTCTCCCTCCCTCCCGCTAATTCACGCTACCTTCTCTCACTAAAGACTTGAAGATGGTTATTGTGACGACAACAAGGACAATGATGATGATGCTGGTGATAGCCATGACGATGAGAGTTTTTAGAAAAGAATGAAAGAAAAGTTATGCCCGAGATCATAAAAGGTTTCTCTGTTTTTATATATATTTTTTTCTAACAGAGTTCTTCGTGATGATGATTCTAAACTCGTCGTCGTTGTCGTAGATACATTTAGTACCTCGAGAAGTCGTTGTCGCAGACCACTTACATAAACATATACCTACACATGTTATACAGGGATACCTTTAGTATATAAGTACCTATATGTGCGAGTCTGTAATGGTCGTAAGTGCTAACATATCCCAGATAACCTCTTTTTTTGTATAGGTACTAACGAAGAAATTGTCGGAAGGACGAGACAAGTAAGGGAATTGCTTGTGATTTATAATTATTTGGATTATTTTTTTTCCTCTCATACTTGATGGCCCTATGTTTGTAACGAAGTGTTGTATAACAACCATAAAGGTAAGTCTATGTCTTTCAAAAGGATGGGAAACCCATTTAAAAATTTATTAATGTAATTCCACTGACGATTAGTAACCATTTAGAGGGGGGGATGAGTTGAGCTCAAACATTATAAAATCCTTTAAAATTCATTTGAACGTAATACAACAAAGCTCAAATGCCACGTGATCTGTTTATTGTATATGTAAGAGGGAAATTTGATATGACGGTCCTTGAGGGAATGACACACAAATGCTCTATATGTTATATTGAGATTATGCGGTCGAGGGTTAAATTATACCTATACTACCTGCGTACCTACATATTATACAAATGGGGGTTATATCAAAGCTATATAGTTGATTAAAGATGAAGTTCAAGTAATTATGGTCCATTATATCAATGAGATTATCAGATAGTTCGCTGATGAATTTTCAATTCAATTAAAACTTCAATAAGTTAAGTAGTTTTTTTTTATATTTTGATTAGTGGCTTTGCATGCTTTGACAGTTTTTCTTCGGGGTCATGACATTGACTAAATATAAAAGATTTTTTCTAAGGGACAGAGCACAAATTCAGATTCTAAAGAAGAACACAGCTTGTTTAAGAGGACGTCAATTTAACATCATATTTTGACAAATAACAGCATTTTCTTATTTTATTAACACAAACTGAAGTTCCTGAAAATCGTCTTCAAGTCTTTATTATTTGTTCAATGGAACTGAAAGGTGTTTTAGGCTTTCTTAAAGTGTTATTTTCTTTCAAAATTGATTACCTATCTATTAAATACAAACAATTTTAAGATCTTAATTAATTGAAGAAATCAAACTTTTGATTTCAATTTCATTTTTGCTAGAATTGAGACATGACATGAAATTCAAAAAATGTCACAAGAACAGCAAAAGTGACACTTTCGTTAAAATAATGGCTTATTGAAATACATAATAAAAGCTTTAAATCTATTAATTAAAAATAAAAGCTCTTAATCTCTCAAGAATAGAAGCCAGAAAAGATTCTGCTACGTGTTTTTTTTGTGTAAGTGCTACGTTAAGGTTTCTTCACAATTTTATTTTACAATTGTTTTAAATTTCACAAAAGTTATGTACCTAAATAAACTTAATTTTTTAAATTCAAGAAACAAACATTTTTTCCCATACTAATTTCTTAGTTTTGTTGACTCCTTTTTCATCAAGGATTTGCTAAAGGTTCACGCAAAACAATAATTTTTTAGAATTTGTATTCTAGCAACAGCTCTAATCTAATAAAAATCTAATTGTAATAGACTCCCGAATATTACGTTATAAGAAAATACGCCAAAAAAAGCCGGTTTTATTTCCCTATGAAAAAAGACAATTTTTTTCTGGCAAACTTTCTCATTTAACGTCTTTTTGCAATTATATTTTCGTAGGTTTCTTTGCACTTATATAAATGGCAACAACGTTCAACACACTCAGCTTGCCTATGTATAAGCGGATCGCTTCGCACGACCCCATCCGCTGCATTGGATACCCTACTCTTCCTAACACCTCTTCATATAATTAGCAAACGAATAGCATCAAGCTCTGCTATTGACCTCAAACCTTCATTGCAGTAGGTTAACAACAAAATTGGCCACTCCGTAATTATTAAGTATTTAAAATCAATTCCAAAGAACACTGACTACACCATTCTTCAACTGCAATTCGACAGAAACTTCCAGATTTCTATACCGTCCAGATCTATCTGGGAGGTAAGGCATTTCACGAAGACGAGTCAATCTACTTTTATACTTTTATAATAAAACCAACTTTCCCTCACAATACGACAAAGCTTAAAATAACCAATTTCATACGGCTGCGTATTGGGCACACCCATATTACTCATCAACACCTTTTAAAAAAGGAGCCACCCCCGATATGCCCAAAATGCAACAACTCCATCACATTAAATCATCTATTGGGCTCATGTTATCTTTCCGAAGATCCTCAAGGGACCAACCAGCTCCGTTATAACATCCTGCAACTTCTTCAAGATCCAAATAAAAACAATATTGAATTCATAGATAAATTACTTCTGAAACACAAAATAAAAATCTAATTACATATACATATAACCATAAATCAAACATACATACTATATATTATTTTTATTATGCATTTATATTATATATTATATAACTATCAAACATAACTTATCGGTTTTTACCCTTTTTTATTAGAGCTGAAAGTAATTTGATGCCAGCGCTCTTAAAAAAATTGTTAACAATAGATTTTAATTTATTGTCAACATTTATAAATAAATAAAATAAAAAAATAATGCTTTTATACAGATGGATCAAAAAGAAATGAAGGAGTTGGTGAAGACGTGTTCTCTGAACGACTAAAATTAAGTCTCTCATTCCGCCTTCCCAATCATTGTAGCTTGTTATAGGCGGAAGGAATTAAGCGATAAAAGAAGTCTTGTGGTGGTTTAAAGAAAACGTGATATCAACATCTGATATCCGTATTTTCTCAGATAGTCAGGCCATTAAACTATGTAACAGTCCATAACAGTCGATCATCTCTAATGGAGATGGAACAACAGTTTAATATTCACCTTTGCTAAATGACGGGCCATAGAGACATTCCAGGAAATTGTAAGACAGATGAACTCGACAGAAAGGTTATAGTGGAACTCATTCTACCACGTTAAACTAATGCTGGCACACCAATCGCTACATGTAAATCATTGTTAATGCAAGATGGTATGAAGAAGGCAAACATCAGGTGAAATAACATCATCACGTGTCAGGTCACAAAAAACATCTGGCCTTCACAATTTCTAACATTTCTGCATTAAATGCAGCCAAAGCCCCTATACACTATTGTATTTTAGCTCTTGTAAGGCATATTTAGAAAACTGTTGGAATCTTGGAATACGTAGGGACAAAAGTATTGTAGAAAAATATAGTAAATTAAATTGTCACTTTGGCCCACTAAATATTTAAATGTGAGCCTCCTTAACAGAACATTAAACAACATTTTGAAGCGGTGCCCAAAAACTATGTTCTAAGGCTTTGATGGCTATTTATTACATACCAATTAGCAGTATATATTTATAGCCACATTAAATTCAGCCAATGGACTAAGCTAGATCTCTTTGTTTTTTTTTTTTTTTTCAATGAGTGCAGTACTGAATTGCCATGCACATCATATCTACTTTAGTTTTCGAGGTTTGTTAACTTTGACTATGGTCAAAGCAGTGAACTGACATTTTTTGAAAAAAAGGATTCCTTAAATTTATCAAAAAAAAACTTCAATTACTAATTGAAAAGATAAAAGAAATGGAGTTCACACTTTACCTATCTCAGCTTTCCTTAATTCTTTGCTTCCTTACTTAATTTAAGTTGTTGAATACGAGTAGTAGAACAGTTTCTTCTAAAAAATTAAACTAAGTACATTTTTAACGTATTGCCTGCATCATTAGAGAACTCCAATTGCAAATATCCACCATATGAACATTCCGGACGAAAAAGAAAATGAAGAAAAGCTTACAAAAAAGAAACCTATTCACAAATTAGACATTCCTTGCACGGTTTAACTCACAAAACAAAAAAGAGAGAAACAAATAACAGAACCATTGTCCTTCTGTGCAGTGCACGTTCTACATGAACAATCGCCGCCAATTCAATGATAATCTGCACAATGTGCATGGAAATTCCATTTGACCAAGGACAACACACTCACATTACCATAACCATTGTAATCATGCAAAAAAGAATACCATTGAACTGAACATTCCTTCTTATTTTTATTTTCAACCAACTCCTCCAACCAACCAACCTAACGAAAGAATGATAGTCCTTTATACGTAACAAAAAATAAAAAGAATTGACAAAAAAGTACAAAATAGAAAAAGAAATAGAAGAATAAAAGAGAAGAAGAATACGAGTATAAAACATGAAATCCACTTACATTCATCGCAATTTTCACTTCCGTTTACGATGCATTTTGCCTTTTTATTCTTCATCCAGTTATCCTTGCAGCTCAGGCAAAATCCATTACTGCTACATGTTGCACAGCCCGTAGGACAGGCCACACACTCCTGCCGCTTTTTGTCCGAGTAGTAACCATCCGGGCAGCTATTTAAACATTTGCCATCCAACGCATACCGCCCCGAACGACATGTTATACACTGGGACTCCGATGAGCCATTGCATGTGGCACAAGACGAATGGCAGGATGCACAACTGCAAAAAAAAGAAGAAAATAAGATAAAAAAACAAGTAAAGAAAAACCGGAAACAACAGTTGAACAAAATTGCAATCATTATACACAGGATAACAAAAAAAGGACTAAATATTTCCACACTCAAAAAGAAAATACTCTATCTAAGAAAAAGAGAAAACCTGAGGAAAAAAATCAAAGATTTTCCCGAAGTTCGAGTATAGCAGTTCCTGTTTGGATTTTTGTCATCATATAAAGGGAACAATTTACCTAAAGTGGAAATAGCTCAACTAGTGAAAAAAACACGATAAGATCAGAAATTTTCCTGATTTCTGTTTTAGTCGAAAAGTTTTCCCAGACACATCTTGGGAAATATTTTCCATTTTTTTTTATTTCTATATGAACATCTTCTCGACCTGGTTATTTCAAGTAATCCTGTAACTGTTTTAAGACTTCAAGCAACGGATGTTGATACAAAACATAAACTATTGAGCAATGAATAAAAAACATGTCAAGAAAGAAGAAGAATTGGTGTGTTTAAGAAGTTTTGTTATAATTTTTAGAGTCAAAGATCTTTAAAATGTATGAAAACGCCTTAAATTCATATATCCTTTATTGTCCTCCATTGTCCTTAATATTGGTCAGTGGTTTATACAATGAAGTGCTCTGGTACAATGATAAATTATTAAGAATTAATAAATTCACCTTTAATAATAATTCACAAGTCAATACATCAATTCCTTGCAGTGATTTCTTTGAAAAAATAAAAACTCGCTAAAAAGGATGAAAACCACATTATCCTGAAAGCAGACAGATGAATCCATACTGCTCAAGAGGTTATATAGTGTGCCTACATTACCATTCAAAATCTGATTGCTGAGATGTTTGAGTACCATCTTAACATTATGGAATGTACATAATATATTGATTTATCTACCAGACTATTAAATGACCGAAACAACCAAAGCTCTTTAATGTCAATAGATTGGTTGTGGCACATTTAGGTCTGCGAACCTTCTTCAAAGTCTTATAACTACTGCTTGCTTCATCTATATATAGCTTCAAAGTTGATTTTTCCAAGACCAAGACATTATTATTTGCCGACACATAATTTCAATCATTGTGCGGACTCTTGAATCGAATAATAGGATCCATCTTCAATATTATAGAAATGAATACAACCGATAGCGATGTGATGTTTCGAAGCCTTAAGTACATATAATTTAATGGAATATTCTTAATGATTCCATGTTTATGACATGTATAGCTTTTGAGTGGGGCCTCAAAATGAATATCTCTTGGAATTTTTATTAAAAAAAAAGATTATTTCAAAAAAAAAAATGCAAAACTTGTAAACACTGATTGGAAATCCAATATTGTGTCCCACCTAAAGGACATTCTATAGATAATAAAAAAACAACATGCAAAATGGAACTTTATCGTTTCCTAAATTTCTGATCAATGGAAAAAAATATTGAGAGCAATATCGATAGCAAAAAATAATTCCATGGAGGGAAATATTTCAAAACGATGAAGTGCTTACTAAAAACGCAAAAAAAAAAGATTGAAAACGAATTTCCGCGCCATCACAATCCAAAGAAGCTACATCATAGTTATCCTCCTACTTCCTCATCGTCGCGTCGTCGTCATCGTCATCGTCATCCTGGTCAATTTCATTTTATTATGAAAAAGCATAAGGGGAGATGAGTTTGAGCACAATATATATGGGTACAGTATTTATGGAAACTCCAAATAGGACAGGACACTATCGGACCGCGCGTTTCAAGCAAAAGGAACAGTAATGAAATCGAGTAACGGAGAGGCTTTTGTAAATGCCATTGAATGAAAAAGTATGTCCACTTCAGCTTCAGTAGAGGAAGTTCGTTCGTTCTCCCACAATAGTGCCACATAGACAGTCTTAAATTAATGAAATATCATAAAAATAATAAATAGGCTGCTATCAAAGTTATGCCAGGACACATACACAGACACATAGTATAATAGTATAGAAGGACATTTAAAAGCTTGTTTTGTTTATGTGTAGGTGTTTTTACTTTCAATCACCAGATACAATGAAGCAAAGAAGAATGAAACTTTTTAAAATTGAAAAAAGTGAGTGTTTTCCACCTTTTAGAAATATCGAACAAAATTTGAACATTTTAGCTCTTTCACACTTTGCAACAATTGAAAAAAAATTTTAAGCTTTAAGTAAGAATGTATTTTTTACGATCAAATAAGGGAAATATATGTTAACTTTAAGGTGGTATATTTAATTAAATATTTTTTACGGTATTAAGATTAATATTATGATGCGAGTATGAAAAATGTTTAAAAACTTTGATCCTAGCCGTTTTCTGTTACGGATCTGTCAAATTAACAATTGTTAAATGACCTGCCCAATTGTCAAAGTAAAAACATAACACATTTTTAATAATTTTTTGAAGGTTTTAATAACTGAACCTGATATTTGAAATGTTTTTTTTTTGTTGAGATAATTGAAATTCTAAACTTAAATGTTTTGGGAAGATATTTGTCAATTGATTTTGAATTGAAAATAGTCCGATGCTAGCAACAATGTCATTGCGTTTTTTTTTTCATTGTTTAGGGTTTCATTTTAGTAAATAAATTTGTTTAAATATTTTTTTTAGAATTATGTTTGCTTTTTTTGTTATTGATTTTATTTTTAACTTCCTATATGTATAAGGTTATTGTAGTCGTTCCGATTTTCAGAAAGATTTATGTGTGTGCGTGTGTATGTATGTACATATGTATATACGTTCGGGAAGGTTTTTTCGTCAAGAACCGGTAGAGATATTGGCTTCAAACAAATTTTGTTTTACAGATTAAAACTTCGAAAGAAAGAACTTTTAAGAAAATTGAGTGGGTGCTTTTTTTACTGAAGCAATTTAAAAAAGAAGTGAACATTTTTTTGGCCCCAAATATCTCACCAAACAATAACCCTAGTGACTTCAATTAAATTCTGTGTTATGTATATGTAGTCTGATATGATACCAAATAATTATAATTCTGAAAAATAAATCAATTAATGGTTTTTTTATAAATCAAAAAAACTAAACAAAAAAAAAAATAACTGTAAACTCGAATATTTTACAAATTACAAACAATTTTATTTCCAAAATAGTTTTATGCAACGAAGAAAAACGTTTTTGACACCTGGTAAAATTTTAGGAAAAATCGAAAACTATACTAAAACTTAAAAATTGAATTTCGACTTAGATATCTTTTTAAAATATTCATATTATAGAAAACAAATTTTCGACATTTTTATAAAATTTCAGTTTTTTTCATAAAAAATAAAATCTATTGACTTCAAAATGATTTCAGTCGGTGATAAATTTTCTTGGAATAAACCAATATATATTTATTCATATAAGAAATAAAACAATTTAAGAAATGCTACGAGTACTAAAAAGATTTTGAATCAAACTATTTCATAATATGCAAAATATTATAGGTATTTTTTTGTTAGTTTTTTAGAAAATTCCAACTGACAACTTTTCTAACAAAACACGAAAACTTACAAAAAGAAAAAAACATAAATTGAGCTGGGTATTTCTTTGATATTTTTTTTTTTTTTTTTTTTTTTTTTTTATAATAAGCAAACACTCAAGGGGATATTACTACCCTTATTATGCAGATGCACAGTGTGAGCACTAGGAAGAGGAGAGAGGGTTTAAAAGGAGATGTCGGTGCACATTGGTTTTGAATTCCTGAATATGACTAGGAAAGACAGAGTGTGGTAAGGCATTCCACATTCGCGTAGTACGGCTAAAGAACGAATCTCTGTATTTGACAGTACGGCCGAAGTTGGGCTCGAGGGTATACTGATGAGCATTCCTAGAAGCGCGAGTATTACGGTTGAACTGTTTAAGGGGAGGAATGCAACTGGCTATTTCACTAGATCATAAGCCGTTAAAGTAACGGTAAAAAAGAGTCAGACAAGAGACCTTACGACGATGTTCAAGCGTAGTAAATGAACTTATGATGATATTGTCATCTATCAATTTAAATGCTCTACGTTCAATACTATCCAAGAGGCTTAAGTAAGTTGCAGGAGCACCAGCCCAGAAATGGGAGTTATACTCAAGCTTTGGACGTATATAAGTCTTGTAAATAACAGCCAGATCAGAGGGGGAGAAAAACTTCTTGCATCGCCTTAGAAAACCCAAACATCTTGCGGCATTTTTCGCGACATCGCGTATGTGTTCGTTCCACAAAAGGTGGTTGGTGATACACATACCGAGAATATCGAGATGTTCAGTCTCCTCGATGCAAGTGCCATCCATGGATAATGGCAATTGGGGTATATCTCGCTTTAACGATACAAGACAGCATTGCGTTTTCGAAGCATTAAATTCCACGCGGTTTTTTAATCCCCATTGTAGAATGCTGTTTAGGTCGGAATTTAATGAACTTATCATATTTTGTCGTTGCAGTTCCACATCCGAAGAAGAGGGATGTGAGTCTGAAAACGAATATGAAAAGCTAAGAGTACTATCGTCAGCGAAACAATGTATTGGATTAGAAGTTGCAGACAGGAGATCATTAATAAAAATGAGAAAGAGTGTTGGAGATAGAACAGAGCCCTGTGGCACACCAGCATTTATTTTGTGGTTTTCAGACTTGAACCCATCCAATACTACTTGTATTGAACGATCCGAAAGGTAATTACTAATCCAATGAAGCAGGGATTCGTGAAAACCGAAAGCACGCATTTTCGATAAGAGGGCCAGATGCCAAACCCTATCAAATGCTTTTGAAATATCAAGTGCAATAATCTTACTTTCTCCAAAGCGATGTAAAAATTTGCTCCACTGTTCGGTGAGATGAACCATGAGATCACCAGTGGACCTATTGCTGCGAAAGCCGTACTGCCGGTCATTAAGAAGCTTTCGGTCTTCGAGATATTTCTTAAGCTGATAATTTATCAGCGTTTCCATGACCTTGGAAAGAAGGGACGTAAGTGCAATCGGTCGATAATTAGAGGGTGAGGAAGATCCGCCTTTTTTGGGAATAGGCTGGACAAATGCAGTTTTCCATCCACTCGGAACGAGACCTGAGGAGTAGGACAGATGAAAAAGCTTACGCAGTGGTTTTGCCAGCGTTGAAGAACACCTCTTCAGAACAATAGCGGGGATACCATCCGGACCAGCGGATTTATGTGTGTTTAGATCTCTTAGGACTCTTGCCACAGTACGAGTGCGAAAAAAGATTGGTCCCATAGAATCACTAACTCGCTCAAGTACAGGCGGAGTCATAACACTCACTGGCAGCGTAGAATTGGCGGCGAACTGCCTAGCAAAGAGATTAGCTTTCTCTAAAGAGCTAACAAATGGAGTGTCATTGACAACGAGCGTAGGAACCGAAGAAGATGAAGAATTCCTAATGTTTTTACAAATGACCAACAAGTTTTACTGCCTTTGGGACATTGCAGTATTTTTTGCCGTAATTTTTGGTCATGTAAAAATTTGGTTCGTCGAATGTGGGCGTTGCAGGCCTTCCTGGCTTGTTTGAACTTTTTCCGGCTTTCCTCAGTACGGTTGGCTTTATAGCAACGGAAACTTACCTCTTTGGCCCTAATAACCTCTTTACAGCTCGCATCAAACCATGCGTTTTCCTTAGGTCTGATACTTTTAACCCTATGCGGAATAAAAGTTCTCATTCCCAGGAGAATTAAACTTGTGATCATATCAGCGCTGGCGTCAACGTCACTATCGAGGAAGCAAAGTGACCAGTTAAAGATCCTGAAGTAATTATTGAGACCGTCCCAGTTGGCTTTCTCGTATTGCCAAACGGTTCTCGTAGGAGCTCTTTCTTTAACTGGAGAGTTTTTACACGAGAAATTAGCTGATATGACACAATGGTCAGATGTGCCTAGAGGAGATAGAACACTAACAGTGTACTTATCAGGGTCAGAGGTAAGAAACAAGTCAAGAGTGTTTTCTGCTCGACCTTCAACGTCCGATATTCGGGTGGGCTCGTTGACCAGCTGAGTTAGGTGGTTCAACTCAGCGAAGATTTCTGCACACACTCCATCGGGTGTTGTCTGGCCTGAATGTTGAAGCCATGAAGAATTGTGTACATTGAAATCGCCCGTAACAACGATTTCAGTGCGAGGATAGGACGAAACAATTCTTTGGATGGAGTCAGACAAAGCATCAAATTCACGAGAAGTTGATACTCTGTCTAAATTTGGGCTTCGATAAAGGAAGCAGTAGTAAATGATTTGCTTATTTACGGGGAATTTAAACCACAAAAATATTATCTTGTATTGAAATGAATTTTAACAGAAATTAAGGTTTCCTTAAAACTCATATTGAACTCGTTTTTCTTTTGTGTAATATATATGTTATAGTAAAATCATCAACCTTGGCTTTGATTCAATAAAACAATACATATTATTCTCAACATTTTTACCCATATTTATAAAGTATTTCCAATGAATAATCTTGCAAACCATTGAACAATAATGGGCATAATTTCATCATTTTAATTCGCTAAAGAATTTTCTTTCCTTAAAGCTCTTCCATCAGTGTTACCGCTATGCGACTTTAGTCGCATTTTGACCCTTTTTTGTGCCTCATGCGACCATGATACGACTTTTTAAAAAATTGTCTATTTTGACCCTTTTTAAAAAATTATGCGACTTTTTTGACCCCATCTCTAGAAAAATACATTGAAAAGATAAGTTATTTTCTTAATTCATACACAATTTCCAAACTTCCATTGAAATAAGAACATAACTAACACTGTCACACATAATTTCAATCTATAAAATGGAATCAAGTTGAAATTGTTTGGGGGTCGACTCGATCACTTTCGCTCAGAATCGAAATCTTGCTATTCTATCATAAAAATTCATTTCAACCTTTCGACTCTGCATATATGTAAATGTAGTTAATAGTTAACAATTTTAAGTTTGTATGAGTAATTTTGGTTATTTCACCACTCCGTTCCTCTTTAACAAAGTTTCTAAGCTAAGCGGTTAGGTGATTTTAGGGTCTTCAAGCTCAGCTCAGCTCTACAAGGTGGCTTTTATTTGAGGCTGTTGCTTTCCGAATGGTTGAGCAGTGGGTAGTTCTGCAGCATGACTTTGTGAGGGCAAAGTTTCAAGAAAAATCACCAAACCCTTTTTCAAAAATTTCGGACATCTTAGAAAATCTTAATAACACAAACTTAATTTATTTGAAGTTTTTAAAGTATGTTTTATCAATAATGAATTATTTAAATAAACAGTTTCAGAGTGAATCCTCTCAAATAATTCACTTAAAGAAATTTCATTTAAAGACATTTTGATTATGATGTACAAACATTTTTTAATAAAAGAATATATACTACGCACTAAAATTGAAGAGATTAATTTTATAGACCTAAAAAATATAAAAAATTGTAAGTGATATTTAGATAGGGAATGAAGCGAAACATGTATAAAACAAGAAAGTATTTCCAGTTCGGATATTTAAAATATAAAAAGTAAAATTCTTATTTATTACCAAATAATTTGCAGGCAAATTATTTCAAGGTTTGATATTAATGATAGGAAGTTTTCGGTTTTTAGGCACTTGGATCCTCAAGTAATCAAACTAGGCGAAGAGTTTAATTATAATGATCTAGTATCAGATTATCAACACCTTACAATTCAGCCTGAAAAAGAAATTGAAGAATACAAGCTTTTAGAATTCAAAATTCATGAAAAGAATTATGAAAGTTTCTTGGAACTGTCAAATTTGGAGTAGTTTTGGCATAAGATCGGGGCAATTAAAAACCCTCTCGGAGAATATGTTTATTCAACTTATACTCCTTTGTAAAAAATATTTTCACACTTCCACACAGCAGTGCGTGTGCCGAAAGGTTAACAATTCTAAAAAATAGATTAACGAACCGCCTGTGTGTGGAAACATGTAATGCAATGCTCTCTGCAGCAAATATTTTAGAAAAGCAAACTCTTGATGAATGGAAACCTTTAGAGGAGCTTATAAAAAGCTACCGTAAATTCCTAAAATGTACCTTAATTTTTGTATTTCAAAAGAACTGAATAGAATATGAATTTATTTATTTTTTAGTTTAACTTTAAAACTTGAGTTATTATATCTTAAATCGACTGAATCTACTGTTATTGTTATTTGATTTTATATATGTACAATGTACATACTACATACATATACATTTTAACGTATTTATTAAAAAAAGGAACGTGTGTGATATAAATCGAATGTATTGAATACTAGTATAAAAATTTATTTTTCTTAGAAGGTAGGTATACCTAATTAAAAACTAAAAAACAACTTTTTTTTTTGCAATTTATACAGATTTCGTTTAATTTAGGTATGTATTAAAAAAAAAATCTAAATGCGACTTTTTTTTTCATTTGACCCTTTTTTTTGCGACCTTTTCAAAAATCCCAGCGGTAACACTGGCTACGGGCTACCTTCTACTACAACTACAAATCAAAGACACAGCAAACAGCATATATTTTTTTTGTTGTTTTCTTTGTAGATGAGAACTCACAAATGTCTCATGTGAGTCTCACATACAGGGTACTGTGCGTGATACAAAACCTGCACGTTCTAGCCAGTGTTACCGCTATGCGACTTTAGTCTCATTTTGACCCTTTTTTGTGCTTCATGCGACCATGATACGACTTTTTAAAAAATTGTCTATTTTGACCCTTTTTAAAAAATTATGCGACTTTTTTGACCCCATATCTAGAAAAATTCATTGAAAAGATAAGTTATTTTCTTAATTCATACAAAATTTCCAAACTTCCATTGAAATAAGAACATAACTAACACTGTCACACATAATTTCAATCTATAAAATGGAATCAAGTTGAAATTGTTTGGGTCGATTCCATCACGTTCGCTCAGAATCGAAATCTTGCTATTCTAGCATAAAAATTCATTTCAACCTTTCGACTCTTCATATAAATGTGGTTGTAGTCGAACCACCAAGCAGCACGGAAGAGGGCATTTGCAAGCAAATCTTGGAAACCCTAAGTGAAGAAAAAATTTCCCTGAAAAATTTCATGGTATTTGCATCAGACAATGCAGCAGCAATGACTGGTAAAAAAATGGTGTTACACTTATACGAGTAGCTTATTTAAAAAGAGAGATTCCAAATCTCTTCCTAACAATGTGGAGCAACTATGTCGAAATGTTTAAATTTTTTTTTAAATTAAGTGCTAAGCGGTTAGGTGATTTTAAGGATCTTCAAGCTATTTTTGATGTACCAGAACACAAGCTTCTTAAACTCAGCTCTACAAGGTGGCTTTCATTTGAGGCTGTTGCTTCCCGAATGGTTGAGCAGTGGGTAGTTCTGCAGCATTATTTGTGAGGGAAAAGTTTCAAGAAAAGTTACCAAACCTTGTTTCAAAAATTTCGGACATCTTAGAAAATCTTAATAGCACAAACTTAATTTATTTGAAGTTTTTAAAGTATGTTTTATCAATAATGAATAATTTAAATAAACAGTTTCAGAGTGAATCCTCTCAAATAATTCACTTAAAGAAATTTCATTTAAAGACATTTTGATTATGATGTACAAAAATTTTTTAACAAAAGAATATATACTACGCACTAAAATTGAAGAGATTAATTTATAGACCCAAAAAATATAAAAATTGTAAGTGTTATTTACATAGGGAATGAAGCGGAAACATATATAAAACAAGAAAGTATTTCCAGTTCGGATATTTAAAATTTAAAAAGTAAAATTCTTATTTATTACCAAATAATTTGCAGGCAAATTATTTCAAGGTTTGATATTAATGATAGGAAGTTTTCAGTTTTGAGGCACTTGGATC
Source organism: Eupeodes latifasciatus (assembly GCA_920104205.1). Taxonomy (NCBI): domain Eukaryota; kingdom Metazoa; phylum Arthropoda; class Insecta; order Diptera; family Syrphidae; genus Eupeodes; species Eupeodes latifasciatus. The sequence goes on along the minus strand of OV049926.1, from coordinate 84,143,202 downwards.
CTCAAGTAATCAAACTAGGCGAAGAGTTTAATTATAATGATCTAGTATCAGATTAACACCTTATAATTCAGCCTGAAAAAGTAATTGAAGAATACAAGCTTTTAGAATTTAAAATTCATGAAAATAATTATGAAAGTTTTTTGGAACTGTCAAATTTGGAGGAGTTTTGGCATAAGATCGGGGCAATTAAAAACTCTCTCGGAGAATATGTTTATTCCAACTTATACTCCTTTGTAAAAAATATTTTCACACTTCCACACAGCAGTGCGTGTGCCGAAAGGGTTTTTTTCTAAGTTAACAATTCTAAAAAATAGATTAACGAACCGCCTGTGTGTGGAAACGTGTAATGCAATGCTCTCTGCAGCAAATATTTTAGAAAAGCAAACTCTTGATGAATGGAAACCTTCAGAGGAGCTTATAAAAACCTACCGTAAATTAATCGCAAAAAAATAATTACTCCTATTTTAAAAATAATGTAAATATAAAAGTCAAATATTTATAAATAATATAAATTCTTAAAATGTACCTTAATTTTTGTATTTCAAAAGAACTGAATAGAATATGAATTTATTAATTTTTAGTTTAACTTTAAATCTTGAGTTAATATAACTTAAATCGACTGAATCGACTGTTATTGTTATTTAATGTTATATACATATACACTTTAACGTATTTATTAAAAAAAGGAACGTGTGTGAAATAAATCGAATGTATTGAATACTAGTATAAGAATTTATTTTTTTAGAAGGTATACCTAATAAAAAACTAAAAAACAACTCATTTTTTTGCAATTTATACAGAATTCGTTTGATTTAGATATGTATTAAAAAAAATCTAAATGCGACTTTTTTTTTCATTTGACCCTTTTTTTTGCGACCTTTTCAAAAATCCCAGCGGTAACACTGTCTTCCATCCACATCATATGCACCATGCCAAATTTATATAAAACTGTTATTTCTTTTAGCTCATGTGTGCGTAGAAGTGTAGGGGTATCAAATCCAGACAAGAATATCCTTTTTATATATGAATTATTATTACTTCATGTGTATGGTGTTAAAAAAAAGAAGGACACGAAAAAACTTGAAAACCCTTTTGAACTGTAACTGGAAATTAAGGTGATCATTGTGTGTTGCATGTACGCTTTTTTCAGACTACAACAGCTCATACCTACGAGCTGAATTAAATGTATAGGTATACGCATTTGTTCTTTTCGACGCGTTTCAGTGAACGAAACGAACGCGTTCAACCGATTCGCGTGGAAATAATTGAAATTTTAGGTAGTTTAGTAGGTGTTGTATACGGGTACGAATACGAGTAGACTGAATTTTCATTTAAGTAAACCGCAAAAAAAATTAGTGTTTTTGTAAATTTGCTCACAATGTGAAAATATTTAATGGATCTTTTTGTCTGGCGTAAAAGGTTTAATCGGATCGGAATGAAACGAAAAAAAGTAACAATAAGAGATATGGGGTGTTTTGAAACACAAAGAATAGTTTAAAGTGCTTTAAAAAATGTGTACCGATAAAAATACATATATATATAATTAATCCATGAAATTTGAGCTGAAGTCTAAGGAGTGCGAGTTTGCGTTACAACCACATGAAATTTTCGTTTTTATAATGTTTGAAAATATTCAAGACCGCAATTTTGAAAAATTTTGTATGAGGAACGAAATCTCTGCTAAAGAAATGTTGAAAGTATTTCAGAAGACCTATGGGGGACAAGCTTTATCGAAAACGAGAGTCTATGAGTGGTGTAAATTGTTCAATAAGGTTTCCTTTTCAAGGAGTTTCTGCAATGTTCTATGATCCCAGTCCTATGGGAATATTTATAAATAACGCTGCGGCGCGCCGGTCCATAAAAAAGGTTCTAAAAATTTAGTTACGAATTCTCTGCTATTCCTAAAATATTTGAATACTTTGTCTGTGACATAATTTCTTCTATTATATGTGAAAATAAACATGGGTTTGTGAAAAAATAATCTACAATAACTAATTTATTTCAATTCTCAACTTTTTGTTTGAATGCCTTCGAAAAACTCTCTTAAGTCGATTGCATCTTTAAAGACTTTTACAAAGCATTTTGCAAATTAAGTCATGACTTAAAAACTATTTCGTTACAATATTATAGCGTCGTTTAAAGTTAATTCTGGTGTAATTTAAGGGAGCCACCTTGGTCCATTGCTGTTTATTTATTTTACTAAAAATTTGCCTTCTGATTTAAATAATTTTTTTATCGCTAATCTATGCAGATGACGTTAAATTTGTTCAAACTATTAACTCCATCAAGTATTGTAAAGAGCTACGAAAAGATCTAAATCAAGTTTGGGAATAGTGCAATAAAAATCGTTTTATTTTAAATATTGAAAAATGTAAGGCAATGTGTTTTACATGCAAAATTTAATATAATAAATTTTGACTTTATGTTGAATTCATCACGTTTGAATAGAGAATCTGGTTTTTCAGACATTGGTGTTGTACTCGAATCAAAATTCAAGTTTATTGATCCCTATAATTATATTATAAAAAAAACCTAATTAAAAACACTTGTTTTTGTCTAAAAATTTGTCCGAGAATTTTTACCCCTGCCCCTTAGAACTATTTTAAGTTTTAGCAGGATGTTACCAATTTTCTATACTCATTGACTCTACAAATGGCAATCTCAAATGTGCAAGCTTTAAATTTATTTTTTGTTTGCTATACCTAAGTAATACTTGATATTATTTTAGTTTTAATTTGTTTATATTTAAGTAAATATTATAAGCTTAACGTGAGCATTTAACGTATTTAATAAATATATATAACATAAACTAATGAGCTACACTTTAAGAAATAAAATAATTAGTGCTCCGAGACTGCTGTTTGACATGCCGAGACCTTTCACCTTGCTTACCTAGGTGAAATATCGGAATGATAAATAAAACAATTATGGGCTTCAGAAAAGTGAAATCTCGATGCATGACAAATGAAAATTTGTGCCTTCATAATCCATTAAGTCAAAAAATCAACCCAAATCGTTCCACAGCCACTGTAAAGAGACACACTTTGCGGAGGATGAAGTGAATTTAGAAGAACAAATACAAATTTCTTGGATTTATTAACAATTTAATTAATTTTATGTACACATGGCATAAGAACATGACTCTTTCTCATTTCATTTTCATTAAAATAGTCTGAATATAAGGGTAAGGTAAATTATTACCATTAACTAATTTCATCCTATTTCCGCCCATACCTTATTCTGTCTCTGTGGTTGAATTTCTTACCCATATCTTGACTTTTTGTACCTAATTAAAACTTCAAAAGAAAATTGAGCCCACGCACCGATTGCTAAGAATAAAATTAAGACATTATTTTATATTATGAATATTTTTAGCGTGTGCCTTTTAATTGAGCTTCCTGAATAGCTTTTAAAAAAAAGTTATTAATATCAATTTAATTTTCTTATACCTACGTCAACTGTCACAGTATACCGCCTTAGTCATATTTTTACAACACAAACTACCTATCCAATGCTACCTATTATTTTCTCTCCCCATATTTTATTTTATTTTTTGTTCATCATCACTTTCCTTTAAATTTAAAAGCAATAATTTTCTAAACTTCCAATTCTCCCTTAATATATTCGATCAAAACCCTTAAAGCATCCATTTGTTATCCGTATACACTTTTTTGAGTGTATCCATAACCCAAATAAAAACAAAATACGACGACTTTCTCGTTTCTAATTTAATAAGACTCTTAAAAAACTCCAAACAAAATTCCTCCTTTTTTGTCCTTGACTCTACTATACTGTTGTTTTTTCTTTGTGTGTATCGTTATATCCAACAAATCATCTAAATCTATAATCAATTGCAATAAAATACGAACAAAAACAAAGATGAAAGCAGTACATATTCCATCCCCGGAAGGATACAGAAAGGACCAAGAAGAAGAAGCGAAAAAAAATCGTTTTACAGATTTGTTTGTTGCTCCGAATCTATCATTATCTCTTACATACGGTTTGGTCTCGTCCTTTTTCGATACTGTTGTTGTTATTTTTTCTTTCTTATATCATCCTCAATGACAACAATTTTAAAGCATTATACTTTTAGTTTTTTCCTTTTCTTCCTTGTTGTTGCCCTATTTGAAGTTTCATATTGTGTCATTGGATATACACCGTATATTCTTCGGTTCTTCCGAGCTTTTGTCCCAAAACAATTTATTCTTCAAAAATGTCCTTCAAATACAAAATAAAAGAAAGGAATTTCAACCCTCTGTGTCTGGTGAGAGGCCTTAAAATGATTTGTTCAACTATAAAAAAGGAAACATTTTTTATTTCTTGGAGTAAAAAGAAACGTAGGTACAAAAATTGAACTTTAGTTGTGAATGTATTATACATAATACCCTTTTCACGGTTTAGACATATAAATATATGAAAGTATGGATATAGAAACAAATTGTATTTTGTGGCGGAATTTTGTTTTTTCGTTATTGGTTTCAGATCCATTCAAAAACTCGACATGTAATTTAAAAGGTGTTTGTAAGATAAAATAAAACAAGAAAATTGTAAAATTTTACATAGTATGCATTTTTTAAAATCTACACCTAGGCCATCATTGTGAAAAGCGAATTGAAAGTTGGACTGAAAGCGAACATATTTCAAAATACTTATTTCGCAGATCCCATTCTAATGGACGATTTAAAAGACTATTTTGTTTTCAAAAAATGGCGGATCCAGAGGGAAGGGGTCATGACCCCCCATGGGAGATTTTTTTTGTAATTTTCGTAGAAATTCTCTTGAATTCAAAACTTATCGCATTGCGTTAATAGATATGACCCTCCATATATTTTTAATTACTTATTTTTTATATATGAACATAAAATTTATATTTTACTGTTCTAAACTTTGTTGCTAGAAACACTACTCTTAACTGAGGACTGGGCCAAGACCATAATATGAATTGCAACTCCAGCCCAATTCTAATCACTCAACACAAAATTACCAACTTTTGAACAATTAACGATCCAGGGGGAGGAGGGGTTAATATGAGCCATAAAGCTTATACAGTTAAGTTGTATAAGTAACTATTTCATCTAACGATTTGTTAGTAATTTAACGATGTTCACCAAAAAGCGGTTTGCTGTCAAAAACAAAGTCTTTGTACACAATTTAGAATTTGGAAAAATTTAGTAATTTAGTAATTTGTTGCCCTTAAGTTCCTGAAACTTGTCTTTAATACACTCTTATTTCTTAGGGCTTTCTTAAAGTGTTTATTTTGTTCCTTTCAAAATTGATTTTCTAGTAAATAAAAAACTTTAAAGATTTTAAAAAACTAAAAAAATCTACTTTTTAAAGTGAATTTGCTTTGGATGCTCTATAACTGAGATTTAAACATGAATTTCAAGAATATAAAATTTTACAAAAACAGCAAAAATGACACTTTCGTTAAATTAAAACCAAACATGTCTCTCTCTACAATTTTAAAGTTTTGTTCATTCCTTTAAGATATGGATATTAGCGACACCTCCAATCTTCGAGTAAGTAGACTGATAATGATAGTTATAAAAGACTCCCGAAAATTGTTTCCGTAAAAAGTACGTCAAAAATAAGCCAGAAAATTCTTCACATCAAATTCTGTTTTATTTTCTTAAAAAAAAAAAGATCACATTTTTTTGGGAAACTTTCTCCTTTTCTAAGTTTTTGCATCCAAATTTTTGTAGAGTTCTTAGCATTTTTAGAAATGCCAACAAGAACAAAATATATTGCATCCGCCCTTGGATTCTGTACAGGTATTTAAATTCAAAATTTTCCGAAATTATCGCCGGGCATCAGTCTCTTTATAATAGTTTTAGCACTTTCATACAATCATAAACTATAGAGATTAAAATATTTTCAAAGGTAATTTTTTAGAATTTGTTTTCTAGCTTTAGCTCCAATATACGAGTAAGCAGACTAATAACGATAGTTATAATAGACTCCCGAAAATTGAGTCCGAAAAAAATACGTAATATTAACACTAAAATAAAAATAAAATTTAAAAACAATTAAATAGTTGTTCGCTGTTTCTCTATAAGACAGGGACTTTATTTGGGTGCATAATTATTCATAAATGTGTTTAAATCAAAACAATTTACTTAGATACAGATTTAAGACAAAAGATTTATATCTTATAATATATACTTTTTCAATTCACTTCCCCTGGATGCATTACCTAATTACACGTGGTAAAGTATTCTAAAGACGAATACTATTCTGATCATAAAACTGACGCGACGCACGTTCGGAAGTAAGGGAAAAATAGCGCGGAGTTGACACAATCTATTTGATGAAGTCCCCCTTATTCTTTTGTAGAGATAACAGGGTGAGTATGTAAGTTAGACATAAGGCAAAGTTAAGGTTTGGAATTTGAGGAGGTTATCGAATGACACATTCAATACTTGAACAGAATAACTTGAAACGTGGTCACTTCTTCGCAGTCCTAAAATATAACTTTCATCACTGTTAAAGGCAACATTGAGCCTCCGTTTACTTTCATAATTACATGAGCAAGATATTTCAAAGCCGTAGGTGAGAATGGGTAACATCAAGTTTTCACGAACAATAAATGGGTTTTTATTGGGGTGAAATATTGAGACGCTTGTAATGAATTCCATAGGTTTCCCCAACAATGGAATTAGTATTAATCCCATGTTAAACTACGATTAAAAGTAAAGTCTAGATTGTTTGCCGTCTCAACAAATTCGATCGCAACGTTATTTATTTATTTATTATAATTGACTAAAAGTTTGATAGGTCAACAGAAGTTCAAGATATAATTAAATAACCAAATCAGAATTCTTTCGAGGTCCTCATCCTCATTTATCCATTCTATACAATTTTCAATAAGATCGAATGGACAACATAGCTAAAAATGAGCATTTTATAAAAGTGGGGAGAGAGTTTATATACAGGGAAACAGCAATGGACCCAAAATCGAACCTTGTGGAACATCTTTAAGATTTGAATGGAAATTAGACAAAAATCCATTGACTTCTACAGCTTGAGATCTACCTTTAAGATAAGAAAATAATAATTTTACTGCTGTAGTCTAGAAATTAAACTCATTGACGAGTTTATCGCACAAGATTCTGTGATCTACAGATTCAAAGGCTTTGGAGAAATCCAAGAGAATAAGAAATGAAATATATGATCCTTATCCATAGGCTGATATTAACCTTCAATCACATTGATTAGTGCGATAACACAATTATGTTTTTATAATTTAGAAATGTAATCAATTGTTTCTGAACAAGTTCTTCGAAATCCTTAGACAAAAAAGATAAAACAGCTATCGGCCTAAACTCAACAACTTGGAAATTTTTAGGTATAGGGAGAATTTTATCTATTTTCCATTGCTTGGGATATTCATCAGACATGATTATAAAGTTAAAAATGTGAGTTAAGCAAATCAAATGGATTTAAGAATTGATGAGTGCGATGATGGATTTCATTAAGTTCAACAGCTTTAAACTTGATTGAAAGGATTAACTCGACAACATCCGCACTCTCAACGATCGTAGAGCTAAAACTATGACGAGAGAATGATCTCGAAGTTATAGCTTCAATACTAAAGATAATATTGCATATCGATGTACAGGTAGCAACATCACATGCCACAAACAACAACTCTAAGAGTGTTGAACTTCCATTGGTGTAGTGCGTAGGTAAGGATATTTTGCCAGGTCCTAAATTGAAAGCATTTAGGGTTAGAAAATTATTGTTGAAATCTCCACACAATATCATATCAGAACGTGGTAAGGACAAATCTGCTTATAATGTCAAAATGGCATAGTTCGGTCTATAGACTGCACCTACAAAAAGTTTATGTTCCAAACCTATTATATCTACGAACACATACTCAATTTGACTACCAATTTCATAACAACGACAAAGTTTGCAATCAAATATTTCAATTGATAAAATTATTTCAATCTTTCAATTCAATTTAATTTACAAGCCTTCTATAACAAGCCTGCCAAATGTTTTGTTACAAGAAGCAAGCTTCGTACATTTCGACAAATAACAGGAAATATTTTGTTAGTATAGTTTTTGATTTGATTGATCTTCTTAAATAATACTTTTATGCTTTTGATTAAACTTTGGTTATTTTTGCTTGTGTCTCAAAATTTGGCGAATTAATTTTGTATATTCATAAAATTATTTGACTGTAAGCACGCAGGCCTGAAATTTGAATGGGACTATGGAAATAGTTAAATGCATGTTAATGCAATTTATTCTTAAAATTTCATATAGTAATTTTTTGAATTAAAGGCAAATTATTCCTTTAAGTCTATCAGAGCTTAACAAAGCTATTAGAGTTATTGCTACAGTGCAATTTAAAGTCACACTCAGGAAAAAATGTATTTTGAAACTAAACAATATAAGGATTGTTATTTTCGATACCGAACTGTTGTATAGATTAAACAAGAAAAGAAGTCAATTGTACAAAGCGAATAATACGTATTATTAATGATAACTCAATAACACCATATATTAGTAAACCCACAACGGATCAAGTATAAAAACGAAGATTAATCTTTTTTTTTTCTTTTCTTCTCTTTTCTTTCAGTCATAATCGTCCTTTTGTTGACTTAACTTAACATCTTCACAAAAGACCTAAAGAAATAAAAAGAAAAATGCTATAAGCCTCTGGAGAGATGAAAACAAAAAAAAATCTAAAAAGAAGATTAAATAAAATAAAAAAGGTCCAAAAGTCTGTTAATCGATTTCTTGTTTTCGTTTGAATTTATGATACGTTTCGTGAGAGCTTTTTTTAACATTTTGTATCAATGTCCTTTAGCTGGGGGTCTTTCATTTCTTTCGCTCAAAATCAAAAGCAATTTTATATTTTTTCTTGTTTCCTGTAACTTCATATGCTACAAGGAGATCATCTTTTAGGCTGTTTTACTGTAGTCCTTTTCATTGAAAATTGAAAATTCTTTTCATATATATGTATCTTTCTCTCTCTCTTGTATAGAGGATGAAGGAATTCCAATACTGTTATCCAAAAATAAACAATCCTTATCCTATAATAAAAACCAAACTAGCACACAGGACAAGAAAAAAAGAAACAAACATCTCCCCTAAACTCCCACACTAACTATACACGATGCAATGATCTCAAATTAAATTGAAAATTGATAGTATCCAAGGATATCGGTATCATTTCTCATTAATCTCATAGCCTAACCTTTTCAAGGCCTATTAAATAACAATAAAAGGACAAAATGAAATCATATAAATGAGAAAAAGCAACATGGTAAAGAATGGAATGGAATGGAAAAGAAGACGAATGTGAGTGTGGAAAATGGGGACGTACCGGTACCGGTATCGGTACCGAAGCCGGGATGTTTAATGTGACGTTGTCTGAATGGAACCGAGACAAGGTGAAATTTATCGACGTCACAATGGCAAGGATAATTGAATTTTTGATAAAGTGTTGGGTGTGTTGTGTTGTTTTGTGTACAGTATGTATCATGAGAGATGTTGCTGTTGGTATTTCACTGCGACTATATCAACTCTGTGTGTTGCACACAAAAATGTATAAAAAGAAAGGGTTAAACAAGTTCTTCACGTATATATAAACATATATACATATGTACATATGTACATGTATTGAGTCAATGGTGCTAAATTATTGGCGTCGGTCGGCGAGTTCGAGTTCGTTGCTTTTTTTTGTCGAGAATACAAAAATGTTAAGTATACGACGTAGTGAACGATTTATAGAGTAAAATCAAGCCAAAAGTGTGTTTCGGTTGGGTTGCGGATGAAATAATCGTCATTTAATGACTATGCTTAAGAGTGTGAGTTGAATGTTGCAAAAGTAATGATTCGGAAAATTAATGTTTATTCTCAGATTTTTTGTTTTTTTTCACTACTTTGCGGTCAAATTAATTTTGTTGTAATGAATCTATTGTTCGAAGCGATTTAAAAACATTAAAAGACTTAACAAAAGATTTGTGATTGTCGCGTAATGATGTTGTATAAGTGTTGAGGAATAAAGTCAGAAATAAGATACTAAAATATGTATGCAATTTTATACAGAGGCATATGCATATAGTTCTTGTTATAGTAAAGTGTTTTTTTTTCAAATTTACAAACGCTCAATGCAAGTAGATCAAATTCTGGGAGAATCATTCATTAAAAATTTTTCGAATTGGGGAGTATCCTAATTCACTACCTCATAAGTAAAGTAATTCCATAACAAAACAAGCTGCAAATATGATTATAAACTAAGGCTCTTTTTTCTCTTCGAAAACTGAAAAAAAAACAAACTAAAAACTTAGAAGTTTTGAAAGCCCCCAATAAAAATACAATTAAATTAATTACTCTTATAAAAAGCTGAAAGACAATTAATATCAATATCTTCTATTAAAACAGAAAGATCACCACTTCAAATGTAATAATTCTGTTTAGAAATTGAAAACATGGCATTTAAAACTAATAACGAAATATTCTCATTAAATACAAGATAATTAATTATTTACAAAAGAATTTAAGAATCTTAAAATTCAGTACATACATATATATCGATGTTGACCTTTTTTTCTTTAAATTTAAGATGACATTTGTCTGGTAACCCATTGAAAAATTAAAAATATCAACATTCAATTCATTTTATTTCCTTGTGTCTGGACAAGCACTCACTGGCCTAGACAAATAAAATAAAAATGGTAATACGAGATGCAAAAGATCATGGAAATAATTTAAATTAGTGCCGTTTTTGGAGCTTGTGAAAACGGAGACAAATAGAAGGGATTTTTTTTTTTTGGTATATTGTATACATTTTGTAATTTCATTAAAAACGCATGAGGAGCTAAGCAGAGTACATTACATACCTATTTCTTTTTCATGACAAGATTTTTTTCTTAATTTGTCTGGACATTTTTTTATCGAGTTTACTTCAAGCTGTTCTTTACTCTGGTTTCTTTATGTTTTGAGTATTGTCCTAGAAGAGTACGAACAAATTGGAATGATTTTAAAGATTTGGTAACAAATTATTAAATTGAATGTATGAAATAGTTAATAGCTTATGGCAGCCATGATTGTGTTGTCTTTTCTTGATATACATATCTGTCGTTTGTTTGGGTATGTCAAAAACGTCTTTGTGTATTCTGAAGCCGTTTCGAGACAAATTCAGAAAAAAACCATGTTTAGAATTATTGGTATCCAAACAATGACAATGACTGATAGTATTTCTTTCTCTGTTCAAAACAAAGTTAAATTTTTGTTTGCTCTCAAAATAAGCGGTTAAACTTATTTCAAATTTAGTTTTTAATATCGAGTATTTTTTTAAGAAATACAAGAATTTTCAAAGGTGATACTTCTTAAACTAGTTTTTATATAGTAATGAACTATATTTGATTAGAGACTTTTTCCAGAAGAATATTTATGCAAATCGTAACAATTTATTCCTAAAATTCACGATCTTTTCTCCAAGTCGAATCATTCTCGATTTAAATTCTGGCTAAAGTATAAGCTAACAACACAAATTGTGGTTTTTGGTGAGCACAATTATCATGAGACTCTTGAAACTTCCTACATAAAAAAAAATTGACTGCCTCATTTCACTTTTTTTAATTGATTAAGAAGTTTTAAATACGAATCTCGCCTTTAATTTTTTTTATCACATCAGGTTTTTAAAATAGTTCCCTTTGAAAATGTTAAAAACCTTAAAAAACCTCTCTTAATAATGATTTGTATTATGATTTTGCAAAGTACAAATCTTTGTTTTCTAGATACAATTTAATTAATTTTAGTATCTTATTAGGTTCTGGAAAATCTAATTAGTTATAAATTTTAATTCGAAGTTTTAAGAAAACCTTCAATTTGATTTCATATACATGTTGCTGATGCTGAAGTATAGGTTAAATTTATTTTTTAGTAAGCGAAATACAGTGAATTTTACTTTTTCAATGTTTGGTGTTAGCATAGCCTGCCACGTGTTACTTAGGCTGAAGTTTATTATAGTGAATATAATATTAAACTGCCAGACAATTTCTGCACTGTTCTTCAGGAAAAAAATGAATTGATTCCGAGTAGTTTTCCGGATATACAGAGTAATTACTTGAATCATAACTGACTCAGTCATTGGGCTATTTTGGCAGACAAAAATGTCGATCTTGACGAAATTAACTTCCAGATACAAAAGTTGCTACCAGGCGATCTGATGTCTTTTTAATTCAATCGGTACTTTAATTAATGAAAATGATAGTGTAAATGTTTCAATTGAATGTTTTAATTCACTAGATATATCTGGAATGCCAATACATAATCTTCGATTAAAGATTGGTTCACCTATTATTCTCCTCCGTAATTTGAACCCACTTCAATTATGCAACGGTACACGTTTGATCATTAAAAAGATAACCGGAAATATTCTTAAAGCAACCATTTTAAATGGAAAATTCAAAGGAAAAGTGGTAATGTTGCCACGTATTTCAATGATACCGTCAGAATCTACCATACCCTTCAGAAGGTTACAGTTTCCAATTCCTTTAGCTTTTGCCATATAAATAAGTCTGAAGGCCCAACAATGTCCATTTGTGGTTTAGATTTGGAAAATCTATGTTTTCTTCATGGGTTGCTATATGTTGCATGTTCACGTTAAGGAACACCATCGAACCTATTTGTGTTAGCGAAAGACAGATTAACCAGAAATATTGTGCACCGATTAGTGCTAAATTAAATTGAAATTAAAGGTACTTATTTATTTAATAAAAATAATAAATATTATTGAAAGAAGATTTTAAACTATCAGCCCTACCTACCTCATATATAAGTTTTACTGTCACATTTTATTTACTAAAATCTTTGTAATATACTCATTTGTTAGAAACTTGAATAAAAATAATAATAAATTTTAAATTTAATTCTTTTGTATTGATGTTTGGTTTACATCAACTGTACGAAAATTTCGATCAATTGTAATCAAAGTCCTTCGCCTTCAAATTCCAAACCAGTAAACCAGCTTTAAGGGGTCTGTCTTCGTTCGTAAATAATAATTTCAGTAGTAAAAAATCAGTCTTAAAGTTCGTCATTTTTTTTTTAAATGTCATCTATGTAAAAAGCATGGTGGTGCCCTTGTCTGATGTTCTCCTTTCGTTCCCCTTAAAAAGTTAACAACAATGTAATATGACGTTAGCCACAGCAATGCGTGGCTGGGTCAGCTAGTGTATGTATGTATAAATACGTCTGTAGTTCCGTACGTCTTTTTTTTCGGAAAGCATTTTACGTCTCCCATATCTCAAAAACCAATGGAGATATCGACTTCAAATAAATTTTTTTATACAAAAAATATAATAACACAGAAAGATGCAGGAAGGAAAATATAGAGTTGGTGTTTTTTTTCTAGAGAAAATACAAAAGTTGATAAAAATTGACTTTCGATCCGAAGATATTGACGTCAAAATGATTTCATTCTATGCTAAATTTTGTTAACGTAAAACAAAGTGCTAACACAAATCCAATCTGTATTTTCTTATGAAAGGAATAAAAATCCTAATTAAATAAAGTGCTCTAATGGAATGCAATAACTTGCTCCGAAAAAAAAATCACCAATAAAATAAGTTTGTCTTCAAAAATTTAAATGCCATTTAATTAATGAAAAAACCTTGATTTTCTGATTTTTTTCGAAAATATTTAGAGCGGTTTTTTTAAAACTTAATTTTGCATATATAATTTTTTTCAATTTTTGTTTAAAAATGTTACAGTTTTTTTTAAAATTATAAATATATATTTTACATTTAAAATTTGTTCAATAAATATTGACCCTTTTTTGAGACATCATTTCTGATCACAAAATATTATTAAGACAAAATAAGGGCTTGTCCAGAAAGAAAATGATTGAAATCGGTTCATTTGTTCTTGAGCAAACTTAAAAACAAAAACTTTTTGATTTTTGCCCATACATTTTGTATGTGAACCACTGTTATTATTCGAAGCTTAATTTAATCGATACAATGGTTTTGGCTGTAGGGGCCAGGACAGACAGACAGACGGACGGAATTGGGGACCCACTTTTTCCAACTTCTCTACCATTGTTTTCATGTAATTTTAAATTTAACAATTTCAAAAATCAACGAAGTGAACCTTAAATATTTATTGAAAATACAAATTTTTAGAATAACATCGAAACCAAATTTCAACTGAATTTTCAGTCGAATTGAACTTAATACAAATATTTTACTAAGAATCTTAAATACTTGTTCATGACTTAAAGTACAAACATTCTATTGCAATGAAGATTTACAATAAAATAACACTATACGTATACAAATAAAATATATTCTCTTTATTTTATAATGAACCTCAAAGTGAACTTCTATTCATATTTAACTATATATTATATACATACATATGTATGAAAGAAAACTTTATGATTCCTGAGCAAAAAAAGAATATAATTCAGACCTCAATTGCACTATGTGTGCGTCAAACAAACGCTGAATAGAAGAGATAAAAAAATCACATTTTAATCAAATTACACATCCAGCTCCTTTGTCCGGAGCGTGTAAAAGCAAAGTAACTAGATTTTCTTGAAATACCTCCTTCCATATCTCGAACTCTAACAAAAATATGCATTTTAGTTAAAGAAGTTTTTTTTTTGTTTCTTATAGATTCCATAAGAGAATATAGGTATGTAAAGGAACTGTACGATGTGTGTATTGACAGAGTGTGAGGAAGTTGTATGTTCAGTGTTCTAAGCGCGAAACTATTCACAGAACGGGATGTGTGATGTGGAGAGGAAATGAGGTTATGATATGCGGATGTGGATTCCTGAATGAAATCTGTGCATGCGATTTTACTCTTTCTAAATTTACGTATGTAGGTACATATACAATATTGAAGATATAATACCATAGAAACGGAACAACGATCTAGTATATGTAGATGCACCTCAATTCAAAAGCAATCGTAGCTAAGCCATCCAGGGTTGTGATCAGGATTGAACCAAGGAGCCAAAGGATATCTACATACATTAGACGTTTCTTTCTGATAAAATAAAAAGAAAAAAAAAAATAGAGTTTTCTCGAGGAACTATACCAACTACAGTCTATAGGGTGATACAAAATTATAACATTTCCAATAGCATGCGAACAAATACTTTCACACAAACGACGACGACGTTGCAAACAGCAGCGCCACTGCAGCGGCTGAATATTTTCACAGGAATTGAGCTTTCCAATGGAGTATGAACAAGAATTCTTTTGTTGAAGCATCAAGATACTCTGCCGGCACACAATACAATTTGAGATTTCTTCGTCTTTGCATGGACAATAAGGCCAATTACACTGCCTGAAGCAATACAGTTGGGAAAGATAGTACCTAGATACATCTTAAGATTTACTTTTTATTTCTGAGAAAAAGATCTACGTGATTTTATTTTGCGATAGCTTGGAGTAGTTTCATATAAAGAAAAACATTAATATTCAAATGAATATTATTTTCAAAGTGAACCTGAATTATATTTGTGTTGCTTGCCTTTAAGCTGGAAACATAGGTTAATTTATACAAAAACAAATAATCAATCATGTAGGGCTTTAAACCATACGGTTTTTTTTTTTAAGCGACAACACATTTCAAATAAAAGGTGGGCTTTTTTTAAATAGTAGATTATTTTGACACTGATACCTATTTTGCACCAAAATGCTGACAGAATTGGGTGCAAAAAATACGAGGGCAAAACTCATGGTACCCACTGTCTTGTACGGCTTAAGACATAAGGCACTAGCCTGAGGAGGATTCTGCACAAAGATCTTTAATTACTCGCTTAAATAAATAAATAAATTAGGTGTCGCAGCAGTCCGTTGAAAAATTAGGGCTTAGTGACTTACAACTCTCAATTATTCCTGTGTGCGAGTACTATTGTCAGGGATGGAGGGGACCTACAGTTTTAAGCCGAATCCAAACGGCTTATTTGTCAATTCACTGCAAGAGGCAGTACCCGTGAAAAAAACTTTAGATGATTTTAGGCAGAAATTCTTCTTCTTAGAGAGGTGTCTGTGTGTGCGTGTGTACGTACGTTCGTACTTTCGTACGTTCGGTAAGCTTTTTTCGTCGCTCATATCTCAAGAACCAGTACAGATATCGACTTCAAATAAATTTTGTTATAAAGATAATAACATAGAAAGCTGCAGAAAGGACTCTCAAGAAAATTGAGTGGATGATTTTTGTACCATAGCAATTTAAAAAATGTGACCAATACCGTTAGCGACTTCAATTAAATTTTTTATTACAAAATGTCACGCAATACCGAAATAGCATAATTTTGAATTATGTCATCTTAGAAAAAATATTGTTTTAGGCATTCAGTAAGATTTTGTGAATTGATTTGAATTGAAAACCTAAACAAACATTACTAAAACTTTGTTAATATCTTTTAAAAAATTAAAAATATTCGGTTCAAACTAATTTCGTCTTATAGAAAATATTGTTTTCGACATTCAGTAATTTTTTTATAAAAATCTAAGTCAGTTTTTTCATAAAAATTAAAATCTACGAAACATAGTACTAATTCTGTGCCTAATTTTCTTAGAAACTTGCTTTTCGACTAAAAATCTCGTTAACTAAAATAGATTTTTAAATCAAACTATTTCATCATATGCAAAATATTGTTGGTAATTTTAAGTTATTTGTACTTTGTTAACAAAACATGAAAACCTACAAAAACAACAAAAAAACTGATAATAAATGGTTTTCGACTCAAATATTAGGAGAAAAAAGAAAAATATTGACTTTAAATTATTTATCTTACACAAAATATTTTTATAAATATTTTTGTCAAAGTTTTAAGAAAGACAAATCGACAGAGAGGATGGGATGTTATCAGTGTGGGTCATACCCCAGCCAATTTTTAAATTCCCATAGGAAGTTATTGTAATGGGTCCGATTTGTCAAATTGAAAATTTTGACATTTCTCGACGTTTCAAGGTCCCTAGAGTCGAAAGAAAAGATTTTTAGAAAGATGTCTGTGCGTGCGTGTGTACGTACGTTCGTACGTCCGTACGTTCGCGACGTTTTTTTCGTCGTCCATAGCTCAAGAACCAGAAGAGATATCGACTTCAAATAAATTTTGTTATACAGATAATAAGGCAGAAAGATGCAGAAAGGGCTCTCAAGAAAATTGCGTGCGTGTTTTTTTTTACCATAGCAGTTTAAAAAAAGGTGAACATTTTGGTTAAACCTAAATATCTCATGAACTCGTGACGCTAGAGACTAGAATTAAATTTTATAATATATATTGTAACGTGATACAAAACAATTATATTTTTGGAAAAAAATCCAATTAACGGTTTTTTTTATAAATCAAAAAAACTGAAAAAAAAAATTTGTCACCTCGAAAATTTTACGACCAAAATATGATTTCATCTCCAAAACAATTTTGTGCAACAAAGAAAAATGTTTTTGACATCTGATAAAATTTTGAGAAAAATCTAATTGACAGTTTTTTTTTTTACAAAAAATAAAAACCTACACAAAAATTAATAAAAGGTGGTAAAAATTGATTTTCGACTCAAATATCTTTTCAAAGCTTGGAGATACTGGCTTTAAACTACTTTAATCTTTCAAAAAATATTGTTGCCAAGACTCAATAGAATTTTTAAAAAAATCAAATTGACAGCTTTTGTACAAAATATTAAAAACCTAAAAAAAATTTAACAAAAGTTGGTAAAAATTGATTTTCGACTCAAATATCTTTTCAAAAATTTGAGATAATGGCTTCTAACTAATTTTAACTTATAAGAAATATTGTTTTCAACATTCGATAAAATTTTAAGAAAAATCGAATTGACAGTTTTTTTTTACAAAAAATAAAAACCTAAAAAAAAACAATACTAAAACTTGGTAGAAATTTACTTTCGACTCAAATAGCTTCTCAAAAATTACAAATATTGGCTTCAAACTTATTTTATTTCACAGAAAATATTGTTTTCGATATTCATATATTATTCGATATAAAAATCCAACAGTCCGTTTTTTCATAAAAGAATAAAATCTACAAAAAATAGTACGCAAATTTGGTAAAAATTGATACATATAGACAAACTTTGAAGCAAGACAAATCGACAGACGGGATGGGAAGTTATCAGTGTGGGTCGCATCCCAGGCTCTTTTAAGCAAGACAAATCGACAGACGGGATTGGAAGTTATCAGTGTGGGTCGCACCCCAGCTTCTTTTTTTTTACAACAAGGTCTTGAAAAATTTTAGTGACAAATGCTCTACTGCGAAGCTAGCCGTTTTAGCCACTTTAACTACGATGGGTTCCATAGTCAATACGAATGTTTGCTCTTTATAATACATAAAATAGACAAAAAACATGTTTTACTAAAGCTGAATTTGTTTGCTTTTAGTACAAAGCTGATCAAAGATTTATAAATTTTGCATAATTGTACTAAAAGAAAATATTCGAAAAATTTTGTTTGGATAAAAATACACATCATTTAAATCTACAATAATAATATATTAATATAATATTATATAGAGGAAAAATTTGTATTTTTGTATGTAGCGAATAAACTCAAAAAGTACTGGACCGATTTTAATAATTCTTTTTTTATTAGAAAGCTATACATTATCGCTGAGTAACATAGGCTATATTTAGTACTAGATTACTATAAAAATCTTTAGAAATTCTTATTAAAACCAACCGAAGGTGTACAAAAATTAGCCATAAAATGTCTTTCATCGCATACACTGCTAAGAGTATTAATGATAGGACAAAAAAATGTTTCCTAATTTAGTGATTCATGGTCGTTTTAATTACCATGCTTATAACTTAAATATCTGTACCCATTTAAGTCTACCCGTGCGAAGCCGGAACCTGCCGCTAGTGTTTAAATAAGTAACCCAAAATATATTATTTATTTAAGTATGTGCATAAATAAATGCTTTTGTCCTTTTGCGCTCTATCATAATAATTCATTTCCTTCAAACTTCAAAATTAGCCTTTTAATAAGATTCTGCACAAGAGTTAACTGATCACATCTATGCATTTTTTACCCTTCATGGCATCTTTGTGAGTCTTCAAAGGGTGTATGACATTGACAATTTTTCTAACACAAAATCTGCTTCTTATAAAAACAAAAAACAATTAATAGTTCAAATCACAACTAAATTAAAGCTTAAAGCTTCTAAAACTGCAAACAATTTACGCCAATCAAATTCTTACAATATTGCAAATAAAATATCAGCAAAAACTGTGATTGTGAAAACCCTGATTTTATAAATAAGCATACAACATACATTTTCGTATTACATTCGTACATATCAAGGTATCATAAAAAAAGACAAGTATTATTGGAGAATTAAGATATTTCATTTCAATAATTGAGAGTTTTGCAAGTTTCGATGTCGTAAAAATCCATTTGAATAATACCTAACAACTCATTAAGATAGAACTTTTACTCTTTTAATGTTGATGTCTTCTGAAGGTTAAGGCAACCATTAAACATTGCGCTATGAAAATGTGTTTAAAACTTGAAATTATTATTTTCATGTTCATATGTTGCACAAGGATGTGGTGTATGTATCATATTTTGTCACAATAATTCCTTTGGTGAAATGAACGAAATGTCAGCAAAGCACCACCACTCAAAAGTATAAACAAATATGTAATATGGCCTACATACATAAGACTACGACTATACGAGTAGAATAGGATTCATCATCATCATCATGAGGCAATATATTGTATCAAATTAATATATACAGCAGCTGTGTGCTGCTGCAGCCAACAGACGGAGAGAGAGAAGATAATTTAAATTAATTTCCAGTATTTGCTTCAAGGACGCACATTCGAACATATATTATATACACACACTTTGCTGCACAGACTACATATAGGGGCGAGACAGTTTGAATTCGGCAAAATACCTTGTGAACATTGATCATCAAAATTAAATTTGCCTCATTCATGTATAAGCCCATGAGCCATGACCCATGAGTAAGAAGGTTCTCAAGGAATTCCATAACCATTCCAACAACATTCATCCAGACCTACACTATTTACATATATGTATGTGCATGTGTATGTTTTACCAACACACATATATTTGAAAATTGTCCTTAAATAATTTTCATCAAAGAATTATACCACTGTGTCAGCAACAGTCGTTATTGTGTGCAAACTGAATATTGTACTCGACATTTGAAAGCTCTGTTATAATATCCTTTAAGTTCTCACTTTCCCAATACCACTATGGCGAAATTATCAATAATTAATAAATGTTCACTCACTTGTAATCTTCAGTCTCATAGGTGTGAAGTGGACAGGCCGAGTAGCATTTGTGTTCGTGCATAACCAAATGATGGTCGCAACTGGTACAGTAATCGGGTCTATCCTGACAGGAAGCGCAATTAGCCTCACATGGAACACAAGTTTTGTTGTCGTAGTCTGGAAATGTTTTGGAATAATATTTAGTTGAACCGAAATGGTAGTATGTATGGCATATACATATATTAAATAGAACTTACTCTCATAGTAACCATCGGGACATAGCTGCAGACAGACAGCCAGGTCTGTGACGTGTAAATGGGCAGGAGCACATGTCAAGCAGCTGTCTTGTCCGGCACCAGCGCATGTTTCGCACGATTCATGACAGGGCCAGCAAACACCACCCTGGTTTGGGAAGCTTCTTGGTGGACAGCGACTCACACATGTACTGAAGGGGGAATGAGGGAGTGGAGTTGAAACAACAAAATTATAGAGTAAAATTTGTACTTACTTGTCAAGGCGATAGTGTTTACAGGCGACGCATTGAGTCGGTCCACGACCATAGCATCCCTGGGAATCACACTCTGGATCACAATCATGCAAAACAAGCTTGTTATTGGAATCAGCCATGACATTTTGTCGTTGTGGCGTTGGAATATTATGACCATCAACTGTTGCTACTGCCTTTTCTGGATTACTGCCAGCCCCTGTGAACAGGTTCTGATAGTTTAGGTAACCAGAATACTGATCGGCATTAAAGAAACCTCCCGTAGCCTGTCCTAGATCAGAATCCGTGGGGAAGACGAATGGATTAAGACCCTGCCCTCTGCGTGATTGATCCTGCAGATCACCCTTTAGGCGAACTGGCTTAACTGCTGTGCCGTAGAATATCAATTGCCATTTAGAGAGTATTCCTGGTTGATTGACCCGTCTTCGCCCGCCATTTATAACTTGTAGATTCCAACGTCCTTCGGCCTTTTCACCCCAGAAGTGAACACTTAAAAATGGCCAATCATCGAAATTAGATTTGACGATGTCTCGGGGCCGTTCAAATAGAAGAGTACTCGTTGTGCCCATAGGTGATGTAAGTAGAATTCGGAGATTACCCCGGGGAAAGAATCGCAAAGTTATCTTACACTGCACGTGTTCCAAGTAGCGGACTTCATTGATAGTTCCCGCACAACCATTCACGTCCATGTGTGTCTGAAGTGTGTAGCCGTAGCTGCCTTCGATCTTGCGGTCTTCATTATTTTCCCGAGACTTACATATGTGTTGTGGCGGCACTGATGTCCACTGTTCAGCTAACGAGACCATACCTCCAGCATCCATTAGACCGTAGCCGAATTTATGGCTGTATTTCCTCTTGACGCCATTTATTATCCATCCACTTTCCTTTTCTAATGGCTCGGGGCGCGATGTCATAACCACTAAATACTGCATATCTCTCCATGTTAAATTGGGATTTGCCTCGAGTGCTAATGCACAAATACCAGCAGCTAGAGGAGCTGACGCTGAGGTGCCGGTATGCTCGACAGTACAAATATGATCGGGGCGCAATCTGCCGTCCATATCGACTGTTGCTACACTTTTATCATGACCTGGTGTGCCTGAGCTGTAGGTTGTCGCCAGTGTTGAGGAACATTCTTCTAGATACCAGGGTTTGAATCTGAAATGAAATTTAAAATATCGTCTATTAATTAACACATTATTGGAAGTGAACTCTTTTACTAACATTCGAGGCCCTATAGTAACACGGCAACTTAAATATTGTTAAGGATATCTCAGGTTGTACAAGACAATGTCAGGAGATTAAGAAGAAACAGGGATTTAAGAAAGAAAAATAATTTGCCATGAGCTCATAGATTTGTCCTGATAAGCCGGTAGATTTAGTGCGATAAGTTTTTTACACTACTCGTTACCAATTCTTACCGAGTGCCTTTCAAGATTTCCATATGATATAAAAAAACTTAAAAAGAGTCCCTGGGTTTAAGGCAACAAGGTATTTAAAAATAAATAAGTAACGCAATAGTCCGTGAGAACTAGGACTTTTTGTTTGTTTGATTTGATACTGGTGGAGTGCATTTTATTAGACAGTGTCCGGTTATGACACCGTTTATCGAGTTCATCTGCCTTACAATTTCCTGGAATCACTCTATGGCACTGGGATGAAGCTTAGAGGCGAATAGCAGAGTTGCAGCTATTTGTTTGCTAAGTATATCAAGAGGTGTTAGGTAGAGAGGAGTATCCACTATCCAGTGACCCAGATGGTGTTGTGTAAAGCGATCCGCTTATACAATATACATGGCAAGCTGAACGTTGGACTTTACTTAGTTTGTAGCGGCTTATTCACCGTACAATAAAATCGGTTCGATTACTGATGTGTAAACCAATGCGGAATTCGGGGTTGTAGGCCCCATTCATTACCAATAACTTTTTTTTTTATTTTTTGACTAAAATAAGACCCAGTTACTTTAATATAGGGAGGGTTTCCATATGGAATTTGGTATTTTCTCGAAAATAGGACTAATCGGTTTTGTGTGTGTTGACACCCAGTCCAAACCGCAGTATTAGTTTGTCTAAGGCATTTTGTAAGAGTTCTATTAGGGTGAAATCCTTCGCATCAAAATTAGTTAGAATTTCATTTACCACTAGGTTCCAGAGGAGAGGCGATAGAGCACCACCTTGTCTTGTCCCTCTGCTAAAGAATCTTCTTTCAGAAGAGTTACCAAGTTTTGAGTTAATTATTCTGCTAGTCAGCATTAAATGAATTAACTCCCCAAGTCAAGGTTATTGGACATGATAAGTTTTCCTTTTTTTTTTTTAAATATAATTATTATTAAATGTATTTCATCCATTTTTGTTCCTCACCGAGTACAATTTATACTTTAGAGTACCTACTTTAATAATTTTAAAGCTTAATTGTATGCTAAAACATTTTGTTTTTTATTCAAAATCTAACCACTGGTTTCATTATTACCGTAACTGAAACTCACATATTAAACTTATAACCGCAACGATGGAATAATAAAATAAAGTAGGTGTAATTAGGTATATGCATATAGTATCATTAAAGCAAAGCTTTTTCATTTAAAATTGGCCATATTAGTGCTTTGAGTTCTGTATTAATTTATTTTCTTTTTGCATTTTATTTTTCCCTTGCGATTTAGTTGTTATGTGCGTTATGTTTTGTTTTTTAAGTAAAATGAAACAAAAGTCGAATTTAATTATATAAATTAATTAATTTTTGTCCCGAAGAGCTAAAGCAGCATCATCATCATCATTATCAGAATGAATAATTATTTTCCGAACAAAATAGAGAAATTTTCGACAATACAAAGCAAACCACATTTACCCATCGGTTATTGTGCGTTGTGCTATAGTATTATTATGTTAATGTAAAAAAAGATGGTTTGGTTAGTTTGGATATTATTTATATGTACGTATATGAACAAGTGCGAACAGAAAAAAATTTATTTCATTTTAATTAATGGTTTTAATTGTCATCTGATGTTGCTTTAAATTTGCAATTAAATATACTTTCCAAGTACTTACATTATTATGTATATTTGTTTTTAGGATTCCTATTATTTTCATTGAAATTAAAATAAGACCAATCAAGTGGTATTGGTTAAATTTTAGCAGAAATTAATTTTTACTTATTAAAACTAATTGTTACAGTTATGAATATTTTATATTAAATTTCCATGCATAGAGTTTATATTGTTTGGTTATTATTATGAGTGTAATAATTCAAAAAAAGGTTAGTAATCACTTTGACCAACATTCCTTGTACTGCTCCCCTCTTATTTCAGGTGGGATATAAAAGTGAATCCAACAATTCCAGTTAAAGGTCTTCAACATAAACAACTCTTCTATACTTTTATTTAGTATTGGCTGTTTATTATGCTGGATAAATTAGGGAAACGCTTATTCCAATATTTTTGCGCTACTGGCTTTGAAAAATTCCTATAACCCTTTGAATTTGTTTAAAAAGAAATAATCCCAAAAAAGTCCCACACTTTTGCATTGGATCGCAAAAGCAGATCACGGTTGAATTTAGTACTTGCAAAATGTATACTTAACATATGTATAACTTATATTAACTTAAAGTGGGAACACTTTTTACATATATATTCTTTGAGTGATTTGCTTATATATAAATGAAATGAAATCGAAATGTACCTTGTAAAATCATATGAAATCAAATTCTAATTTAGTTGTGGAATTAAACTTTTAGAGCAAAATTGAATTTGTTTCATTTATTCCCAACAATCACAGCACAGACAAACCCTTAAAGGTAGATCTAATCGTTTTTTGTTTTTCTTGAGAAAAGTGAAAATGGAGTCATCTGAGTTATCAAAATATATTTTGGAAGACATTCACCAGTTAGTCCGTTGAGAACTAGGGCTTTGTGACTTACAACTCTCAACCATTCCTGTGTGTGAGCACTGTTGTCAGGGATGGAGGGGACCTACAGTTTTTAAGCCGAATCCGAACGGCTTATTTGAGAAAGCACTTTTCATGACAAGAATAACTTTTGGAAAAGTTGTCGATTTTCCGCAAGAGGCAGTACCCGTGAAAAAACTTTAGATGGCACAGGCAGGGATTGAACCCAAGACCTCTAGCATGACAGTCCAACGCACTAACCATCATGCCACGGGTACTACTCCAGTTACGATATAGTTTTTTTAAAATGAAGAACGAGTTAGAGTTAGTTAGGGGCATTACGACAATAATGATTGATATCGTTTCTTATGTCTTATATCCCATAAAATGACAAAAAGCCCAAAAAGAGAAACGTCGTAAAAAAATCACTAAGAAAACGTCATAAAGCCAAATAATATGTCATACACCTAAACCAAGTTTCAATGTCGTAACGCCCAAATTTAGAAATCTCGTAAGGACCAAAATGTTTTATTTAGCAAACATTTTGGGTTGTTGGACTTTTAGACGCGTATAAATAATGAGCAATGTATAGGGGGGTAGACTGTCCCCTGCAACCTCCCTAATTGGGCTCACTATATGATTCGGGGTAGGTTCAAAGTTAGGTCTATGCAAAGTCTTTTTTGCTTTAAAGAATCTGGATCTAAAGAAACTTTGCACACACAACCTCGCACCTCAAATCCTATAGTGAGCACAAGCAGTAAGTTGAAGGGAGCGGCATGCCCCTTCATACATATTTTACTGTTTATACAAACTGTGAGCAAGCAAACTATTTCGTTTTAGTTCAATTTGAAAATTTGCTTTATTTCTCTTTCTAAAAGTGAAACAAGGCCAAACGTACATATTTGTGACGCTTTGACGTTCCGAGTGTTTGGGCGATCTGAAATTTGTTTCGTTTAATGTTTGTGTTTGGGCGAATGCCCTAAGGTTGAAACACATGACATCTTTTGGGCGATATGTTAATTTTGGGCGTTATGATATGGGTAATATGAAATTGCTTTTAGGCTTTGTGGCATTTTTGTTTTTATGAAAAAGTTTTTGGGCGATAGAGCCATTTTTGGGTGATATGACATTTTTAATATTTTGGCGCTGTTTTTTATTTGGAATGTCACAAAACCCAACACAGTTTAAACCCCCAAAGCTTCAGTAATATTGCCCAAATCGTGCAACAGCAAAATGTTTATACATTTGTTTTGAACTTTTTAATTTAAGCGTTTTGTCTTTGGGCGAAGAGACCTACCGCCAAAAAACAGCATTATTTTTTAGAGCTAGTCTGATTTTGTTTTCAGAAAATCACCTTCAATTTGAAACAACTTGGGACATATAGGAATTGTATTCGTAAAAAATTCGAACTGGAGTTTTTTTATCAAACATGACATTACGATTATAGAGAAGGCGGAAAAAGTGGGTTTCCAAATTCCGTCCGTTTTACGCAGATTCGAGTTAGGCGTTTTTTTTTTTTCATTTTTAAGACTAAAAATAACAGAAGTCCTTATACTCGTACAATTTTTTTATTCAAAAATCGAAAATTCAAATTTTCTCAAAAATGACCTTATTGTTCTGTGCTGACCTTTTGTAAAATAGCTTATGTTTAATTCGTAGGGTTTTGCAAAAGGTAAATTAACTTAAGTAGGGTATGATTCGTCTTATGTATCAACTCAGATAGCAGGCAGAAATGATTTTGGAAAATATCTTAAGTTGTTTGTTAAATTGTTGCAGATTTTTAAACTATTAAAACCTACTCTAAATCATTTTTCAATTTGAAGACGACTCTAAAAATGAGTTTTAGAATGCGGGTTGACTATTTGATGAAAAAAACTTTCAAAATAAGCTAAAACAATTGGTTTTTGACTAAAAATCTCGAGAAAGAAAGCCCAAACTTATTTTATCATATTCAACTTTTAGCTAATTTTTTGTCCTTTTTTACAGCGCTATTTTTCGGAGCTGCAGCAAGGAAAGACTGATTTTTCTTTTAGGTAATCACCTTAAAACCTAAGGTCCCGAATTTTAAAGAAAGGACCGATTTTTGTTTTAAATAAATGGTTTCCTTTTATATTTGACTATGAGTTGTGGCTGTTAAGAAAAATCTTTGTGCCAAAAATTCGTTACACTGAGTTTTATTTATAAATGCTTTTTTGACGAAAAAAAGAAATTTCTTACAGTCAAAAATGACGAAATTGTAAATGAAATGTATTATTTTTACCTAATATAATAAAATTAATATAAAAAATGCGAAAGTCTAGGAAGCCAGTTTTTTTTTTGTAACTTAATAACGCATTATGGAAATATTCGACTAATAATAAACTTTCCAATGAACTGTATAACATTTACCCAAATTAGTTGCACTTAATTTTGAGCCTCACTTATTCTAAAAATAAAAAAAAATGTATACCAATCACCACTAAAAAGCTTTGTGATAAAGTTGGACCTCATAAAATAGCTATAAATCAAACCAATTTTTATTTAAAATAAAATTAAATTTAAGAGAAAAAAATTCTATATTCCAAATCGTTTAGTACCTTACTTAAAAAAAAAGTCTGTTTGTACATTCGACTTTGCCTACAGTTTGCTGCTTATACTAAAAAAGGATGGATCTAAGGATGTTAGGGTGAAATACATAAAAAGGAGAAAAATCGTAGAAATCATCTTGATTTATTTTACGATAGTTTTTTTCATCTTCATCTGTTTTTGGTAAACAACGACAGAAAAAAACACACAAAATTAGATTTTTTATATTCCAATATAACCTACATTATAAAAATAGAAAAATACATATTTCTTCAAACACTGAGTATACATTCGTTCAAATTGCGGAAACCCATTAAATAAATTTACGTTGAGTTTACGAACTGTTTTACTGCGATTTTTATATCATCATGAAATATATTATCTATAAACGAAAAAAAAACTAAATAATTTAATTGTAACAAGGATGTTTTAATGCATTATATGGGTACTTATATATAAAAATAAAAATCATCCTGATTGACATAAGGATCAGAGAATATACCGGGAATAATATAAACATGTAAATATGTACATATATATTTTTATCAATATTTGGTTTATGGCAGATAAAAAAAAATAAGGACATGTTCTTATTATAAATTGTTCACAAGTCTCGTGAATCCTTGACATTTGGAACAATAATAATACCAAATAATATACAAAAATATTGAATGTGAATGTATAAGAGTCTAGAGTCAAGCTTAAACTTACTCGTATAGGCATAGCTATAGATCTTATAAAAAACATATAAATATTTTAAAGGATAATGATGCGTCGAATTTTGCTTCATTAAAAATATCTTTTTTTGGATTTAAATAGGTTTTATTAGGACTATAAAAGAACAGAAACAAGAGTATAACAAGTTAAATTTCGAAAATCTTTTAGATATTTGATACAAAGAAAGGATACGACATACAAATACACAAATACACAATGTTAACTATGTATATATAGAAGAAACATTATTTGATACAAAAATATAATGGGTGATTTTTTTGAGGTTAGGATTTTCATGCATTAGTATTTGACAGATCACGCGGGATTTCAGACATGGTGTCAAAGAGAATGATGCTCAGAATGCTTTGACATTTCATCATGAATAGACTTACTAACGAGCAACGCTTGCAAATCATTGAATGGGCCCTAGAAAAGTTGGCAGAAAATCCGCTTTTTTATCGACAAATTTTGTTCAGCGATGAGGCTCATTTCTGGTTGAATGGCTACGTAAATAAGCAAAATTGCCGCATTTGGAGTGAAGAGCAACCAGAAGCCGTTCAAGAACTGCCCATGCATCCCGAAAAATGCACTGTTTGGTGTGGTTTGTACGCTGGTGGAATCATTGGACCGTATTTTTTCAAAGATGCTGTTGGACGCAACGTTACGGTGAATGGCGATCGCTATCGGTCAATGCTAACAAACTTTTTGTTGCCAAAAATGGAAGAACTGAACTTGGTTGACATGTGGTTTCAACAAGATGGCGCTACATGCCACACAGCTCGCGATTCTATGGCCATTTTGAGGGAAAACTTTGGAGAACAATTCATCTCAAGGAATGGACCGGTAAGTTGGCCACCAAGATCATGCGATTTGACGCCTTTAGACTATTTTTTGTGGGGCTACGTCAAGTCTAAAGTCTACACAAATAAGCCAGCAACTATTCCAGCTTTGGAAGACAACATTTCCGAAGAAATTCGGGCTATTCCGGCCGAAATGCCCGAAAAAGTTACCCAAAATTGGACTTTCCGAATGGACCACCTAAGACGCAGCCGCGGTCAACATTTAAATGAAATTATCTTCAAAAAGTAAATGTCATAGACCAATCTAACGTTTCAAATAAAGAATCGATGAGATTTTGCAAATTTTATGCGTTTTTTTTTTTAAAAAGTTCTCAAGCTCTTAAAAAATCACCCGATACTTGAAAAGTAATCTGGAAGGATGAGAAATTCAGAAAAGACTTTATGAAATATTATAAAATACGCGTGCATTATATATTCTTTCTTAGAGATGTTAATGGTGCAGGTATTTGGTAGGTAGCCCATATCATAGTCCCGTATTGAAAATTCTTTATGGTTCATTTTTGAGTTTAAGGATATTTGAAATTTATGTTAAAAATAACGGGTTATCCATTTTGCAGTTTCAAAAGTATAGTATAGGAAATTCGACATCTGTCAAACTAAGTTGCTAAACCGTTTTTTTGTTTCAGGTGAAAGACTGACATTTACGAAAATGAATCGCTTAATTATCGCACAGCGCATACAAACTGTTAAAACCTACCTACCTACAAAACTGGTGATTCTGCCACAGCCACATATCGTGCTTTAAGAAGAGATTATGGTTTACATAATCGTCCAACTACGCAAGCAATTGGCAAAATTGAGAACAAATTTGAAGAGACCATCACCATCGATTCGCTCGTGCCACTGAAAATATCGCTGGTGTAAGTGAAAGTGTTGTGTCGATTCCTCGTAGTTCTCAGGAATTATGGAATTATCCAAATTTGCATTTGGATCTACACCTACATCCATATAAAGTCCAGCTCACACAACAACTGAAGCCAGCTGACCACTCACAACGTCGTAGATACAATTTTTCGAACAAAATTTTATTCAGCGACAAAGAACATTTTTCACTCGATGGGTATGTTAATAAACAAAATTGCCGTATTTGGGGTTATGAGAATCCTCAAGTAAATAAAGAGAGGCCATTTAATCCACAAAAGGTCACTCTTTGGTGCGCTCTTTGGTCCGGAGGTGTGATGGGGCCTTACTTCTTTGAAAACGAAGTTGGAACGACTGTCACCGTTAATCCGGGGCGTTTTGGTCACATGATAACCGTCTTTTTTTGTGTCTCCTATTGAAAAATACGGCTTGGAGAATAGGTTTCAACATGACCGTCCTGCATGGCACACTACTTGACCGAATATGGCTTTATTGCAAGAGACATTTCCTGGCCGCGTAATTTCTCGTCGTGGCGATATCAACTGGCCACCAAGATGATGTGATTTGACACCGATGGACTTTTTTTTGTGGGGACCATTTTTATGCAGATAAACCTTTAACTCTTGACTCTTGGGCTGAGATACGCCCAATATGTGTCAAAAAAGTGTTCGAAAATTACTTCAATAGAATCGATGCTTGCAACAATCGCGTGGTGGTAATTTAAATGATGTAGTGTTTCACACATAATGTCATCGTTCAAACTTTATAATAAAATATAAATATCATGACTGGATTCAATAATTCAAACAATTTTAACATCATCTGCGTTGATTAGCTATATATTTGTGTGGAAGAAGTTGCAACACTGGAGAGTGTTTTAAGCTACTTTTTACAGCGGAAATGGGCGGTTAAAAACGATGCCGAGAGCTATGTGACACTAACGGAAGCTTTTTGCAATTTCGTTCACAGTAATCCTGAACTTATTGCAAGTGTTTACCATGATTTACAAAATAACATGCTTGAAGATCAATTTATCTGTGAAAAGCACAATTCTAGCACCAAGAAACGATGTTGTTTTTAAAATAAATTCAAAAATATTAAATGAAGTCGCAGAAGATATAAGAAAGTATTTGCCAACAGACACTGTGATTGATTTAGAACACAGCACTTGATACCCAGTAGAGTTTCTTAACTCACTTGAGCTGTAAGGTGTGCCGACACATAAGCTGCGATTTAAATTAATATTTATTCGAAATTTATAATTCTTACAGATTTACCATTCCAATTACAAATGCTTTAATTCTACTTTAAAGTTAGTTTCGCTATGGCTATTAATAAACCCTGAGAGCACACTAAACGTAGCAAAACTGAACTTAGAAAAGCCGTGCTTTATCACATTACCAATTTCTTTTACCACGTGGGCAAATCCGCGAGTTACAGCTAGTCATTAATAAATAAAATAAAATAAACAGCAATGGAACAAAGTTACTCCCTTGAGGCACACCAGAATTGACTTTAAATTGACATGAAGGGTAACTCTTGAACATGCCGCTATAATATCTATCTTTAAGATGTGACGAAATGTATAAATTATCTATGGATATGTTTAATTGATGCCCAAAATGGTACTTAGGATTATGGGCACAAGTATGCTTCTTTTTTTCTTAACATTCCTCAAGCAATTGATACGGTCTTAAATTCTTGATATAATTTCTTTTTATTCGAATAACATTATACTCCTATTTATTTACGTAATAGTCATACATAAGAATAAATATTAACAAATATTTTGAACTCATTTATCTATCTCCTATATTCCCACTATCGGGATGTAATTTTGTTTACCAAATTTTTGTCCACAAACAGATATCTAGAAGATATGTACATTTAAATTTATTTAATGTGGGTTTGAGATTTTAATCCTTAAATTCTTGCATGAATAAATTTAAATTTGA
The DNA here is from genome assembly GCA_920104205.1 of Eupeodes latifasciatus. Taxonomy (NCBI): domain Eukaryota; kingdom Metazoa; phylum Arthropoda; class Insecta; order Diptera; family Syrphidae; genus Eupeodes; species Eupeodes latifasciatus. The sequence continues at coordinate 84,111,621 of OV049926.1, read as the reverse complement.
ACTGATTTAAACCATTCACACGACAAAATCCAAATCATTTTCTGTATATAGATAAATATATGTATGTACATATATTTTCTGGAATGTTTGTACATATGTATGTATGTATCATAATATGTATAATGTGCCAAACAAAAATGGCGAATTTTCTACAGATGAATGATTTTATTTTATTGCTTCCTTAAAGGAGTTGATGATTGGGATGGTATAGTATGACGAATATGTGGTATTTATCGATTTTTACTTTTCAATCTGGGAAAGTTTTGGATTTGCAAAAAATAAGAGTTGGTATTTTAATAACGGTTATAAGAAATACTCAAAATACTTAAACGATTCCGGATGTAGTGGACAAAATTTCACTTACAAAAAAAAATCATTTAAGAGTATTTCAAAATTCCATTTTTTGTATGCCTTTCCTTGTAGAAAATTAAATACTTTTTGAAACATGTTTAAAAAAAAAAAACAAATAATTTCGATTTTTAATTTTTAGAAGTCTGAGTGTGTATGTTCCTTAAAAAACCAGATGACGTTCTTTTTTAAAATATAATTCTTTTTCGAAGTTCATTTAACAGTTCAATGTGGTAAGCTAGTCTGCAATAAGAGCAATTGCATGCGACCCAGTAGGGTATTTCTTTTCATCAGTTTTACAGAACCATAGATAGAGAGGGATACCGTGTGTTGAGTGCGAATATTTTTAAATCTTATGTGTGATAATAACAAATAATCTTATATTGAGGGGCGACCATAAAATGGGAAATATATATTTTGCTGGAATGATTGTATTTTATGATGAAATGATCTCCTTATTTTGTTTGTATACGAGTATTATATCAGTATGAGTAATATTATAGGTTTTATTTATAAAAAGATTTTACACAAGTATGTATAATGTGTATGTATGTTTGTAGTTATATTTTAGAAAAAAAAAAATGTTTGTGTGACGATTGAGAGATGAATGATGGAACTTACAGTTTTCAAATTTTTGCCTAAAAAAGGACGAATGACAATTTAAATAGGTTAAATTTTTAAGATATTTACATACATTAGATAATATTATGGGATATTCCATTTGCCCCCTCTTAAATAAAAATAGTCTAGACATTTACGGAATATCAATGTATTTAAGAAATGTGAAGCTACTTTATTTGTAATGTATACTTTACTCAATTATTCGAATGTACATTCGGTATACCATTTTTCTTCGTCCATATCTCAAGAACTAGTAGAGATATCGACATACAGATATTGTTATACATCGAAAGAAGAAAGGACTTTCAAAAAAATTGAGTGCCTGTGTTTTTACTATAGCAATTTAAAAAAGGAAAATTTTGGTTGCTACTCGAAATAAATTTTATATTTTAATACAATTTTTTGTCACCTCGAATAATATTTTTCGTTTCAAAATGATTGTATGCAACGAAAAATAACGTTTTTGATATCTGGCATGATTTTGCAAAAAAATTGAAATGACAATTTTTCTAAAAACTTAATAAAAAACTAAAGATTTTTAACTAGCATAGAGATTCTTTCTTAAGCCGCACATCGAGAATGTGGAATGCTTTTGCAAACTTTGTTTTTTCCTCCAATGTGCACCGGTATCTCCTCTTAAATCCTTTCCTATTTTCCTAACGCTACTGTGTCTAAATATAAACATATAAAGTGTACTGATAGCCCTTGAGTGCCTATAATTTATAAAAAAAAGGTACAATTTTCTATAAAAATCCAACAGTTAGTTTTTTTCATAAAAATTAAAATCTAAAAATAGAACACAAAATTGGTGAAAATTGATGATCGATTTCCGATATCTCGTGAATTGATTAAAGTTATTCAGTTAGGTTCCCAAAGTAGAGTGAAATTGAAAATCCAGTGAAATTGTTTTCACAGTTCTATCATTCGACCGATTTCATAACTTTGAATACTTTTTGAAATCACTTGAAGTGAAGTTAAAACTGCTGACATTTATCACATCAGTTAATACATAATTTTTTTCATTGTCAAAATGTGTAATATTTCTTATGTTCATATTTTGTTCTATGCTTTTTAATAAAATAAATATAGTAGCTGACCCGGCCACGCGTCGCTGTGGGTAACGTTTTTTGTAGTAGACATTGGCACCACCTTCATGACTGATTTTCTACTACCGTTACTTCTTATTCCAGTGAAATTATTATTTACGAACAAACATGGGACAGTTAAACTTCTAAATGTGGTAAATAGGGTGAATATTTTGAAATCTTCAAACAATAATATTTAGGTTAACTTGGCTTTCGCTAACACAAATAGGTTATACGGTTTTTCTACAAGTGAACATGCAACATATAGTTGCGGATGAGATAAAAATAGATTTTTTAAATCTAAACCATAAATGGACATTGTTTGCTCTTGAAACTTATTTATAAACGAATTGAAAACTATATAACCTTCTGAAGATTGTAGAATCTGACGGTATCAGTATCATACGTGGTAACAGAACCACTTTTTCTTTAAAATTTCCAGTTCAAATGGTTGCTTCAAGAATATTTCCGGTAATATTTTTGATGACAAAACGCGAACAGTTGCATAGTTGCGGTGGATTCAAATTGCGGAGGAGAATGATAGGTGCAATACTCCTAAATCGAAGATTATGTGGTGGCATTCCAGTAAATTTAAAAATTCAAATGGAAAATGTACACTATCATTTTCATTAACATCGATTGATTTAAAAGACATCAGATCGCCTGGTAACAACTGTTGTTTCTGGAAGTTAATTCCGTCAACATCAACATTTTTGGCTGCCAAAATAGCTCGATGACTGCGCCAGTTATGATTCAAGTAAATACTCTGAATCAATTTATTTTTTCCTGAAGAACAGTCCAGAAATTGTCTGGCAGTTTAATGCATTGCGTATTCGGTTGTATTATATTCACTATAATATGAGTTTAATTTATACTTCAGTCTAAGTAACACGTGGCCGGCTATGCTAACGACAAAAATTGAAAAGGTAAAATTCACTGTATTTCGTTAACTACATTATAAATTTAGCCCATACTTTAGACTGAGCAACATTTGGTGGTTAGGGTATTAAATTGTAGCTTATATGAAATGTTTGGAAGTTTGACATAGAGCCATCTATTGAATACTTACTCAATCCAAAGACTGGTATGAAAGTATAATTTCTGAAAGTGTGTTGGAACTTTTTGAAGGAGCGTTGTTTTTGGTATAGAGAAGAAATTTGGTGTGCTGAAAAGTCGTTTTAAATACTTTCCTCGAATATAAAATAGAAGCTGCAATTTCTTAAGAATCAAGTGCTTGCTTTCGACAAATAGAAACTATATGGTAAGTATAGTGCATTCCTAAATATTTCGAACTCATGATTTTAATCAAACATGACAATACGATGGTAGAGAAGTCGAAAAAAGTGGCTCTCCCGATTCTGGCCGTCTGTTCTCTACCCTAGAGCACAAACCGTTGGGTCGATAGAGTTCAAACTGGGAAATAAGGGTTTTAGGCAGATTCGCGTTAAGCTAAAAATAACAGTCAGTTTTTGTCAATATTGAAAATTCGAATTTTCTCAAAAACAATAGATACATTTTTTATTAAACTATCTCAAATTTGTGTTTAACTTGGCTTCTTTCAATAAAAAAAAAGGATTTTTGTATTCCCATAGAACCGTTATTTTGTTTTTAAGTTTCCTTAGAACTAATAAACCGATTTCAATAATTTTTCTGCACAAGCTATTACAATGTCTTAATAATATTTGATGCTAAAAAAATATCACTCTTTCGGGAATAATATTTAAAAAAAAAATATTATTCCCGAAAACTGATAAATATTTTATATGAAAACCAAATGTAAAATGTATATTAATAAGCTCTAAATAACTGCTTACTAAAAAAAATAAATTTTGAAATACAAACAAATGGGAAAATGATTAAATTTTCCTATTTCGTTGCCTTTTTTATTCCCAAATTAATGACATTTGTATGTGTTTTCATAAATTAAATGACGTTTTTTAGAGAAATTCTCAGCGATTAAATATAATTTCTACAAAAACTGATCATGGTCCTATACAGCAACCTATATTTTATTGTTAAGTTGTAGTTGAATAAAGTGATTAGTTTCATAGAGTGTCTGTGCCTCGTCGAAAGGATATAACATTCTGTAATATCCTCTTGATAACATTAATTTTAGGTCTAATACATATCTAGGAACCATCCAACCACCCATAATAACTCAGTCAATTCAAAATGACCGCTCCCATTTGGCGATTAAAGTATAGGCGTCCTAAATTGATATTAAACCGCAGACAAACTTGAAATATAGTAAAAATTCACTTAAGTTTAATCCCCAAGGATCCTATAAAACAAATGGCAGTAAAATTTGAACCAGATAACCCATAAAGTATAGAAGTTGGAATTGTTAGAGTAGCATCAAGAAAAAATGGAAACCATCTTTAAATACTCTGGGTGCTCATAAAAACAAACAAGAGACAAAAGTCATAAAACCACATTAACTTAATGAAAACAATTGCATCTTCTTGTTTACTATTTACATTAAAATAAAGTATATTTTATAGCAGGTAGATATATGAAGATATATATATGTAGGTAAATATATATGATTTTAACTTACCCGCCTTGTGTGGCACTTGATATTGACAGAGTGAATATTGAATTTGTGTATCCATCACAGTTGCAGGAATCTGTATAACGCCCGCCATTGCCAGAAGCCCAAACGAATATCGAACCTTTGCCCTGACGACCACTCGTAACTCCATAGATGAATGCACGTCTTGCCAGTGGGCCGGGGCCATCGACCGTCGAACCATCATCTTCAGGTCCCCATGAGGCACTATAAATATCGATATGTTGGGGGTTCAAGCTAAGTGCTTTTGCTTCGACGGCATCATTAACGCTGCCATCCAACATCCGGACGCCTAATGAAGATACACAGAATACAGACAGTCAGTGAGATACAAAATCAAGATAAGAGCTTCAATTCCTACCGTTGCCGTCCTCCGACCTGCCACATTACGTATAGAGACATTCTATGTCTGTCGTGCCCTGTCAGGTCGGTAGGTCGGGCGATCGGTTGGTCGAACAAAAATACATTTATGCATTCATTTATTCTATTTTCACCAAATACTCGTAGTATGCGGCAAGGATAACAAACTCACACACACACTCATACATACACAAAAACACACACATACCATAGTATATTTTTTTTAATCCTGGATAGTAGTATTGATTACAGATAAATAGTACAATATTATATAGGTACAGGAAGAACGGGAATGAGCGAAGGAGGTTTGGTCCTTTGTCCAATATATTTCGCACACAGATAATAAGCTGGTTCTATGCAAACAAATGAGATGAGAATTGTTAGATACATTATTTGGACTTAATTAGCTGATTATCACCCTGAATGTTAATTTACTGTGTGGAGTACAAAGTTAACTGTAAATTGAGGTTTATTAAGTAACCTGAGGGTGGGATTATATACGATGATGTACCTATGCTTCTATATACATATAATAAAGGATGCTTGGGTGGCTACAATAATATACAATACCTACGAGTACGTAATACAAAACAACGAGCATTAATTTAATCTTTTTACTGTATACCTATTTCTATAGCCATAGTATACAGATATAAGTCTGATAAAATATATACAAGTAAAAGATAGTCAAAGAGAAGATTTACCTATACCTACATACATACTCGTATATATCAAAGATTATATATCCCAAAGATATGCTCTATACATTTTAAAGAAGATTAAAATAATATCAGTAGAAGGGAAAACATTAATTGGCTATTGGTGAACATTTTTTTTGCATTGGGGTTGTAATATCATAGAAATATCAGCTTATCTCCTTTTCTTGTTTTTAAGACATTTTAAACCATTTCAAATTTAAGCTAAGTATTTTTTTAAGAGGAATGCCATCATAATTTCGTATCAGAACAACAAATGCACTGTGCAAAAAGTTATTGGAATTGGAAATAAACAAATTGGCGCAAAGCTAAAAGAGTCAAATTTCAAAGCTCAACACTTTAGAAGAACTATCCTAAATTAACCATTGAGTAATATCATTTAATATTTTTCATTTAAGACAACAAGTTTTATAGTGTTAATAATAAATAAATACTATCACTTTGAAAAAATATTGAGTCTTTAATTCTGGTTAATAGCTCGCGAAAGTTTGATTTTTCACAAAATTCACTGACAATAATTTTAATTTTTAATATATTGCTGAAAGATTTCTTCTAAACAGTGTTCAAATCCATGTGTTTTGAATAGGTATCGGACAAAATATCGATGAATCTCTGAAATATTTCTTGCATATTTATTACATACATTTAATGCTAACGTTAAGTTTAAAATAAAATCTAAACTTAAAACAAACATAATTTCAAAATTAATTAAGAGGCCTGTTAGCACCATAGTTTGATCTGCTTATAATAATTCTAATAAGATAAATTTCTCCTAAAGCTAGCCTGACTCAGATTGAAATTCAATTGACAAAAGTCATGAAATCGTTCCCTGTGACCAGAAAGAGATGGGAAATTAAAGAAGGGATGCCTTTGAGTGTATGGAGGTAATAAAAGTCTATTAAGCCAGCGAAAAAAAAAAGAAAACAAAATCTGAAAAATCTACGTTGAACATTTTGTATTTTATCAATAGGAACGAAATAGTATCGGCCTGATAAAAGAAACATACAGAATTTTAATAACATATGCATCACGGAACTCTCAGGAAAATCTTTTGACCAAAACAAGTGTTTTGTAAGCTTTTTAACTTCCCATAGGTAGGAAGTTATTGTAATTTGTCCGATTTGTCAAATTGAAAATTTTGAAATTTCTCGACGTTTTAAGGTCCCTAGAGACGAAATAAAAGATTTTTAGAGAGATGTCTGTGCGTGCGTGTGTACGTACGTTCGCACGCCCGTACGTCCGAACGTTCGCGAAGTTTTTTCATCGTCCATAGCTCAACAACCAGTAGAGATATCGACTTCAAATACATTTTGTTATACAGATAATAATGCAGAAAGATGTAGAAAGGGCTCTCAAGAAAATTGAGTGGGTGTTTTTTTTCCATAGCAATTAAAAAAAAAGAAAATTTTGGTTAACCCTAAATATCTCACGAACCAATTACGCTAAAGACTTGAATTAAATTTTATATTATATATTGTTATGCGATACCAAACAAATATATTTTTGGAAAAAAATCCAATTAACGGTTTTTTTATAAATCAAAAAAACTGAAACAAAAAAATATTTGTCACCTCCAAAATTTAACGAACAAAAAATGATTTTATCTCCAAAACAATTTTGTGCAACGAAGAATAACGTTTTCAATATCTGTTAAAGTTTTGAGAAAAATCGAATTTATAGTTTTTTACAAAAAAATAAAAACCTAAACAAAAATTATGGTTAGTGCGTTGGACTGTCATGCAAGGGGTCTTGGGTTCAATCCCTGCCTGTGCCACCTAACTTTTTTCACGGGTACTGCCTCTTGCGAGGAATTGACAAATCTTCCAAGAGTAATTCTTGTCATGAAAAGTGCTTTCTCAAATTAGCCGTTCGGATTCGGCATATAAACTGTAGGTCCCTTCCATCTCTGACAACATTACTCGCACACAGGGATGGTTGAGAGTTGTAAGTCACTAGGCCCTGGTCCTTCATGGACTGTTGCGCCACCTAATTTTATTTTTTTTTTAAACAAAAATTAACAAAACTTGGTATAATTTGATTTTCGACTGAAATATCTTTTCAAAAATTTGAGGCTTCCAACTAATTTTATCTTATAAGGAATATTGTTTTCAACATTCGGAAAAATTTTGAGAAAAATCGAATCAGCAGTTTTTTTTACAAAAAATAAAAACCTAAAAAAAATTAATAAAAGTTGATTTTCGACCCAAATATATTTTCAAAACTTTGAGATATTGGCCTTAAACTAATTTCATCTTTTAAAGAATATTGTTGTCAACATTCAGTTAAATTTTGAGAAAAATCGAATTGGCAGTTTTTTTTACAAAACATAAAAACCTAAAAATAAACATTACTAAAACTTGATAAAAACTTACTTTCGACTCAAATATGCTTTCAAAAATTAAAAATATTGGCTTCAAACATATTTTATCTCACAGAAAATATTGTTTTCGACATTCAGTAAATTTTTTGTATTTTATAAAAAAAATAAAATCGACAAAAAATAGTACTCAAATTTGATAAACATTGATGTTCGGTTCTCGATGTCTCGTGAAAAACAGAAGATATTGACTTCAAAATTAATTAAATTCATGCAATTTGTATTTGTTTATATAAGAAATAAAAACTTATAAGAAATACTACTAAAATTGGTAAAAATTGTATTTCGATTAAAAATCTCGTTAACAAAAATAGATTTTGAAATAAAACTATTTCATTATATCCAATATATTGTTGGTAATTTTGAAATTTTCAAGAATAATTCAACTGACAACTTTTTTAACACAACACGAAAAACTACAAACTTTTAAGCAAGACAAATCGACAGACTGGATGGGAAGTTATCAGTGTGGGTCGCATCCCAGCCTCTTTTTTCATAATATAATTATAGCGATCAGTAAACGTTAATTATAAGTCTAGTACAACACTTAAGTCAGAAAAACTGGATTCTCTATTCAAACATGAAAAATTGAACGTGCTATTATAATTTATTATATTACGTTCAGTGTAATACACATTGTCCCACATTTGTCAATATTTAAAATCAAATGATTCTCAAAATTGATTAACATCTTAAATCAAACCTTGATGGAGTTAATAGTTCGAAAAATATTAACATCATCTGCATAGATAAGTGATATAGAATTAATTAAAATGTTGGAATGCAAATCATTAATAAATAAAATAAACAACAATGGACCAAGGTGAATCCCTTGAGTTACACCAGAATTGACTTTAAATTGACATGAACGGTAACTCCTGAAAGTGATGCTATAATATCTTTCTTTAAAATATGACGAAATCTACAAAACCAAACGGTCGTTAAGTTTAACTTTACTTAATTTATAAAGAGGACATGACTCGCACACAGGAATGGTTGAGAGTTGTAAGTCACTAGGGCCTGGTTCTCTACCTATTTTTATTTAGACGAATTTCATGACTTATTTTTTCAAATGTCCTGCTAAAGTCTGTTAACATTCAATCGACTTAAGTGTCTTTCGAATACATTCAAACAAAAAGTAAAGAATTGTAATAAATAAGTAATTGTAGATTTTTTCAAAAACCATGTTGATTTTCACATCTAATAGAAAAACAGTTTAAAGAAATTATGCCACAGATAAGGGATTCAAACAATTAAGGAATAATAGACAATTTCGCTATAGGACGATAAAACGTAACTAAGTTTTTAGAACCTTGTTTATGGATTGGCGTTGGGTTTGAATATCTATTTAAAAAAAATTAGGAACTTAAAGCATTTCAGAGACTCGGTGAAAAGAAGAAACAATGAATAGGAAACATAAGACGCACATTTTTCAACATAAATTATGGCATTCTATCAGAAGCAGGACTGAAACATTCATTTAGCTTTTAAATATGGCCACGTAGAGAGACCTTAGAAATCGAAAAATTGATTTATGTAAGATGACTGTTTTCTTGTGTGTTAAGAGAAATACGAGAGCAGTATTCGAACAAGTTCGAAATTTACTTTGGAAAATGGCTTGAAGAATTTTGGAAGGACATATCTCATAGTACCCGTGGCCCAATAATAAGTGTGTCTGACTGTCATGCCAGAGGTCTTCGTTTCAATCCCTGCCTTTGCCATCTTAAGTTTTTTCACAGGTACTGCCTTTGTGAGGAATAGACGTTCCGATTCTGCTTAAGACTGTAGGTCCCCTCCAACCCTGACAGCATTACTCGCACACAGGAATAGTTCACGGAGAGAATTGAAAAATCACTAATTGCTAAATTTTAGGTTGCAATTTACGAAAACCCCTTTTTTAGTAAATCAAGACGATTTTATTATAAAATGAATGAGAAAGTTGTAATTCAGCATTTAAATCTTCGTAAAATACAAAATTTTATAATTTGGTAATTATTATCAAAAGTTATAATTCGAGCTTGTTGAAATGAAAGTAAATTGCATACTTTTGAGTCGCAATCTACTACTTTAGGGGAATAATTTAATTTGACAACTCATTTATCTTGTTTTGCGAAATGTATGCGGTGATTTAAGCATTCTCAATTCTCAAATCAATAAAATATAATCACAATATAAATATTCAAGTTAGCAGGGAAATGAAAGTGGCCACAGTTTGTCTTCTTTGAAGAATTGTAGCAACTGTATAATTCGCAGTTGCTCTATGCAGCTCGGATTATATGGAGTCTCGATTTATTCGGGAAAGTATGCGTCAAGACAAAGTGTAATGGTCATCTTCTGATGAGCCCAACCATTGCATCGGGAAGAAACACATATATGAACACTTATGCTGGTTTATATTTTTCATGATTTTAAATCATATTTATTAGAATAAGTTTATGTTGTAAATCAATTATGAAGATTGTTGATTTTGCAAAAAATTGTTCTTGAATATCTACATGATTGCTTGAAAATGGAAAGTAAATTAATCTTTAAAAGCTACAAATTACGACTCAAAAGTTGCAATTTAAAGATAACTAAGTATCAAAACTGTGACTGTCATTTGCAAACTGCAGAATAACCTGTTTCAAATTACAACTCAAAAGTTGCAATTTAAAAAAAAGAAGTAGCAAAACATTAGTTGTCATTTGCAAACTAATGTATATAGTCGCAGTCTAAGAAAACAAGGGTTGAAATTTGCCACTTGTGTGTGTAGGTATTTAAAAAAACGAATCATAATCTACAAGAAAGCAATTTCAATCTACAAACTCCTGCTGAAATTCACGATAAAAACAAACATTAAATTGATACAAATTGTTATCAAATTGCAATTCGCTGTTTGAAATATTTGATTTCCTCGGTCGAATTATTTCTACTCAAATGTAGTGAAATATGATTTTTGAGTGTCAATATCTTCATTTTGCTCATTTTATGAAATTGCAAACAAAAAGTAGCAATTTACTTATTTCGAAGCCAAGGTCCAAAACTGGATTCATTTTTCGTGATTTGTAGCTTATTTTTCTTGATCTGATCTAAGAATTCTTTCCGTGTTGAGAGTTGTAAGTCACTAGGCCCTAGTTGTCAATGGACTGTTGCGCCATCTAATTAATTTATTTATTTTGTTAACATATCTCTAAAACATATGGGGGTTCATTTTTAGACCACACTCAATATTAGAAATCAATCAAAGTTTGAAAAAGTGAGAGTGTGAAGATCTGAATAGATTCTTGCGATGGATTATTCACTGATTACATCCATATTTAGTATTAACTTGAAAACTATCTACTAATCCAAAAAAGGTGATTGGCGCATTTGTCATAATTTATAAGAAATGTTACGCTTTGACTGTCAAATAAAATACAAATCAAAGAAGTACATGTTTTCATTAGGAAAGTGTTTCCATTAACCTAGAGACGGGAAACACAAATTTATGTTAAGTATTTTAGATTTTGTTAGCCGCACTTAAAAGTATCGTTATGAAATTTTAAAGAAAAAAAAATTCTTCTAATATGGTTTAAAGAAGAAATAGCTCCTAACTAGTTAACTATACCTATAGAATCTTCTCGTTAAAATATCATTCTTCTATTTTTTTTTGTGAATGCATATAACAAAAAGATTACCCTTCAATAGTGGAAATTTTAAACATTTTAAAATATACTCAATTTTATCGTTATTGTTTTGCTAAAAGAGCTCATAAAAGTTTTTTATCCTCATTGCATAATAAGACTTCAATAAAAATAAACTTTAAGCTGCCTAAACAAACATATATACACCTATGTACTACTTCCGTCCACATTCTCGGTTCAAATTCTACCAACCAACCAACGCGACACTATAAACTTCATCTATTTTTTGTTATAAGGGAGACTTAAGGAAAATAAAATAAAAAAAAACAAACTTCAAATATTCCTAAAAAATAAAACTATAAAATTTGCACCATTGCACATAACATGTCAAGTTTATTGATAAGAGCAATCGAATGTCCCATTCCGTATTTTATCCTTATATTCGTCCTTATACAAATTCTGCGAGGACTGTTTGTGTGTGTGTGTATCTATGGGTAAGTAAGTGTGTCTGTATATCCATTTTATGGAAATGTTCTTGGCTTCATATCCACTTTTGGCCATTTTCAACGCAGCAGTGTGTTGCTTCAGTATACTTTTTTCATTTTAATGGTGTTAGTTTTTTCAACGTATTTTCGACGTTCGGCATTCTGTAGTTCCCCGTCATCATCTAGATCTTGTCTCACTGTATACATATACACATCTCATATGTATACTTGTATTATACATAGTTGTTTCCCTTTCTTCAATGTTCAATGGACCATCCGACTACGACCTCGGGCGAATCAGTCTTTTTGGTCGTAGAGTTTCTTTATTCTTTGCAAACACACTTTTGGTAAGGGACCTCCAACGCCAAGAGTGGATGTGGATATTAGCATGCTTTTAGCTTAACGCGCATCGCATATCGAAGGAAAGTCATTTTGGATGGGAAGGTTGTCGTCGTTGTCGTTGTCGTCAACGTCGTCGTCGTTGTTATCCTGTAACTATCCTTCCCCAAGAGCCTTACAGACCACATATCTTACTGAAAAAGCAAAAATTACCATACCATCTTTACTTTTCAATGTCCCTTTCTGTTCTCCTTATGATGCGAATTCAGGGAAAATGTCCTTTTAAAACGTGTGTGTCTGTTCGATTTGTTTTTGTCTGATGGGTATATATGGTGACTTGAATATAAAGGGACACTGAAATACCCACAAAGGCCCCTCACAACGGCATTGGGATTGGCATAAGGAATGTTTTATTTTGTACTCACCATCACCATCACCATCACCATCACTATCACCACTTTTATCCTTGAACCGGGTTGAATATCATTTAACAAACAAGCATGTTGTGCGTGGTCCTTAGTAATGCGATCCTTGTGAATCATATAACAACAACCAATAATTTGCTACATGTTGCTTTCTCCCGTTTGTGTTTGTTTTGTTTTTTGTTGGCCCTATTAATGTGTTGAGTTGTTTAGTATTTTTATTTCTTCTGGAAGGATTTTACGGCATGTTGTCAAGTAGTAGTAGTAGGTATCATGTTTTCAATTCTACCTATAATATAATAACATTGTCTGAAAGAAAGAATTAAATTAACTTGCGGTCGCGTTGGTGTTGGCCTTAGATTGTTTTTGTTTTATATTTTGCATTAAAATTCAAGAATTTTAATTATTACTAAAATGTTTTATTTATTTTTGTGTATTAACTTTGGCATTTTAAATAATTTCGTGGAAAAGTTCGACATCAGAGTTTATGTGTGCGTTTTTTTGCCCAAGAAAATTTTAAAACTTCTCGTTAAACTTTGTAAGAAAAAGAAGCTTTAAATATTAAATAGTTGTGTAGTTGAACGTTTTGCGACATAAATGTACAATGCTAAATTTACAGCTTCTCTCCATCATGTTCTGCTTTGGATTTTTGTTTTCATTGATTGAAAGTTATGGTGAAAGTTTGAAATGTCTATATTTATTGAGAAATGAAATCTCAAAACAAAAACATTAAGATAAAAAAGGAAGATTTCAACAAACTCTTCTTAGAAAATCGAATGGAATATGCCATATTTTGGAAAACTGTCAGTAAGAACTGATTCTTTTAAAATCGCGTAATTGATTCTGTTTGTGTTTGTAAAGCGTTTCAAATTAAAAAAAATTCATGAAATCGAAAATTTTGAATTTTTCCAAAACCAATTTATGGTTATTAAATTTTGCATAAAACGTTCTAAGAGCCGACAGTTAAATTGGTTTTGGTTGGTTTTTGACCGTTTAAACAGCAAATAATACAACAAAAAGAAAAATGTCACGAGTATTTTTTAAGAGAACACTGAGCTACGTAATTATAAAATCCTGGCAGTTCATAATAACAGTGTGAAATTAATTAATTAATGTTTTACCGCAAGCTATTTGTTTTTTTTTTTTTTTTTTTTGTAATATTTATGGACATCAACATAAACCAGTAAGCTGATAATGAATTTAAGAATATTTTATATACAAAAACACTACAATTTAAAATGATGTACATATTTTAAATATAAACAAACAAAAGAGACATTTTTTATCTTTTGATCGGTTTTGTAACAATTTGTTTTTATTTAATTGCAAAGGCATTGTTAACAAATTATTAATTATAGAATTTCATCAGAATTTTAATTTTCCAAAGTTAAAATAAAATGAGTAAAAAGTACATTTTCAATATCAATGTTGCTATTGGCAAATAAAAGAATTCAACAAAAAAATATGTCCTCTGTCACAATTATTAACAAATTAACATTTTTTACTTTTTTGTTGCTGTTGCCGTTGTTTTGTTTTGTCATTTTCGTTTTAGTAATTAAAATATTTTTATAAATAAATTATGTCTTTCCTTTTTGGTCGTTTGCATGAATATTATTATGGAGTTAGTCAATTTGCTTTAGTGGAAAATACGTTTGTACGTGGCTTTTGATATAATTAATGGCTATATCAGAAATTAAAGAAAAACCTAATAGAAATCCTTGCAACAAAACAAAAAAAAAAAACAATCGCTTTCCTTTCATCGATTTAGTTTGAATTTATTATTAAATGCCAATATAATATAAATTAAATTGTTAAAAGGACACTCTGTGGTTTCTGTTTTGCATTGCATGTGCAGGGTGTAAAATTGAAATTTTAATACAAAAAGTTGTGTTTTTGTTTTTGACTTTGTTGGTGTTGTAACTTGGAATCGGACATGGCCAATGGCCAAAACATGTTGCATTCATACGATTCGTTGAACCGAATGACAGTATTGTTGCAATGCCATGGAAATTGTAATTTATTTTGACGCATGGAAACTTTGAAGGCATGTGACTATCGTAAAGCAATGAGGACATCACTAAATGCAGGTCCGCATTTTATTTTTATTTTTAAGTTAAGAGTTTTGTCTTAATTAAAAAGTAATTAGATTGGTCGAAAATGTTTTGTAACTGACAATCAAATTTTACCTTTAATGGGCTTTACAGCCTTAGTTCGAATCAGGCTATTATTTTCCTTTGGTTTTTGAGATACCGCCTTATAAAATTTGAAAGAGATACACTTTAAAACTTATTTCAATAAAATTCTCTATATTTTCAAAAATCTATAATCCATGTCTTCGAAATTAAGTTTAAATTGTTTGGGATTATAAAATATAGTATTTTCGAAAACTCTTCATTAGTTGTTGGTCTTTGTTTTACATAAACCTTTTAAAATGCTGAGCCATAACTTTTGCTAAAACAGTGTTTAACAGAAAAAAACCAAAACGGGTTAAAAATAGTTTTTGAAATATTGTAAAAAAATATAAGAATTATGTAAAAAAAGGTTAATTTTTAAAATTTGAGCAGTTCGGATTCGAAATCAGCACCAGGAATTAACTCCAAGTATAAGTTTCAAGTGTTTGTGAAAAATGCATATAAAGTCTACGAAAAACATATGAACCACTTCATAACTAATGAGAGTTTTCGAAAACAAAGTGAAATGATTGCAAATCTAGGAGATTGAGATATGTATTTTTGAACATACACTATATAGTGAGGATATTTTCTTGTTATACTTCTCCTTAGCTTTAGAGACCTGTGTTTTTTTAAATTTTTTAACGAGAGGCATATTTCAAAAACATCTAATGTAATGAAAAAATAAAAAGCCGCCTTATGCCGATTTTTGCATTGTCTGCTATTATTTATTGAAACCTCAAAACAATGTTTCTAGTTTGAGATTTTTGATCTAGATTTTGTATTTCCATTCATCTAGCAGTACCGACCTAAGATTATAAGTATTAGTAAACAGTGATTTATTTGTGAGTATTGCGTCTTTAGATTTGGAGGCTTTTATTTTCTAAAGAAGTTGGTTTTTTAAGAGAAAATACAATCATTGACAGTTGTGGGTACTTTACTTATGCACACTGTTTTCTAAGAAATGTCGCTTGATTCGAACACGCTTCTACGATAAATCTATTGACGAATGCAAGGGATGGAAATCATTATTAAATATTGACGATTTCGTATTTTACCAAAATACTGGAGAAGGTTTACAACACAAGAGATAACACTGATGGGCAAGGTTACCTTCCTGGCAATAAAATTGCACTTTTCCAATGGGTTTTTTTACACTTCAGGTTTTTTCAAATATTATTATTTAAAATTCGAAAAAAACACGTAAATAAGGCTTTATGAGGCTATCTAAATTTCTGAAGCAGCTTTTTTTCAATAAAATTCGTAATGGTTTTCTATATCTATAATACTTTTTTCCAATAATCAGTTGAAATATTTATATTATTTCATATAATATTAGAAAAATCTTTATTATGTGTAAGGATTCACCTGTTTTATAAAAATCTGAACGAAACACTAAACTTTTTATCTAAATACGGTTTGAAAGTAAGTTTTTTTCTTGTAATGAATCTATTGCCTAAACAATTCTGTTATATATCAAGTTTTTGATATTGATATACCTATTAAACAATGTAAAAATAATTTTGAAAACGAATTTCTTTTAAAACTTAAGAAAATATTGAAAATTATAGTTTGGATTCGAAATCAGCACTTATAATTAAGTCCAAAACTATGAAGGTATCAAATTCAAGGTTTTTTTAAAACTTCACACATGAAGATCCATAACTAATGAAAATTTATAGAAACTAAATAAGATACTAAAATAATTTAAATTCTATCAAAAAGAGAAAGGTTTGTTTT
This sequence comes from Eupeodes latifasciatus, assembly GCA_920104205.1. Lineage (NCBI taxonomy): Eukaryota > Metazoa > Arthropoda > Insecta > Diptera > Syrphidae > Eupeodes > Eupeodes latifasciatus. The sequence goes on along the minus strand of OV049926.1, from coordinate 84,094,786 downwards.
TTGTAAAATCATCATAGAGTTTACTGTTAAGAGATATTTTGAGTTTTAACTTAAAAAAAACCTGTTTTTGATTGTTTTAGCAGTTTTAAGAGGCATTTTAAAAAAACTTGTTGTGGTAGAAAAAATTAGGGCTAGACTCGAATTTAGGACATCCTTATAATTAAAAAAGTATTGTTTTGTTTTTGTGACAAATGAAAAAACGGAACAAAATTAAACCTAAGAAATCAAACCCTTTTTAACTCCTTTCAATTTGTTCGCTCCTGACTGATTCGTTTAACCGTTATTTATTTTTTTATATTTTTGCTGTTGTTGTTGAAGACACATGCATCATTTTGAATATATGCAGCATGAAGGAATAGTGATTGTCTGTCTGTTTATTTTATCATTTGCTTGTTATTGTATTTTAACCAAGCAAAGAAAAAACAGAAAAATAAAATTGGTATAGACCTTTTGACACTTACATTTGCATTTTAAAGGTTGTTCTACATTTAACCCGCAGAGAGTAAATATTGGCGATGCAAAGTCCTCGTGGATGAAAATAAAAAACCTTTCGAGCTTTTAGTATCTGGGTGATGTGCATAAATGAATGTGATCTTTTTTGTTTAATGTGTATAGTACGTAGGGTACGTTAACCACACCCTTATCTAACAGATATTTATACAGAAAAGTAGAACGGTACCTCAACAATACCAAAGGTAACTGTTTGTATATTTTTGTTATAACCATCATCATCAGCGAAATGAACGGAGAGAGAGCAGGAAAAACCAAAAAGTAAACAAAGAGCTATTTGAAGCATTTCTTGCAATTAGCTGCTGTTTGATTAATTTTCCAAAACACATACCTAAGCCACAACTCGTTGTATGGAAAAGGATAATTTTTAGTTTTTTCGTCTAGTTTACGAACTTATTCGGGATTCAGGAAACATTGGCCGAAAATAATGAAAAATATGTGTGGAGGTAATATACTCGTATATGGCACAGAGTAAGCTTAGCTACTTACATACATATTTGTAAAAGCGATCTCAAATTTTTCTGGCTATTCTGTATGTTTTGTAATGATGAGGGAGGAAACGGCTTTTAAAAGTTATATAAACAAACTCATACAGTGAAGATAATATAAACATTCGGGTGATAATAGGTGAAACCAATTTTTAAACATGAAAATTCTCATGCAATGATTCAAATACGTATCCATCACATTGATTCCCGAAGAAATTTGGGTTCTAGGAGTAAGTATGCCTGGCGTGTTTTTTTATATTATATAACGAGTTCTTTTCTATGTTTTGACAGTTCAAAATACCAAACTAATTGCACTGTCATTTCTGTCTAGTAAGTTTTGGCAAACAATAATTATTAGTTTTTAGATGCCCGAACATTGCTCCCAAATTTTGAAAATTCACTTCGAAATAAAAATCTGTTCGCGAAGTTCATAGAGCACTTAGTCTATTTTAAGGTGTTTATAGTGATGCAGGTGATTCCTATGGTTAAATGGTTAATGTTTGTATATGAGGCAAAATGTTGGCAGTGAAAGACTATTCTCGAACCACCATTACATCCATTTAAATTGACTGTATAGTGCGGTTAACACTTTGGCGGAACAAGGAAGTCTTAGCTGACAATTTTTCGAAAAATTAATGCAATGGCAACTTTATTTCTAGAAGTTTTCCTCTTAACTGACCTCTATTTCAATACTTTCTTAATGAGGTTATCATATAGCTACTCTGGCAAACCAGCAACCCTTGAAGCATTGTAAGCCAATATTTGATACACCATTAATGACGACATATGACCAGATTCGTTGGAAAATGTTTTGAAAAATTAGACTGTTTAAGTAACTAACTAGCGTTAAGTACGAAATAAGTCCAGCAATGCTCGAAAAAGTGGAGAAAAATGGGACGGCCCGCCAGGACCATCCCATTCGTTGGAATAATTGAACTGACCAACTTACTAATTCAGCCGCGGTATAGTGATGCCAGAAATTATTCTGATATACCAGCAACGAGTGGTCAGTAATATTACTCACGTTATAGACGAAATGAATTCGTCTATGCTCAAAAATGTGGAGCAAAATGGGACCGCTAGGACCTTCCCAGGAGATGATTTACTCGATATGATTTTAAAATAATAAATGAGATGAATTTTGTTAGTTTATAAAGATGATCATTTTGCTTGATCATTTTTGTGTTTTTTTCGAAAACAGATTTAATGTCAGTAATTTAAAAAAAAAAAATATGTCATACATATATCCGGCTTTTGAATTTGTAATTAGCTCTTTAAGAACGTTTGAATGTTTTTTTTAAAATATAAGTAATATTTTGAGATTTTTGTAACATAATTTTAATTTTTTTTTATTTTTTATCTAAAAAATATTGCATGGGATTGGGAAACGGGTCAAATTTCTTTTGAAAAATTCTCTTTGTTTTGCAGAAAACTATGAAAAGCTTTTTTTATAAGACCTCGCAATATTGAACAATTTCGCTTCAAAAAAAAAAAACATATACATATGTACAATGCAAAAATCTTCATTAAGCAAGCATCTGAATCGAGTAGGTACACTTTAAGGGTCCTTTCAAATTTGGTCACGAATAGACGCATCCTCACTTCTATATTGTATATGTATATATTAACGAGTATGTACCAAAAGATTCATCTCTCCTAATGATGGTCTGCAAATTGGTCCCGAACACAGTCGTTCTCTATACGAGTAGATGCATTTAGAACCACAATCGCATCGGCGGCGGCGGCGAGCAAATAGTGAATAGATTTTAGTATAAAACTGCTCGCAGCACATGTACGTACATACGTAGGTAGATTGCAGGCACTGTGTACTTACGTACATATACAATTATAATCTTCCCGCATAGTGATTAACATCGCGTCGGATATGTTCCATTCACAGGATACACAAAGGGAACACAAAATTGAGCATCCCAGCAGCAAGAACAGAACCAACGGTATAGTATAGTTCTAAGCGTGTATGTAGAGTATTAGTAGTGTCTATAGTCCTTTTATAGTCGTTGGGTTTTCACGATAACTATACAGGAAGAGAAACGCAACACACCAGGCCAAGCAATTCAGAGGGATCTTCTAATAAAACAGATTCGCTAACCAGGATGGTAGATGACCCTCAATGGAGCCATAATATTATGACAATGCCGACACAAGGATCGAGAGGATAACATAAATTTTGTTTTTACCATCAGATTTTAGAAGGACCAGCTTTCTGTTTGTACGGGTACTGGTACTGGGTATCTACATATATACGGAAAATTGTAAGGGAAAACATTTTCCGCGTGAATATATGTAGCTAGATATATGTACATATGTATATTGCTTATTTCCTAGATACCATGGTCTTTTGTTTCATTTATCGAACTTAAAATATTCTTTTCGATTTTTTTGTATTTCAAGCTTTAATGCATTTCGAAACATGATCGAAGAATCTTAAAAATGTGTGCTGTTTGAATGGTTGAACAAATATTACAACCAATACCAAAAATATACACGTTTCCTATACAAAACTGTGTGTACATTTTTAGAATACCGTAATGGAATGAGTAACTCTGCTTTAAAATTTAATTTTTAATTTTCAAGATATCAGCTTTAGTAGAACGCTGTAATATTGTTTAAATACTCGTCGTTGGTCTATAATTAGGATGTTCAACAACATCCAGACTCTATCAGATAATTATACCATCCAATTCATTCGTTCATTCATTCAAGATTAAATTATACCATTATCAGGTAAACCTTTTATTTTATATTCAAATCCGTTATAATTAAGAAACTCACCTCCAATACTAGCATTGTACGCCACACCAACTCCACAGTAATTATTAAATGCTACAGCAGCAACTTCACCCGCACACCTGGTTCCATGTTTGTTGTCGCCATTATCCTGGGGTGTAGGATCCGAGTCGTTACCATTTATGTCATAAGAAGCATCCGGATCCTGTTAAATGCAAGAGGTATACAGAAACAAACAGCGAATTAGTGACCAGACAAAACAAAAATTCTGCCAAATTGTGATATACATAAATATAAACATGGATAAAATTCAGTTAAGGAATTGAAAGTACCAAGGCATAGGCAAGCTAAGGTACCTACATAGGTATAGAATGTTGTGTTTCAACAAAGAAACGATAACAATAATGCTTCGTGTATAAAAATTACTAGGTACTTAAAAATCATTTTAAAGAGAAGAAAGCAAAAGAGTCTACTAGGTATAGAAGACAGCATGGTTGAGATATTTTATACTGTTCTACTTCATATCGGAAATTATTAAGACATAATATTTGAGGACTTTGTGGGGACATTTTTACTAATTCATGGAATGCAAAGAGTGTTAAAAAGTCCAGATTATTAAAAAGAGCTAGAGCTCTAGGGAGAATGATTTCACTTAAAAAGTAATTATTTTAATTTATGAGGTCTCGAATCGTAATTATTTCACACTAATCGGTCCGATTTGTCCAATTGAAAATTTCTGGACATTTCAAGGTCCTTAGAATCTTAATCAAAGAATTTAAGAAAGATGTATATGGGTGCACGAACGTCCGTACGCTCGTGAAGCTTTCGTCTTCCATATCTCAATAACCAGTAGAAATATCGCCTTCAAATAAATTTTGTTTTACAGATAAATAGAAAAGAGACTTTAAACAAAAATTGGTACACACAAAATATTTCACGAACCAACAACGCTAGTGACTTCAATTAAATGTATATTATGTATAAATTTTATCAAAATAGTAATAATAATGTTATGGAAACGAATTTTGAGAAAAACGAAAGTTTTTATATCGACTCGCATATATTAAAGATATTGGCTTAAAACTAATGCCATCTTACCAAAAATATTGTTTTCAGAATTCAGTAATATTTTTTGTAAGAATCCAGCAGTTAGTTTTTTCATAAACCTTAAGATCTACAAAAACTACTACACAAACATTGGTAAAAAATGAAGCTCGATTCTCAATATCTCGTGCATAAAGAAAGGTACTGACTTCAAATTGATTTTATTCTTTGCTTAATTTTGTTGCATTTTTATATATAAGAAATAAAAATGCTAACATTGGTAAACATTGGTTTTCGACTAAAAATCTCGTTAACAATAACAGATTTTAAAATCAAACTTATTTTATCATAAGCAAAATATTGTTGCTAACTTTTAGTTAATTGTTTAAAAAAAATTAGATTGACAACTTTTTTTACAAAACGAAAAACTGATAAATCATTTTCGACCAAAGTATGAAGAGAACAATAAAAGATATTTTTATAGTTAAAGATAGTTTTAGGCGATGACGAACCGAATCCCGCTGTAAGGGAGGTAGAACCACTCAACTTAGGCGACGCAGATCAACAATTCCGCCTACCCGACCTAGACGAAGTGAAGATAGCTATATCTAAACTGAAGTCAAACAAAGCTGCTGGAGCTGACGGCATAGCTGCCGAACTATTTAAAGCAGCAGGCGATGACTTGGTAGGGAGCATGCACCAACTCATCTGCAAAATATGGTCGGAAGAAAGCATGCCCGATGAGTGGAATCTCAGCATAGTTTGTCCGATACATAAAAAAGGAGACCCTTTAAATTGCGCAGGATACAGAGGGATCAGTCTCCTTAACATTGCATATAAGATCCTTTCTGCCGTACTATGTGAATGTCTGAAGCCGTTCGTCAACAACCTGATAGGTCCTTATCAGTTTGGCTTCAGACCAGGAAAGTCCACTATCGACCAAATATTCATATTACGGCAGATCTTGGAAAAAACCCAGGAGCTTCAAATCGATACCCACCATCTCTTTATCGATTTTAAAGCCGCGTATGACAGCATCCATAGGGAAGAGCTCTACAGAGCAATGTCTAGTTTTGGCATCCCTGTCAAACTTATCCGTTTGTGCAGAATGACGATGGAGAATGCACGCTGCTCCATCAAGGTCGGAAAAGATCTCACCGATGCATTTGATGTCAAAAAAGGTTTTAGACAAGGCGATGCACTGTCATGCGACTTCTTCAACATCGTTCTGGAAAGAATTGTGCAAAACTCAACCGTCAACACTAGAGGCACAATCTTCCAAAGGTCCATCCAATTACTCGGATACGCAGATGATATTGACATAATTGGAAGATCAAAGCGTGATGTCAGTGGAGCGTTTTTGAGCATTGCGACGGAAGCGAAGAAGATGGGTTTAGTGGTCAATGAGGGCAAGACCAAGTATATGCTGTCATCAAAAAAGGACATTGAACAACAACGTCTTGGACAAAACGTCACCATGGACAGCTATAACTTCGAGGTAGTTAAGGACTTTGTCTACCTAGGCACCGCTATAAACACAGGCAACGACACCAGCGCTGAAATCAAACGAAGAATAACTCTTGCAAATCGCTGCTTCTTTGGACTTAGAAGGCAATTGAGAAGTAAAGTCCTCTCTCGAGCATCTAAAATCACCATCTATAAGACACTCATCATCCCGGTTCTCATTTATGGCGCTGAGGCCTGGACCCTGTCAAAGAAGGATGAGAACGTCTTAGGATGCTTCGAGAGAAAAATTTTTCGGGTGATTTTTGGTCCCGTACGTATAGATGGAGAATGGAGGAGAAGATATAACGACGAACTGTGCGGGCTGTACAGCGACACTGACCTAGTAAGCAGAATAAAAGTCCAACGGCTTAGATGGCTGGGTCATGTAGAGCGAATGGACATCAACGCTCCAGCCCGGAAGGTCTTCGAATCCAATCCCGAGGGACGGCGCAGTAGAGGAAGACCGCGACTCAGGTGGCGCACTCAGGTGGGTGAGGACCTCAACCAACTTGGCGTGCGAAACTGGAGACAGCTAGCTAGGGACCGAGCTGGCTGGAGACGCATGTTGGTTGAGGCCCAGGTCCGCCCCGGACTGTAGCGCCACCTTAAGTAAGTAAGTAAGATAGTTTTAGGCAAATCAACTGACGGGATGGGAAATTATCAGTGTAGCTCGCGTTTTAGCCTCTTTTAAATATTTTGTCTAATTCTTTGGCTGGTAAAATGTGTAAGTGTAGAAGAAGTTTTAAGAAAACTATGTTCAGATACAAGATGATGAGACTTTGCCTTATGCATCTCAGAACATGCCGTTGGAGTGAGCTTTTTAACAGCAAAACGAGCCGATACATACCAAAAAAACAGCCAAGAAATGTTTCTGAATAGCAAAGTTGGTGTTATTGAATAGAATGGGCAGTTTCCAGATTTAAACCTAATTGGAAATCTTTGGGTTGATGTAAGTGTCTCAGAGCAGCTGATGTTCTGTGTTGATTTTTTACTGCAGTTTTACACATATTTGTACAATTATCCGTCTTCAAAGACATCTGATTTGGTTATTTGCGCATTTAAAAAAAATCTAATTTTCATATACGTTTGTATATCAGTTTGACCTTTATTCTATATTTCAAAAGAACAATTTTGCCATTAGATTTTATATTTGGATATCAAAATTTAATATGGACATTATTCTTTTTTAAATATTCGAATTGTTTCCATTTTTTTGGTACATATTTGAAATGTTATTGACTTTTGTAGATAGAAAAAAAAATCTGAAGGCAAAATGAGAAATGTATTTAATTTGTAATGAATAAGAAAAAAGGAAAGACAAAATATCATGACAAACAGCCTAAGCCCGAAGGATTTCATCCTTTGGAGTTAATCGATTGTTACGATAAGCGTTCGTCATTGATGTCCTTGAAGCATAGCCGTCTTCGTCCTTGTCGTTCGTTTTTATTTTCTCGATTATCTTTACTCGATTTGGCTTGGTACAATTATTCTGAGGAGAAGGATATTATACATAGTAGTTTCTTTTGGGCTGTTTTATGTTCTGTTGTTTTATTCTATTCTTCGAACAATGTATCCTACCAAAAATGATGATGATGATGTATATAAACGCCGCAATTGAAATATTCCCTCAGTCCCATTACCACGCCATCCATACTCTAGGATCAGCATATCTTTTTGTCTAACTTTGGTATTGCTAGGTCGGTCGGTTATGTGCTAAACAATAACTTCTTTCTTTGAAGATACTAGTACACAAATTGCAACATTTTTTTATTTGAAGTACACACCGTTTGCCGGAGTACAAAATTTTCTTAAGAAATATAAAACAAAAATATTCAAGACTTTTTATAGGGCAGTAAAATTACCTTTAAGTTCTAGCTTTTTCTTGGTTTTTCATCGGCAGATAAACGAATTATTGACAGAGATCGTAGCATTGTAAAAGGAATGTTGGAGTTGATAAAAGTTTAAAACAACTAAAAACCAAAATTTGTTTTAGATATTTTTCTTTTTAAATATTTTATATGAATTTCCAACTCATTTTTATTAGAAAAGTGTGGTTCTGTGGTTAATTTCCTTAAAAATATATAATTTTAAATTAATAATATCTATAATACAGGTTCTATACGAGTCTTTATTTGTGTGTCTTCCGAAATCAAACTATAAGCGCTTATTTTAGTTCTTCTTCAGTCTTAAGAGTTCTTAAAACAATTAATTTATAAAAATATTTGGTTAATGTTGCTTGGAAAAGGTTTTTTGTAACCAAAAACATTTAATGGAATCAAGGCGTTGCGTTGCATCAGTTTATTTAGTTTTTGTTTTCCCGCAGGCTTAGAAAAGAGAGATTATTGATGGAATAAACGTTAACATTATTTCTATTTTCTAACTTTATTCAAAATGTAGAACGTTTAAATTTCAAATACTGCATTGCCTGCAGTCTCATTCTTATATTATTATTATTGTAGTAAATTTTTGAAATGCTCATTTTTCATTGGTTTTAAAATACATAAGTGTATTTGTGTATTCAAATTAGTTTCTTGTTTAGTTGTCATAAATCATATAAAGTTTAATTATTTGAACAATTAGTAAGTTATTTCTATACGACATACAAATATATTTGAAACTTTTCTAATCAAGATTCAAAAATAAAGTTTGTAATATAACTATGCAGGTATATGAGGGTATGCGAAAGAGTGATATTTGAGGAAAATATTCTTTTCATTTTTTTAATAAGTAATTAAATTTTAGAAGGAGACCAAAATATTGATGTCATTAAAAAAAAATAAAAAACGAGTATAGAGTTCAGCTTCTATGTATACAGGGAGTCTTTAATTATTGGCGATAAAGCTTGGGGAAATATTAAAACAATAAATTGCAACACAACAAAACTTATTTTAAGAAACTCAAAGTTCTAATAAAAAAGGACATCGCATAGTTGTTGATGAAATAAGCTGCATCATGGCAAAAGGTCCACTGGTGATCTCGTGGAACAAATCTTAAGATCGTTTTGGAGAAAGTAAATTTATTGCACTTAATATTTCAAAGGCATTTGATAGATTTTGGTATCAAACTCTCTTAACGAAAATGTTTGCATTTAGTATTGCTAAATCTCTTCTTTATTTAGTTAAATATTACCTTTCAAAGCGCTCAATTCAAGTAGTATTGGACGGGTTTAAATCTGATATCCACAAAATAAATTCTGGTGTGCCCAAATGCTCCGTTTTGTCAACGACACTCCTCCTTTTTATAAACGATCTTTTGTCTAATACATCTAATCAATTTAATTGTTTCGCTGACTTTAGGATTTAGATGTTCATTCTTGTCCTTCGGATGTGGACTACCAATCAAATTCTGACTGACAGTATTGTCGAACGGGAAATCAAAAACCGTGTACAATTTAACGCTTCTAAAACTCAATACTGTCAACTCTCGCAAAAACGTAACCCACCCTCAATGCCACTATACATGGGTGTTAGTTGCATTGAGGAGACTGAACAGCTTGCAGTTCTAGGTATGTGCATCACAAACCATCTGTTGTGGAGTGATCACATATTTGACATAGTCAAAAATGCTGCTGAGTGTTTAGGTTTTATCCGACGATGCAAGAAGTTCTTTACTCCTTTTGATCTGGCAATAATTTACGAAGTTTTTCTCATATTTAGGAGAATAATTCTCATATTTAGGATGGTGCTCCAATACTTAAGCCTTTTGTACACAATTCTGAAAAATAGTTCTTTAAATCATAGGTGCAATGTCTCATACATAGTACTGTTTTATTGATAATATTATTAACAATTCACTATTGAAATAAATAAATTATTTTGCCTCCAAAATAATTGTATGCAACGAAGAATAACGTTTTGACATCTGGTAAAATTTTAAGAAAAAATCAAAGCGACAGTTTATCTTACAAAGAATAAAAACCTAGAGAAAAACACTATTATAAGTTGGTAAACATTGGTTTTCGACTCGAATATCTTTTCAAAAATTAAAGATATTGCTTTCAAACTAATTCTATCCTATAGAACATATTGTTTTAAACATAGATTATTTTTTTTTATAAAAAAATAAGAATCTACAACAAATAATACGCAAAACTGACGGTCGATGGACATCAAAAATTATTTCACAATTATGAAAAATTTTGTTATTAATTTAAGATAAAGTTCTTAGAAAAATCCAATCGATTTTTGTTATATAAGAAATAAAAATTTTTCTAAAATTTATATAAATTGATTTTTAATTAATTTATTTATTTATTTATTCGTCTTTCAAGTTACAATACTTTATGGAGACTACATTAAAATCAAACATTATATTTACAAATTGACAGTGGTAAAAACATAGTATTACAACAAATTCAATACATCTTTCTTAATATCTAATCTATTTTTATTAAAATCAATTACAAACTCAAATTCGTTAAAAGCAATACAAGAAGCAGTTATTGGATTATGTTTCGCATAATTTTTGCTATGAAAAGGAACATGTAGAAAATTACCATTTCTAGGACGCAAATTACGAGATGGAACATACATATTAAACTGAGACAACAAAAATGAACATTTTATCTTACAGTTGAGCACATCGTAAGCAAAGAGTACTGAATACAATTTTCGTCTAGATACTAAAGGTTTTAAGTCAATTAATGCACATCTGGTCTCATAAGGTGGCATATTTGAATAATTATAAAGCTTTCGTAAAGCAAATTTTGTAAATCTCTTCTGAACCTTTTCAATCCTTAAAATACTTGATTGTGTAAAGGGATCCCATATTATGCAACAATATTCAAGTAAAGGTCTTACAAGGGATACAAAAAGAGTTTTTAAAGTATAAGGATCTTCGAATGACTTAGAAGTTCTTGAAATAAATCCCAACATGGGGTTAGCTTTTGAAATAACATTATCAATTTGGAGAGAAAAATTCATATTTGAGTCAAAAATCACACCAAGATCCTTTTGACTTGTTAACCTCATTAAGATTTTGATTCTGACTGATTCTCAATTTTGTAATCAAAACATACCGGATCCTTTATTTTAGAAAACGTAACAATACTACACTTTTTTACATTAAAATTTAAACCATTTATGAAACACCACTTGGTAATATTATCAATATCCAATTGAATTTTACCAGCATCTGATGAAGAACTTACAGAACTAAAAATCTTGAGATCATCAGCATATAAAAGACATCTAGAACTTTTAATGCAATTCGGTAAATCATTTATAAATAAAATGAAAAGGAGTGGACCAAGATGACTACCTTGCGGTACACCGGAAAGATTTTGTATTTCATTGGACAGAACATCGCCAATTTTAAAATCGGTGTAGATAACATCCACTTGAGTACGGTTTTCAAACAACCAAGACAGTAATTTGTAAAAATTGCTAAATTTGTTGCAGTAGACCTACCACTCATAAAGCCATGCTGATGCAGGGAAATATGGTTTTGAACTAAACTATAAAGTTTAATTTTAACAATTGCTTCAAATAATTTGGGGATTAGCTGAAGCTTAGCAATAGGTCTATAATTTTTCACAGATGCTTTAGACCCAGATTTATGCAAAGGAGTTATCAGAGAATGTTTCCATGTATCTAAAAATACTCCTTGTTTCAAGGACAAATAAAAAATAAAGCAAAGTGGGGTTTTAAGGTGATATTTACAAAATTTTAAAACTAAAGGTGGAATATTGTCCGGTGCGGCAGAGAAACTGTTATCAAGCGACGATAAAGCATTTAATACATCAACTGTCGATAAAGAAAGGTCACCAACATTAATGTTAGAATTGAAACTAAGTGTTTCATTTTCGACTAAAAACGTGGGAAAAAATAAAAGAGATTATGAAATCAAAATTATTTTATCATATGCAACATATTGTTGCTTACTTTTAGTTATTTTTTTTTAGAAAAATTCAATTTACAAAATACGAACATTTTCAAAAACAACAATGAACTGAAAAGAAATGGTTTTTGACGTAAGCATTATGAAAGCAATGAAAAATATTGACAACAAATGTTTGTATCCATCGCAAAATATTGTTATTATTGTTTATTTATGAGACCTAGCCTCTTTTTTTTTATAATATAACAGTTTCTTGATTTCTGATCGACTTTGTTTTTCAATTTAGCTTAAAATCAATGCGATTACTCTCTGTTCATTTTTATATGTAAATTGTACTTTCAAACACAAATTGTTTATAGTTTTTTCTTGTTTGCGATACTGTCTACACATTCCTTGATGAGACAACGTATTCATTGTCGAACGAAATGCTTAATGATTAACTGCATACACAGAACATACCTTTTCACAATTTTTACGTATACAAATTTACCTTGCAATTTTGTTTAACTATTATTCACATATAAATATAATCTATGCATATAAGTACTTATATAGTTATAAATATAGTCCTCTCCTTGATAATAATGCAACATACATTGTTCCTATTCGAACAGACTCGGCGTCAGTTCTATAAAAAGTTTTTTTTTCAAAAAATCGATGTGTAAGCATCATTTCCAGAGTGGTAGACCTTTTAAGGTAGGATGTGATGCCTTTGCATTGTATTGTACGAGAGTACCTCTACACCCTCGTCTTACCTATAAGGCCTCAGCACATCATGTCGAAGTCAAGTGCAGACTTTTCAAGTTATTATCGAAAACTTTTTGAATTTTATTTGCAACAATGTTCGTCTGTCAGAGTCTGTCTATGTGGCAGTGAATATAAAAAAAAAAAACGAAAAAATAAAATAAAATATTTAAACATTTCTGTATTTCATTTATATTCTCAACTTTTATTTTTTATTTGTTGAGTTCGTTTGTTTTTTTGCTTTTTTTTGTTGTGTTATTATGTGGAATTTGAGTTGCTTTTAATTTTGCTATTTGGAAGAAGAGAAGAACGTTTGCATCGGACAAGTGAATAAAGTTTTCAAAAACGTTCCATCTGCAATACATGTTTCAATAAATGCATTTAAAATTTTTGTTGATATAAATATACCTTAACATTTATGAACAATTTACAAGGTTTGATTGTTTATTCCAGAATGAATTTTTTGTACGAGTAATTCAAAAATAATAATCATAATCAATATTTAATTGCGTGTTCATAGTGGTTATGTAGTAAATTCATGGGTATTTTGTTCGAGCGAGTTAATTAAAAGGAAACTCGAATGCTGAAAACAACGTCAGACTTTTTCCTGATTTGACTTTGCTGACAAACTTTTATTTTTTACAGATAAATTCTAGAATTTTAACGTTTCAGTTATTAAAAATAATTGTGGTTCACTGGGGCGTATGCGTACTTTTTTATAGATTTTTTTAAAAAATGGTTAGATTTCTTATAATATAGAAAATGCTTTTACATTTTCAGTCTTATTCTTATTCAGTCTACAGACTAATTTTTGTAAAGTAGAGTGTTGGTATGATACATAACTAGTCGAGCAAGGTTTACATTTTTTGTCGTGCTGTGCTTGTCGGGCATTTCAATGTAATGGGTTATCCATTTTGCGGTTTCAAAAGTATAGGGCTGGAATTCGAACTAAGTTGCAAAGCCATTTACGAAAATGCATCACTTAACTATCGCACAACGCATACAAATTGTTAAAACCTACTACAAAACTTGTGATTCTGCCACGGCCACATATCGTGCTTTAAGAGGAGATTATAGTTTACATTATCGTCCGGCTACGCAAGCAATTTGAAAAATTGTGAAAAAAATTTGAAGAGAATGGGTTGGTTACAGATATTGTAAGGCATGTGCATCATCGTTTCGCTTGTACCACTGAAAATATCGCTGCTGTAAGTGAAAGTGTTGTGTCGATTTTTCGTAGTTTTTAGAATTTATGGCGAATTTCGCATTTGGATCTACACCTACATCCATATAAAGCCCAGCTCACACAACAACTGAAGCGAGCTAACCACTCACAACGCCGCGCCGTAGATACGTCGAATGGGTGCTTGAACAACAGGCGGTGTATGGAGATTTTTCGAACAAAATTTTATTCAGCGACGAAGAACATTTTTCACTCGGTGGGTATGTTAATAAACAAAATTGTCGTATTTGGAGTTCTGAGAATCCTCAAGTAATTGAAGAGAGGCCATTACAGCATTACATACATTACTTCTTCGAAAACGACTGTCACCGTCAATTAGGGGCGTTATGGTCACATGATAACCGTCTTTTTTTTGCCTGCTATTGAAGAATTAAACTTTGAGAATATGTTGTTTCAATATGGATGGCGGTGCCACATAACTGCGTAGTTTCTCGTCGTGGCGATACCAACTGGCCACCAAGATTATGCGATTTGACTTTTGTTTGTGAGGTTACGCGAAAAACCGTGTTTATTCAGATAAACCTTTAACTCTTGAGCACTTAAAAACCAACATTCGTCAAGTTATGGCTGAGATACCGCCCAATATGTGTCAAAAAGTGGTCGGAAATTACCTCAAAAGAATCGGTCATTTAAATGATGTAGTGTTTTACACACAATGTCAACATTTAAACTTTATAATAAAAAAGAAATATCATGAACAAAAATATTCTATAAGTGTTTTATTTACGTTTACTTTTGAAACCGCAAAATGGATAACCCTGTATAGTCAAAAATTAAGGAAAATCAATTGTTACGCGACAGAGTTCACTGGACCAATATAATATGGGTTTTGTTCTAATTACAAAAGTTTTAGAATATAAGTTAATTTATCTTGCTCACAACCAATAGGTATTGTTAGTAAACTTGAATAACCAATGCTCTTAAAATCCTCACTTGAAAGGAAAATTTCATACAGATTGAAAAAATCATAAAACAATACAATTTGATCCAAAGTCGTTTCACACCTCTAACAGGGTTTCGTCATTGGAATTGAAATTTAAAAAAAAAAATGTTTTACCTGGATGTCCTATGCTCAGATGAATCCAGAAGACATTTTTTCTTTTGGTTTGATACTTTTTGCCAACCAACCTGTCCCTTTTGACTTTTTGAAAATATCAAACGATTCTCTCTGGATTTTTATTTTCATTAAGACCGGAGATTTAATATTTACACTTGAGGCACCTAAATCTATATCTTTGAATATGAACAGAATACATATTTATTCAAGTCGAAAGCTTATTGTTAAAATAAATACAAGAAAAAAATGGGATATACCACAAATCAAAGTAAAATAAAACCTTCCTACATGCATTGAAATGCTACACCAACTTAGTTCAATAACCTATTTGATATTTCCCCAGATGATACCTTCACATAAACGTGGTATTGTATTTTTATACACCTACAGTATTCGAAACATTTATAACCAGGCCAGATCCTGGGAGACTGATGGAAAATCATAAGTTTATTGGAAACTTATCAACATCAGTAAAAAAGGACTTTATTTCTCGTTTCCAGGAATATGAATCAAACTCATGCTTCAGAGTGATCAATCTTTTCGTATTAGTAACGATGACGACTATGTATACTTAGTGTATCAAGGACTTTTGCTTGCGGTACCGACGCGGCGGCGGCGGCGGACCTGTATAAAATGTTCTTTGTTGTGCTTGGTGCTGCCGGTGATTTTGAAATAGTTCTAAGTTTGTATAGGTATTTTAATATGTGTCGCACAAGGAAACTCTCATTGTAACAATAACAATAAATACGGAGTTGGAAATAATATTTTTTCGTTTAATATTTTCACTCAGATGATGAAAAATAGAAAAAAAGGTGTACAATATAAAGGTTGTGATGATGGAGTTCATTAAACTTTGGATTGCTTTTTTTGTTTTATATTTGTTATTATATAAATGTGTGCTGGGGTTTAATAATAAACGTGTACAAGGATGAGAATTGTGTTGTCGAAAACGAAAATGGATATTTTTTGACAGATACATATTTGCAGATTTGTTTCTTTCAAACTAAATGAACTTCTATCAATATGAACTGGAAATTGAGTTTTAGTCTCCTTGGAAGGTTTATGATGGTTGAAATATAAACATTTTCTAAAGGTGTCAACTGAAAGTAACTATTGTTTTTTTTTGTAAATCATTTTTATAGGGAGTACTTAATCTAAGTTTTACTCTCTTGGCAGGACACTACGTTAATCAGGTTAGATTTTGAATATCACTGTCCCAAAAACAAAACAATACTTATTTTAATGAATAATATGTCCTTTATACTAAAAACGGGTTTTTTAGGGTTAAGTTAAAGCTCGAAACATTTCGTTCAATAAATTATATGTTGATGTATGTATATGGAAATTTTCATTAGTTATGAGTCTTTATTTTACTCTAAATATGAAGTTTCGAGAAAAACTTGAATTAGTTTTGAAAAAAACACTTTTTGAACTTAATTTTTAGTGCTGATTTCGAATCCAAACTTTAATTTTAAATATTTGCTCAAATTTATACCAGTTTTCAAAATTATTCTGTACTATATTTCAAAAACTAGATATATTATAATTGTTTAGACGATAGATTCGTTACAAGAACTTACTTTCAAACCGCACCTTCTTATTTTGAAAACCGTTTCAGCATAAACGCTAGACCGTTTCTTTCAGAGTTTTGTGAAGCGGGTGAAATCTAACAACTTATAAAGATTTTTTTAATATTATATTAAATAATATTAATACTTTAACTGAATATTGAAGAAATAGTATTAAATATTTGGAAAACCATTATAAATTTTATTGAAAAAAAGGTATTTCGTAAATTTAGATAGCCTCAAAAAGTCGTATAAGTATTTTTCTAATTTTAAAAAGTAATATCTCAAAAACCTGACGTGGTACATTAATTTTGAAAGACTAAAGACTAAAGGAAAAAAAGCTTGCCGAACAGTGATATAACAACTAGTTTTTTTTTTTAATCATTTCTGTAAGGAATAGTTTACCTGGCTGAAATGCTAAAGATTTTACACTCCAGGTTATTCCATACTAAAACAGACTGAACTTCCATATGCATTTTTTTAAATACTTATATTTTATACCCTCAACATTATGAGTGGTTAAACTATAAATTCAAACTATTTTGAAACATTTTCTATCTTAAAGAAGACTCCGAACTTACGGATCGAATATTTAGAGTGAGTAATTAATATTTTAAAAAACTTTTAATGTGATACTTTAAAAAAGAAATGAGTTACTTCTCTTAATTAATAATTTACGCAATTAAAATTGACGTTGTTGTTGCATTTAAAGATTGACTAAGCACCAAATGATTAAGGACTACGATACAAAAGAAAACATGGTACTTTGCTTAATAAGCCATAATGGACACCAAATTATCTGATTGACGAGTTTGAAATACATAATATTAATTGATAAAAATCATAACAATTGTTTATTTTCCCCATTGAAATATAATAGTTAAATTTTGGAAATTTCAAATTTTTTTAAATCCATTTTATGAACAAGATTAAAATCAGGTATCAAAACTTATTCAAATAAAAATTGATTTGCTTAGCAAAAATAAATTTCGAAATTTTCTATTAAAACATGCTTCATGTTTTTTTTTTTAAATTTATTTTTAGTCAAATAGTTTCTCGATATATATTTATTTTGCGTACATAAACCATGAACACGTGTGTACATACTTCATTTATACATATTTACATATGCATGTATGCATGCATGTTTTAATATGGAGTGGTATTAAGTTTGACAACCGAAAAGGAGAAGCATGAAAAAAAAATATATTTAAAAAACTTCATTTTGCAGTTAGTTTTTCGAATGCTTTCAAAATAGAGATAATCTAGGTTAGGACTATAGCAAAAATATCCAATCCAATTTATTTCTATCGAATAAACCTTTATCCTTTTTTTAACTTAAATATTATTCTTTTTTTTGTTTAGGTTTTATCTAACATTAAATGACAGTTTCCCGAATTCCAGCAAACGAACAAAATCGAACTGTCAGTTGGACAAAAAAGGATCAATAAAATAAAATGAAAAAAAGAACGAAAAAATAAATCCGTCGAAAAGTTATTCGACTGATTTCCCAAATGGAAGAACAAAATTTTTCCAATAAACATCCTTAGCGTGAAGACTTTAATGAAACGTGGGTATTTTTTGTGTCTGCAGTTTCATTGAACCTCCTCTTGCTACATCGTGACCCCCTCCTCAAACCCTACGATGCTCAGTGTAGTGTACCTAGAACAACCAGAATCTTTTTCCTGCTAAGAAATATTTCAGTGTAATGAAAAATAAATAAAAAATACGAAAACGAAAACGAAGTAAAAAATATACAGTCCCTGGCCATATTATTAGACGCACTTTAGATTTTATGCAAAATCTTAATTTCCAGCTATTTTAATCAGGTTTTCGAATATTGTAATGCATTTAAATTATTTTGTATGCAGAATATAAACTACTTCCTAGAAATAAAGCAACAGATTTAAAATTTTTTTTTTTAAATTAATATTTTCAGTTTTGTTGTTGTTATTTTTGTAATTTTTTGCAATATTTTGTTGAACCTCCTGTTGCTTTAATGAAAACCTCAATTCTGCGCGGCATACTTTAAATGCATGATTTGACTGTTTCCTGCATTTGTGGGTGGTGATTCCACACGTGAATTACTCTTTCAATAAGTGACAGCATCTTTAGCTATTTCCCTCTTCATCAGCTCCCACACGTTTTCAATTAGGTTCATATCAGGGCTGTTTCCAGCCAGTCCAACAGAGGGATGTTTTCTTCCCTCAAATAAGTTTTTATGGACCGGGCTGTGTGGCATGGAGCTCCATCTTGCATAAAATTGTAACCATACATCCATTCTTGAACGTTAAAAATATTGCGTATAATCTAATAATTTTAAAAATTCTGCAGTGCGTCTAATAATATGGCCAGGGACTGTATAGGAATTCTGCGTAGATCTAGAAAACATACCTTGATTGAAGCCAGAATAAATAAATTGCTTTGAGATTTAATAAAATAGTTGATAGGAAAAGGAAAGAGTGGAAAATATCAAAAGGTAAGAGAGTACTGTATTCGATATATATAAGCCCGAGGTATATACAACAAACAAGAGAATAACTTTTTCGTCAGCATTTTCTTACTTAAGCTGAGGTACCTCAAAATAAGAGGTGGTGTATAGAACTGACTTGAGCGCCATATTTTTTTTTTGAACTATTTTTCCAAACAAATTAAATTTCGAAAGATGAATTATTTTAATATCTTCTAACTTTAAGCGAAAAAAATAAATGGTTGCTGTGGGCTTTGATGTAAAGGGCAAAACAATTTAGTAAACTTAGAAATCCTTTCCCAAAGGCATGAACATCGTCATTTCAAAATGTATAGATCGTTTATTAAGAAATTCAACTTTTATAAAAGTTGAGAAGTTGAGTTAAGAGCCGGTGTATGTCTGTAGGCAGGCAGTTAAGCTGTTGGATTTATTTGTTTCAAACTTATTAAGAGCACCTAACGTTTTTTAAATATAAACTTACATTTGAAGAAACCAAGTTTGTATATTAAATGGGAAAGTATAGTTAATTGTAACAAGCGGCTGGTGTTTACATCAATTAAACTAACAACACGATAACAAATTATGAATTCAAAACAAGGGAATTAAAATTTATTGAAGACTTAAGAAAACACTTGAGTCTGAAGTTGCATAAAAGCCGTACGTAAGCATGGAATTGAGCACTTCTTCCGTTAAGTTCGTCTTGCTGAAGCATCTGGAATTGTTTTTGTCTCTGAAGGTATGCTGTGCGTGTGTTTCGACTAAACTAGATTTTTTAAAGAATGTCATCGCAATTTTAAATTTATTCCTCATATTTTCTCTGGGAACTCTCAAAAAGTGCATCCATTCGAAAACAATTACAATAATTAAGCTAGATTTATCTATGAAGTAGTTTTTTTTCAATAAAATGGGTGTTGGTTTTCCAAAACTATAATCTCTTTCTTCACTATTAAGTTGAAATGTTTATATAATTTCATAAAATATTCGAAAAAAAATTTAAATCTAAGAGAAACGCTAGACTTTTTTTTACAAAAATAGTTTTCAACCGATAAAGGCAGCAAAAAGGTTTGTAAGTTTTGTTCTAGCAATGAATCAAATGTCTACAAAATTTGATAAGGTTTTAAAAAATATTTTAAACATACACAAATAATTTTGGGTATTTTTTAAATGTGAGGAAATGGTTTAAATAAAAATCAGCACTAAAAATTGATTGCAAAACATAATTTTTCCAAACTTTGAAAGAAATTCAAAGTTTGTTCAAAAATTCAAATAAATAAATAAAAGTATTTGCTTGTTTTTAGCATTTTTAAAGAGAAAGAGACATATTTTAAAAACCTGATGTAATAGAAAAATTAAAAGACGAGATTTTTGACGCTCGAGGTCCATTTCTGGGCCACTTCTACAAAATATGTGAATGATATTTAAAAATTAGCATTCAAGCTTTGCACCAAAAGCGTGACCTAGCACGGCGCGGCGTTGCAGAGAAACACTGTTCATACGCTATAAAAATCTTCCTTGAATGTTAATATGTATATAGTTCATATTTAGTCTTAGTTCTCTATGCAAAAATGAAATAAAGGCGAACTTAGTTATTTTGTCCTTTAACTTCATATTAAATTGGAATTATTTTAATTTAACAAAGTTAAAAAAAGGCTGAATGATGAGAGGTAAAGTGTAATTAAGTTGAATTTTGGAATTCGGTGTTATTACATGGCACCCAATGTTTATTTTTATTTTTTACTTGCCTTTGAAAGTTAATGTTGTTGAATATGGCGGATAAAATGTCCCTTTGAATACCTATTGTCGTTAAAAGTTGTAAACGCCTATTCATATATATCGGGTGATTTTTTAAGAGCTTGAGAACTTTTTTTAAAAAAAAAACGCATACAATTTGCAAAATCTCATCGATTCTTTATTTGAAACGTTAGATTGGTCCATGACATTTACTTTTTGAAGATAATTTCATTTAAATGTTGACCGCGGCTGCGTCTTAGGTGGTCCATTCGGAAAGTCCAATTTTGGGTAACTTTTTCGAGCATTTCGGCCGGAATAGCCCGAATTTCTTCGGAAATGTTGTCTTCCAAAGCTGGAATAGTTGCTGGCTTATTTGTGTAGACTTTAGACTTGACGTAGCCCCACAAAAAATAGTCTAAAGGCGTCAAATCGCATGATCTTGGTGGCCAACTTACCGGTCCATTCCTTGAGATGAATTGTTCTCCGAAGTTTTCCCTCAAAATGGCCATAGAATCGCGAGCTGTGTGGCATGTAGCGCCATCTTGTTGAAACCACATGTCAACCAAGTTCAGTTCTTCCATTTTTGGCAACAAAAAGTTTGTTAGCATTGAACGATAGCGATCGCCATTCACCGTAACGTTGCGTCCAACAGCATCTTTGAAAAAATACGGTCCAATGATTCCACCAGCGTACAAACCACACCAAACAGTGCATTTTTCGGGATGCATGGGCAGTTCTTGAACGGCTTCTGGTTGCTCTTCACTCCAAATGCGGCAATTTTGCTTATTTACGTAGCCATTCAACCAGAAATGAGCCTCATCGCTGAACAAAATTTGTCGATAAAAAAGCGCGAAACACATTTCGAACCGAACACTGATTTTGGTAATAAAATTCAATGATTTGCAAGCGTTGCTCGTTAGTAAGTCTATTCATGATGAAATGTCAAAGCATTCTGAGCATCTTTCTCTTTGACACCATGTCTGAAATCCCGCGTGATCTGTCAAATACTAATGCATGAAAATCCTAACCTCAAAAAAATCACCCGGTATATTAAATATTTCTAGTAAGTTAAAATGATTGTTACAAATATGAGTGTTAAAGTTCCATAAAAATTGATTTTTTAGTATTTTATTTATTACCTTTTTCACTTGTTTGAAATAAAATACATTAATAATAATTTAGGTATCATTGATTTTTGTTATTTAAAAACATTAAAACATAATCCTTTGGACTTTATATTAACGTTGGCAATTTTTTGGAAATGGGAACAAAATAGGAACAAAATTTAATATGAATATTTATTAGGAACTATAAAACATTTGAAAGCTGTTACGTCTAAAGGAGATACGACACAATTTAATGGTGCTTCAGCGTACAGGACTAGAGTGTACCAAAACAAAGTTGCGTATTTTTACATGGAAATTGTGAAGCTTAAGAAAAATAATTATGGGTGCGAATTTCGAAATACTTAAGTTTAAAGTTGATACAAAACCAAGGAAATTGCATATTTTCTTGATAAAAATGTATAAATTCTGTGGCATGCCATGTGCTTATTTTTTTTTCTAAATTTGGTTGTTTATAAAATACTAGAACAAAAATGTTGATATTATTTTTGAAGGTCAAGTAGGTTTCAAGTTATGTAATTCGTAATTGTATTGAAGTATTTCCATTTGTGTTACTTTCTATAGCCGAAATACTGAACAAGATTGTGATGATATTTACTTATTGCGATATTATTTTATGATGCTACTTCATAATTTAAAATTAATAAATTCATATCATCGACACCACAAATCAATATTTTAATAAAACTTTTTAAATTATAATCATAATATACTTATTTCAGATTTCAATACTAATAAATAAATAACAATAAATGAGCTCCTGTACTTAAAAATGTAAACGATTCTATGGGACGAATTTTCTTTCCAAATCATGCAGTTTAAAGAGTACTCAAAGATGTCCTGAATAGTAACTCCGCTATTTTTCTACGAAGAGGTATTCTTCAACGCTATGAAAACCACTGCGTAAGCTTTTCCATCTGTATTGTTCTTAAAGAAGGCTAATGATCCTCACCCTCTCTATGTCTAATTGCACTTACGTCCCTGTTTTCGAAGGTCATGCAAACATTTTTAATTAATTAATTTTCATGTAAGAAATATATGTATTGAAGAAAACTTCTTTATGATCGGCTTTATGGCTTTTGTAGAAATAGGTCAACAGGTGATCTAATAGTTTATCTCACCAAATAGTGGAACAAATCTTTATATCGTTTTGGAAAAAGTAAAATTATTGCACTTGATATTCAAAAGCATTTGATAGTTTGGCATCAAGCTATCCTATCGAAATTCTCTGAATTTGGTATTGATAAACTTCTTCTTTGTTGAGTTAGAAAGTACCTTTCGGACCGTTCAATTCAAGCATTATTGGACGGTTTAAAATCTGAATCAACAAAATAAACGCTGGTGTGCCCCAGGGCTCCATTTTGTCTCCAACACTCTTAATTGTTTTTATAAATGATTTCTTGCTTAAACTTCTAACCTACTTAATTGTTTCGCTAACAGCAATACCAGTTTCAGTTTCTAATATTTGTTTTTAGACTCTCATCCTTGCCCTTCGGATGTGGATTAGCAAATGCAACGTATGACAAGCTCATTACATTCTGATCTTGATAGCATTGGGCGTTGGGGAATCTAAAACTCAATACTGTCAACTCTCGCAAAAACGTAACCCACCCCCAATGCCACTATCCATGGGTGATAGTTGCATCGAGGAGACTGTACAGTTGTCTGTTCTGTTGTAGGGTGATCACATATTTGACATCGCCAAAAATGCTGCTAAGTGTTAAGGTTATCTCCTTTTATGCAAGAAGTTTTTGTTTTTACCTTTCCATAATTTTTAAAGCTTCTCATATTCTCATATTTGGGCTGGTGCCTCAATAACGTTCTGGAGTGTTTTTAATTTAATTGAAAAATGAGCTCAAAACTGGTGAGCGATCTTTCTCTTAATGGGATACTTGCTACTCTTTTATATTGCCGCAAAGAAAACACGAAGCCAATAAACTATGGTCATAATTTCCAAAGAAGAACATTGGTTCTTTATTTTCAATATTAACTGAATCAATTACTCCACGTTGCCATATCAAACAATAGCATTAAAAGGGATTTTTTTTGTATATTTTTCGCAAAATACAGATTTTTTAAATAAATAATAATCACATCATTTCGTAGAAGGTTCGAATCATGATAATTAAGTGAAAAAAACTACTTCCCTGTATTTTATTATTAAAATATAATAATGAATTTATATTGAGAAGAAAATTATTAACATTCAAAGAAAAACCAAAACGGAAATCGTCTATATATATTAATTAATACTCCTTTTTATATCAAAGAATTATTACTCAACATTTAAGCGACAACATATTTCTATTTTAAACTAGCGGACCAGACTGACTTTTCGTCCTGTCATTAAGATTTGTAATGTGGCAGTTTTTTGTTTCTACGTATTTAATAGGCGTGGCTAAAATTCTCCTGAACAGAACCGTCACCCTGGTGATAGGGCGTTGTGAAAAAAAAAATAATTAAATGAAACATAATCAGTCTTATTTAAAAACGCTGTATAGAGCCTACATAAAGTTATGTAATCTCTATAATGCCTCTAAACGCAAAAATGCTATTTATAAAACTTATGCAAGGTTGTATAGTCCGATAATAAGCTAAACGCGTTTTGAGGTTGAATAGAGCCTACATAAGGAAATTATTGTTATTATTATTTCGTAAATGTCATTTTGATTTCTCTCCATTTTTGAAATTAAAATAAAAACAATAATGCCTCTCCATTTTAGCTCGTTTATTAATGATTTAAAGAATTTAAATCGCGTTTTACCGACTCCAAGAAGGTGGAAAGTTTATGAAAAAAGGTTCAACCCAATGAGCCTAAGAAACGAAGAATACAAACAAAAAATATAGATTTTCGAAAGAGAATATCCTAAAAATAATTGGAATTATTTCTTTATATTTTATTTGTTATGACAAACAGCTGATTTGATAGACTGATAAATGGAATAGATTGCTCCATTTTGGTACTTTTTTTGATATAAGCATTGGATAACTAAAATTTATAGCAGAATTTTTTATAAATGGGAATTTTCGCAAAGTTACATAGAGCCTACATAAATCCTTATGCACTGTATAACTATTCATCTGTTTAGCGAATTCTATTAAATAAGACTGAATATGTATAAGGATTTAAAAGTAAGTAATCGCTTTATAGTTAATCATGTGAATAATAATATAATAATTATTAACATAAATTAGTTTTATTATTATTGTTGTGCTTTGTGATATACGATGTTTTTTGTTTGATTACTTGGCGAATAGACAAACAAATCTGATGGTTTTCCAACACGGGAACAGGCAACATACAATTGACCATGTGAGAAACATGGGTTTTCTAGATTAATAGCACAAACACTTAATGACTTGTTTATAGTCATAGCAAAAGCAAGCAGCACTGAGTCGTTTTAACTCAAATGGCACATCAGTCGCAATCATTGGGATGCGCGGTATGAGAACATCTTTTCCTTTATACTTTCCTTTGAGTATAGTTGCTTCTATCATGCAAGGACTCGGTTGGTTGATATTTCGCAACATTATAACTATTGATCCAACCTTTAATTCAAGATTATGAGGTGGCAATCCTGCCAAATCCAGCGAGTTTAAAAATTCCGGTGGATAGTTGACTACATTATCTTGGTTATAGTAGCCGAATCAACTGATTTATACAGGGTGTCCCGTAAGTAATGGATAACCCTGAAATGCCGCATAGTAGACTTTATGACCGTCCTGAAAACTGATAAAAAAAAGTTCTATCCCAACCACAAGAAAAGTTATATGCATTTTTTTGTTCAGTGCATTATTTTTTTTTCTTACTTTACATTTTTGAATACCACGACTACAAGTGAATGAGTTCCATCATTTTTTTTTTGCAGGAATATTTTACATTACTTGGGTCAACACATAAGTAGAAGAAAATTATCATAACTGTTGGACTTCTTAGAGAAAAAAATTATTTAACATTGAATTTCAATGCAAAATGTGAAAACAAATAATTTTTGAAAAAGTTAAATCATAGCTGGTATAAAAAAAATGCATGAATACCTGAGTGGCCAACTATTTTAAAAATATGCGCGTTAAATGCAGATTTCAAAATGGTATTACTTATTATTATATCTGGAGTCAATAGCAAGTTATTGGTAAAAATCTGCAATACTAGAGTAAATTTAGCAAAAACAAAAGTTTTCAAAATTAGCACAGTAAACGTAAAAATAATACCAAGCGTTGAACATAACAGATTTTTGATTTATTGTCTGTTTCTACGATGTTGTTCTTATGATAAATCCAAGCTTTCAACTTCTAGGGCTGAATGCATTCATGATAAAAATGTCAAAAAAGTGCAAAAAATGGTTACATTTTCGAGCTTGTTTTGAATTTTACCTGTTCTATTGGGCTTTAACAAACCCATCAAATATTTTGTTGGTTGCTATTAGTTTAATTGTTATTTTCTCCAAACAAAAAGTCTTCTGATTCAATTTTAATTGGGTTTTTTGAATAGTAAATTGTAAAATCCTGAGAAAGTGAGAACGCATAAAATCGTAAGTTTTTTAAATTTTGAATTAAAGTTTTTGTAATTTGATCTTAATTCATAAGATTAAGACCACGACGAACACTTATTTATATCGTTTTTATTGTTCATTCTTCAGGAGAATTAACGGTCTAAATAGCTGTTTTCCTGAACCTGCTTTTTGATAATTAAGACGTTTGATTGAACTTTTTCGATGCCACGTATTCTGTATTCTGCACAAGAATATGCAAACATGCATTTCATTTATGGAGAGTGCAAAGGCAACGCCAACGAAGCTGCGACTCTGTATAGGGAAAGGTACCCTAACGCACGTCACCCGGATTATCGAGTGTTTATTAGAGTCCATAGCTGTTTCTCGGAAGGAAGGCTGCCTTGTAGTGGTGTTGGTGGTGCTGGCGTGGGACGACCTCCTCGAGGAGATACCGAAGACTTAGTGCTTGCGGAACTTGACCGAGATCCCACAGTATCAATCCGAGCAATAGCACGACGCCTAAATCCACTTGATTTTTTTTATTGGGGATGCATTAAGGAAATCGTATACAGCAAGCCGATCAGGTCTTTAGAGGAGCTAAGAAATCGTGTGGAGGCAGCTGCATTACAAATTTCTGAGAAAAACCTTGCACGTTCACTAAGACGTTCATTTATTCGGAGGTGCAGAACCCGTATAAGAGTGGGTGGAAAACAGTTGCTTTAAATAAAAAAAAATTAAAAAATTATCTATTTTTGTTTTTGTTTTCTAACTAAGTGATCATGTGATTAAAAGCTGGCTCAAAAACTTTTTGTTTAGATAAAATAACAATTAAACTAATAGCAACCAACAAAATATTTAATGGGTTTGTTAAAGCCCAATAGAACAGGTAAAATTCAAAACAAGCTCGAAAATGTAACCATTTTTTGCACTTTTTTGACATTTTTATCATGAATGCATTCAGCCCTAGAAGTTGAAAGCTTGGATTTATCATAAGAACAACATCGTAGAAACAGACAATAAATCAAAAATCTGTTTTTACGTTTACTGTGCTAATTTTGAAAACTTTTGTTTTTGCTAAATTTACTCTAGTATTGCAGATTTTTACCAATAACTTGCTATTGACTCCAGATATAATAATAAGTAATACCATTTTGAAATCTGCATTTAACGCGCATATTTTTAAAATAGTTGACCACTCAGGTATTCATGCATTTTTTTTATACCAGCTATGATTTAACTTTTTCAAAAATTATTTGTTTTCACATTTTGCATTGAAATTCAATGTTAAATAATTTTTTTCTCTAAGAAGTCCAACAGTTATGATAATTTTCTTCTACTTATGTGTTGACCCAAGTAATGTAAAATATTCCTGCAAAAAAAAAATGATGGAACTCATTCACTTGTAGTCGTGGTATTCAAAAATGTAAAGTAAGAAAAAAAATAATGCACTGAACAAAAAAATGCATATAACTTTTCTTGTGGTTGGGATAGAACTTTTTTTTATCAGTTTTCAGGACGGTCATAAAGTCTACTATGCGGCATTTCAGGGTTATCCATTACTTACGGGACACCCTGTATATCCTCCATTCGGCTGTAATTTGTTCTTGAATTTTGAAATTTAATTCATTTACATCTATGTTTTTTGCAACCAATATACATAGCTCGTTCGCTTAACCAATCATGGTTTATGTAATTTTAAGAAACATCTGGAAACACCTTCTGAATAAGTTCATCTTTTGATTGCATTAACTGACAAAAACTTTGAGGAAAGTTAATGCAGCCAGTCAACATGTCTATAGGAAATTTGCAATTACCAATGTCAATGAGTTGTTTAGACAATATGTCAATGAGTTGTTTAGAGAATATGTTTCCAGATTGGTAATTTTGCAACTCCACACGGATATTCTTGCTTAAATGAAGTACTTTTACATGTTTCCACAAATTGGAGGACTATAGACATGCATTGATTTCATCAGCTGGTGTTGATCGTGGAATCCCTGGCAATGTTTGAAAATCTCCTGCTAATAAAATCATTGCACCACCAAATATGATATTATTGCTTCGTAGATCTTTTAAGGTTCTGTCTATAGCCTCCAAAGATTTTTTATGTGCCATCGTACATTCATGCCAAACAATCAATTTACATTACTGCAAAACCTTTCCCATTGCAGAGTTCTTCGAAATGTTAGAGTTTCATTGCTTTGCATATTTAATGGCAATTTTAGTGCTGAATGGGTTGTTCCCGACAAATCGAGTGCAAGTGCAATTTTATTTTGTGAGCGAATTGTTGCTAATATTATTGAAATCAAAAAAGTTTTTCCTATACCACCAGGTGCATCTAAGAAGTAAATCCCTCCAGTTTCATCATTTGTTACTTTCATAAGAGTATCAAATACATACTTCTGTTGTTCATTCAACAGTGGAAAATTTGTTTGAATTAATTCTTTCAAAGTGTTGAGATCGTACAGTTTTTCTTGATGCAACTCTTGGTTAAAAGCATCATGCATTGGACGATTGGGCGTGGTCAGGCCTAATTGAATTAATAGTTTGTTTGACATCATCAAGCACATGTCCTCAATTGAAATCAATGATTTATTGTAAATTTCTTCACTGATTTATATATTTAAGTCTTCCATTCTATTTGATGCAAAATATCATCACACGTATAATCTTTGTTTTTTAACCATAAATCAATTGGGTTTGATGGGAAGCATGTAGATATGATTATAGAAAACAATGTTCGTATTTGATGAGCGTGTTTGATGATATTACATTATCTTTGAGAGTTTGATCCCAATGACCGTCATTTTCTAGCAATTGCAAACGTTGACAGGCTTCTCTGTAGGATCCAAACAATTCACCATCAACAGTTTGTGCAAAATCATCGGTTTTGGCATGTATAAAAAAAAAACTGATCAATGTATAGTAGATGGTGGCTGAGCAGCTCTTTGTACTGCATTCTGTGCTGTAAAATACACTCTTTGTCCATTTTCTAAATGTACAGCTAAGTGAACAACAGAAGGATGTCTCTCTTGAAATGGAAAAGAAAATATTCGCCAAACTGCATTATTAGTACTAACATAGCGGCCCATTTGGTATTGATTGGGTAACTTCATCATTGGAATTCTCTGCACCAATTCCAATCACAGCCATATCACTCCCTTTGGTTACATATTTGCAAAAGGAATAGCAATAAAGCTCAAATTGATTACGTTTTAGTTAGAAAAAGGGCCGTTTTTATGGTTTTTACCGCAATTATTCCAACTTTTCTCGCCGTAAAAACCATCCTTGAACTTCAACGAACATTTAAAAAAAATTGGCCAAATTGGTCCAGGCGTAATGCGGTAACCAACACATTTTGCGATTCATTTTTATATATAAGATAAATGACCTGTCTTTAAAAATATTATTCCCAGGAAACCGAAATTATTTGTTAATCCTACATATGTATTGTGTTGGAATTATGTAATTTCATTTTTACTTAACATAGTTATAGATTGGTTGATGACCATCATCGTATATCATTTCAAGAATATTGCATCACATTTTGACATTCATTAAAGCAGAGCTTACTTACGAGTATTTTTCCCAATCAACTTTCGATCAGAATCATTGCCATTGTGATTCTCCTCGTAGTATTCTTTATCAAAAAGAATACTAAATTCGAAAGAGACCAATTCAAAAAATCCTATCAATGATGAGCAATCCACGTCCACAATCGAATGAAAGCTATTCCTAATAATTGCCTGTTGCAAGACCACCACTTAATACCAAAACCTTTTTGCTTTTTATAGGGACCTCTAAACACTGCAAATATACAAACGTACGTTGAATGTAAACAATGAATATGTAGGTTCTCTCGTATATTGTTATAGACATTAGACCACCCTCATTTGTACCCTTATATCTTGTGTCTATTCATCAGGAAGGTCATCTTGACCAGCCCATTTCCGTTCCGTATTTATGCATATCCTTTTATTATGCGAAGAAGATGTAAACGTGACATCCTTGGTCTTAGATACTGCCAACATCCAATTACTTCCGGGAGTGTGCTCCCATTCAAATCGTATGTAAATTACAATCCTTGGCGTTGGCATTGGCATTGGCACACAAACATGGGAGTGAATCAATGCTTTCTCTAAGATTATCGTCCACCCCACTTATGTATGCATTGCAAAGCTTCATTTTCATAAAAAAATGAGGTATACCGATTGGTCATTACCACATAGAAATTCTTTATGTTAGGGGTGATGGGTTGGATTTGATATTATCCTAGGCATGGCGTGGAATGACTATATTTAAGAGGGCCCTCTTAATGGAAGGATAAAAACGGCTTATTTGTTTTGCAAAGGATACAAAGATTCTATACAACACATAACGTGCTAAAAATGTATGTTAAAAAATACTTACATAGTTTTGTGCAAGGTCGGGATGATTTGTTTGGATGCCATCATCTAGTATGGATACGACGACGCCCTTTCCGGTGTATCCTTTCTGCCAAGCTGGTCCTATATTCATATCCAGACCATCTTTGGCGCCACCGTTCTACATTTGTTTCGCAGTTTTGTTATCATCAATGTTGTTGTTGTAGTTGTAGTTGTTGCCGGAGTGCCGGATTATTTGTATGTGTCGTAGAATTCGTTGTTCGGTGAGTAGAGAGAAGTATTTTTGCAAATCCGCAAACGGAAACACATTAAAAGATGGATGGAAGAGAAAATAAGAAGAAAAGAGGAAGAGAAGAAAAAAAAAAACGAAAATAAATTAATGAGCGAACAAATGAATGACTGTTAAATGGATAAATCTTTTTATTTATATATTTTTCTTAGTTTTATTTGTATATCTAGGTTTTGCTTTTATTTTATACACTAAGTGCAAATAGCTGAAATATACAAAATAATCTGTTACACAAGGATATCCATTCCATACATCTATCTATTTATCTAAATTGGGAAAGAAATGAAGCGTATATAGGATTAAGAATACTTTTATTGAGAATGAGATGAGATGGGTTTGTACGGATGATGGGGGATCAAAAAGATAAAATATGTATACAAATAAATATAAATGTGTAATCCATGTCTGGTGTCATATTAAAAATTTGTCTATATAGCGTCAAAATATAGGAAGGTATACGTACTGCCTACATACAGAATTAGATATAAGGGTCTTATTGTCATTTACAGGGATGCGGATGAGTGTTATTGGGGATGTTTCTCGATGAACAAATTCTAGGTCGGTATCTAACTTAACTACATACCTATGTATGTATATGTATCTACACACATATTCCTGATGATTTTAAGCTTGTTTGGATTTAATTAATTTGTGGTTATGAACACGGATTAAAATGGATATCACTGTGGCAACAGCAAAGTAGAATATATTGCTATATGGCAAAAAATAGGAAACACGATGTTGGTATCGTTACCTTTTTTATTTTCAATATAAAATGATTTTGACAAATTGGACGACTTGGTTACTTGTTTTTTTTTTTAGACACATAAGGATCTACAAATTTGTATTATCAAATGTATCCGTTTGGAAAAAAATTATTTAAAAAAAAATGTTGTTTTCGAGGGAATGTTTAAAATCAAAATATCTCTTAACCATAAACTCTATGATGATTTTGCAAAGCACACAACTTTATCTTTTAGATACAATTTAAATCATTTTGGTATCATACTTAGTGTCTGGAAATTCTCATTTGTTTTGAGTCTTTATTGCATTTAATACTTTATAGTTTTAAGATATGTAATATTATTTTCGAATCCAAACTTAAATTTTAACTATCTACTTATTTGCTCAAGTTTTAAAAATACACGTTTTCAAAATTATTTTGTGTATAATATATTTCCAAAATTTGTTATAATAGGACTGTTCAGTCTTTTTTGTTGAAAGCCGTTTTAGCATTTATGGTTGTTTAAGCCACGTGAAATCTAACAAATTATAAAGATTTTTCTAAAATTTTATAAATTATTGTCTACAGTTTTACTGAATATTGAAGAAAGGGATTATGGATTTGAAAAACCATCACGGATTTTATTAAAAAAATCTACTTCCTGAATTAAGTTAGCCTCGGAAAGCCTTTTTTTCAAATTTAAAAAAAAAATACAATCTCAAGAACCTGACGTGATACAATTATTTAAAATCAGATTTTAATTAAGGCCATTAAAACGAATTAGTAAAGTGCAATTTGATTTCCAAGAACAATATCTTTTCCACTAGTGTTATTAATTGTACTAGAAGCAGTAGAACATTTTTCTTTAAGACGTTTATGATTATTTTTAAACCAGTTTTAATGCTGTCTGAAAAACGTATACATAATTTTATTTTTATAGACATAAAACTGTTTGCTCAAGGTAGTCTCTTGTATTGACCAATTTCATCTATTTCCCATTTTTTGTGAATCTTCGTGTTGAAAACAATTTTTAAATATAAATAAATTTGGTGGCGCAACAGTCGTTTGAAAACTAGGGGCTAGTGACTTACAACTTTAAACCATTTCTGTGTGCGAGTAATGTTGTCAATGTTCAATGAAAATTTGTTTACCTATCATGAACTACTTTTTGAATTTTAAAATAGTCCAGTTTTTAAGGGTATAGTGCTAGCAAGAAAAAGGGTAGACTTTTATGCATAAAACCATTTCAAATCTAATTACCGAGGATTCTGATAGAGGATAAGGGATTTAGTAAACCCCTTCTGCAATGTTTTTTCCCTTTCTAACGACACGTCTCGTATATTTTTATACTTAAAGCTTATACTTATTGAAATAGTAACACAATAATTCAAGACTTCACTTTAGAGTGATTCAATTATTCTAATGTTTTATGCACTTTTGATTGTGTTTTTTTTTTAATTTTAGGCACTCTTTCTTACAACGATTAAAAATCAAGTAATAGCAAGGATTGGTATGTCAATTTCATTCCTATTTAATATTTTTTAAAACTTCAAAAAAATAATAGGTCCGTTCGCGTATCCTCCTAAAACAGTCAAATTTACTAAAAAATACGAAATTTAACCAAATCCTGTTCGCGTACTCAAAAATTTCGTAGTTTTTCGTAAAAGAGGGCGCTCACGAGAGAGTAAAATATGTCCCCAACCTACGAATTTTAGCCCAAGAAATTTCTTTGGGCTGATTTGTGAAAATTTCAAATTTGATAGAAATTCAAATAAATTAAATAAATTGCTCGCTTTTGCTGTCAGTTATAAAATTTAAAAACAAATTTTCAAAGAACAGCAACAAGACAGTAATATTGTTTGAAAAATTTGTTGTTTTCCCGTTCGCTTACTTTTTGTAGTTTTTTTTTTGGTGAGATAATTTTACCCCCACTCTTTAAAATATTTCTTTTTACGAATTTTAGTGCAGAAAGTACGCGAACGGACCTAATATATAAAATGAACTCAAATTAACAATTAAAACAACAACTAAAACAATTACTAAAAGTTCAACTTTCACTTGATGTATTCCATTTGATCAACATCTTGTATCTACTTTTGAATGCTAGGTCTTCACTAATATCCTGTTATAATCTATTGCATTTTATTATATTATTATTTTTAAACTATATAAGCAAATTTCAGTTGTGAGGTTAAGTTACTCAAAATAAGTTTATTCTCTTTATTCAAACGAATAAGAGGTAATTTGATGAAAAGAAAACTTCACTTTGTTTATACGCGGAAAGTTAAGTTTATTCATTTAAGTCTTTAAATAAGATGACGATAAAAAAATCTTCTCTCTCTCTGGCGAATCGAAATAAAAGACTCTAGATGCAAATTTCTCATATCAAATCAACTTTAGATAAAATGAACCCAAAAAGAAAATCTATTCCAATCGGAACATACCGTCTTGCATCCGTCTTTCTGGATAGTCCGCATCTATGCATGAATAGATACAAATTTAAACTTGCCTCAATGCTTACCTATATTCGCTAGGTGTACATAACTGAAGATACCTATAAACCTACAGAACTTGCACAATATGAAAAGAGAACGAAAGGAAGAACCAAACAAAATTGTTCGTCCATCCGTTGGGTGACGGAATGAAAAGGATATACCTACAAACACACTTTCATACTATACTACTGTTATAAAGCTTGCTTATCTCTAGAAGAGATCTTCTGCACAATCCAACTAACAACAACTTTGTATCTTCCTTAATATCAAAGGTACAAGGTACCTCCTTGACAGCTTCTCATTTTCTTAATGCTGATTATCATGGTCCTACGATAAGAAGCCGGAAGGCAAACTATTTGCTCCGTTCCTGTTCTGTCCTATCCTTTTCTTTCTTCTATCCTTCCCTATTGTATATCCTATTTTGATGCTCTACTCTGATGCTCTGCCCTGGCTTGCCACCCAAAGCTGACGGACATAAAGATTTCCCTTTTCGTCCCTTTTTGAGTTTCTCGATTTTTACCTTTATACCCGCAATCATCTCATAGCATTACGATAAAAATAAGATTAGGTCCTTGACGGCTGTGTTAAAGGGATAGGGAGAGAAAATTTTACTTTACTTTTGCACGCCTGCTATGCCAGGCTTTAAAGTAGGATATGCTACATAGGTAGGAATAGGTATCTATATAGATATTGTATCTTTTATTTTGCGTTTGCTCCTTTTGCATATTTTATTTTAATTTTATTTACCACACTTCAAGTTCGTTTTGGGTTTTTAGGTGTAAAAGTTGGTAGGTAGATATAATTCTAACAAATTTATTTATTTTATTGCTATAAAGGTTTTTGCTGCCTCAATACAATTCCTATACCTATACCTATATGATGTGAGTTACCTTAAAAATAGGCATTTTTCAGTGTAGAATTGGTTGGTGTTTGAAATGAAAACACTCGTTCATATACTTCGACACATAATGGATTCTCATTTAACCCCAGAATGCTTCTAAGGATGCCGTAAAATGAGTGTGAAGTGAAGTCAATAATAGCTTTAATTTACTAGGTATAGACAATCTTTTATTATACGAGATCTTATACGTAGCTTTATATGTAGAGACTACAGATATACAATATATAGGAAAAGGGTTTTAATAAGGAAAATTATATAATAAACGTATTGTGAAATGGCATCATTACATTCAAATGTTGAAGACACAATTATATATATATAAATAGATATTTGAATTTGTCTCATCCCCATTTTAAGGAACTATCTACTTCATTATAAATAAGTGTTGACAAATCAGTATTGATAGAAGCCAACACATAACACAGTGGTACCATATTTTGATTTCTATGGAATTTATTTTTTCATTGAAGTTCAAATTAAATAATTAAAGCAGAGAACCCTTTGAAAGATTTTCACTATTTTGATCCAAAGATTGATATCTGCACTATTCCGTGAACCGAACAATGTATAGAAACTTTCTGTTAAATACTTGATGCATAGCACATACATTAATAGTCGACTTGAAATTTAGTCAAATTGTCGTATTAACTGCCAAAATAGTCAATATGACAACCTTATTTTGAAAAATTGACTATAGCTGATGGAAAAATTTTAGATTGTCAATTTCGAGTAGTTAATATGACACCAGAAGTTGCCAATAGAACAACTTCGATAATCAATATGAGAATTTGAGAATATGAAAATTACCCCTCCAAGAGTAAATCATGAAGAGTTATAAGTCACTAGGCCCTAGTTCTCAACGAACTGTTGCGTCATCTAATTTATTTATTTTAGTTGTCATATTGACTACCACAGTTTTATTATTGACAACCGCTACCAGTTGTCATATTGACCACAGGAGTTGTCATATTGACTACAGAGGTTATAATATTGACTACCACAGTTTTCTTATTGACTACAGCGATTGGTGTATTGACTAACGCAGTTTCAATTCCTTTTAACCAAAGTTGTCATTTTGGCTATCGCAATTGTCATATTGACTAATGAGTTGTAAAAAATTTGGGATCCCAACATTGAGAACCGAAAATTGTCCTTTATTGACTATCGCCGTCGGTCGTTCGCTGAAAATAGTCTATTTGACTACCACAATAGTCAATAGGATGACTTTTTATCTATTTTATCATAGTGCTCTCAGTTATCAAGTCAATTTTTGATAACTGAATGACAATCACATCATTCAAATACAAAGAAGAAATTAAGGAAGTAAGTAACAGTTTTTGAAACAAGGCTTCTATTAAACAAAATATGGTAGTATACAATAAATATTTATGGTGATTTTTAAAATTATGTTTCAAAATTGTTGAATGCCTATCAGTCCAATATCCAGTATGTGGATGGACTTAAATTCTGACTTCTTTTTACTAGTCTTTACTTTTCAAAATGGTCCTTGGTTTGTCTTAAATCTTTCAAGGTTAGTCATTGAATAATCTGTTTTTTTTTAAGGGATTCTTCAGAAGAAGGTTCTTGAAATTGTATTAAGTTTTGAATACCCAAGGATAGATTTAAAAAAAAAAAAACTCTAAGAGCTGGGGCTTTGATCATTATCAATACAGGTTTAATTTGTCGAGACAAGTTTTGATTTTGCATGTGGGCCTCGAATTGTCTAGAAAGCTTTGAAACTACTGGAAGGATTTTTACTTTTCAAGGCGGATGTTTAATTTTCAAAGGGTTATTGATTGTTCGAGATAGAAGTTAAATCTCCAAGGCAGCATTATTTATTCATGGATTTTGAATTGACAATTTTTAACATAGAAATTAAACCGTGAATTTCAAAGGTGGGATATGACTCAGGTGAGTCTTGGGTGAGTGGGTCTGTATTATTAATATATAATGACTACTCATTACCTTAAACTTTAACAGGTGAAAACATAGTCTTGAATTAAGCTACTTTTTAGGGCTAAGGTAGTTCCAAGTTTAAAGAAAAATGCAAATTTAATTGAAAAACCCATTACAAATTTTAAATACTAAAAGTCCAAAATTATAGATATTATTAATATGGGAATATTTCAATGTACATAAGATATAATTTGGATGTGTGAAAGAAATTGTTATTTCTTTCAATTTTGATGTTATTAAGTCTTTGAGGTATATTCATACAAAATATGGTAACCAATGAGCATCTACAAAGTATTTCATACTATGCAATGTCTGAAACAACGAACATTTTGGAAAAACATAATTCCTAGACATTTCGTAAGGTTAAAAGAAAAACCACATGATGTAAATATTTTTCCTACCACATTTCTTTCACTACGGAGTGTTTACATTTGTAAAGTCTTCTGAATTTCTTGCTATCAAATCCAAACGCATTTGTTTGCGTGAAGAAGTTTCTTAGTTAATTTTGAGCATGTCAAAAATAAGGAAACATCTTTTTTGAATTTTATAGATAAAATATACATACCTATCTTCATACACCTGCAGATTGGTGCAGATTTGAGACGCACACCAAAACTACGTATGTACGAGTATGTACAAAAATTATAAGTTGTATAAATAAATCATAAAGAAAACTTATATAGGGGTTCTTGTATCCCATTTTAAGAGTCGACTTCTAAAGCTCATTTCAAAGTACCTATAAGTTGTTTTCTTGGTTTTTGCATATTATATGCACAGATCTTCCTGTGACTTTGCATACTTAGTATAACTCAGCCATAAGACTCCTCTCTTAAGTCTTTATGTGCTTTAACTTAGGACAAAAGGAACGACTTTATAGTTGTATTATGCTTCTGCTTTGAACTTAACCTTGTTTTGTGTTTGTATGTATTTTGTTTTTAGTATGTTTTTAATACCTTATCAACTCCTTCTTTGGCTGTGGGTGCCTATAGCAAAGTATAAGGTTCATACATGCATATGAAGGTATATATACTCACCTGGATTGTGGGCATTGCACTAAGTCTGCAAAGGAAACAAAGCTTTTCCTTGCTATTTTCTCAAGGGTCTTAAGAGTTCTGTGTCAAGCGTGTTAGATGAGAAGCAAAGAAGGAGATTTTGTAGTGTGTATGGTGTTAGTACCGTTATACCCACTCAAAAGCACGATTACAACATTCACTACTAAATATACAAACACACAAACACCGACACACGTTTTGTTAGTTGGAAAGATTTATGCACTTCGCTGCCCTCCTCCTCCTCCTCCTCCACCTACAATACTCCGACCGCAAAAACTACGTATATATACTTAGCAGCAAGACTTTTGCTATATTCCTTTCTTAATATATATGTATTGTATGTATGTATATAGACATTACAGCAGAAGCCCCGGTGTATATTTCTACGAAACCACAAAACCGCATTCTGAAGAGGCTTGGTAAAACAAAACAATAAATGTACACATACTTTACTCACCAAGTACCACTGCTCCTTGAATAAAGGATCTGGAAAAATATTGTGCGGCCCAGCGTCTCTGTACTGAATCCTTGGGTGGCGCATCAGTGTCGACGTCGGTCGATGTACTGCCGATGGACCACTTGCTGATGGTTGGTATACCACACGGTCGTAACCCGTTCCGGAGGGCCTTAACACCTCATAAGGGTTGTAATCTACAGGTATAGCATACTCTGGTTTGTAGTCGCGTTTGGGACGCAGCTTTTCGTGCTGCTGTTGCATCCATCGGACCTATGAAACAAAAACAAAAAATAAACAAGTAATACTCAATTCAGTTTTAAAAAAGAGTTGTGTGCTGAGAAAAGGGTCTTTCAACTTAAAACATAAGCAAAGGTATTTTGATTAATTAAAAGGCCTCTTGGGATGTCTTTGTAATAGTTGAATTCATTATTTTTGTTTTAAGGGAAATAGTGAGCATTTCAGATTCAAACACAGATTTGAAGTTTCTGAAGTTGTACTGTGATCATTTGATGATCGAAAACAAAGTTTTGTCAAATTCTCAATCAAACATCAAAGAAATAAAGCTATTTATGCTATTTCGTCCAATAAATATTAATTTTATCAAACCAAAAACGTATAAAGACAGTCATTCAGTAAAATGAACATAGCTTAAATTCATGACTGCAAAAGAAACAATTAAGCTCTTTGATAAAGAACTCCAATAGCTATTCAGACTGCGGCAGCCTAAATATTTGTAAGAAAAACGGAACAAAGATTGTTTGCTTTGTTTTTAATCTTGCCCGGAATATTTTTAAACGTCCAAGGATTTTCTAGATTACCACCAAACAATGACAACAAATAACAACAAAAGGAAACGAAACGAAATAAACTTATGAATAATAGGTTCGCGATATTTTAACGGCAAGGACTTCTTCAAAGCCACGTTAATAGCCAAATGAATTGACAAGTTGCCTTCTTG
Source organism: Eupeodes latifasciatus (assembly GCA_920104205.1). Lineage (NCBI taxonomy): Eukaryota > Metazoa > Arthropoda > Insecta > Diptera > Syrphidae > Eupeodes > Eupeodes latifasciatus. The sequence continues at coordinate 84,055,005 of OV049926.1, read as the reverse complement.
TCACGCCTGGCGCTTGCTGGTGCAAGCTTTTCTATATAATTTTCATCCACTACTCCCTACAATACCATTCAACTCTTTGAGTATACTACTACGAGTATTATAGAGCGATGTTAATAATGCACAATGTGCCTGCCATAGCTAAAGTGCTATTTTCAGTTTTCTCTCTCAGATGCAATGTCCATCATCACCTACAACACAAGTCTGATGGTGATGGGACCAAAAGAAATAAATGACAATAACACTGTTATAAGGTCTATAATATAAACGTAGGTATATACTCTTGCAAACTGGCACTTTTATAAGAACTACAAAAGGCATCAGAACGAAGGGACGTAACAAAATATTCATTACACCGGAAACAACAAGGATTGAAAGTTTTATGTGGCTCTTAGAGCTGTTGACGTCATCTGTCGGCAACCCAACTAGCCCGGAACGGCGGCGGCGGCGCGGCACAAGAACGCCTCGGTTCTTGATATTTCCTAAACGCGAAAACTTCTATGTAAAATGACAATTCATAAAATATTCAAGAGTAGTTTAAGTTCCTACAACAGAACGACAAAAATAGTGAATAAAAAGTTCTGGGAAATTATCATCATCACTTACCTCGGGTTCAGATTTTAAGGCGCTGTGGTGTAAATCACTGGTGCTTAGGGAACGCTTGGATATATGTCTATGGTGAAACAGGTAATAGTTCTTTAAGCTGCCGATCTGAAAATAAAAATTTAAATAAATAAATGAATAATTGAATGTTTCTAAGTTTAATAAATTGTATGCGTAGTAAACAGTTTAGTAGGAATTGCATAATATTTACGGTTAATTTTAAGAACACAAATGAATTTTTTCGGAAACAGATCCCTGTGAGGTGTATAGTTGTTATTTTTTATCTATGAGCTGAATAAATAACCAGAAATCATTTCTAATACAAGAATGTATTTTGATGGATTGAGCATTGGTTTGGTTTACTTCACATTGCAATAACTTGCCCTGTTTTATCTCAAAAACGTAGATTTCATCTAGCAATATATTTATTAAATACGTTAGATTCTAAGTTTACAATAATTTCAACTACTTACCTACATATAGCACAACAAAAATTAATTTAAAGCTTGCAAATCTAAGTGTCATTTGTAGATTTAATTAGTAAAGATAATAAGTTCACTGATAAATTGATTAAGAGGACTGTAAGCACTATAGTTTAATCTAATCTAATCTAAAAATAGTTCTAAGGAGTACATTTATTCTTAAGCTAGCCTGACTCAGATTCACATATGTAATCGATAAAGATTAGATGGATCTGAAATCGTTCCATTCAAAATACTAGCTATAAAGCAGAACTGCAATGATCAGAAAGGAGATTTACCAAAGGAAGTCTCTAAGTGTATGGAGGTAATAAAAGTCTATCTGGCCACGCGAAAAAAAAACGCAGACAAAATCTTAAAAATCTACGTTAAATAATTTCTATTCTATCAATATTCAAGAATCGTCCTGACAAAAGAAACATACAGAATTTTAATAACATATAAATTCCGGAACTCTCGGGAAAATCTTTTGACAATACCAAATGTTTTGTTAGCTTTTTTTTTATAATATAATCACAGTTGTCAATAAACGTTAATTTTGAGTCTAGCACAACACCAAGGTCAGAAAAACTGGATTCTCTATTCAAACGTGACGAATTCAAAATTATTACGTTTGCGTGTAAAACACAGTGTCTTACATTTGTCAATATATAAAATCAAACGATTTTTACTGCACTATTCCCACAATTGATTAAGATCTTCTTGTAGCTGTTTTTAATCTTTCGATGGAGTTAATATTTCAAAATCTTTTAAAATCATCTGCATAGATTAGCGACATAGACAAATTTTAAACGGAAGGTAAATCATTAATAAATAAAATGAACAGCAATGGATCCAGATGACTCCCTTGAGGTACACCAGAATTGGATGAAAAGACTGAACATGACGCTATAAAATGTATCTTTAAGACGAAATCGATATAACGCAGCCGTATTTAGGCCCAATATTACTTAATTTATTGAGAAGAATTTCATGACTTAAATGTCTGACTAAAGTCTTTAAAGATACAATCAACTTGAGTTAGTTTTTCGAATGCATCCAATATTTCTAAAGATCTGAACTTAGAACATTTCAGATACTCGTTGAAAAGATGAAACAATGGATAGGAAACATAAGGAACACATTTTTCAACATAAATGATTTGATTCCATCAGGACCAGGACTAAAACATTCATTTAGCTTGAAAATATTTGTAAGTATAGAGGCTTCAGAAATCTAAAAATTGATTGAAGTAAGATGATTGTATTCTTGTGTTAGGAGAAATAAGCCTTGAAATAATCTGTGCTTGTTCGAAATTGACTTGAAGAATTATAAAAGGTCATACTAGCTGGATATCCGTCAAATTAACGTTTACTACAAACGTATCTCCAAGACTTATCGGGCTTCATCATTTAGATCACACACAGTATATACGAAATGAATTGGGAGTACAGAAAGTTTGACTATGATTATATAGTATAAATTCGTTAAAGTAAGCTTATGTACAAATGCATCAAAAGCTTTTAACGTTTCGGAATATATAGATTATATTGAGTTAGAAGAAAGCTCCTAAAGTCTCAAGTATCAGCGAATTGTGTAGATCATGTCCGAAGTGTGTTTTTTTTTTGACAACAACTTATACCTTATCGAGTCTACACAAGCGTTAGATAAAACGTATCGTGATCAAATGTTTACGCTTTATAGTAGTGTTAGTAACTATAAAGCTATATGGAACAATTAATTATGGAACGAGAAAGAACAAAATACAGATTCTTTCAATTACATTCAACCATCATATTATAAGTATTTTATCGTAAAGACAACAAAAAGTGTTTTGTTCTGTCGTCAATCTGTGCGTGCGTTATCGTCATCTCCACGAATGTTAATGTAGTTGTTTTTTTTATTAAAAACTGTTTACAGCTTGGTATATACTACATACGCGCTATATAAAAATACAGGTGGATGGACTATTATTTATTTTTTTTTTGTCTCAAATTCAGCACACAACATTTTTATCTAATAACTAATTCCATAGGGGACAATAATACATCATAGTAGATCCCATAAATTTCAAAAACCAGCATAAAAACCCTAGAGAGGGAAACAATATTTTCCCTACACATTTACCTTTTTATGCAAAGAGCATAATGGTGGTTTACATAGGACGCGGATTTTAAGAAAAAAATATTTTATTTGCATACCATAAAAATGAAAATTTGCACTGAGTAGTACCTAGATTTTCGTTGTCTAATTCCCTAGAGGAAATAGTATATATACCTATCTACTTAAAAATCTAAAGCTTATACTTGCTGAAACTAGATTCACCTTCCCATGTGTAAACACAGATACCTAGCAACATACATAATACATATAACAACTAAATTCACCGCACCAATTTATAAACTTTCCTTCAAATTTCATTACAAAAACAAAATTCCCCGCGCACTAAAAACAAAAAATGTTTGCCTGAGCTAAATAATAAATCAATGTCCTGACAAGGGATTTTCGCAAAATAATGAAAAAATGAAACTCCAATATTCTATCCTCCTGTGTCCTGTTTTCAATTACAGATTTAGAAATAAAATAATAAAAAATTAAAAAAAAGTATGAACTTTCACAGCTATAGCGCACAAAAAAAGTGTGAAATTAAAAGCCATTTTATAAGCTTACTCAAATGGACTGAAATTCTGAATTTATGTATGTATGCGAAAATGTGAACATTAGAAAAAAGAATCAGGCGGCTTTTATGTAGGTAGATATGTATGTATTTTATATAATAGCAATAGCTAAATGTGGAAGATACATGCTAACCGGATACACAAAGCGCAGCACGTCCATTATAGCAATCATTAATATCCTTCAGATTTTATTTATGAGCTCTCTCTCTCTAACCCTTGAACGTTTAGTGTTTTGTTCCCAAGAGGATACAAAACGAGTGTACTCTTGGACACATTCGTTTTTCCAGTTTTGTTGTATTTATATTTGAAATGCAATTCTCCAACTCCGACTCAGACTCTGACTCTGACTGACTCCCTTCTCAACACTTAACTCAAAATTGCAAAATCTAAACTCAAAGTCATGACTACCAAAAGGATATACGACGACGACGACGGTCATAAGGATGATTGTGTACTCTGTGCAATATATACAGAGAATGTATTACACGTACATCAACCATCACATCATAGTCTCCCTTGTTCATTGTTTCTTCATCAGTTCGTTGTGCGAAATTAACAAATGACGAAGTGTCCCTTTTGAGGATAATAATAATGATTTTTGGCTCCTGACAAATTAGTGTTCTCCTTTTTAATTAAAATTAAATCGCTGCAAATACTTCTGTGCCATCGTTCATCGTTGCTACCGCCAACAACGCCATCGAGCGACGATGCCAACGCCAACGCCACCGAACGATAACGCAAAAAAAGTGGTCCGAACAACGAATCTCCTATTTTCGTTTCACAGCATGCGGATCAACTTCAGGCGTATCCTGTTTCTTTGTGTCCTTGTATGAGTTTTATGTCCTCGGGAGTTAAGTGGAATGATAAATGAAAAACCACCGACAACAAGGATAGTCATAGTAGTTCTTATTTTAGAAGGGTAAAACTCAAACTGACGAAAGAACCATTCTAGTGTTTGTTATTTATTTGGTTTTCTTCATAATTCATTCTTTATTTTTTAGTTTTATATATTATCCTTTGTAGAAGGAAATATCTATGACAAAAAAGGGTGAACATAGAAAATAAGAAGAAGAAGAAATATCCGTTGTTCTATATGTCCTTGTCGCTGCCACCCACTCCTTTGCAAACAAACACTATAGGTAGGTTATCACCATCACCATTACCATCATCATTATAGACTTTTTCTTTATGAAGATTATCTAACTGGAATTACGTTTGTGTTTTGCCAAGAAAAGGAGAATATTGGTGAGGACATTGTCTAGCTATGTATGGGTTTTCATTCGCTCGCCTTCTCCACTTAAACTTTAAAAAGGCTCCCTATACCTTCTTATTTTTGGGCTAAACGTGTTTTTGTTTGCTTAAGTGAACGATTAAGCTGATATCTTAAAAAGTCTTAATGTTCATTCCACTTGCTCTGTGATGTAAATGTGTATATAGGTTAGGTATATTGGTATATTTGGGGGATTTACAAAAGAATTGTGGGAGTGGGTGGTAAGCGTTTGAGTGAATATTAAAGGACTGCTGAAGAAGGTTTATTTTATTAATTTTTCAGTAGAAGATATTAATGGATTTTCATCCTTGAAATGATTTTTAGAAATTCCGCGGCGCGCTTTTTGATGAAAGTTTTAAAGAAAATAAAGTTTTTTTTTGTGTATCCTTATTTTTGTTTGTTTGTTATTTTTGTTGTTGTTGACTGGTGTGCTTGATTTTATTTTGGAATTTTGATGAATGATTGATGAGCTTTGACTTAGATCCAAGAATGGGAAATGAATATCTAAAGGATACTTTTCTATATTAGTGCGGAAGGCACAGCATCGGCAGTGGCGGCGGCGGCGGTGCGACGCGCGGTGCGGCGTCTCGCGTCGTCGTCGTTGGCGTGGGTTGTATAGGCTTCTTACTTTTTAGAGGAGATGGTAGTGAGGTGGGGAAAAAGTGGTCCAGCGGGAGGGAATGGATTTTTGGGTTATTTGTGTTACGCATGGAAAATTAGAATAAATTATGTAAGGCAATCTTTTAAGGCTCTTTTGATTTTTTTTGGTGCGATTCCTGAGAAATATTATTTTTTTTTATCGATTTGAATCTTTTTTGTATGCGTTCTGAATTACATTTAAGGGGTTTTCGAGTATATCTATATTTTTATTTGCGGTTGTGTTCATGGAATATTATTTAAATCAATGAAAAGGTCTAGAAAGCAATAAAGTTTATGTATTTATAAAATTTTATTAAGAAGTAAATAGGTGCAAATAAGCTTGATTCACAAGAAAATTGATTTAAAAAGCATTTTCCAATTAACAACAGATTTCCGGTTCATTCTTTTTGTTTGCCAAAAAACTTTTATAGAGTGTTTTAATTTTTGACTTCCGAATTATTCAGTATTTAAATCAGTACTTATTGACAATAAATAATGGTTAAACTTTCACTGAAAGTAACTCTTATATTGTATAAATAAATCCTTAAGCGATACACCATTATCGGAGAGAGAGAGAGAGTAACTGCTAACTAAGGTCGAATCTATGATCTTGCTACTAAACTTCTTCAAGTTCTCAACATTTGACAAATCACTTTATATGACGAGAAAAGGAACGTATTTCCCTTTCTGAAAACTCTTTTTATGTCGCTGCTCAGTAATACTCTTTCTTAAATCAAATAAACCAAAAGATGTAGGACTACATCGTATTTCAAGAAAATTAACGGACATCACCAAACCTTTGTTTTTAAAGGTGCCAATTACATTTAGCACAAATGGATTTGGTTTTTGTCATGAAACCTCTAGGAACATCAATTGTTTGGTTCCACATCGAAACCACTAGGAAACTAATTGTTAAAACACTTATTTTTTTTTTATTTTTACCGTACAACATGAATGTGCAATGATTAGTTTCTTATTTTTACATTCAAACCCATACATTGTAATGTTCATTTAAACTTCAATTTCTTTTTCTTGCACTAGAAATATGATTTTTATTTTAAAGGTATTTAAACAGTTAACAGTTTAAGAACAAAATCACAGTACAGGATTAAACCAAGATCCAAGATTTTTTAAAAACATATCTGAAATGAGTTGTTTATCCAAGTTTGATACAAAAAGCATCTACAAAATTGAAACTATGTAACATTAGCTTCAGTAGTTTTAGAAAGTGTATACAAACCAATAACACCATGTTTTTTAGGCTACTGATGCTTCCGACCAACAACCAAATTACCAAATTAATTGCTTAAGTGCAATTTGATTTATACGTGAATGTTTCTTAAGCAAAACAAATAACAAACTGAATGCAAAAGGTACAAATGCAAAATCATTGAATGCATATTCAACGAAATCAGCTCTAATTGCAAAACCACAATTATTCTGCTTAACACAAGAGTGTGCTCAACCGTTCAACAAATATCAATCGAAATCAAATTAATTACTTATCTCTTAGAGCAAATCAAATATTACAATCACCCACCTGCCATCCATATCAAAACGAAGTCCTTTCAATATATAATCAATATACTACTTACTTAAGGTAAGAGGGATGGCGTTCTTATTGAATATTATTATTGCTCAATGCTCAATGCCATTGACCTCTAAATTAATAATTACATTATTTCCGAAATAATATTGGCAAGTTGCCTCTCGATCTTGATACCAAATGCCTGATGATATAAACGTGTATCTATATAATGTATGCTTATACATATATACGAATCGATTAATTCTAAAACAAACACTTCCTCTAGATTCTCAATCTTTCATCAAATTAAAGCAATTAAGTGTTATATCTTCAACAAACCGTTAGGTTTTTGGTTAAGTTTTGACAAGCTTCAACAAATGGGGCTATATAAGTTATACCTTTACCTCAATCTCAACCAACAACATATATATAAGATATAGATAAGGAATAAAACTGTACGTGAATCGATTCGATATGCAGTGGTAGGTATAACTGCCAAGAGGCCATCATGCACGTTTTATTTGTGTCAACTTAATTTGTATCCCTTCTAGGTATAGAAGCTCGATATATGTACCTAAACTTGACTCGTATCTATATGTATTATGTTTGTGCTCTTTATATGTCTTTATATGATTCATGTTTAACTCAAAATATGTGTTGTAATTATCTGAGAAAGAAATTGACTTTATGTTTCCATTTCCATTTTCATCAATAAAAACTAAACATTCGCCTTTCTTTTATACTAAATAATTAGCAAAGAGATAGTTTTCGGAATCGTATACGTATACAATATATATATGCATGTTTGAGTGTGTGTGTGTAAGTATAAGTATACAGTTGTTTTCTAACCCATATCCTATGGTCAATAAAGTTGAAGCCAACAAAAATGAGGAGAATAAGTTTATTAGCTTTTCCGACGATGAATAAATAGCCCATCATATAATTTATATCTATTTTCTTTCTTTTGTTTGATCCTTGAGGCATTCGATGAATCTTGATGTATGCACGGATATATAATATATATACATATGTATTTTGGGAAGAGTGTAGTCGATACATTAAATTAAAGCTGAGTCCTCTTCTCTTTCTTCTTTCTTTACACATGGTTGAAAACCCCCAATTTGACGTTGCATCCCACAAAAAAGGACGTTAGTTAATTACGAAAGGGAATCATCAAGTCCAAACCAACCTCTTTTCACATTATGTAGGTAGACAAGTTTATATATTTGCTTATATGGTATGTGTATAATGCTTAGTGTTTTCCTCCAGTGCAAGAAGATGAAGAAAAGGAGCAAAGAATCTTGCTAGGTGATGTAGAAAACTGCACAAGGACACATATAGTCACATGATAGAGGTTGTGTATAATTTGTAAGTTGAGAAGCTTGGTGTGTGCACATCCTTAAGAGTGGTTACGTTACTAGTTAAAAGCTTAAGTAAACAGAGAACTCTTCCATATGCGTTGACACTATTACACACACACACATACACATGCTCATAGACCCATATGAATATCTCAAATAAATGTGAAGGTTTATATGAAGGAAACAAAATGTTGTCATATTATGTTTACTGCTGTATAAATTTAAATGAATCACTCCTTGTGTCACATAATTCACCAGGGAGACACAAACACACCCAGTGTGTGAATATTTGGACATTCTAATTACAGTTTGCATTTTGGTCGATCTATATACATATATCAACTAAACTTATGTATTTTATACTAAATACTAACTATACAATACAGTGATGTGCGACACATACTCGTATGAATATAATATGAAAATATGTAATGGAAGATCTTGCAAGGAAAAGGATATTAATAATTTTACAACTTGTTGTGTGTTGTTTTACTTGAGATATACTGTGTTTGATGAAGGAAAATGACGGTAAATCGACGACGACGACGAGGCACATATCTGTGATGACAGAGAGTAGTTATTCTTTGATTCAAACATACATATAGGTATGTCACGTCTTAGGATCTGTAGTCACAAGACTACAGGAAGCTATGTTTGGATAGAGTAAAAATAATAACAGTTTAGTTTGCTTGTTAAACGAACAAATGTAAGTGATGGTTTGGAAATGTATTACAAATAATTTAAATTAATTTATTCAACAATTATTTTTGTTTAACTTCCTATAAGAAGTTATTGTAATCGGTGCGATTTGTGGAATTTAAAATTTTGACATCGAAACATCCACAAAGGACTTTCCAAAAAAACGAGTTGTTGGATTTTTTACTAAAGAAATTTAAAAAAATCAAAATTTTAATTTTATTTATTTACTAGCTGACCCGACCACGTGTTGCTGTGGAACGTTTTTTTGTTATATTGTTGTAAACTATTAAAGGGGAACGATAGGAGAACATCAGACATGGGTACCACCATGCTTATTTATGTACATATTTGCCATATGTAAAAAAAACATGGCCACCTTCATGACTGATTTTTAAATACCATTACCCCTTATTACAATAAAATTATTGTTTACAAACAAAGATGGAAACTTTAAAGCTGGTATAAAAATGTACTGGTTTGGGATTGGAAAGTAAAGGACTTTGAACACAATTGATAAAAATTTTCGTACAGTTGATGTAAAGCAAAAATCAATACAAAAGAATTGTATTGTATAATAAATGTATTATTATTTGTATTCAAGTTTTTAACAAATGATTACAAAGGTTTTAGTTCATCTGACAGTTAAACTTATAAATTAGATAGGTAGGGCGGATAGTTTAAAATCTTCCAACAATATTTATTACTTTGAATTATAAATACTTTTGAGTTCAATTTAATGTAGCACTAATCAGTGCACAATATTTTTGGCTAACCTGTCCTTCGGTAACACAAATACATAGGTACGACGGTTTTCTTACACGGGATCATGCAACATATAGCTGCTTATGAGAAAAACATGGATTTTCCAAATCTAAACCACAAATGGACATTGTTGATACTTATTTATAGATATGTTAAAGTCTAAACGAATTTATAACCTTTTGAAAATATGGTAGAATCTGACTGTATCATTGGACTACGTGGCAACAGGACCACTTTTCCTGTAAACTTTCCAGTTAAAATGGTTGCTTCAAGAATATTTCCGGTGATCTTTTTGATGACTAAATGTGTATCGTTGCATAATTAAGGTGGATTCAAATTACGCAGGAGAATAAAAGGATCCCAGGTATGTCTACTCTGTATATCCATTAACAACAGTGTCGATTGATTTAAAAGACATCAGATCGCCTGGTAACAATTGTTGTACCTGGAAGTTAATTTCGTCAACATTAACATTTTTGGCTGCCAAAATAGCCCGATGACTGAGCCCGTTATGATTCAAGTAATTACTCTGTATATCCGGAAATATATACTTTGAATCAATTAATTTTTTTTTTCTGAAGAACAGTGCAGAAATTGTCTGGCAATTCAATGCATTGCGTATTTGGTTGCAGTTCTAATGTTACCATCCCCAATATCTAGTAATTGTTCGAAAATCACTAACACCAAAAATTAAAAAAGTAAAATTCACTTATATGAAACGTTTGGAAGTTTGACATAGCGCCATCTATTGAATACTAACTCAATCCAGTCAACAGATGTTGCCATTTTTTATAATCGTTTAAAGCTAACAGATAATTGTGACTGTCAAATAATAGACAAATAATTTGCAATACAATAATACCGCGATCATAAATTGAGATGGACGTCTATTACATAGCTGTCATTTGCGTTTTGTTATTCCAAGTCTAATTCTTTTTTGTTATACCACGTTTTATAGTGACTGACGTTTTATGTCAAGTCACACGGGAACGCTGTCAAATGAGATAAAAAGTATCCTATGTCCGTCTCCTGGCCCTAAGCTACCTACCTACCAATTCTCAGCCATATCGGTACAGCCGTTCTTGAGTTATAAATAGTGTAACTAACACGACTTTCTTTTATATATATAGATTTATATTGGGTGATTTTTTTGAGGTTAGGATTTTCATGCATTAGTATTTGACAGATCACGCGGGATTTCAGACATGGTGTCAAAGAGAAAGATGCTCAGTATGCTTTGACATTTCATCATGAATAGACTTACTAACGAGCAACGCTTGCAAATCATTGAATTTTATTACCAAAATCAGTGTTCGGTTCGAAATGTGTTTCGCGCTTTACGCAAATTTTATGCGTTTTTTTTTTTTTTAAAGTTCTCAAGCTCTTAAAAAATCACCCATTATATTAAACAATGTCCTCTTTTCAATGGAGGACAATAAATACATAATGGGTGATTTTTTAAGAGCTTGAGAACTTTTTTTTTAAAAAAAACGCATAAAATTTGCGTAAAGCGCGAAACACATTTCGAACCGAACACTGATTTTGGTAATAAAATTCAATGATTTGCAAGCGTTGCTCGTTAGTAAGTCTATTCATGATGAAATGTCAAAGCATACTGAGCATCTTTCTCTTTGACACCATGTCTGAAATCCCGCGTGATCTGTCAAATACTAATGCATGAAAATCCTAACCTCAAAAAAATCACCCGATATTATTTAATGCGACGTGATACCAAATAAGAATAATTTTGAAAAAATTTAAATTAAGTTTTTTTTTATAAATAAAAAAAACTGAAAAACAAGAATAATTTTATGCAATGACGAATAACGTTTTTCACATTGGTAAAATCGAAGTGACGATGTTTTTACAAAAAATAAAGTAAATATTACTAAAAAATAGTAATATCTTGGCAAAAATCAAACTTATTTCCTCTTACAAAAAATATTGTTTTTAACATTCAGTAAATCTTTTATAAAAATCCAAGTCAGTTTTTTTCATAAAAACTAAAATCTAGAAAGTGATTGTCAATATTTCGTTAATAATTGAAGGTATTGACTTCAAAATAGTTTTATTCTATGCTAAATTTTGTTGTTAACGCCAGATAATGGTCTTAAGAAAATCCAGTCTGTATTTTTTTTAAATAAGAAACTGAAACTTTCAAAAATTCCTACCAAAATTGGTAAAAATATGTTTTCGTAAAACAATTCTGAAATCAAACTTATTTTATGCATATGCAAAATATTGTTGCTAACTTTGAGTTAATGTTTTAGAAAAATTCAAGGGACAACTTTTTTACCAAAGACGAAAATATAACACGAAGAAAAATCTTAATTTCACATTTTTCCATCTCCCAAAAAATGTTTCTATTCAAATTTTGTTGAACTATTACACAAATCGAGAGACAAGGACAGATGGGAGGTTATCAGATGGGTGGCATGCCAGCCTATCACAAAATCATATTAGAATCTTAGCTTGAGAATTTGTATCCTTCCAATGTGCATTTCAACTTCACGGTTTTGAGATAACTAAGAAAAAAAGTTACAAAGACATAAAGTTACGAATTCAATCTTCATTTGCGAGCTTTTTTACTAAAAGTCACGGAAAGTGCAATAAATATCCAAATTTATTGTTGTCGCTTATCAGGACAGAAATAAAATAAATACGAAAGTAAGCATACGATTGAGTGTGCAGTTTTTTTTGTTTAATATAAAGATAATAAAATAAAATGCTTGTATTGGTTTTTTCAATAAGAGCGCTACAATTTTTTTTAAATAAAACAAAAACGGTTTTGGATATCAATGAAATTCTTTATTATTGTGAAAGTACGTTCGATGCCATTATGTATGGAACTCGATTTCTTTTGCATGGCCGCCCAGACACCAAAAACAAAAAACTAAACCCAATTTTCGACGGCTTTCAAGCATAAATCGATATTCGTACGAAGTTCATCAATCGTCGCTGGGTTGATGGCAAAGACCAAAGACTTGACGCCTCCGCCGGCCCATAAACCACACCAAACCGTAATTTTGTCGGGACGTGTGGATTGCTGCCTGACCAATACCGTATATTTTGTTTATTGACGAAGCCATTCAGCAAGAAATGAGCCTCATCGCTGAAGATGATCTTTCGATGAAAATCCGAATCATTTTGTACGGTGCGTGTGGATTCAAATTTTTCCACTAGACGATTATGACGACCATAAATTGGACGTAGCTCTCTTGAGGCCACTGACTCTGAATTTCGGTAGTAAATTTAAATAATTTCGACTCGTTGTTGGCTCGTATATCTTTCTATCATGAAATGGCAAACCTTACTGAAGAGAAATGCCAAAAGAGCGGCAAGAAATATGGCGTCGTTTGCTGTCCCTGTCGCTCTACTTTTGTAGCGTCCCTGTTGATAAACCCTGTAGTTCTATTTTTTTTTTTTGAGATTCATGACATTAATCAGATTGATTAAAGAGCTTTTAGGTAACAAAAGAGATTTTTGTTTGTTTGGAAGTTTTCAGAAGAATAGTAGATTCATTTTTGATATGTTTTTTTTTTCTAAAGGGTGAATGACAAGGGTTGACAATACTTTTTTCCGAAAACTTTATATTCCGCTTAAAGTACAATCAAAATGCAGTTGCATGGAACTCAAATATGTTAAGTTAGTATAAAGTTTAGTTAAGTTAAGCTATAGCTTGTATTAAGCTGAATAAAAAAATAACTACAATGTCGTCCAAGTCCATATCTTTCAATTCAGGCAAAAGTGAATCGGTAATCATGGCCATTCACAGTAATGTGGCGATCGTTATCGTCGAAGAAAAAATATGGCCCAATAACTCCGCCGCTTCTGCACCGGCATGCAAACCGCACCAAACAGTTTTTTTTTGTGTATGGAGAGGGGATTCATGAAGTAGATGTGAATTTTCACCCCACTAATAACGCATATTATGTTACTTATTGACGAACAATTAAAACCAAAAATGAGCTTCGTCACTTAAAAAAAAACGCTCTTAAAGTTGCGGTCACCGACTCTAAATTTCTGTGCAAATTTTTATAATTTGCAAACTTTGCTCGTTTACCATGATGAAATTTTTGAGTACACTGAATTAATTGACAATGACAGTTCGACGATAAGTCGAATGGTGTATTGACAAATTAAGTTCAAAGTTATCAAGTCCCTATTGAAAAAACCGATAGTTAAAGGCAAAAATCTAATAAAAATGACCGAAAACATAAAATTCTGATGATAGTGATCCTGATCATTTAGTCATTTTATTTAATATTATATCCAAAAATAAAATTCAATTATAGATTCGGTTAAATTATTAAGTTGCACACGTTTTTCTTACCCCTAGATTTATGTTTTTTTGAACAAAGAAAGTTCTTAAAGTTTCTTTCGTATGTTCAAAAGTTCAGATTTTTGTCATTTCACATTCACACACAACTCTGCTATATTATTCTGGTCACTTATTATTCGAAATATATGTACACATATTTGTATTTTCTCTTATGGAAACTTAAGCCTGCAGGCTTCTTGGCAAACTTAGCTATCAAAAACCAACATAAATTATTCCAAACCACAATTACTGGTTTATTTATTATCATCAGAAGATTAAAATAAGTTTCTTTATAAGTCTCTTAATTTTGATCACGTCTTTCACAAAAGTTGGGTTTTTCTTTCAAAAAACAACAACAAAATCTGAAAAAAAAAACATTTAATCTAAAGCAAAAGGAATACTCAAGTATGTACTATGGATGTACAAAAGATATGAATCCAAAAAAAGGAAACACAAACTATTTCATTTTCGGATTTATGAAGTTGGAATGGTGGAGTAAACAAAATCATATAGCCAAAAGAAAACTTTTTCACAAGATTTACCTTCATTTATAGAAATGTGTTCATAACTATAGGTAGGTATCGACTTTTGGTCCTTAAGATTCGACCTTGCATCAATATTCCTTACTGTGCTTTTGAGAAGGAATTCGATGTGCATTTCGTTTATATTCATATCTCCTAAGGATAAAAATTCAGAAGATCAAGCTGACCACCACACCACGCCATGCCACTCCATCACCGCACCACCGCACTATATCCAATCATGACCAATGCAACTTTTATTGTTATCCCAAACAATCATTTTAGAGTTTTATTGAAACCAAACCAAACCAAACCTAACCAAAACCAAGACCCAGACCCAGAGACCAAGAACTAGATTGTACGTGAGTTTCAATTGAATAATATCTAATCTCGACGCAGAAGCGCATCTTCCATCAGACTCCTACACAACAGCTCCCCAGAGTGGGGGCATTTTCAATAATAAACTTTTTGAGCAGCAAGGGACGAAGACGGTTGTCGGCGTCCGCGGGGCCCGAAGAAATCTTTACTTATGTTATGTTTGTACCATACTGCTTCTCAGGAGATTTGTGGGCCTTGGAAGAAGTAAAAAAAAGGACTAAAACTTTTAGGCAAGCATATGACTGAGAAAACAAGACTACCAACGACGACGACGAAAAACTGACGTACAACAACCAACAACGCCCAAGTACCATTACAATCTTAACATTGCTGATTTCTGATTGCAACGTGATCCTTTGGGATGTGATTTTCTGATTTTCTGATTTCTTTGGTCAACAACCAACAACTAAAAGCCAAGTGGTGCATTCTAAGGCATGTTGCTATTTTCTAGTTGCTACCGCTGCTGATGCTTGCTGGCGGGAAGTGGGCTTGGGATCGGTCTAGGGCTTGCAACTGTGATAACAACTCAACTTGAATGTTTGAGTTGTTGTTCACACAGTGTTTATCTGGACGGCTGGGGATGTACTTCAATGATTCAACATGGTTCATGGTGGTAGGTTTTAGTTTGAGATTTGGTTTTGGCTTTGTCTGGTCAAGGTAACTTAAGCAATTGTTATACGATACGAGTATACTAAAGTAAATTTCTTCCTTTCCTTTTTATTATTTTTTTCAATATAATGTTTGAGGCGATCTCATGCTCCTGTGCGATGGTATCATCCAAAATAGTTCATTCGAAAGAATGCTTGATAAATAACAGAACGCTCATATCTACAGAAATGGAAACTTATGCACAGCATCTACTTTGGGGAAATCTTGCGAAGAATATAAAGTCTGAGCCAAGTAGAAGATTGGAATATAAAAGAAGAATCTTATCCTTACACGAGAGATCATTTATCCCTTTGAAGGGATATAATACCACCAGACACACCACTCCGCCACACACACCCCCAACTGCTGCTGCCTGTTTGATTTCAAGACGATATTGGAATATGAAGAAAAACTTTATATCTTATTTGCACGGTTTGTCCTTGTGGAGACAATTGTTGGCCTGTTTGGCAGAGCAAACAAAATAAGGAAAGAAAACTGTTTATGCTACAAGATGCACAATAAAGTGGTGGAAAAATGCTGTTTGTCTTTTTTCCTTCCCGGGCTGGATGGATGGCTAGCTGGCTTGGCTGGATGATTCGATGTTTGTTATTTCTAAGAAGATACATATATCTCATCGGATAGATAGGAATCGAAATCAAATCAACGCCAAGGATATATGAAGGTGGAGTGAGAAAAACAGTATACGAGTAGATTCGCTGACCAAACCGTGCCGAAGAGAAGTATAGCACCTATACCTATAGTAGACTTTGCCGTCTGGCCGTCGGTAGCGGTAGCAATAACGGTAGCGGGTGTTGGTTTTTCATTTAAACACTCGATATGGATCAATTGCGGTGTGCATTGGATGCTGTCGCTGCACGTTTGGCTGCAATTTGATTCGCTTCAATCAGAAAAATCATTAAAATGGTGTGTCGTGTCGTATGGCAATGGGAATCGCAATCGCAATCGAGGACGGTTGCCGCCATTTTCCATTTCTGTTTTTCACTGTCGCCGTTTTTGTTTTTGTTTTTGTTGTTGTAGTTCTTGTTGTTTCTACTTCGGTTTCTATTTCCCTTGCTGTTGGTTTATTCGGTTTATTTTGCAGAATGAGTTTTCAAGGAAGTCGGATGAGTGTTGGAGAGTACGTGCTAGTGAAATTAAATAAACGATTGTCGTGTCCTCGACGACGATGGAAAAAACTAAATTAAGTTCTCTTTGTGTCAAGGATTTTGCTTTTAGGTTAGACGAAAAAAAAAGAAAGAAAGAAATCTGTATGGTATTTGTATGTATTGGTGTATTTTTGTGTGAAGAAGTTTAAGTTATTTGCAATTGAAAAACATCAACTTGTGGGCAAGCAGTTTCGTCAAGTATTTATAGAAAGTGGTGTTGATGGTGATTTCAAAGTAAACGCTGAGCTATATGTTATTTTACGCTGGAAATTTTTGTTCCAATTCTGTTGTTTAAGGGACATAATATTGAAAAAAAAAAAATGGAATTGCAAGTTGAAGTTAAATTAATGCTTTGGAGTTGTTTTCCAATTTGAATGCGTATTTTTATTTCTATTAAATCTATCAAAAATAATTAAGGCTTTCAGTTTTACATATATCTGTACATTTAAAGCTTTTTTTTAAATTAATTTGTACTTTAAAAATTAAATAATGTACTTTAAAAAATTTTATATGAAAGAAAAACAAAATCAGGTTTCCTCAAGAAATTTTAACAGCAAACTGCAATACGACTTTGTGACTTATTCAAAAATTTGTGTGCTCTCAATTAATTTCTTATACTGAGTGTGATCTAAAAATGAAGCCCCATATGTTTTGGAGAAACTTTTATTTAATATATTAAGTAAAATTGGACTTGACGATCGTTTCGTTACATGGATTTCGTCATGTCTTAAGGATAAATATTATAACGTTATGTTCAGGAGTAACAATTCATGTCAATTTAAAATCAATTCTGGTGTTCCTAAAGGGAGTCACATTGGTCCATTGCTGTTTATTTTATTTATTAATGATTTCTCTACTTGTTTAAATAATTCTATATCGCTAATCTATGCAGATGATGTTAAGATTTTTCGAATTATTAACTCCATCAAGGATTGTAAGGTACTACAAGAAGATATAAATCAATTTTGGGAATGGTGCAGTTAAAATCTTTTGATTTTAAATATTGACAAATATAGGACAATGTGTTTCACACGCAAACGCAATATAATGCACTATGAATATATGTTGAATTCGACACGTTTGAATAGAGAACCCGGTTTTCTGACCTAGGTGTTTTACTGGACTCAAAATTAACAACACTAACAAAACCCTTGGTTTTCTTCAAAAGATTTTAACAAGAGTTCTGTGGTTCATATGTTCTTAAAATTCTGTATGTTCCTTTTGTCAGGTCAATTCTTGAAAACGTTTTCGTTGTATGGGCGCTATACTATTCCGTTCACATTGATAGAATAGAAAGTATTCAACGTAGATTTTCAAGATTTTGTCTTCGTTTTTGCCCCCGGCCTGATGTGATAAACTTTTATTACCTCCATAAACTCAAAGGATTAACTTGATAAATCTCCTTTTTGGTTATTGGAGTTCTGCTTTATAGCTGGAAAGCTTTCATGTCAATCTATTCTTTGGGGATTGTATTTCATTTTGAGTCAAACTAGCTTAAGAAGAAATTTACCCCTTAAAAGTATTTTTAGCAGATCGAACTAAATTTAACAAATTGTCTATACTCATTGACTCTACACATAAATATAAAATTAATCTCATTGAAACTTAAATTTTTGGATATCAGAATGAAACTATACTAGCATTCATGTTTTTGGTAGGAGTAATGTAGGGGGAGGGAAAGGGAATAAAATAAATTATTAACGCGTTTGTTTAATTTTAAGTAATTTTAATTCACTTTAGTATTAAAATTAAAATTATAATTTAAATTGAATTTAGGTATAAGAATTATAGAAAAAAATATAAAAAAAATATAAAAAGAAGATATAATAGTTTAGCTTGACTTTCACTTGACTTTGACTTGATTTTCCGTTTTACTTTTCTTTTACTTTACTTTTACTTTTCTTGACTTTACTTTTTTGAATCAATGCTTTTCTTTTACTTTACTTTTACTTTTCTTGACTTTACTTTTTTGAATCAATGCTAATTGCGTTAAGTTTTATCTTTTTATAGTCTAGTTAGTCGTACATCATTGAATTTTAGAAATGGAATAGTGTACATGTCCAATGTTCGGTTTTAGTTTAGGATATTTTTGATATGTAGTCATCCTACAGTAATAACAATGTATTATTAAATATTTTACCTACCGGTGTTAGTAGTTATATGTTGTCACATTTCATTGAATCTGATGAAAATATAATCTATTTTTTTTTTTTAAACTAGATAACGCTAATTGTTTGGAACCAACTTATCTCCTGTATTTCCTAAGTGCACGTTTTAATCATAAAGTTGCAATAAAAAAAACTGAACAAATTATTTTAATGAATTTAAAATCAATTAATTTTACTAATTCTATTAAATTGCTTAAAACAAAAACTTGACTTGTATTTTTTTTTTAAATTATTTTAATAAATATTTTTTTTTAAGTTAAAACTTGGACGAAAGAAAAAAGACGAAAAAGCTTAAAACCTGACTGGTTAAAATTGGTAGCATTTTAATTCATAAACCAATCAAGTTTGCTTTTAAGCGTTTGTGCAGTTATATTTGTATGTACCTATATATGCCTACAATATATTCATATGTTCCAAATAAGATAGATCTAGTGAAGGTTAATGTGTAGCATTACAGACAAGTTTCTAAAAAAAAGACACTGAAAGTCACAAGTTGGTGTTCCAGTTTAAAAAAAGTAGGTATTTATCAATTAAACGTATCTTAGTAAATGAAAATATCGTGTCTATTTTATTTTTAAATTGAGACTAGTAATTAATTGTTAAGATTAATGAAAAATTAATAAAATGGTTTATGAGTTGGTGACTTTCAATCAATAATTTTGATATTATTGATGTAAATATGCAAAATCAGAAGATGTCAGTCACATTAAGGATGGTTGCGAGAACATTCTTTCGTTGCTTAAACAAGTAGTTCTTTTCGTAATGATAATTCTACAGGTAGGTAATAATATTAAATTATGGAGGAAGGACTTTGAGAGAAATTCAGCCATTCAAAAAAAAAATTAAAAATTTGGTTAAGTCCAAATATCTCACAACTAAAAATGTTAATGAGTTCAATTAAATAGACATCATACAGAAATGGTTTGATGAGAATATTTTTCTGTTAATTTATATTTTTCTCCAGAAAAGAGTTTTAAAGTGAACTTTTGAAAGGAATTTCAGGTCGCCTGGTTTATTGGTTGAAAACTTAGTGAAAACCAATGCTCAAAACAAGTTTGGAGGTAAATCTTGATTTTATTAACCAAACCGAAACTAATATCGAGACTGCCATTATTCAATTTTTAAGAAATCCAGACTAGCAAGTTTTGTCGGATTTCGTATTCTTATATACGAGTATTATATTTTTATTTTTCCAATTAGGTAAAATTTATTAAGGTCAACGGTGTGTTTTTTTAGACGTATGGTTGAAAAAGTGGCTAACAAGTGGCACAATTTTTAACACTATGTGCAGTAATTGAGGTCGTATTTCAGCAATAATAATATTTTCCGAATATAATTTTCCGAGGCGTCAATCGTCAATCCCACAAGACCAAAAGAGGCCGGGATGCGACCCACACTGATAACATCCCATCCCATCCCGTCTGTCGATTTGTTTTGATTAAAACTTTAACAAAAAACTAATACTAATAGTTACGTGAGATTAATAATTTGAAGTCAATATCTTTCTTTGTTCTTCTAATACTTGAGTCGAAAACTATTTCTTATCAATTTGTTGGTGTGTTTTGTAGGTTTTCGTGTTTTTTTTTAAAAAGTTGTCATTTTTCTAAATAATACACTACAAATTAAAAATAATGCTTTGCATATGATGAAATAGTTTGATTTCAAAATCTATTTCTGCTAACAAGATCTTTAGTCTATTTTTATTTCTTATATAAAAAATACAGATTCAATTTGTTTTTAAGGAAAATTGTCTTACGTTAAAAACAAAATTTAGCACAAAATAAAATCATTTTAAAGTCAATACCTTCATTTATTCACGAGATATTAAGAATCGTACACGAGTTTTTACAAATTTTGCGTACTATTTTTTGTAGATTTTATAAATAAAACTGTAACAGTCAGTTTTTTTTATAAAAATTTTACTGAATGATAAAAACAATATTTTCTATAAGATGAAATTAGAAGCCTTTAATTTTTTAAAAATATATTCAGGTCGAAAGTCAATTTTAAGCAACTTTTTGTAATGTACCTAATGTTTTTTTTTTAGGTTTTTATTTAAAAAAAAATGTTAAAATTTATTTTTTTCAAAATTTTAGCAGATGAAAAAAAAAAAACGTTATTTTTCGTTGTATAAAATTATTTT
This sequence comes from Eupeodes latifasciatus, assembly GCA_920104205.1. NCBI lineage: Eukaryota > Metazoa > Arthropoda > Insecta > Diptera > Syrphidae > Eupeodes > Eupeodes latifasciatus. The sequence goes on along the minus strand of OV049926.1, from coordinate 84,033,665 downwards.
GGAGATAAAATCATTTTTTGTGCGTAAAATATTCGAGTTTACAATTGTTTTTTTTTCTGTTTTTTTGATGTATAAAAAAAAACGATATTTTAATTTTATGAAATTATAACACACTATATAACATACAATTAAATTCAAGTCGCTAGCGCTTTGGTGAGATATTTTAGGTTAAACCAAAATGTTCACTTTTTTCTTAATTGCTATGGTATAAAAATCCACCCACTCAATTTTTTGAGAGTACTTTCTACATCAATATTTGTATAACAAAATTTATTTCAAGTCGATATCCTTACTGGTTTTTGAGATACCTATAGACGACGAAAAAGATTCGCGAACGTACGAAGGTACGTACACACGCGCAAACAGACATCTCTCTAAAATTCTTTCGTTTAGATTCGAGGAACCATGAAACGATGTCGAGTAATGATAACATTTTCAATTCCAAAAATCGGACCGATTACAATAACTTCCTATGGGAAGTTAATAAATAAACACCGGTTATAACATACGTCCAAACGAATTTTTTCCTAGTTAGAAACAATACAGAATTAAAAAAATTCTTTTTTCTTCATTCACTAAAGTCTATTTTATAAAGTATCTACATATATAAAAGTGAATAAAAATGCCAAGTGCCAAAAATGATTTCCTACAAGCAACACAAATGGACAACCTTATCAAACTCAAATTATTTTGCAAACGCAAGCAATTTTGGAAATTAAGTCCAGGTGCGCCCGGCTTCTGTCCTATGTTTATTATTCCACCACTTGATTGTTTTCTTGAAATTCGGTTATCCTGCTTGCAAAAGGCTTCATAGAAGATTGAATATTTCTTTTCTTTTTTTTTTTGTTGCTAAGCACAATTTGTCGCCCTTGTCTTAAACACAAGAGAGAAAAAACGAAGATTGATGTTAAAATCATTCGAAAAAAATGCTTCTTCCCCGAAGGATAAACTCCGCTGAAAATGTATCTCAGCAAAAACAAAATATAATACAAAATAGAAACCCACAACAAACCCCTATAGATATTTTTCACTCAAAACAAAAATCTAAATAATTTGTTTTCACTTATTCCTCGCGATCTGTTGGAATTCGTTTCATTTTATATTTCATTTTTTTTTTCTATCTGATGGCTTTTTGTAAATTAGAGTCAGCGAAAGGAAACTCTACAAAATACATTTTTATACACATTTGCATATATAATATACAGTAGGTTTTGAAATATAGATATGCATAGTAAAATCGGTGAACTAAAGTTATGTCAAACGATGTGAAATGGGGCGCATCCGTTCACAGTGTTGTTGGATAATTTGATTTTTTTTTCCATTCTACAAAATGTAAGGCTTAGAATTCTCGTTATCCTTGTGTCCGCGTTGACATATCATTATGTTGTGAGGACTGTGACAAAACTGTCAACGGCGAGCACAATTGGGGCTTTAATCGAATTTCAACCGGGACCAACAAGTTGCGCTACATACTATATACACAATGCGAGAAGCCTCCAGAGTCTGTGACGGTCTTATTCTAATTTTTTTAGATGTTGTGAATGTTTTTTTCTGGCCATGATTTCAATTCAGATAATTTTTCGATTAAGGTTGCTCTATAAATATTTTTTCAATGGCTTGAGATTTATATACATATATACGCAGCTACACTGCAAAGTACGAACTTTTTTGTGGGTGCTTAAGGCGATCAGAAAGTTTTCTTTTTTTCGCTGTTGTTGATGGAAGATTCTAGTGGATTTGGTTTCATTTGTATTATGAGGAGAGCCTTAATGCTTTCTCATGTTTGGCATACAAATCGTCAATCAAAGGTTAATTTTTCTGCAAACCGAATGTGCGCTTAGAAGGAATGAATTGGTTTTACATAACTCGCTTATGAGAGTTGTATAGAATGGGATAAACTCAACAAAGTCATTTGGCGAATAGCTTCAATTAAGTAAGCAATACTAAGGGCAAATTTCCGTTTAAAATATAATATAAATGTCTTTCTCTGCAAAACCTATATGATAATGATTAAAACCTTAATGTTTCTACGTACCTTTGAGAGATAATATGGACCAAAATGACAACTTTAACGTCTTTTTTATTTTCTGTTAAAAAAAATTGCAAACATTTTGAAAACTAAGAACAGTAGGTATACTATATTTTCAAACTAACCATTCTATTACTTTTTTAAGTAATTCAATTTTTTTTCTGTTTTTGCCATTTCCGGGATGTGAAAACCAAACAAAATGCCAATGTAGTGGCTTTCCCACAAATAAATTTGTCCACCCTGAACTTAATACCTACTACATTACACCTCCCTAAAAACTTAATTTTTCATTCTGGTTGGTTCTACAATACAACATACGCCCATTGGAATTCTAACGCAAATTTAAAAAAAAAAAAAACGAAATCAAATATCTGCTATACACTTTCATCCACGTTGGCGAAACACTTGACAAAAATGGCTGGGATGCGAGCCACACTGATAACTTCCCATTCGTGCCCGTCTATAGATTTTTTAAAAACTTTAACAGAATATCATAAAAACAATATTACACTGCTGGTCATAAGATTAGAAGCAGGCATTTTCGAGAAGTAAAATCGTCATTTCTCCCGTTACATGATGAATTAGAAAAAAACAACTATGGTAAATGAGGGACTATTTTGTTAACAACAAAATATAAAATTTTGGTAAAGGAGAGATTTAACTAACGGAACTTTAATGGCAAATTGTTAATTGAGTCAAGAATATGCGAAAATAAATCAGGTCATTAGATTAGAAGCAGTGAATAAATCGACGTTGTTTTGTGAAGTGCGTACATTTTTTTTTCGGAAAAACGGTAAAATTTATAAATGAATTGTTCTTGTTTGAGTGTTAACAGAAATGGGCAACAAAAAATGTTTGACAGTGGAGGAAAGGGCAAGAATAGATGTTTATTGCTCTAAAGGTCTTTAATGCTTTGCTATAGCCCGAACAAAAAATCGAAGTGATCATTGTGTCAGCAATGATTTAAAAAACCGTCGTCTTATTCGAAAAATTATAAAAAACACACTTCCTCTGCCTTAAGACTTCGCGAAACGCGAAGTATCCTTAGAATAGCGTCAAATTCAGCTTTATCGGCAGCTAAAACTAGGGAGAAAGCTAATGTTAAGGCCAGCTTATCCACTGTTAAATACACGATTCGCCATGCTAAATACTTAAAGCATCTGAAGCTTAAGAAAAAACCACCACTAAATGACGCAAGGAAAAAGCAACGCTTGTGTTTCGAGAAAGATCACATGAGCTGGGATGTGCAAAATGGAATGAACGCAAATGATTGGCGAAATGTTATTTTTTTCCGACGAAAAATTTAACATAGATGGGCCAGATGGTTATAATTATTATTTCCATCACCTGAGGAAAGAGTAGTGGTTTTTAAACCGTCACCATAGCAAAAAAAAGGAGGCGTTATCGTCTGGGGCTCAATTTTATTGTATGGCGCTATAAACATGGTAGTCCAAGATACCAAATGACTAGGAAAGCTTACAAAGCCTTTCTGGAATCAGTATTCCCCATATTAGCGAGCTTTTTGGACCAATTCCATGAAGCTTCCACTTGCTGTTTTGGCCACCATATTCCTCATACCTTTACATATTTGAAAATGTGTGGGGCTAGCTTACACGTAAGGTACATGAGGGAAGAAATCAATACGGTGACAAGGAAGCGCTAATTCATGGTATCAAATTGGCCTGGAGTGAGATTTCTTTGGTCTACTTGGAATCTCTTTATAAATCCTTAAAAGGTAGAATTTTTGAAGTTATTTTGAAGGCTGGTGGTAGCACACATTATTAAAAACCTAATGAATACTAAAAAACATAACAAAATACAAATACTTGCATTTTATTTCCATTTATTTCATGTGCTTCTAATCTAATGACCCGATTTATTTTCGCATATTCTTGACTCAATTAACAATTTGCCATGAAAGTTCCGTTAGCTAAATCTCTCCTTTACCCAAATTTTATATTTTGTTGTTAACAAAATAGTCCTTCATTTACCAAATTTGTTTTTTTCTAATCCATCATGTAACGGGAGAAATGACGATTTTACTTCTCGAAAATGCCGGCTTCTAATCTTATGACCGGCAGTGTATGTGTGTGATACAAAAATTTGAAGAAAACATATTTCTTTTTTCTCATAATCCTTGACTCGAAAAACATTTCTTATTAGGTTTCTGTTGTTTTTGTAGGTTTTCGTGTTTTGAAAAACAAGATGTCAATTGAATTTTATTTCAAAAATTAAATTAAAAAGTTAGTTATTTTGCATATGATAAAATAAATTTGATTTCAATATCTATTTTTGTTGCTGAAATTTTTAGTAGAAAACCAATTTTTATTAATTTAAGTAATATTTTTTAAAGTTTTTATTATTTGTATAAACAAATACAGATTGAATATTTCTAATTCTACCATCTTAAGTCAAAAATAAAATTAAGCATATAATGAAATCTTTTTTAAGTCAATACCTTCATTTATTCAAGAGATATCGAGAATCAAATATCAATTTTTTAAAAATTTTGTGTAGTATTCTTTGCAGATTTGAATTGAAATTTTACTGAATGTTGAAAACAATATTTTTTGTGAGTTGACATAACTTTGAAGCCAATTTCATTTATTTTTGCCACGATTTTTGAGTTGAAAATCAATGTTTACCAACTTTTAGTAAGTTATTTTTTACTTCAGTTTTTCTCAAAATTTAAGTACATGTGAAAAACGTTGTTTTTCGTTTCATAAAATTATTTTGGAAGTTTGGAGGTTTTGTACTTGAAGTCAATATCTCTACTGGTTCTTGAGATATAAATGACGAAAAATTGTATCCTGAACGTTCGGAGGTACGTTAACACGCCTACACAGAGAACTCTCTAAAAATATTTGATTTAGATTCAATGGATCTGGAATCGTCGAGAAATGTCAACATTTTCAATTCGACAAATCGGACCGATTACAATATTTTCCTATGGGAAGTTCATATTTTGAATTAAGTCCAAACCTAAACGGAAATTGGAATTATACAAACTAATGCTTTTCTATTAGCAGTGTAACCTTTTTCTTGGGATGAGTCCCTGGGATATAGTTTGTGGGCAAAAACAGTCCGCACGGTTCATTTACTGGCTTAGCACATTCTAATAATGATCATAACGTAAGAAAGAGCTCGTCTGAAAAACTATGAAATATCAGGAAACTTATCGAAAAAAGGTTTTTTTTATTCGATAAGTTCGTTCAAATTACACAAACATTTCTGTTAATACTATATTTTTGCAGTAACTACTTTATATTTTTCTTATAATAAATAGTTAAGTTTTTTCAACAAATTACAAATTTATATTCAATAAAAATACAATTTGCATAGTCAATAGAAAATTATCTTTCTTTTGATACTTTTCGTTTGTTATAATTGGTTCTGTGTGAGACCCAAAAAAAGGAGAAATGCTAATAAAATAACATCTTTCTTATGGCCTTGTTTTAATAAAAATGTCGATTCTCCCCGGCTGAAGAGCTTCAATTTATCCAGAGCAATTTTTCTACGACTAACTGTTTGCAGTGGATTTTGATCGGAATTGATTATTATTCTATACAGTTTTTCTTCGAGGACTTTACGTAAACAACCCTTGCCATTAATAAAGTCACAGTAGCTAATTTTGATATATAATAGTTACGAAAATAAATTCAATGACTACTATTGTTTTTAACAGGATGGCTTAGACAGCTGAAGTCTAGATCACACCCAAAGGTTAAAGTACCTATAGCCCAACCTGCTTTAGTGCTTTCTCAAGCATTTCTGTCTGGATAAATTCAACCTTAATTGTTGTGCTTAATGCTGATTTTTAAGTTTTAACAATCAAACCATTTAGAAGGTTATAATAAATTCTTCCATGAACTAATTCAAAAATCTAACAATACCTGCTGACTTTGGGTTTAAAATGTCAATTTTTTAATGATCATAGTTAAAAATAAATACAACATACCTGTCCCATATTTGTGAATCCATATTTTGAGGCAATCGCATCGGCTACTTCCCAGCCAGCCGGTATATGCACAGCAAATTCGTTTAAATAAACTGGCATGTGTGGTTGTTTGCGCTTACTGAAGCTATCTGTATTTAAATCACTATTATAATTACTATCATCACTTGTTTGTAGGTTAAGGCCCTGAAATGCGTCACTAAATTCACTGAAGATCGCATTCATGGCGTCTTCGTTTTCATTGAGACTGATCCTACTATTACTATCATTATTTTCACTACTGCTGCTCCATCTGCCGATCAATTCGTTGTCAATCGATAAAATGTTGCCATTGTTGTTATTATCTTCATTATTATTATTATTTACAATTACACTTCTATTGCTATTTGTAGCTTTTGACCTATTATTATTATTATTATTATTATTATTATTAAATTGTATGGAATTATTAAACGACGAGGAATTATTCGTAAGACAATTTACATTAGATATTTGAAAACCACATAAAAATACTAAAACAACAATAATCACATATGTACAGAGATTTTTTTCAATCTTTTTACAATTTGTCCGAAAACGCGTCGATGACGATGATGATGACGATAACGTCGACGGCAACACTTTCGTACTGTTTCTTGAATTCGCGGGTAATAACGATGGTAATTCGCAATTTGACAGTGATGCAGAGGGGGGGGGTCCTCGTTGAAGACGAGGATGACCTTAGTAGTGCCGCTGAGGATTCACACTCGGCCCCAATCCAGCCCGTTAGGGATGATGTTGATGGTAATAAAATGGACTCCAGCAGAGATGAACTTTTATTTTGACTCTGGGCAGAGGTTTTTGATTGGCTCTTCCGGCTACTGGCCGGGCATTTTTCGGCATAAGCCGATAGCAACGTCGAATTGTTGACATCCTTTTGATTTATTGTTTTGAACAAATACATTATTTTTTATTGATTTTAATTTTGATTTATTTTTCTGCCGCTACTGATGCTGCTACTACTACTACTATACTACTCCTGCTCCAATGGTAAGGCTTTTGTTTTAATTTTGATTTATGAACGGAGGCGTAGGCGTTCGCAATTTGTGCGAACATGCGGAAGTATTTTATATAATTTTTTGTTCGGTAAGTTTTGTTTAAAGGGGGAGGAGTGGGGAGGCTGTTTGCTTGGTTAAAAATTGTCTGATGTCAATATAGTTTAAATTATACAGAGGAATAATAAAAAAAGAATTAAAACGAAATCAAAAAAAAAAAAAAAAAAAAACAAATCGGGAGCTTCAAAACTCAATAATGAACTGGATGGGTAAAACTTTTGAAAATTAAAGCAAAATAAACTAAATATCAGTGCGTCCACATGGTTCTCATTGGAGTGGTAATGCGGATGGGTTTTCTGAAACGAGATTAAAAAAAATGGGAATTTTATTATAGAATTAATTCAATTGAATTTTATTTGAAATTACAATAATATATACAGTTGCAAAATCAATTTTAAAAGAATGCATAACATCAAATTATCATCATTCGTAAAACTCACCGCTTGTTGAATTAAAAATTGTTAGCATTATTAATTAGAAGACAGAATGGAATGACAAAGTAAATATTTAAAGAACGCTATGATTTTCAGTTCATTGGTACTATACTTATTTCAATAATTGCTATTAGAAATTATTAAAATATTTAACAATATAATCCTTTTAGTTTAAAGGGAAGGGAAGTTGAGGGACGAAGGTATGGGTGGAATTATTAAAATTGTAGAAGAATTCATTAGTAAAAATACTATAATTAGAATAATTAGACGTAATGAGTCTTGTTGAAGCGATTAAAAAAGCCTTTGTGGCTTGAGTTTATGTTTTTACATGTCACTGAACTTGAGTTTTATATTAAAGACTATATATAAAACACTTGCCTTTGAGTCATTGGTCGGCAAAGTTTTTTTCCTTAAAATTGCACTTTTCCAAGGGGTTTTTAGAGTGTATTACATCAGGTTTTTGAGATATTATTTTTTTAAATTCAAAAAAGCACGAATGTAAGTAAGGTTTTTTGAGGCAATATAAATTTATGTAGTAGACTTTTTCAAACAAATCCGTAATGATTTTTAAATCTTCATAAGTTCTTAGATTCCAAAAATCTTAAAGATACGCTAAGCCATTCATGCAAAAACTTTGTTCAACCAAAAAAAGCAAAACATTTTGGAAGTAAGTTCTGCTCTTGTAACGTACGTTGCCTACACAATTCTATCATATCAAGTTTTGTGCAATCCATTACAATATATTAAAATAGTGTTAAAAAAGTGTATTTTTAAAACTTGAGCAAATAGATAAAATTAAAGTTTTGATTCGAAATTATTACTAAAAATTAACTACAAAACGTATTTTTCAAAACTAATTCAAAGTTTCTCTCATATAAAGCCTCATAACTAATGAGAATTTCAAGAAACTTAGTTTCTTAAGACATGGCATTTAAAGGATTTAAATTGTATCTAAAAAAAAGATTTGTACTTTGTATTATACAATTTATTGTAAAGAGATGTTTTGAGATTTAACTTACCATTAAATTTTAAAGGGGTATTTTTAAAAAACCTGTAAGATAGAACAATTTAAGTACATCTTAATCATTTAAAAAAGTATTTTCACTTATTTTTGTGGGACAGAAAACAACCTAGTTTTGTCGACCAGTATATTTAATTTAAGTTATTATACGTATAACTTTTAACAGTTTTATCGGCTTTAATGAGAAAATCAGAATTGTTAAAAAGTATATTTTTTTGTGCGTACAATTAAATGGAAAAAAGGACGATAATATTTTTAAAGTGTTTTAGTTTCTATATAAGATAACTATCCTTCAAAATTTTAGAAAATGTTGTTATTATTTCTGAGACGTTCAACTTCTTCACAGAATTTTAACGTTAAGACTAGTACTAATGTTAGAATTAGCACTCAAATCGGTATCAACACATTTCTTCACAAGATTACTAGCCTTAGTCTTATCATTTAGGAACCGAGTATTTGTTAGGCCTCGTTCTTAAGCAACACTTCGAACAAGCTAGTACCCGGTTACTATAGAAGTTATTACTATTTGAGTTGAATTAGACCAGTTTTAGACGAATGAATTTACTCGTTTTTGAAGTTAGATCCGATATTAGTGATGTTAAGAAATGTAGGGGTTCTATTTTTTTCTCGATGACTAAGTGAAGCAATTTGGCGTAACTACATATACCGATTTTATCCTAAATTTGTTCTAAAGTTGTGCAGATACAGAACGCGTTCGAAGATGATACATAGTTTCCTGTAGGGAAAGCTTTTTTTATATTAGTTAGTAATTACAGGAAAAGACAAAGTGTGGTAATGTATACCATATTCGCAAAGTACGGCTAAAGAACACATTTAATAGTATGATTAAAGTTGAGCTCAAGGGTAATCTGTTACAGAAGAATTAGAATAGATTCGCGAGTATTATTTTTAAGGGGAGTAATGCAGTTAGTTATTGACAAACAGGGTAGAGAAAGGTGAGCCAAGATACATTACGACTATGTTCGACTGAGAAGAAGAATCTATGCCCTGTGTGTTGAAGAATTTAATAATATATGAAATCCTAAATATTGTGTTTCGTCATTGAACCATACAAGTACAACAATAAAGAGCAATAAACTCTGTTTCTATTCAACTTCAACTTGAATCTTCAATTGTATAAACTGTGCGGGTTTGTCTTTTGTTTCAAGGCTATATCTTATTTTATTAAATGTACTTGTATGTAGGTAAGTAACTTACTTTATGCTCAAAGCTTACAATATTTTCTGTAGTCAGTGTTCAGTGTTTATGTAGGAGTGTATTTCCTTCATAAAACACATTTCTTTCATTCAGAAGAAAATCCCATTATCTTTAGAAATTCTCAAAAGACAAAAGCCACACGTTTTCAAAAAACCCAAGACGGAGGGCGGAAAAGCTAAACAATAAAATGTTAATGTATTTACAAAAAGAAAATAATAGACAAAATATACATATGCACTATTACAAGTACAAGTATATACTCGTATATATGTACATATAAAAATAAAAATAAAAACATTGTTGCAGTAATGGAGGAAGAGATATCAAAAACGCGAAAACCATTGAAATCCTCGGAAAACACTATAATGGAATACCCATGTTGTGTTTCGCTCTTGAGATAATTACTCTGAGTGTTGACGGTTATGCTCGTTGTAGATAGTGTAGCTGTTTAGACGACGACGACTAACAACGACAACGAAGAAAGCCTTGATTTTCCTCTGGCATTCTTAGTTCTTTCTTTTATTTTTCTAAGTTGCAATAGGTTCACAACTTAAAGCACTTCCTTAACGTAACGTTGGTGGTACAATATGAGTTTTCCATACCCTGAGAATGAAAATGTATATAGGAATAGGTAGGTATACACAAAAAGATGGGTTTTTGGAACCTACCTGGTAGCAATTTTATTCCTTCGTCTCCTACAGTCTCCTTATGACGTTCTACATAGTTTTTGCATAAGTGCTATAGGACTAGGATGCATCCTACAAAAGCACCAGCATTATAGTACCCAACTATTCTACTTGAAATGTATTTTACGCGAATTATGCTGATTACAATATCCCTACTACACAAGTCTAAGAGTAGATGCCTTCCGCCGCGAATAGGAAACTAAATCTACCTGCATCTACTGTTAAAATGTGAAATGTGAATAAATATAAAGGAGAGGAGAAAAATTGACGAGGACGAAGCGAGCCGTATACTCGACAAGGAGTAAGAGAAGGTTGAATACTTAGAGCAGGCACACTTATTAGATGCAATTTTTCACAAGAGGATAACCGCACTCTCTTGGATTTTTTAAGTGAGGAAAAAAGTTTACATTTATTTTGTTTGTATTTTAAGTTGCATGCTGTTATGTTCCTTATGTTTTACCGTGTTCTCTTCCTTTTCCGCTCTTTTTGTGAGTTTTGTGAGAGGAAATTTTATAAAGTTTCATTGTAGTTGGGTATGGATCGTGTTTTTTATTTTTTGGATTTAGCTTGATGAAAGATGCGCAGAGGCAATGAATTTTGAATGAAATTTATGTAGTTACTTACCAGAAATACTTTAACTTCTTATTATTGACCTTTTGATTTCACAAAAAGACTTCATTGTCTAGTGTTAAAGGTTAGGTATCTTGGAAAAAGGTGGCCAGGCCAAAATAATCAACAAGTAACTGAAGAGCTATTTATTGAAATGTTTGGCAAGATTCAGGTAAACCTTATAATGCAGTCTATAGGAATATATAGCTTAAAGCCATCAGTAAAGTGGTATAGATATTACACAAATTGAACAAATTTTGGATATTGTAGGCTTTGTAGTTTTGTTGATGGACTTTGCATCCCTGAATTTTTTGAAGTATAGCTATTTCAAAGAAGCATGATCTTGTACGATTTTTGTCCCTAAGTATTGTTAACGATAGTATACCCGTAGGACTGTCATGCTAAGGGTCTGAGCTTAATCTCTGTCTGTGCCACTTACATTTTGTTGGGTACGGGCACTGCCTTTTATAAAATGAGTTTCTTAAAATAACCGTTCGGATTCGGACCAAGGTTAGGTAAGGTTAAAGTGGCTGTCCGTGATGAAGTAGGAAACAATTAGGCCAGTTTAAAGGTCCATTGTGATACCACATGAATCCTGAAGCTTTCTTTTAAGCTCAATGAAACTAGTTTGAGTCCTTTACTCAACGTGAAAGACTGATTATGTAGGTAATTCTTGCGATATTGAGCTAGGGCAGTGCATGTACAGAGGAGTTGTAGAAGTGTTTCCTTTTCTTATCTGATCTACACAGCTTCTGCAAAAGTCATTTGAGATACGTCTAGCTGTGTGGCGTGCTTTCCTATTTGCCAGTGCCCGGTTATGACACCAATTATGGTGCTTATATGCGATCTGCTAGAGAAATCAAGCACTTGAGCGCTTTAAATCTACTGTAGGCCAGATGTTTTTCGTGACCACGTGGTGATGTTATTCCATCATGTTTGCCTATTTCATAGCGTCCTGCATTAGCAATACTTTACATGTAGATGTAGCGATTGGTATGCCAGTATTAGTCAAACGTGGTAGAATGGGTTGTTCTGGCAAGTTCATCTGGGTTACAATTTTCTGGAATGTCTCTATGGCCCGGCACCCAGCAAAGGTGAATATTAAACTGTTTTGCCATCTACATTAGAGATGATCGACAGTTATAAACTGTTATAACTATCTGACTATCTGAGAAAATACGTATGTTGATATCACGTTTTCTTTTAAACACGACAAGATTCCTTTAATCGCCAAAAGTTCCGCGTTGATATCACGTTTTCTTTTAGCCACAACAAGCCTTCTTTCATCGCCAAAAGTTAAATTTGGAACGCTACAATGTTTGGGAAGGCGGAATGAGAGGCTTGATTTCAGTCGTTCAGAGTACACTACACACCTCCACCAACCCCTTCGTTTGTTTTCGATCCATCTATTTAAAAGTGGGTATCTTGTGCCGCAGATGGGGTCGTGCGAAGCGATCCGCTTATACATAAGCAATCTGACGATTGGACTTTATTTAGTTTGTCGCGGTTTATAATTTTTTCTAAAGCAATCCACCATACTGCCACACCGTACATAAAAAACCGTCTGGTTACCGATGTGTATAACCAATGCGTTATTTCGGGGTTGTTAGCCACATTTATTACCAATAGCTTTTTTGCTACTTTTTTTTTTGTCTAAAATAAGACTCAGATACCTTTAATATAGGGAGAGTTAACGTATGGAATTTTGTATTTCCCCGAAAATAGGACTTAATCGATTTTGTGCGAGTTGACACCCAGTCCTCACCGATCAGCTTAAAATATTAGTTTGTCTAAGGCATTTTTGAATAATTCTTAAAGGGTGTTAAGATGCTTCACTGTGACCGCTATAGCAACGTCATGAGCATATGCAATCACTCTGAAACTACCCCCAACGAGATCAATTAGGATTTCATCAAGATCATATTTTTTTTATTTTCTTAAACAAAATCAACTTTAAAATTGAACGAAAACGGTTTTTCTTTTAAGGAAGATTTAAAACACATGTTGATAACACGACGATGCGATGGTGCGATTTTGATACAAACGATTTATTTGAAAATTAAAATGGCTCAAAGAGCCCTTTCTTACACTTTCTGTATCGGCGATGCGCAGTAGACTGTGCTTAGGGATGATAGTGGCTGATTATCACACAAATTTTGGATGTAAAAGGTGTGTACTACAGAAGTCTTAAATGTTGAAGATAAAAATAAGTCACTTTAAACCAAAAGTTTTATTGAATCAACTAGCGGGCCGTCCCGGCTTCGCACGGGTAGACATAAATAGGTACAGATAATGTAGCTTTCTAATGAAAAAAAATCGGTCCAGTACTTTTTGAGTTTATTCGTTACATACAAAAATACAAATATTTCCTATTTATAATATTAGTGTAGATATTCACTTATTTAATTTCCTATACACAATAACTAATCCAAAACCACCATAAACCAGATAAGGAAACATCTAAAGAGAATTCAATTATTCTAGAGATTACTTTAATGTTATCTGTCAAACACCAAGCCAACCCATCAAACTTAATGATGATAGGTATTGTACCTATGTATATAATTTTTGAACAAAGCGATTAACAATATATGTATGTACATATGTATCAACATAATACCGATAATTCCTTTGTAGTTCAATGATTTCTCTCAAGAGAGCAAAATTCATTGTTAAAATAATTAATCTATTGTTTGATGAAATATCAATAATCCGAATCGTGAGAGTCCATATAATGGACACACAACAACGGCGCAAACAGGTACCTTTTAATATCAAATTTATGCAGATCAGTTCAGCAGATAAGGATAATTTTTTGGCATTGATTTTTTAGTAAGATTAACACAAATATTACCAGTCACCACCACACACCCTATTAGCAAAAAGACATGCCTCATATTCATAAAGCATATAAATTTTTCCATTCAATGCCATGAAAATATTCCTTTCAACTAGTTTTTATCCTTCCTTATAAACCACACCCCCACCTACATGAAAGCATACACACACACATGGTAATACATAGCGCATATAGATGTGCTTTACTCTGCTCACTGACTCCTAAACATACATCGAGTAAACACAGGACTTTTATCCGAGCCAATCCAAAGCACAACTTCAAATTGGATTTTTATTGGCTTAATTGCATTTTGCAGTTCGTATATCCACATCTGACTTTTTCCTTCGTTTTTAATGATATCAAATGCAGAAAAATTCTCGGCTGAGTGCACATAGCACAGGACATTGCCAGGGAGTATACATTTGAAAAAAAAGAAAAATAGATGAATGATAAGAGTAGAGCTTAATTATTTTTTTTTTTCAGTCTTGTTTTTCTTTCTTACTTATTTTCAACTCAGTTTTCTTTAGCTCCAAGAGTTGAATATGAAAATTTATTGATGCTTCACTTCAGCCACCAAGCGCACGCCGCGCCGGCCGCCGCTGTCGTATAAAGCCAAGCCATAGACACAGATGTAGCTGTAGATATAGCAAAGCCACTCGAGTAAACTTCATTATGGCAGAATTAATTAGAAAATAAATTCACTTGCAACTAAAATTGAGTAAGATGAGGTATTTGTTTTCCTGATTATTGGAATTTTTCCAGACCTTAACAAAATAAGAATATACCTCTACCTAGAATGCGAGGGCTCCAGAGTTGTTCGTTTTTATTTTTGTTAATTTTTCTGGTTGAGTGTTTGTATGTAGTATGTATGTATATATTTCTTACTAAAGGAACTGAAGCAGATAGCTTTTTGTGTGTGGCTGTTTACACTGTCTGTAAAGGAATTCATTTCGAGAATTCCCTTTTGCATAAAGTTAGCTTCAAATATTTGAGGTTAGTCTGTTTTGTGGCAAAGAAAAAAAACACACACAAAATTAAATGCTACATCCTAGTTGTTTTTTTGTGTAAGAGGATTTAAAGTTAGCCACAAAAGACAATCCTACTCCTGACGTCTTCTATCAATCTTACTAAAACACAGTTGATATAAAACAGATCACAATAATTTGTATTCCAGATATAATTAGAAAGAATATGTATTTATTTGTTACTAATTTTCTTTTTTGATCTGATCTTTGAGGTCAATAATTCGAATAATGACAAATTTGTTCATGCACATTATATATGTCTATACTATATGCTGTACTTATGTTAACAATAAGCAAACGTAACTTTCTACAAACAAGGTCTTAAAAGAAAACACAAATTACTTCAATGGAAACATATGGGTGATTATACAAAAATTGGGTAACTTTTGAGGATAAGTATTTTGTTTACGATATTTTTTTAATCGAACTTCTACAAATTCGGGTGTATATGATAGCTAATCTAATTAATATATTAATATATTGTCACTTTTTTGAGTACATTGTAAGATATTTAAAAATTTCAGAATTTGACTGCCAAGGGACTGACGAGGTAACATAGTACTGATAAAATACACAGTTTGGAAAGTATTATAATGAAATTTAATAAAAATTAGTAAAAATCTCTTAGAATTTAATAATGGCACATGACTTTTAAAAGTATTAAAGACACTTAGTAACAATTAAAAAAGATTATTAATGTGTAATACTGGGAGAAAATACTATATCAGTTTTCAAAACAGCATTTTGACATTTATAGTAACGTTATTCACTTATCTTTTACTACTTTTACATAGTTTTACTAAATATTTCTAAGTAATCAACAAACAATATAAACAAAATCTAACAATATTCATCTTAAAAGTACTAATGATCATAAAATGAAGAACAATAACAATATAATACTACGAAAGTTAACTATCCCAGTCTTCATTAAAACCACTTAACATTTGTATATTATAATGTTATAAATGTTATAATAGTTAACTTTTATATTATTTTGAGGTAATTTTACTTAACAGTTCGTATTTTTTTAATAAATCAAGTAAATATAATAAGCTATGCCTTAAAAGCATCTAAAAAAAATAGTAATACTTAAAATAAAATAAGATCGTTTTCTCCACAAAAAACGTATTGTTAAAATATAGAATTCATTTTCTAAACATCAATTTTTTTCTTAAATTGGTAAAAAACTATCTTTCCTTTTTTACTTAGGTATGGTATGGGTAGTTTTTTTCATTACTTGATTCATGGGAACATCTGACACATCTTTTGGTTACAAATTTTGAGAAAATACATCCATCAACAACTTAGTGACTTCATTGTAAGCTTGTTGGGAATATAAGCTGAGCCAGTCACCTGGTGCACCAATAGTGTCTATTTAAATGCGTCTATTTCAGACAACTTATCATTAATGATGGTGTTTATCTGCTCAATTTTACACTCTTTTCGATCACATCAATTTTTATACCTAGACATCTTTCACGAATGACAGTAGCGAACTCATTTAGGTTAGGTATATCTCCTCCTGTAGCAATCACTTGGTCTGCTGTTCGTTTACAAGTCGCCCTTACACCATCGGGTGCCCCCTTCCCATGTCCAGCTTCATGATAGTTCCAGGTATATTTTATAATAAGGGACAATGTCTTGCAGTTTACAGGCCAGTACATAAAACATAGATTTGTTCCTGTATTGCGTTACAGGACCATAACTGAGAAAGTGAATGTTTTGAACATTTGATGGCAGTGTTGCCAGCACAGGTTTTAGATGAGCCCAAATTGCTCCAGCGTTGTATAAGACAAATTAGTTGAAATAGTGCAGTGTGAAACAACGGAATTTGAAATAGAAATGATTATACTCGGTAGCAATTACGATAAGTGCCATAAAACAAAAAAACATCGTCTTCTGGCGCGATATCTGACACAGGACTGTTGAAAAAGACAAAATTTGAGGTTATAATCAGGACTAATTTTTTTTTTTTGTAATTTCGAATATCAACAAACTACATTTTAACAAATCATAGTCTAATATGTATAAATAAAAATAAACTTCAGATTAATATAAAAAAAACGACTCACCATAGGACTCAAATGTTGACTCTCTTTCTTAGCATATGTATAGACAAGAAACATAACCCAAACTCTGGTACAGTTATGGCGGCCGTCAAATTGTGCGATCCTCAACTAACTTCATTACCAACATTAAAATTCAAAGAAGGATTTGACGTTGAGTCGGCGATACTTCGCACGAATTTCAAATTTAAATAACACACAACTGACTGACGAATGAAACTAAACACATTATTTTTAATTTTTTTTTTTAAATAAAGTGGAGAACGCTGCATTATGAAAGTTGTAGTATATGTTTAACTACAGATTGTAGTAAATAGATATGGTTTCTCAAACCGATGATATGTAATGTTTAATAGACAGTCACTTAATTATTGGTTTTCGGGGTTGACATTCCAAAGGACTGACGTTTTAAGAATTAATTGTGTTTTTTTAATAACTTGTATTCAATATGAAGAACTGAAATTGGGTGACTAAATAAAGGTCTTTCCATTGTTTTAAAATAAATTGTAATCTCAATAAAATATAAGAAGACTTTGTATGTATATACATATTGGTTGATGACATCGAGTTACCCAACTTTTGTATAGTCACCCATATAGAAAGAACTTTGTCGAATGACGTCTGTTGGTTTTATTTTTTGTGTATCTCTTTTGAAAATCTAGAAAGCAAATCTACTGTTAAAGAGCTAAAAGTACAAATCATTTAGTTAAATATATTGTGATCATAAAAATTTAGTGAAAATACCAACAAAATTATTCTTTAAATAAAATAATAATTGATAAGCTTCAATAAATATAGTACCCGTGGCATGATGGTTAGTGCGTTGGACTGTCATGCGAGAGGTCTTGGGTTCAATCCCCGCCTGTGCCACCTTAATTAAAAAAAAAAAGAAGAGTTTTCACGGGTACTGCCTCTTGCGAGGAATTGACAAATTCTCTAAGAGTAATTCTTGTCATGAAAAAGTGCTTTCTCAAAATTAGCCGTTCGGATTCGGCATATAAATTGTAGGTCCCCTCCATCCCTGACAACATTACTCGCACACAGGAATGGTTGAGAGTTGTAAGTCACTAGGCCCTGGTTCTCTACGGACTGTTGCCACGGTTGCCACTTGAAAAAAAATTGCATGACCAAAGCTGAAAATAAAAATAACCAATCGTACCAAAAAAGGACCAAAATTATTTGTGTCCGCAATGGCTTTTAACTTTCCATAGAAAGTTAATGTAATCGGTCCGATTTCTTGAATTGAAAATTTTGACATTTCTCGACGTTTCAAGGTTCCTAGAGTCTAAATAAAAGATTTTTAGAGAGATGTCTGTGCGTGCGTGTGTACGTACGTTCGGGAAGAATAACGTTTCTGACATCTGGTAAATTTTTGAGAAAATCGTTTTTTTCATAAAAAATTAAAATCTACAAAAAATAGTACGCAAATAATTTGGTAAAAATTGGTTTTCTACTGAAAATCTCATTAACAAGAACAGATATTGAAATCAAACTATTTCATCATACTCAAAATATTGTTGGTAATTTTTAATTTTATTTTAGAATAATTCAACTAACAACTAGCAAATCACGAAAGCCCACAAACCTTTTAAGCAAGACAAATCGGCAGACGGGATGGGAAGTTATCAGTGTGGGACGCACCCCAGTCTCTTTTTTTTTAAGATCACAATATGTTAACATTATGTCAGGAGATCGAATAAGTCAGGAGATCGAATACTATCGCTAAATAAAATTCATATAAAATTAATTCAAAAAAATGTTTTTGCAGACCAAACGCTATGGTTATTTTTGTCATCTTGACGCTTTTTGGCCAGAATTATATTATTAATGGTACCCAAAGTCTGCCTTTCATTTTTATCAAAGTTAATTAAAAAAAATTCCTCTGAGCAGCAGCTGAGCTGTGAGGAAGTAACATCAAGTTATAAACGAACTGACTTAAATTTTGAAAACAATATTCATTTGAAGCGTGTTTATGATAATTGACCTTTTCCCAAAAATTCTTTAGGTATGTATTTTATTTTTGAGATTATAAAAGGAATAGAGTCGAGTTATTTTTTTTATTTCTTAAAAAAGGGACCAAATGGAATAAAAAATGACCGTGCGACCAAGTGAGAAAATAATGACCACATTTGGTCTTAAATGACCAAACTGGCAACCGTGACTGTTGCGCCACCTAAAAAAAAAAAAAGCTTCAATAATAAAAATACAGTCGTACAGTCGTACGCACTTTTTGTAATTTTATTTGATTGAAGTGAATGAATAATACGTCCGTACAATTCATTTTATGTAAATATATGCAGGAAATGCAATTATAAAGTCATAATCGTAAATCAGTCCTACAGTCCTGTGTGAACTAGGGCCCCAACCAACAAGCTTCTCTATATAGATCGGTCTCTAGATCGATTCTTCCAGTTGCGTATTTCTGATCTGCGGTCATTTTTCTGCTGCACTGTCCTGTGGGGGTGGATTAGAAGACTTTTCGGGCCGGAAAATTTGTTTCTATCCGCTCTACGTGGCCCAGCCATCTCAGTCTTTGGACTTTTATCCTTCTGGCTAACCCTACATCGCTGTTCAGCGTCGTTCCATCTTTGCCTTTACTCGCCTTCTATGCATACGGGACCGTAGATCACACTTTTCTCTCAAAACGACCCAAGGTGTTCTCATCCGCTTTTGTCATAGTCCATGCTTTTCACCGTATAGCAGTACGGGGATGATGAGGGTCTTATATAGCTGCTCTTTGGTTTTTCACGAGAATGCTTTACTACTCAATTGCTTTCTTAGCCCAAAGAAACAGCGGTTAGCAAGAGTAATTCTTCGTTTGATCTCAGCACTGTTGTTGTTGTCCGTGTTCATAGCCGAGCCTAGCCAGACATAGTCCTTAACTACCTCAAAATTACGTCTTTCGATGTTGACGTTTTGACAGAGACGTGTGGCAGGTCCTCTCTTGATGACAACTTGTACTTTGTTTTGTTCTAATTAACGATTTACATCACACTGAGTTCTTCCATTGCCATTGTCATCAGCATATGCGATTAATTGGACAGACTTTTGAAAGATAGTACCTACCTTTAATGTTGACGTGGGAGGTCTGCACTATTCTTATTTTGACATCGAAAGGTTACGTTAAGTTGTTTTCAATCTCTATGGAGCAGCAGAATTCCCCATGGTCATCCTGCACAAATGGACGAGATTGGCAGAGGTATCAAAACTAGGCTTTAAACAGTTCTTCCCTCTAGATGCTTCATATGCGGCCTTGAAATCGATGAAGAGTTGGTGGGGATAAGGACTTATCAGATTGTTGACTATTGCCTTTGGACGTTCATCATATTACGGCAGAGAAGATTTTGTATTCGATGTTAAGAAGGCTGTCTCCTCTATGTAATGTGCAGTTACCAAAATCTCCTTTATCAGTATTGGACAAACGAATAAACCTACTATATGAAATCCTTTAAAAAAACAAGCAACTTGATACCTGTACGGACAAACAATTTGAAAAATACCAAACGTCTTTAAACAATTCCATCATAAAATCAAACAATTTATATCAAAAATAAGTTCAAGTTTAAAGGAACACCCAGCCCCAAAAAAGCTAAAATCTTCAGAATACAACCATCCGTACATCAGAAACAAAAAAGAACACACCCAAAGAAATTATTGTTTATGTAGATTCTCTAGACCACAAAATAATCACCATAAAAGCAAGTTGTAACAGTTAAGGAAGGTAGTTGAAAACAAATGAAATATTTACACAAAAGAAGCTGAATATTGCTTCTTATTATTCACCGGTATGAAACCGGACATTGTCGGAATTCAAAAAAAATTAGGTAAGATTTCCCACCCAAAACACACAAAACGCATCACCTATACGTTTTCATATCAACCATAACCACTTTACGAGAGAGTTTTCCTATTTTTATTGCCATCATATGTATTATATATGTACGTTCCTTTCAGAACTTAGCTTAAATATATATGTATGTATGTACTCGTTTGTATGCAGACACAGTCTATTGTTAGACCTATTGTTAGAGAATTTTCTATTTCAACATGCTAATGGCAACGCATTTTTGTATCTTCATCTATTTTTGCCATTTTAACCAATAGAAGTGGAAAACTATGTGCACATAAGAAGGTATACCTATACATACATAAATATAATTTACCCATTTACCGCTATGTATGTATGTGTGTTGGTTTTAAATTGTGTGGCATCTTTTCATCGTCTGCTTTCTATTCCATCAGCTGAGTGGTGAACTGGTGAGGTTTGAATAGAAGTAAGGACATTCGCCTATAAAGAAGATTTTCCGCCCTCATATGGCACAGACAGTGTTACCATTTTATCTTAGCCAATAAATATTTTATTCAAAATAATTGTAGAGCTTTCTATCAATTTCTTTGATCTTAAAATTCCTCTTGAAATAAAACAAGACATTCTGTTCGAATGGCAACCCTTAAAACAATCGACACATTTATGGATACCCTTCTCCTTCAACTTAATATTATGGGGTGTTTGTTAGCAGTCATTGTTTGAGTGCATATATGGCAAAATAGAATGCATAAGAGGGCTTTTCAAAGGTGACGAGACATAAAACATAAAACAAGTGGGTAATTGAAATGTGGGTAGCTAACAACGGAACACTCTCACCCACACGTCGTCGTGACAATAAACTTTAAAAAAAAAGAAAGAAATTCAAGTGAAACATTATACCATTCCATTGCTATAGTGTTTTAAGAGTACAAGAAAAAAAATCAATTCGAAATTGATTTAATGAATGTGTACATCGCTGCACCTGTGACGCCAATAGCATTAAAACACCTCACCATCACCACACCAAACCACATCGCATCACACCAAACGCAACGTGACACCTTTCTTCTACAAGAATAAGCCAGAAAACTGATGATGCATAAGCATACCAAAGGCACTCAATACTGTACATTGTACTTACCTGCTCTTTATACACAGACATACCGTATATACCTACTAGACAATGAAAGGATAACAGCAGAAAACGTCATTTTTGGATACTGACGGATAGCTTTCGAGTGCTGACGCAAATGCAAGAAAAAATTTACTTAAAAAAAAAAGAGAACAAAATTAACAGAAAAAAATACATTTCCGTGCTTTGTGATTGCACTGGAGATAAAATAAGGAAAAGGGATAGTGGAGTCCTTTTTTTAAGTTTGTATATCTGAACAAAAAAAAAAGAATTTTCACTTGATAAATGAATAACCTAAACGCAATTTTTTTTTAAGAAAATATGTGTATTTGTGCGGTTTGAATAAAAATAGAATTTTAAGTAAAATTTGAAGTAAGTTTAAATCTATAACCCAGCGAATAACGCACCGAGCAAGGTCCTTGTCGTAATGGATGTTTTTTTTTTAGATCTGAACCAAGACCAAGGTAAGGAGTATAGCGGAAAGTATACGACGTATCCGAAACAGTAAGCCAGGATTAGTTTTTGAAACATAGAATCCACCAAGTGCACCATAATATCAAATAGTTTATGAAATTGATAGATGAGAAGGATAATAACGTTCAATTAAAAGTATTCTATTGTTTCGCTTAATATTTTATTTTCTTAAAAAGTACAACAATTTCGATTTTTTAAAGCTTAATCAAAATACTAATAACCATTTCGGAAACCATTTCTTAAGCAACAATATTTTGCATATGATCATATGATAAAATAAGTTGGATTTCAAAATCTGTTTTTGTTAACAAGAGTTTTAGTCGAAATCTAATTTCTACCAATTTTAGTAGTATTCTTTGAAAGTATTTATTTCTTATATCGGGTGATTTTTTAAGAGCTTGAGAACTTTTTTTTAAAAAAAAACGCATAAAATTTGCAAAATCTCATCGATTCTTTATTTGAAACGTTAGATTGGTCCATGACATTTACTTTTTGAAGATAGTTTCATTTAAATGTTGACCGCGGCTGCGTCTTAGGTGGTCCATTCGGAAAGTCCAATTTTGGGTAACTTTTTCGAGCATTTCGGCCGGAATAGCCCGAATTTCTTCGGAAATGTTGTCTTCCAAAGCTGGAATAGTTGCTGGCTTATTTGTGTAGACTTTAGACTTGACGTAGCCCCACAAAAAATAGTCTAAAGGCGTCAAATCGCATGATCTTGGTGGCCAACTTACCGGTCCATTCCTTGAGATGAATTGTTCTCCGAAGTTTTCCCTCAAAATGGCCATAGAATCGCGAGCTGTGTGGCATGTAGCGCCATCTTGTTGAAACCACATGTCAACCAAGTTCAGTTCTTCCATTTTTGGCAACAAAAAGTTTGTTAGCATTGAACGATAGCGATCGCCATTCACCGTAACGTTGCGTCCAACAGCATCTTTGAAAAAATACGGTCCAATGATTCCACCAGCGTACAAACCACACCAAACAGTGCATTTTTCGGGATGCATGGGCAGTTCTTGAACGGCTTCTGGTTGCTATTCACTCCAAATGCGGCAATTTTGCTTATTTACGTAGCCATTCAACTAGAAATGAGCCTCATCGCTCATCGGACGTAAAGCGCGAAACACATTTCGAACCGAACACTGATTTTGGTAATAAAATTCAATGATTTGCAAGCGTTGCTCGTTAGTAAGTCTATTCATGATGAAATGTCAAAGCATACTGAGCATCTTTCTCTTTGACACCATGTCTGAAATCCCGCGTGATCTGTCAAATACTAATGCATGAAAATCCTAACCTCAAAAAAATCACCCATTATAAGAAAATACAGATTGTATTTTTCTAAGCACATTATCTTCCGTTAACATACAAATTTAGGACAGAATTATATCATTTTGAAGTCAATTTATTCAATAATTCCCGAGATACATATAATATGTAATCGAATTTCAATTTTTACTAATTTTGTGTGTTTTTTTTTGAAGATTTTAATTTTTATGAGATGAACGCAATTTGAAGCTAATACTTTCAATTCTTATAAAGATATTAAAGTCGAAAATCAATTTTTACCAAATTTTAGTTATGTTTGTTTAGGTTTGCATATCTTTTAAAGAAACTGTCGATTCGTTTTTTCTCAAAATTTTACCAGATATAAACTAGAACTCAATTCTAAAACTTTTGATAATTTTGTGAACGGTGAAATGTTTGGTAAGAAAACAGATTTTTAAAAAATAGGTTATTCCATTTATTTTATACTTTGATAATTACGACGTAATTAATCCTTTGGGATCACATACCCATGGCATATGTGTAGCTTACTACATTTTTCGGAATATTACCCAACACCTTCTTTCTAAATTGGACTTTATTTTTCATTTTAGATTTGTCAGAACAAAATTTACCAACATTTTGAAAAACGATAAAACTTTTATGCATGTGATATATGAAATTAAATACCTTGAAGAGCATGGTATAGGAATTTGCATCGATAATGAAGTATTTCAAATTGTTTTTGTTTGGGGTTGGTTAGTGATGACAATCTCGGCCTAAATAGTATTTTAGGGTTCTCCCGATCGTTTAATAGCAATTACTTTCGTAGATTGTGTAAGTTAGCTGCAAATATGGTAAAAGTAGCTAGTCAAGAATTGGATGAAATGATAAAAAATAAATTGAACTATCAGGAAGACCTTGCGAGAAATGATGCTTTGCAAACAGGGTTGAGTTAAAATTGTATCTTTAACAGCATTAATTCTTTCAATGCATTATGATAATTATGCACTTGACATTATGCATGAATTGTTTGAAGGCATTTGCGCGTACGATATACGCATTACTGTTATTTCTAATAGAAACAAAATTACTAACCATCGACCAATCAAATTGAATAAAAGGTTTATTCTCCTACGAGAAACTGATGTTGGAAATATATCCATTTCAATTGAGATTCAAAAACTAAAAAACATACATTAAAAAATGATACCTCGGGAGTGCTGGACTTTTTTACACTTCTTGACACTAATGATAGGCGATTTAGTAGTTCCTCAGGATAACCAGACATGGGCATTGTTATGTTTTCTAATTAAAATAGTAATTTTTCTATTAAGACCAATTTTTAATATTATATTAGCATTTTAGAAAGCCTGATAAAACTACATCATTCCCTATACGTGTCCTTATTTGGTGACACTCTTAAGCCAAAGCATCATTTTTTAACACATTATCCTTTATCAATTAAAAAGAGCGGTCCTTTGAAATAAAGTTGGTGTTATAGATTTGAGGCTTAACATAAACAATCAAAAATTAACACCCAAAGTATAAACTCAAAACCGAATCCATCATTAATCTAACGAAAAAAGCTTGCTTTAAATGTTCGGAATTTATTGTCAAATATAAAAATGGAATAGATATAAATGAAATATGTGAAATATGTTTCATTTATTTCAAAATAACGTCACAAATCTCACTTCACTAATCAGAGTTAATTATTGAATCCGACTTAAAAAATAGAACGTATAAGTCGTTAAATAAAGCCAAATATAAGCGAACAACTTATAAACAAAATTATTATTTATCTTCTTTTTCGTATTCAGAAGATGTCATGAATTTATATAAAACAATTTTACCTTTAGGTATATGTATGTATTGCTACCAGATTGAAATTAAACATTTTGACTCTCACTTTCAGTCTTATGAAATTGGTAAAAAGCTTAAAAATTGTTATACACATAATAAAGAATATTTCGTTTTTTACAAGTCCTCCATTACACGTTCACTCTTTTAATAGTGGAAAATGTTATTTTAGAAATAAATTTTTGTAAACAAAATTATTAAATTTTTTGTTTTTGGTAAATACTTTTGTCATCCCAATCTAACCCATTTTTAGAGATTAATAGAGCGAATGATTTTAATAGGCAAGTATGTATGTATTAGTATATATGTATGTGCATCGATATTTTTTTCTCAGGAATCTTAAATTAAAGCATTGCGAAGATTAACAGCCATAGCATTAAAATAAATTGGATCGTCAGTCGGAAGAAGGAAGTTTACACTTTTCTTGTAAATTGTATAATTGAGAAATACTCTTTGGTTAAGACATCGATTAAGTTAAAAAATTCTATTAAAATATAACTTTCTCATTATTATTTGCAGTTTTTAGAAATGTTTGACTTAATCAATAAGTCTCAGTCTATAAAACAATTTCAATCAAAATATCAATTAATACAAAAAATAAAAACTTCCCTCTTCCAACTAAATTGAATAGAATAAGTTTAACATAGATGAAAATAATACTGGTTGAAATAACTTTGTTTCTGTTTGATAATACTGGTTTTAAGGTTGTTCTTTTTTAACAAGAAGCATCTTTGAATAAACAATATAAATATTTACAAAATTATAATCATAATTCTATTTGAAACAACATTAAACGAAGTAAATTAAGGCAAATAAAACAAATTTAATTTAAAATAAAGAACATTTTTTTTTCAAAAATAATTGACTACATTTCCTTTTAAATCAACTTTTAATCGCTTTAATGCCAAAGGGGGGTCATTTCTGTTTCATTTTACATAGAATCTATTTGACTTTTTTCTCAGTGTACAGCAATCAGTTTTTTTTCATAAAAATTAAAAATCTACAAAAAATAGTACGCAAAATTGGTAAAAATTCCTATTTTATTCTCGATATCTCGTGCATTGATAAAGGTATTGACTTCAATATGATTTCATATGCTACTAAAATTGGTAAAAATCTCTTTAACAAAAATAGATTTTGAAATAAAACTATTTTATCATATTCAGATTATTAAATAAATTAGGTGGCGCAACAGTCCGTAGAGAACCAGGGCCTAGTGACTTACAACTCTCAACCATTCCTGTGTGCGAGTAATGTTGTCAGGGATGGAGGGGACCTACAATTTATATGCCGAATCCGAACGGCTAATTTTGAGAAAGCACTTTTTCATGACAAGAATTACTCTTAGAGAATCTGTCAATTCCTCGCAAGAGGCAGTACCCGTGAAAACTCTTTTTTTAATTAATGTGGCACAGGCAGGGATTGAACCCAAGACCTCTCGCATGACAGTCCAACGCACTTTTTTTTTTTTTTATTTTTCCAAATTCATTTTTATTAATTCATTCTTAAGACTATCTTAAGGCTAGACAAAAATTCATAAAACTAGCCTAATTATCCATAACTTACAACTAACTACACTACACTCTAAGTTAAACAATAATACTTAATGCTAATGCCTTTCGGCCCTAAGATCTATGTAACTTCAATTCATTTTATTTATTTTTGTCTTCATTAGAAAATTTAGAAAAAACTAATGCCAATATCCTTTTTTATTTTTACTTAAAAACTACTTAAAATAAGGTCCTTAATATAAAACTTAAAGCTAACTAAAACTACCTATTCTACCTATAAACTACTTAAAACTAGAACAACCACAGCAGCAAATCTAACTATCTAACGTTTTTTGTTTTTCATATTTTGTCTTTTTTTTTCATTTTTTTTTTTTTGATTATTCCATATTTTTTTTTAATTTTTTTTTTTGTATTTTTTTGTATTTTTCCTTTTTTGTATTTTTTGTATTTTTTTTTATGTTTTTTTTTTGTGCCACCATGCCTATTCTACTTAAAACTAAACCCTAAAACTATAAAACAAGTATGTAAGCCGGCGAAGGCTTTAAACCCCATCCCGACTACCCACTATCAAGTGCCGATTGAAGCCACCAAAACTGGTTCTCCTGCTTCACCCTATCAGTTCGGTCCCGTTCGGACACAGCCCTACTGAACCGAAGGAGCTCTGCTCCGCCTTGTGCCATGACGTCCCGATTGTACAGGAGTCGCCTATCCACGGTTCGTCGTCTGACGTGGTAGATTAACGGAACTGCCAATCTATCCTGTATCAGACCGCATCTATCTAAAAAGAGGAATGCCTCTGGTGGAATGAAGCCGCTCAAGCGTGCACTTTCAAAATACTCGTCGTTCGGATAGAACGCCCCGAAAATTAAATTGTTGGTCGAAGACATAGCTCTTGCAATGTGACCTCGAACGAGTTTTATCACGAAATTGTCAATTCTGTTGATTCGAGCCTCGTTGTATAGGACCTCGTTGGAATAGTAATGCACGTAAGAAGATTCGGCTGTTCGATATAAGCCGGTACAGCGTCGTAAACACTGCCGCTCGAACACCCGAAACTTCTCCATCTGGGAAGGGGCAACGTTGAACCACATAGGACAACCATAAACGATCATCGGCCGTATGAAGGCCATGTAGCAAATTACCTTCACTCTGGGGTCAAGCCGACTGCTGTAAAACAGCCGTTTCGTCAGAGCGAAGGCTCCTCTGGCCCTGGTCAGAGCAGCATTTATATGTCTGTCGAAATATAAATACTGATCTAACCAGATACCGAGGTACTTCACTACACTTTTGCTCACTAATGGCTGCCCGTGAAGATCAACGATAACCATCTTGCGCCAATTCTTGCACGTATCCCTCGTGGCCCCAGCCAACGGAGTCCGGAACAGAATTGTCTCCGACTTATGGACATTTATTTTCAGTTTCCAGTCGTCGCAATATCGCTGAATCTTGTCGAAATCACGCTGCAAGAGAATTCTAATAACCTCAACCTTTCGGGCCGTTCTGTACGCAATAAGATCGTCGGCGTACGCAATTGCCTTTGTAAGACTACCTATCAGATCGCTGGTGTAAATGCTGAAGAGAATCGGCGAATTCACCGCTCCCTGTTGAAGACCATTTTTAATTAAGAATGTTGTGGTAGAAGTTACATTGCCACTTTTGACAACAAACTTTCTACCGTTAAGCATATCATAAAGTATATACAACAATGGCTTGCTTATGCCAAGCCTGCTCAGTTTTAGGTAAAGACCCTCTAACCATACGATGTCAAAGGCCTTTTCCAAATCAACCAAAACAGCACCTGTGCATTGTTGTTTTGTTTTATTCCATTGGATATCAGAAACGAGTTTAGACGCAGCATGAATTGTGTCATGACCCGCCTTGAACCCGAACTGTTTATCCGGAATTATTTTGTTGTCCGCAGCCCACTTAGTCAGAGCCCTATTAATGATTTTTTCGAAAACTTTGCTGATGCTCGGAAGAAGACTTATCGACCGAAGATTTGACGGGTTGGAGTTGTCCTTTCCCTTTTTCGGGAGAGGATGAACCACAGCGGTCTTCCAATGCACTGGATAATATGCATTATTCAGTGCATTATTGAAGAGTGTGGTGTAAATGTCAATTGCCTCCATCGGTAAATGTCTTAGTACAACGTTTGATATACCATCGACACCTGCTGACTTTTTATTTTTTATTGAGTTGAAGATGAGCTGAAGCTCAACCTTCGTCACTAACAGGGGACTTCAGGGGACAGTCCAACGCACTAACCATCATGCCACGGGTACTATCATATTCAGATTATTGTTTCAGTTAATTTTTTTTGGAAAAATTCAACTGACAACAAGAAAAAATACAAAAGCAACAAAAACCTGATAAGAAACGGTTTTCGACTCAAGTATTAGGAGAACAAAGAAATATATCGACTTAAGAAATATATCGACTTCAAATTTAGTATCTCATACAAAATATTTTTACGAATATTGTGTTAAAGCTTTGAGTAAGACAAATCGACAGACGCGATGGGAAGTTATGAGTGTGGGTCGCATCCCAGCCTTTTTTTTTACATTGCTAAAGTAAAAAAAAAAACCACTCACTTAATTTGTTTGAGAGTTCTTTCTGCATTTTTCTGTGTTATTATCTGTGAAACTAAATTTATTTAAAGTCGATATCTCTACTGGTTCTTGAGATATGGGCGACGAAAAAAGCTACTCTCTAATGGACCTTGAAAAGTCGAGAAATGCCAAATTTTCAATTCGACAAATCTAACCGATTACAATAACTTCCAATGGGAAGTTCGAAAATGAGATACAAATTTAAAATACACATATGAAACGTTTATCGTCCGCAAAAATTCGCAGTAGAGCTATTTTTAAAGTAGGTATGCCTTATATTTACTGAGTTTGACTAAATTATAATTAGTTAACAACTGACAGATAAGTGAACCGCAGATGATTTTCTAAGGATTATTAGAACGGCCCAAGAAAAATTGAAAAAAAATTGTACCCATCTTAAAAAAAAGACACCCACCATTATTTGTTAATACATTTTAAAATAGTTAAACAAAAATTGTTAAAATTTGAAGAGCTTTTCTTTACTAAATTAAGAGAAACCTATAAAAAAAAAACGCGTTTCAGAGAAAAATAAAATAACAACACATAAAATCACGCCTCATCTCAGTTCATTGTCATAATACCGTCTTTATCGCTTTCAGTTGATTAACGGTGACATTATCTTTTTTGCTTTCGAAAGTACTCGTATTTCTATTGTTGTTGTGTATTTCTCTTTTTGTTCTTGTTTACTTTCAAAAGCTATAAAAACGCTTGTGGTGGAAATACAAACAATAGCGTCAGAGCTAACTTGAACTAGCTATACTCAATTTTAATACAAAAAATTGTTAAGTAATGAAAATGCAGTCAAGTCTCCAAAGCTGTCCCCTGCATTTACTTGTTCGTCTTCTCTTATCTAGTGTTATCTTTTTTATACTCGTAGAACTTTAAGCTCCCCAAACCTCTTTTCTTCACTTTTTCCCTTCACCATTCAACCAAACACAATTCTGTCACCACTGTCAAGCCGCGAGTTTAATAACTGATCTAGTATCTAGATGGCGCTGCTGTTAAGAAATTCCTTTAATATAAAATTTCTCTTTATCTTATATCGTATAGTCGTCGTCGTAGAGTCCTTTGATAAAAGTACGCAACCAGAACTTAAAAAAAAATTCTCCATCGCAATGAATGCATTTTGCATACACTGAGAGAAAAAACTTTTAAACCATTAATTTAACAAAAAAAAAAAGTTCATAAAGTGGTTGGTGGAATTCTTTTTGTGTTTTATTTATAAGTGCTGCGTTTTCTTTGGGTTCCATTTTTATTTTTTTGGTTTTGCTGTTTTGTATTTGCATTGAGATATAATAACATAAAAATAGCGAAAAAGTGTTTCAAAGTCGATTATTTTCTTGAGTGCTGCAACCAACCAGCTGCATACCTATAAACATATTAAGTATATATGTATAGCCACTGTACGGAGATGAAAAGTTGGTACTACCTTCCTTTGTCTTGTTTTGTTTAAAAGGAGGGGGTGGGGCGGAGGGTATGGGACAAACTCTCTGTCAAGTTCGTTTCAGATAGCTACTACAGAACTTATGCATGCATTTTTTGAGTAAGTTGGGTTGATGGGATGTGTGTATTTTAAAAAGGTATGATTTTTTTTTATTTAAGAAAGTCGAAAAGGTTTTAAATTATGTTTGTTTTTTTTTTTTAAATTTATTTTATTTTCGTGCAGGAAATGTCTTTTTGAGAAAATATTCTTAAATTTGAAAGTTTAAGTGAGGTAGTAGGTACATGATGGGTGCGTTTTAATGTGGTTTTATATATTTTTTTTTATACAAGAAGGAAATGCAACATATAAAATTGAGTTTAAAAGTTGTATATTTTTAGAGCATAGTTTATTTTGTTGACGTTTTTTTATGAATTTGTGTTCAACAAACTTTTGAACACAGAAATACTTTTATAATAGTTCTCTGAATGGTACTATTGTTAGAACTTTAATACAAAACGTTAAAAGAGTATCTACTAGAGGTGTTTAAGAGGTGAGGACATTATAAAAATTGATTTTAATAAGAGCAAAGGTAGGTTATAAAGACTGATGGGGAATTCAGACGAATTCAGATTAAAGGAGTTGTATTCAATCGTACCAACATTTGGACATTAGTTCAGATATAGTCAAGCGCATATACTTTATTGGCTACCTTAGCCATGTCTATGTTCAGGGAATAAAAGAGGGTGCCTCTAAATCAAACACAGATGCCACATATCTACTGATAGGACCCGAAACCTGCCAGTTGTAGGCAACACCTGATAACATTTTGCAGAAATGTGGCAAACTTATGCGTCAAAAGAGGAAACACTTGAAGCACTACCAAGTAAAAGAAACATATTTCAATCTCTTATATGTTACCACAAATACTCAAGTTTCTAAAAGAGAAGATTTAGAGGAAGAATTGTAAAGTTAAGATTTTCAAAATTGTTTGAATACCGTTATAAGGAGGATATGATTGGAGAGGAGATACCGATACACATTGCAATGCCATTATTGCAATTAGTGTGAAAAATTGGGTCTAGTATAAGGCATTACACATTCATGTAGTGCGGATAGAAACAGAATATCTTTACTTCACAGTAGGCCTGAAATTGGGCTCAACCATTCCTAGAAATACAAGTATTACAGTTTAATTTTAACTTAGTATTTCAATAGAGCATTGTTTTTTTAAAATAGTGATAAAATAATGATAAACAAGAAATAGATTCTTTTTTGAATTCTGTCCAAGAGAGTCAATTGGGTTATAGGAGCACCTGCCCAAATATGAGAATTGCACTTGAATATTGGACACATAAAGGCTTTATAAATTGAAGATAGATCATAAGTGCTTACTTCAAAATAGATGGCTTTGCGATGCACATATCTAGAAATGAAAGCATTTCAGTCATTTAAATGCAAGAGTAACCCATGGATAGTGGCATTGGTTGAGGGTTACGCTTTTGAGTAGTGTTAGTTATTCCACATCCAAGGGTATTGTCATCAGCGAAACAATTATGTCGGTTCGAAATTTCAGCAAAAAAAGAATGTACAAAAGTAAGGAAGAGTGTTGAAGATAAAACGCAACCTTTGAGCACAACAGCGTTTATTTTGAGGATATCAGATTTGAACCCGCCCAATACTACTTGTATTGAACGGTTCAAAAGGTGGTTTCTTACCCAACAAAGAAGAAATTCATCGATACTAAATACACGAGTTTTCAATAAAAGACCTTACGCCAGATTTCAAATGTCTTTGAAATATCAAGTGCATTAATATTACTGTCTTTAAAACGATGTAAGGATTTTAATCAAATAAACCATCAAATCCTCGGTGGATCTATTGCTAAGAAAGCCATATTGCCGGTCATTGAGAAGAATTCGTTCTCCAAGATATTTCTTGAGCTGAAAATTGATCTGCGTTTCCATGACTTGGAAAGAAGGGACGTAAGCCCAATTGGACGATTATTAGAAGAGGAGGAAGATTCGTTTTTTTTTAGGAAAAAAGCTGAGTTTTCCAGCGTTGAAGAATACCTATTAAAAACGAAAGGAGGGATACTATCTGGCCAAAGGGTTTGTGAATATTAATATCTTTTAATACTCCAACTACTGTAGTAGTGGAAAAGAAGATTTGTAAATCTTTTTAGTCACAGTGCACTTACTTCAAAACTTAATTCATCCATTCAAAGCTCAGTTTTATCTAAAGTTCACGTGGACCCTTATTTTATCATTGAAACAACAGTAGATGACCACTTAAACTAATATTCAAAAATCGGTTTGGTTCAGTTTATTTCTAAGGAATACCATACCAATTTATCAAATCAATGATCACTTACATAACTGGCGCTGTGACAATTAAAAGTGAGTGTGAAAAATATTTTAAACTTTTTTTTTAAAGATTTTTAAATACAAACCTAAACCAGTTGCCTGAATAAATAAATAAATATGTCAACCATTACAACATGTTTATTATTCTGTTTGAATAGTTCACTTGATTAGCTATTATTTCAAGTTAGAACAATAACAAAACATCATTACCAATTGCCATTTGTTTTGTCACGTGTGTTATGCCCATAATACAAATTTGTTCATCTAATTAAAGCTTTCAAAATATTGCACAGAAACAAAAACTCAATCCTTTGAAATATGCTAATTAACTTATTAATTTTACTGTCATTACAACCATGTTTGCTTCCATTTGAATACTCAAATACCCGTTTTGTTAGGTTCCGTTGGAACGTGATATACCTACCTTGAATACAAGCATGGAGTATAGGTACACCTTTCATCAGCCAGAGGGCGGCATTGGCATTGGTAGCGCTATGATACCCTGATCATGAGATATCCTCTCTTGTTGTTTCTGATGATACTAATAAGAGTTATTTATTTCATTTCTAGCAAAACATTTATCCTGTTCAAAAAAGCTACTCCTTTGCCCTCGACGAATGTTTTTTGTTCCCATCACAAAAAGTTGGTAAAATTTAATATGTAATCTTTTTATCTTATACATTCATAGAAATTATGATTTACCTTCACCGCTTTGTATCTATTACACAAATTCAACCTACATCAGAAGGTATGGCTTTTGGAATACCTTGTTACATGCATATCCATGTATATATACCAGACGTACCTATCTGAGTACCTAACCTACCTGCTTTATCGTAGGTTTCAGTTTCATGCAATTGCTTCGTAAGCTTTTCGTATCTACGCTATGTAAACATTTTTTTTATTTTGAAAATGGAATTTTAAATTTCTATACCGCACAGCAGGAAATATATAACCAAAATCTTTCGCTCTTTTATAAAGGACATAGAGAATTTGTATATCAAATTCGTGGGCATCATCATCATCATCATCAACTTCTAAAGAGTATTATTTGAATTTATAGAAATTTGTCAGCTTTGTCGTTTTACGTTTCCTAAACAATCAACTTTATGTCATATCTATCTTGTTAGAGCTTAAATTAACGTTGTTTAAATCAGAATTCCTTAAGGAGATGAATATAAAGATGAATGTTAAGTAAGAAAATGTGAATATATAATTCATAAAGACAGTGTTGTAGATGAAGGATATGGTTTAGGAGATCAGAAGCTCCACTTTTTTGTGAAGTGGATTTGAATAGACCTGGAAGGCTGATAAACACGACTGAAATCTCACGATAAATGGTGTAATACTTTAATTATATTTTACATATTTTTATATTGAAAAATATATATATAGTTTGTAATATATCTAGATACAAAACAGTATAAGAAAAAGATAAATAAGAAGCACACGAAAAGTATACTGGCTGTACTTCCACAATGACAAAGGATATTTTATTAAATGCAATATACAATTGGGAAAACTTTTTTCATTCATTTCTCAACAACACAACAATCGCAGAATTTTAAATTTATTTTGATTATGGTAGGTTATCAGAAATATGTATATATTTAACTACAAAAACAAAATCTTTATACATTTCTGCTTCCTTAAAAAGGAACAAAACCTTTTTCGAAACACTAATTGAATCCACGTGTACAAAAGTTACAATTTAATTTTACAAAATAATTGATATAAAAAGTATCTATAGAAATTATATCTTTATTTAAATTCGTCACAAAATGACGAACCCTTCTGCTTGGTTCTTTTTTATTGTTCTTGAACGTCAATCGATTGAAGGGTTTTTGTCTGAAGGAGTCAATTTAAAGTTTGATGGTACGTGTTTTTTGTTTTATTGTGAAAGTTGAAGGATGATTTCTATTTAAAATAAAATTAGATTTACACTTAAGTTTTGGATTGAACAAAAGAAATAATTTAAATATCATTAAACAGTTGCTGAAGGGATACAAATACATACGTATGCATAATATGCAAACAATTAATTTATAACTTAATTTATAATTCATATAAACTTATTTTCAGCTGTTCAGTCCTCACTGAAAGTCCTAACTCAATATATAAAGCTCCTACGTGCGTCGGTTTGAGAAAACTATTTAACTCAAAAATGGTATGTCCGGTCGGTCCTAAGGTTTACACAAAATTTCAAAAATACTGTTTCGACTAAAATCATCACGATTCATTCATCTTCAATATAATTTTAATATGAGGATATCTTAGGCTTTAAAAATGTGTAATTTTTTGATTTATAGTTCATATACCTCACCTTTTTTAAGGGAGGAGGGGGTGAGAGTTCAGACATCTCACCATTTTTCTGCAAATTGTTATAGATTATACGGAATAATTCTGATTCTTGTAAAACGATTAACGAGTTATACATACATCGAATCCTGGAAAAGACCAAGGAATTTCAAGTCGAAACCTACCATTAGTTCATCGACTTAAAAGGCGCATAAGTTAGTATAATTGGCCAAGAGGATGTCGGAACTCGGAATCTAGAAAAAAATTACTCAGCTATGCCACATAACGTTGCAGAATACTCAATGCAACGTGCAAATGGGTAACAGCTCATCAAAGCTATTTACGACTTGCCCAGGGTTCAGGAGCTATCATGTGATTTTTTCGACGTAGTCCTGGAGCAGATAGTTCGCAAGAGTGGGTTAACATGAAAGGCACTATCTCTAATAGGTCTTCAAAACTGCTTGGATAGGCGGACGACATCAACATCTTCGGCTGCTCCAAGGAGCTGTTCTATAGAAGCATTTACAGCTATAGATGAACAGGCGAAACCCGATAGTCTTGAAGTGAATGAGAATCAACTTATTTGTCATATATTTAATAAACCTGTATGTAGGTTTAGTCATAATCCAA
This sequence comes from Eupeodes latifasciatus, assembly GCA_920104205.1. Lineage (NCBI taxonomy): Eukaryota > Metazoa > Arthropoda > Insecta > Diptera > Syrphidae > Eupeodes > Eupeodes latifasciatus. The sequence continues at coordinate 83,997,312 of OV049926.1, read as the reverse complement.
ACTGTCAATTATGATCGGTATTATGAATCAACTTTTTAGTTAGTTTGAATACATATTACTATTAAAAAAACATCATTGGCCATTTTGATTGAAGGCTGTTCTGTTAACGTGTAAACAATACATGATGTGCACTTAAGTTGTAAAGCGTAAGTAAAAATAATAACTTACAAAATTTCTGTATCAATTATTTAAATAAAAGTTTAAAAAAAATTAACGTAATTGCATAGACTATTACTTTAATAACGTTGCTCAAACTAAAGTACCTAATCATACAAAAAAAATTGTGGAGTATACCTACCTGTTATTATATTTTGAAGGTGTGGCGTCCCTTAAACCTTAACTAAATTTTTTGTTTTCCAATAGCTCACCTAGTTTGAGTTCAAATTATTTTTATTTGAAGGAACACCACATTTTTCATGTGCTATTTATCTGGCCTCGTTCATTTTCAGACCCAAATTAAGTAAAGTACCGCCTAGAATATGGTAGTAGGGCAATAATAGACGCATTGTTGCATTATTTTAGCAGCCTTTTGAAAATAGATCTATGTATTTCTATAGATACATCTTATATAGCCTATATTAAGCCTTGCCAATTTTAGTATTGGTAAATTATGTTCAAAATTAAAAACACTATGAATTGACGACTAATTTTACACTTCATTGTGCATAAGGTAAATACTACTCCTGTATAAAATATTTGCAATGTCTGCTAAAATTTGCTGTTTCAAATGTTACAATCACCGACGCCAGCTCACAAAATGAATGCCCTCTATAATTGAAGTTCATTACATCATGGCAATTACCTTCGAACATACTCCCTACATCGTTCAATAAATCGCATGTTTCAGCCAACTCAACTACAACGACTACGACGACGACGATGAGCGACGAGTGACGCGCCATTATCAGACTCTAGATTCTATTTACTACAACATCCTATTGAAGCTTTAAACTATCCTGCTCGCTGCATCAGCAACAAACTTTGACGCCACCCGTAGTCGCCGTAATGCCGTCGAGCGACGCCGCCGGCCGCCACCGCCGCTCCACAATTTCGTGTAATTTATTCAAATTACTTTCAATTGATTCATGGCAAAGGCGGTTGCTTACCGACCGACACACACACACGCACACACACAAGTTTAAGTTAAAATGAACAACCCCATTATAACACGCTATCCTTTTTTTACTAGATTTGTTGCTGTTTTTTTATCTCGGGAAAATAGGTCTACCATCCGACCTAATACAACTTTGCTACGATGCGCGAAAATCTTTTGTTAATGCCAAGCGTTGCAAGTGGAATTGGCTTTTTACAGTATTTTTTTTTTGTGCAGTCAAGGAACAAACTTTTGTCAACAAAATAACCCAAAATGCCTTATAATCCAGTTTTGGAAAATTTATTATTGCCGCCGGCGCAATTCCGCCCACAATCCTTGACGTTGTGAAAATACTCAGGAAACATTGAAAAATTGGTTGCAGTAAGGAGCAACAGAAAAAAAAATTGTGCACCTTGAGGTAAGATGGAAAACGTCTTGCTGCCTCGCCTCGTATGTCATACATTTGAAAATTTGTAAAAAGAAAATGGGGCTCGTCTATCAAATTGTTGCAAGTCCTGCCTGTCGCCTGTGTTTGTGTGTGTGTGTGTGTGTGGTTGGGTGAGAGTTAAAAAGTTCGTTGCAGGATTTGGAAAGTGGGGATACCTACCTTCCTTCCGGAAAATGCAGGGAGATGTGCACAATTTAATACCGGAAAATGTGTTTTTTTCTTTTTCCTTCTTTCACCTTCTTAAGAAAAAGGTAAAATTTAATGGCAAGAGATATTTCAACTGGGGGTTGGAAAGGGGGAAGTTAAGTTTTTTCATAAACGTACAACACACGCTAAGTTATTTATTTTGAAATTAAGTAATCAGATCATTGCTCAGGGGTTTATCTTTATATTATCATGGGATCTGTTTTTGTGTGATATCATAGAATTTTTGTGTGCGGTTTGTTGAGGAATTTTGTAGTAAATATCTTATCTTAGTAATAATTTGATATAATTTTATGTTAAAAAATGAAAACAGAAAGCAAAGAAAGTAGTAAGAAATTCCTTGAACGTTTTGTATGTCAAGAGCTTGTTATTCTTCAATATCTTGATATTAATTAACATACGTATGGTTTTTGAAATATTAATGTCGTAACTCTACTATTACGCTCTTTATACCAAACTCATTCTATTTTTTTTTTTAAATGACGCCAAAAAGTCATTTTATGCTGCATAATAAACTATTATTGTAATTTATTAAAATATATTGAACAAATGTGATCAATTCAATTACTAAATAGCATCCATTCGTCAAAATGAAAAGTGAATCATAAACAAATTATTTGCTTTTTTTGATGGAAAAGGACTGACGAACATTTGCCGGTTCAGCTTTTTTGAAAATTAATTAGAACTAAGCTTGAACGTTCGTGAAAAAAAAAAATGATTGTATTTTTCGAAAAAAAAAATATTAAGTTTTTCTAAAATACTTACAAAAAAAGTGCTCTTCAAGAGTAAAAAGTAAATCACGTTGTCTTTATAACAATTCTTGATGTGATATTTTGTCATTTAAAAAAAAATATGTTCACATTTTCTTAAGCTGCTAAAAATTGTTATTAGTGTTAAAAGTCAAACAGTTTGAAAGTTTAAAAGAGAAAACATAAAGTTTTCATTGTCTAGCAGTGTTTTAAAACAATTTTTTTTAATTTGCTTGTCTTGAAGTTAGTTCTCCCTGAGATTTTTCTCAAGTCATTCTTCTCAATTTATATTATACACTGCCTACAAATATTAGCCCGCCATTATTTGATTCGCATTTAAAAACTTTAAAAAATAAAAGAAAGGCCTGGTCGAAGTTCAATCTATCGAAGAGTGATGGGACGCTTAGAGTTTATCTAGAACTATAATACGACTATGTGACTTATTTAAACTTCTTCTATGTACTCTCAATTCATTTATATCACCGAGTGTGATTTAAAAATGAACCTCCATATGTTAATAGCAAACGCAGCTAGTATGGCCTTTCAAAATTTTTTAAGCCAATTTTTAACTAATTAGCGAATTATGGTCCTCTAGCAAATTTGTCTGCTATTATCAAATTGTTTGAATGTCTTGTCTGTGATATAATTTCTTTTAATTGTTTTTCTATTATATGTGAAAATCAACATGGATTGGGTTTAAAAAAAGCTGCAACTACTAATTTATTGAAATTCCCTACTTTTTTTTTATGCATTCGAAAAATAATCTCAAGTGCATCTTTACAGACTTTAGCAATACCAAGGCATTGTAACAAATTAAGTCATACAATTGTTCTTAATAAATTAAGTAAAATTGGACCTAAAGACCGCTTCGTTATGTAGGTTTCGTCATATCTTAAAGAAAGATAATATGGCATCTTGTTCAGGAGTAACTCTTAATGTAAATTTAAAGTCATTAATGGTGTTCCTCAGGGAGTCACCTTGGTCCATTGCTGTCTATTTTATTTATTAATGATTTGCCCTTAGTTATAAATAATTTTATATCGCTAATCTATGCAGATGATGTTAACATTTTTTGAACAACAAATTTACTACTAATTTAATTCATGGATAGATTTTGGGACACCATTTACATACATACCTACATATATATACATATGTACATACTATTACTACATATTTATATCTACATAAGCTATTTATTTTTGTTTTCGACTTTCGAAAAATTGCCTTTAAAAGTTTTGTTTGATCAAAAACTAAATTGAATTACGGGGGAAGCTGTGAAAATATTCATTTCACGGAAGATTGGGAATCGACCCACAAACATTCTTGACTTTATATTTTTATTTCACAGTCTTTTTAAATTTTATGACAAGTAATTCCGTAGTCTCTTATTTATTTTAACGTTGTCAGGTTTTTTAAATAAAAACAAAATTCGTAAATGTCATTACATATATGTGAACTATACATACATATATATACATATGTTCCTTTAAGTCTATGCATAGATTGTTATTTATTTGGGAACCTATAAATTTACTTCCTTAAACTTTATCAAAACCATAATTTATATGCAAAAAAAGAAATGTCTTCAATAAATTGGTCAAAAAGTATTCCTTAACTTTTACTATAACTAAACAAAAAGAACGAAACACATCAACAAAATTTATGCGGTCTCCTTTTCGATATATGTGCATCGGAATATTTGTATAAATATTATGTGTATGTATCTACACACGTACCTACCTACATTTTTATTCCGGAAAATTTATTTTAAAACTTTTCCTGTCTCCCATTAAACCTATCTACAACTTCTGTCATGGCACAAAATCATTTTTCTTTCAACTAAAAACAAACAAAAAACCAAAATAAAAGAAAATAGAGAGGAGGAATATATATGTATGTATGTATTTATAGATAGATATTCTATCTTAATTCAGAATAGAAACAAAAACAAAAATAAAAATTGAAAAATAGTCCTCGCAATATGCAAATGATATGAAAAAACTTTCACTGCAATAAAAGAATGCAACAAGCCGCATCGAATGTCATGTCCGACCACGATATTGCATTCATCCGTCCAGGCAGCCATCCATCTGTCTGTCTTCCTTGTTTTGTGGAGCAGCAGGCTGAAAGGCAGGCAAAAGCAGCCATCATTGGCATCGCGCACAAACATTGTCTCTTTGATGCCGTCACCAGAATCAGCCCCAGCCCCAGCCCCAGCAGGAGGGCACAATAACACAGAACAAAAACAAGACAGAAACAAAAAATATTGCATAAAAGAGGAATCATGAACACCCGTCAGAGCATTTGTTTTAGCGGCCATATCGTTGCATATTATTCAAGTTTGTTTTTTGTCTGCAGGGATTCAAAGAGCCACTATCTCTCGTCCACTGAAGCCATCACTCTCAGCGCAATGGAAAGGCAAAAGTTTTAACCAAAACGCTCCTACCGCACTATAACCTGCCATTCCCATACCAATCTTCATCCTCATAGCCTGTAACGCAACATTATTGTAGGTAGGTACCTCTACCTTACATCTAGACCTAGAGTTCGATAAAAAAAAATGTAACGTGTGGGCATTTTCGTTCAGTCACGTCGGCATTACAAATGTAGAACTGCATTGTTCAAACACTATAAATTCCATTTATTTCCATAGACGCCCAGCATCAATCTAGCACTAGTTCCCACACTCCAACACACACCACTACATGCCACGCCACGCCATACACACCCACTCAAAAGTTAAAATACACTATAGGTACGTTAGTTCGTATATAAAATAAAAAAAGGACTACAGATATACCAATCAAATACGCGAAATAGCGAAAAAAAGTGAATAGAGAATGTGCGGGCTCAATAGTCCTGTAGCAGGCGTCAGACAGCGGTTGCTTTTGTGCAGGACCTTAATACGAATAATGGCGCAACTTTTCCCTTTTGAAATGGGAAAACTTTTTTAGGGGGCGAAAAAAGTTTTGTACACTTTAACCTACTTTTAGAGTTGGATTTAGACGAGAACGACTATACGACAGAGGATGACGCTGTCGCTGCCACTGCCGCCGCGCCGCTACCTACAATGATGACGACAAACACGAGTAATATTGCGCCAAAGACGTCGGTTGTCGTTGTCGTTATAGGTACTCGTAGCTTTGTTGCATAGAATAGAGCTATACTATGTTTTCACTGCTATACTGATGGTACTGCTGCCCCTGCTGCTTCGTTGCAATATTGATGAATACAAATTTCATTTAGTCGCCATTGCCACAAGGAGCCAAGCAGCAAGAAATCCTTTCTGTGATAAAATTTAGATTGATATTCACAATGGGAAACAAACAGATGCATTGAAAGGAGTTCTTTATTACATTTTTGTTTTGTTTGTGTTTACTTGTTTTGTGCCAAGATTGAACAGGGGACATAGCCGAAGAAGGTTCATACAAATGTTTTTTCTTTGTATTATTGAAATATGTATTTTTGAACTGTTGAATTAAATATGGCCGGAAAGTGTAAATAATGCATATACCAAAAATTAAAATTCTTCTAAAAAAATCAATAGGATAAGTGTTAATTGCTATACGAGGATGGAAACAGAGAAGTGGGATATAAGCTGTTTTCGGATGGCTTAAGGATTTTTTTAAGGGGTTTGATTTGGGCACTTTGGCAGTGTCCTGCAAGAACTGTTTTCTTGTAGTCTGGACTGAAGTTTATTGAACCGCTTTTATATTTACAAATTAAAAGCATATTTCGAAGTTGTTTTTTTTTTATGACTTAATTTGGTGTGTATCAGAAGTTAATAGGTCTTTTCATATTGAGCTGCGAATATTGATGTAAATTGTGTACCTATCTTAGTGAGATTAAATACCCTACAGACGAGTTAGAGGTCTTACTACATTAATAATTATTTTTAGATAGCAACTTTATGGCAAGTTTTGCATACGTACAAAATTGCGAACTCGAGATTTTAATCAAACATGACATTACGATGGTAGAGAAGTCGAAAAAAAATTGGTCATTCCGCCCTAAAAAAAAACGCCCTAACTATTTTCAAATCAAAACTTTGAAAAATTAAGGTTTTTTAAGATCAAATGGCATTTAAATTTTTGAAAGCAAACTCTTTTTGCAGTTACAGACTCTTTATATACATACATGAGCAACCCAGTGCGACCCAGTCGTGCATTTTATTTTATAGGTCATTAACTCATTAGTAGGTCATTAATATTTAAATTTAGTTGCAATGTCTGATTTTTTTGGAGAAATTCGAATTGGATAATTAACAACGTGAACTTAAATGCTTTTCATACCAAAATAAGCACAAGATTCTCCCACTTGAATTTTAAATGAGCACAGGAAGCTTATGAAAATCAAATATTGGAAATTATTGAACCTAAATGACTACCTTGAGGAACTTTTGATATATAACACTGATGGTAAACAAGGCAATGACAATAAAATTTCACTTTCCAATGAGCTCTGATGGCTTTAATTCGAATCCGACTTCAAAATTATTGATGTATCACGTCAGATTTTTGAGATACTACTTTTGAAAATTCGATAAAAGGACGTATTATATAAGACTTATGGAGCTTATCTAAATTTATTAAGAATCTTTTTTTCCCGTGATGGATTTCTAAATCTATTATCTCTTTCTTTATTATTTAGTTGAAAATAACCGAAAAATCTTCAAAAGTTAATAGATTGTATCTATCTTACAAAAATCGGAAAGAAACGCTAAACTATTTATACTAAAACGGTTTTAAAGTAATTTTTCATCTTTTCACGAATCTGTTGTCTAAACAATTCTATTATATCAATTTTTTTAAATATGTTTTTAGAAATATAAAATATTTTTTAACCTTGAGAAAATATTTAAAATTCAAGTTTGGATTTGAAATCAGAACTAAAAATTAACTGCAAAATGTATTTTTAAATTTTTTGAAAGTATTAAATTCAAGGTTTGCTCAAAACTTTACATAGAGTCATAGAAGACTCATCATAACTAATGAGAATTTCCAGAAACTAAGTAAGATACTAAAATGACTTAAATTGTAACTATTGAAGAGAAAGATTTGTACTTTGTAAAATCATCATATAATTTATTGTTAAGGAAATATTTTGAGTTTTAACTTAGCCTTAAAAAACCCGCTTTTGGTTGTTTTTAGCATCTTAAAAGATGCATGATGTGATAGAAAAATTTAAAGGCGAGTTTCGAATTTCGGACATCTTAATCCTTCAAATAAATAATTTTGTCGACCATTATACGGTTGTAAGATATAAATTATCAAATCTCTGAATTGTAAAATGAGCGGTCATAGACTTTTTTGAAAATATTTTTTTACGAAACAAAGAAACTACCTCTTAAAGAACAAACAAAAAGAGAACTAATTGTGGTGTTACCGTTAAGCTATGATGCATATGCTAAGGCCCACTTTACTAAGCCTAATTTAAAGTATGAATTCTATCAAGATAATCATTGTAAACATGTATGTTGTCATCATCCTTACGATTACACTCAGTGAAAAAGTTTTAGCGTCGCTAAATGTACACACACAACAAATGTATGACGTCAAAGTGCGCCTTGAAAAGGCGAATCACATTTATTTTATTTAAGAAAAAAAATGTTGCTAGAAAGTACTTAAAAAAATATAATAATAAACCAACCCAAAAATGATTTCACCAACTTTTGCTTTGCTTCTTTTTATAATAGAAACATTTTTATTCCGCTTCTTACATTCAGTAGATGAAAAATTTAAATTTGCACTTTTCACCCGATTTTTCTTGTGTGTGCCTTGTTCGTTCCTATACACTGAGTTCCGCTTTGTTAAGGGACTTTCTATGGGAAAAATATATATATTTTATCCCATAGGGTGTGATGTCCTATGCAGCACAAGAAATACAACAGCGAAAGGGTGAACGCGACATTTGCAGTCTCTAAATCTGATACAAAGTCAGTGAGAAAAGAAAATTGCAAGAAAATTCTAAAAAATGTACTACTACCAACGTTTCTATGAGTTTTGAAGTCAAGGGCCAATTTGCAGTCATCATCCATGTCTATTGCATAAGACACATTTTTACATACAAACATATTTGAATAAAATATTTAATTATATTGTATTTTTTAAAGACAGGGTATTTTCATTTACTGCATTTACACTTATGTTCTAAAACAACTGTTTTATTTGAAACCTTCTAATATATTCAGAAGAGTGAGTAATATTTTGTCAAACTACAGTAAAACTTTATTTATTTTGGAATTTTTCATTGCTTGGAATTTGTTTTCATATTTTTATTTACAGTTCAGAATTTTCAGAAAGTAGTTAGATAAGAGGCTCATCATAAGTGCATGTCGCCGGCTGAATGCTTAAATGCCCCATATACAAAAAAATTATTCCTCAGAAAACTAATTTTAAGGTTTGAAACATAATTTCGTAATTTTGCATTTGAAAATTTCGACCTTTGAATTTTTATATACATGAGTGGAATATTTCTTTTTTTAAATTTGAAGTCCTAGGGTTTAAAACATTTATGGTTATTTAAAAAAAAAATAAAAGTTTAGAAAAAGTCAAAAATGGATATAGAACCCTTTCCATACGAATGTTAAATCTATGAAAACCAAACTGCAAATTTCCTATGGATATAGAACCTTTATGCTTTTAACATTGGGAATTCAACGATAGCAAAAATAATAATAAAATATAAAATTTCTAGCACTTTTAATTTTTTTAAATCTATTTGTAGTGATAAAAATATAAAACAAAAAGGAATATTAATATAATGGCTTAGCCCTTCGCTATATTACATTGGCTTAATTTTAAGTCGATAAAAAAGTATGAAAAATGACAAAGTATTTTCACACTTTACAATTAAAAATACCCAACTTGAACTTTGGTTCTTAAAATTTCCTAGAAAAATACATTCAATTTTATTCGGAATTGGTTTAAAAATACTTCAGCATTCATAGGATTAAGTTTTAGTATTTTTTCACAGTTTTTCAAATTAATAATTTTTGGTTTTTACCTTTTTTGTTTTTATCCATTTTAGTAAAAACAAAAAAAAAATGCTTGAATATTATCGATAAAAACCTTATTAAGAATACTCTTAATGCATTTATATAGTTTGTGAACCTGAAGATATAGAAATAGTCTTATTAAAAATATTTTTTTTATATAAATATTTTTACCTCGTTTTTATTTTTTTTTAAATATTTAAAAAAAAATAGTATGGCCTTTTTTGAAAAATTATCCTTATAAACACAGCAGATATTACTTAATCAGCCCTGAAAACTATCAAAACCAGAATTGAAGCGTCGGAAAATAATCAATAAATATTTAATTAATTATAGACAGCATTTTTTGGGTTTTTAATTAATGTTTGTATTTAAATTTTATTTTAAAAATGATTTAGAAAAAAAATAAATAATAAAAAATAAATTTGCAATTTGCTTTGCAATTTTAGGAACAAGCACGACATCAACTGAAGTGATCTCGAAAATGTTACTTCTATTTATACTTTTCCAGCTGATTGTCTTTTATATGTATATACTTTTGTCCATGGATATAGAGCACATAAGCAGGAAAAATGTCACTTGGTTTCAATAGATTGTGAGAGGTTACATGCTCTATATGCCATCTCATGTGGATATGGGGCAATTAAACATTGAAAATATATTTGAGTGATGTTTGATCTATATCCATTGCCCATTGCAATGAGGAATTTAAGCATTAAGCGTCTGTTTTTAAAACTTTAATAGAAAAACTGCCCCACCTCGTACAAATTTTGGATATGCGGCAAATAAGCACGAACAGAACCGAAAATATGTGGTCTATGGAGCAAAACTGGTTTCTGTAACTTTATTAATAATAGAGATAGAGCAACGGGAATAGCACCAAACGAAAGAGAACATATGAATTAGTATAACTGCATCTTTAACTCAGTTTCCCGAAAAAGTGGTCTGTGGGGCATTTAAGCATTCAGCCGGCGATGTGTTAGTTATTAGTAAGAAAATAATACAATTAAAGCCTTACACACGCACAAAATACAAAACATAATTAACATTTAACATGAACTATTACAGAAAAAAAAATTAAATAAGAACGTTTACAATAGTGGATCACTGGTTGTAAACAATGATTTTAATCCCACCTTATTTAGATTTAAATCTATCGATGAACAGTTTAAGGTATATAAAATGCTCATTCGACTTAAAGCTTCATTCTTCCCATAGTTAGTTCTATGGAAGTCAATATGTATAAAATCAAATGCACGCAGGTGACGAGTTTCGCCTCGGCAATTCAAATATACACAAGATAGCAAAAAAGGTGCATCAATTTCAACATAAATGAGTTGATGAAGAAATATTAAGTCATTATTAAGGTAGAAATTGCATTTAAAGAAGCAGAATACGATGTTCATAGGGAGGCAAATCATAAGGATCATCCCAAGGAAGACCCTTTGGGCCAAACCGAATAAAATTATGTTGAATTAATTCAATACGTTTTCTATGAATTTCGTAATATAGAATACCTGATGCGAAGCATATTCAAAATGAGGACGAACATGGCAATTGTACAAAGAAAGAGTAACATAGGGATCATTGAACTCCTTTGCCCCAGCGTTTTATAAAACCAAACATAGAACTTGCCTTATTGAAAATAAAATTAATGTGATTGGAACAAAAATGAACACCTGGGGAACACCAGATTGAGCAACAAAAGGTTCTGAATGACAATTTCTAAATTTTACCTCATAAGATCTGTTTTCAAGGTATGATTTGATCCAAGCTAAGAAAAATGGTAGAAAACCAAGAGCTTTAAGTTTAAATAAAATATTTCCGTGGCTAAGTTGGTCAAAAGCTTTAGAAAAGTCAGTGTATACACAGTCAACTTCATAACCTTGTTCTAAATCGTTTGAACATATGTTTGAGAATGTGAGGAGATTTGTAACGGTTGACCTTTTTTTCACAAAACCATGTTACTGTTCCCAAATGAGATTTTTACTAAAAAATGCTACACTTTCACAAACAACTTGTTCAAACAATTTAGGAATGCAAGAAAGCTTTGCAATGGGCCTGTAGTTTGTTATATCCGCCTTGCTACCTTTCTTGAAAATTGGTGTTAGAAATTACTTCTTCCATATACTGGAAGAGAAAGTTTGAATAAAAACGTAAGGGGTTCAACTAAAGCATTACTGCACTTTTTTAATACTATCGGGGGAACATAAAACATACATAAGTTTAGTTTTTCCAAGAACATTATACTAAGAGGATATTCTTTGTGGTATATGGAGGCGTATAAGTGTTTTTTTATTTTAAATTAAGTTTGAACGTATTTTGCTCACTTTCTACTCGTGTCCACTGTCCGTACAACAAAACAACAACTGCAAGGATAGAAAGATAATTTTATAACATTTTATTCAAAAAAGATCTCAAAGGTCGTAATAGTATTAAAGACAACATTTGTAGGTTCTTAAACTTGCCTTAATATTTTTGTTCTCAACAGTCAAACAATTCTTTGTTATATGCCGATACAAATTTTACAACACAACCTTTTATAATTTTTGTCGATTTAAATGTTTAAATCGTAAAATCATTATCTACATATCTGGAACTTGGCATTAGACTTGCCTTTGGCTATAATATATAGAACAAAATAATCTTTTTATACACTTTCATAAAGTATATAATGTAGGTATGTACGAGTATTGTATATGAATAACAAAAAAAAGAAATATATATATATATGAGCATTTGCTATGTGAAAATGTAGGTACACTAAGTTGTTGCAGTTAGGATGTATAAGGACATCTTTTTAAAGTGTACGTGCTGCTGAGAATTTCACTGAAGCCACTGGCAGTGCACACGTTATTACTCGTGTCTTAATACAATCTTCTAGTCACGGAGAAAGGGATTGTAAGTCACTGTGTAATGGCAAATGCATAAAATAGCGACTATAAGATGGTATGAAGGAATAAGACTCTGTCCCTTTTTGTTTGTTTTTTTTTTCCTTCTGTTTGTATCTTTTCATTTTTTCTTCATTTTTATTTCACGTCTTTGGAGCTTCGTTTCATAAACGCGTTCGAAGGAAAAAGATTCTTATGAGATAGAGGTGTGCACGTATTCTCTTTCAATAGAAAAAGTATGTGAATGGAAATTAATTGCTTTAAAGAAGCCAACAAAGAACAGGTGGAAAATATGTTTTATGGCAAAGTGTTTTCTTTTTTTGCAAGTATATATGTGTGTGTGTGTTTAGATGTAGCTACCTATTTATGTAATGAATATCTGTGGTTTAGTTAAGGTACTGTTACTGGGGAGGGTAGAAGCAAGTATGGGTCATAATAATATTTAAAATATTTCTTTAGTGTGACAATATTATGTCCATGGCTTTAAAATAATATGACTTTTTGAATACTGGTGTTTTTATCTTCTAATGGAAAAATATATGTTAGTTTAGACTACACAAATATGGAATAACTAAATATAGGAAATAGTTTTAGTATTTTGAAAATTTGTATCTGAATTTATTTTCTTTTTAAAAAAAGATGTCAATTTGTTTTGATCTGCATGACAACGTTGTTCACTTAAAGTTGTAAGTTTTTTTTAATATTAAAAGTTTCAACAAAACAAGTAAGCTTGCTGAATTATTTGGTTGGTACTTCTAACATGAAATGTAATGATGGTATCTTACAAGCTTTTAGAAATTATTTTTGCACAACTTCCATTACCTTCACTTTGAAATTATTTGCGTAAAATATCCCTTCAGTCAAAAGATTTATATTTTTTTAAATGTCTACATAAATCCAAAAAGCCCAGCTTCGATTTTTTCTGAACGCACCTGCTATTGATCATGTCGCTGGTTTGGATGGCAGAATTCTTCTTTAGGTGGGTTTTATCAGAAGACGAGTCTAACCTGAAAGTATCATTGAGTTCATTTAAACAGGAACTTCGATTATCAGACCATATTAAATCCATGGAGGAAGTAACCTGTATTTAATATTCTTTAAATTGATAGTTTTTTCATCTGTTGCTTTAAGTATGGCAGTGGTTGACTCAAACTCGACTATATCATACCATCCTCTATTTAAAGTGGATATTTGCATGACTATTGATATTCTTTTGATTTTCGGAAAGCTAATTTTCAGCAGCTTTCTGAACAGCTATCTTTTTGTGGTAGGTATTGAGAAAATATCAGTTTCAAGTGACGCTGACATTTCAGTTTCATACATTTACAATGTATTGTAGACCTGCGTGAAAGACAGTTTTTGTCATTCATGGTATACGATATAGCTTAAAATGCTACGAAACAAATGACACAAGGCTTGGAAAAATCTCATGAAAGATCGGGAATTGTTTGTTACACTTTTCTTTCTCTTCAATTATTTGTTTGCCAAATATCTTGTACTTATGGAAAGTTCTCTCAAGGTTGAATCCAAAAGGTTTTTGAATGGATATTCAGTAAAATCCAGAATTTTGTAACGCGTTTGCTCACAAATGTTAGCAATCTCTTATTGATACTCCCGTTAAAATACTTATACTAGCGAAACTGTCCCCAAACTACCTTTCATACCAAATGACGTTAGACCAAATCTCACATAACTTGGCCTTACTTAGGTGTACGTAGAAGATTATTCCTCTATAGACCAGATAGGATTTCTCCAATTAACTTAAGATTTTTGAGCATAATTTTTGTATTGGCAATTCTTTGGTCGTAGGATATAACTTTAATAGGGCGCGGTATGAAGACAATCTTCTAAATTAAAAAGTTTAACTTCTCTGAACAGAGTTTACCAATCAGTTAGATATATTATAGGTTAGTACAGAAATATTTCAATAACAGCTATACAAAAATCGCATTAGGAAAACAAAAGCGATAGGAATTTTGAATTGGTCGCAAGTTGTAAGCGCATTTGAGCAAGAATAATGATTTTAATATTTTTAAGAAATATCTCATTTAACTTGATAAATCAAAAATCTTTTAATTTTGAAGATAAATGTTTGAAGAAATAGTTACATTTATGTTAAAAAAGGACCAATTTTTGATTGAATTTTAATCTTTTTTTTGTTGTATATGCAATTATATATGAAGACTCACAAAATTGAATGCAATTTTCTTTATGACATTTTTAAATAAGACCAATCCTTTTGAATATCAATAAACATTCACATTATATCTACAGTAATCAATGTACATTGAGTAGGGATACTGATTAGTCTTTTATTAAAAAATAAACTATATTAAAGACACAAAAATCATCTACAAATCATAACATAACAGTATACTCACATTATAAAGTCTCCACAAAGTAAATAAAGGACCGAGATTTTTAATTAATCCTTATTTGAAAAGTGAAAATCATTCGAGTTCTGTAATTAAAAATGGTAAAGACAAAACATAAAATTTCATTAAGTATTTGAAAAACATATTTAATGAAGTCAAAATTCTCTTAATCACAACTTATATGTAAATGTACACATATTTTAAGATATTGGTTCTGTTTTGTTGTTTTATGTCTGATGGAAGATGATATAAAGCTTTTGAGGTTAATTATTTTATATACTAATACAAACCTTTAGGCTACAAAATCACAAGCTGTTAGCTATCTAATCGCTGGTCGTCATTTTTATTATTACAAATTTGGCAATTAGTTCAAAATTTTGCAGTTCAAAAAAAATTAAATAAAATCTCAATAACATGATATAAACAAATATTGATAAACAATTATATTATGGAACGACATTATTATAATGAAAAAATATGTCTTCCAGCTAGAAAGATACTCGTAATGACTCGACAAATTTAAGTCTCCTTAAAAAATAGCTGTTTCAGGGCAATGTGATTAATATTAAATTTCAAATGAAACCTTTTAGGAGACATCAAAATATCAGTTCATCATACATCGTATAAGCTAAAAATACTGCTCAGCAAGGTTTTCTTTTTGTGGCAAAATTGAACGTTTCCAATTGACTTTGAAAACCTTAATTCGAATCCAGCTCAAAATTAATTTTTTTAAGTCAAGTTTTTGAGATATTAAGTTTTAAAAATCAAAAAACACGTATTATATAAGACTTTTTGAGTCTATCTAAATTCATGAAGTAAATCCGTGATGGTTTTCCAAATCTGTAAACCCTTCATCAAAATTCAGTTGAAATATTTATATTATTTCATATGATATTCGAAAAATCTTCAAAAGTTGTTAGATTTCCACTGTATTACCCAAATCTGAAAGAAACGCTAAGGCTTTCATGCTCACACAACTTTTAAAACAAAAAGGTAAAACGGTTTGGAAGTAATGAACCGAATATGCTGTCTACACTATTCTATTACATCAAGTTTTTGAAATAAATGAAAATATATAAATACATATAATGTTGAAAAAGTGTATTTTTAAAGCTTGAAAAAACAGCACTAAAAATTAACTGAAAAATGTATTTTTCAAGGCTATGAAAGTATCAAATTCAAATTCAAGGTCTTGCTCAAAACTTCATAAAGAGTCAACTAAAAATTAGGTGGCGCAACAGTCCTTTGAGAACTAGGGCCTAGTGACTTACAACAACTCTCAACCATTCCTGTGTGCGAGTACTGTTTCCAGGGATGGAGGGGACCTACAGTTTTCAGCCGAATTCGAACGACTAATTTGAGAAAGCACTTTTCGTGACAAGAATTACTCTTGGAGGATTTGTCAATTCCTCGCAAGAGGCAGTACCCGTGAAAAAACTTTAAATTTAAATTGAACCCAAGACCCCTGGCATGACAGTCCAACGCACTAACCATCATGCCACGGGTACTGCATCCAAAAACTAAATAACTTAATAAAATGGCCTTAATTGTATCTAGAAGAGCAAAATTTGTACTTTGAAAAATCATCATACAATTTATTGCTAAGATATATTTTGAGTTTAAACTTAGCTTTAAAATATCAGTTCTCGATTGTTCTTAACATTCATAAAGGGGCATAATTTTAAAAACTTTATGTGATAGAAAAATGTTTGTTTTTTGTGGTACAGAAAAAAATGTAATTTTGTCAACCAGTGAATAACGTTCTTTTGGAACATTAGAAATAAGTCAGTCATAAAGGGCTGTGAATATGGCCAAGTTATCTAAAGCAAACTTTCAAAAATTGTTTTTTTTTTTGTATTTTACAAAATTGAAATCAGTCCAATTTTCAACAATTTTTCATATTTCACTTTGAAAATATAAAGTAAATGTAAATTCTTCATCAAGTTCAACAATATTTGGTCTTGGTCTCTATACAAATAAGGTCTTATTTCTTAACTGGAATTTGACAAAATGCAATAAGGACAATGATAAAAACTCCGGTTTTTCACTTTTTTTAAGGAATTAAGAAGAATTATTAAATTCGGAACCCAGAACCGTTATCAGAAAAAAGAAATGAATACCGAAAAATTATGATAGACATGATGAAAAACGAAGTAAAAGATATTGTGCAGTACTTTTTAAAAAAGTTCAGTGAAATTGATAATTTTTCGATTCCCAGCGTTTTTAATTATGCTCGTTTTTAATGTTTGAAAAAAAAAATGTTGAAACCAAAATTTCACAAAGTAGGTACCTAACGTAAACATATAAAACATTATCTATCATGAAACTTTATAATGAATTTTCTCCATATTTTGTTCGTGAATTTTAGAATTTCTTGTTAAGGTGGAAAGCAGTCCGATTTGTTGCAAATCCCCGAAACCGTTTCAGACATATTTCTTAAAGGAAAACAACTTAAAATATATTTTGTATCGAAATAAAACATTCAACTAAGTGCATTTTTACTGTAAGAGGCTAACAAATATGAATACAACCCCAAACAACTATTTAAGATGAGAAAATTCATGAAGGGATCTATGTATATAATACAATATTGAACTCTTTTAATTGCAATAAGTTATGTAAGAAAAATCATATGAATGTTTGAGAGTTAATAAAGAGTTGAATAAAGTTGTTTCAAAATCATCTCTTTTAGCTACTATTTTAAAAGCTGAAATTCTTATACGAACAAAATATTTTATTCACCACAAAAATTTCATTCCATATTTCTTCATTTCCTTTAGGACGACAACAACAGCAACGAGAATAAAGACGAAATTATTTAAACAGAGAAATGGGACTTATAATAAGAAGGCAACTCAAGGACAAGCGAGCGCAGCATTCATACCAAAGAAAGACAAGAAACTAACCCAACTTCCAGTTAACTGTTCAGAAGTTCTTGTGTATAGTATAGCTAGGAGCTAACTGCTTCTGCAGTAGCAGCAGAGAAATGATTTATGATGATGACCATTGCTGGAGCATATAAAAGTTGTACAACTTCCGCGCTAAAATGTTGTCGTCTTGGCGACACTTCCTTTTTCTATTATTACAGTGCAATATCGAGGATACTCATTTTTTCCCATTTTTGTATCCATTTTCTTTTTTTCTATTATTTTTGTTTGCTTATAGATTATTCTAAAGGACAATTTCTTTCGTTTGGAGAAGAGAAAAGTCATCAGAGAAGTATAAGATCCTTGAAGAAGATTGAATGTTTGTCATGTGAAAAAATATCGAAGTTTTGTTGTTAATTGGTGATGGTTAGTTACGCCAAGGATAATACAACATAAATGAGTAAGCAATTGTTGGAAATGTTGATTAATTAGAGTTTTTGCCTTGTACACATTTGTTTTTGGATTTACGAAAACCCTGGCAATAACCTTAGTGATGCTATTACATAGTTAATTTTGAGACAAGTAGTCTTTCTTTTATTTTTGTGTTGGATTCATGTATACTCAAATAAATTGGGAGATGATTGGAAAAATCTTATATTTCTTGATGGGAAAAAGAGAAGAAAAAAAAATAAGTAAGTATGTAACTCACGTTGTGTAAATATGAAGGCATTGATTTGAAAGAATGTAAGATATGCTAAAAAATTGCAACTAAATACACTTTTTTTTAATTCAAGCAAAT
This sequence comes from Eupeodes latifasciatus, assembly GCA_920104205.1. Lineage (NCBI taxonomy): Eukaryota > Metazoa > Arthropoda > Insecta > Diptera > Syrphidae > Eupeodes > Eupeodes latifasciatus. The sequence continues at coordinate 83,978,889 of OV049926.1, read as the reverse complement.
TTTATTTTACATTTGCATTAAAGGGTGTTTTTTGGTAAAAAAGAAACCCACCGATTTTAAGGTAAAATACAGATGAAGCCAAACATTAAAAGTAGGCTGGAATGCGACCCACACTGATAACTTTCCATTCGTGTCCGTCTGTCAATAATTCTTAAAGTTTACCAAAATATTAATAACAAAATTTTGTGTAAGATTAAAAAAAATAGAAGTCAATGTCTTCCTTTGTTCTCATAATACTTGAGTCGAAAACCATTTTGTATTAGTTTTTGGTTTCAATATCTGTTTTTGTTCCGAGAGTCAAAAAATAACTTTTACAAATTTTAAGAGCATTTTTGAAAGTTTTTAAGTAAAACAGCTAAACATGAATTTTTCCTTAGCTCATATGTTCATTCATATTTTTAATGGAATATAATAAATTAAAAAAAACAAATATTTTACACACAGTTTTTGCATAAGTTATATGTTTTAATTACAAATTATGTTTTTTAATAACTTCCATAAACACAAGTAAATATTCACAATCCCTACAAATTTTTCTAAACGAATTTCCTTAAATCTCTTTTAAAAAAAGGATAATTAGAGAGCCTTGAATTCAACTAATGACTCTTTTTAAAACAAATTAATTGGCGATATTATATAATATAAAAAAGATTTCAAGGTGCACCAAAATCCAAAACGTATGATGAGATAAATTATAGAATTAAAAAATGAACGTATATATACATACCTATCCCATACCGAAAACCTTTATAATCCTTTTTTTAACTTATTGTTCCTCCAGGATATTTTAATAATTTAATCTCAGTTCTAAGCCAAAGCATTACCGAATTACTTTAGTTGTCCTATAAACCAACCTACTTCGTAGATATTCAAAAAAAATGAAAAGAACAACAACACCAACAAAAATAAAGTGTATTAGCAAATAAATAAACAGACTGCCTTTGGGATTATTAAGGTCCCTTTTTAAATTCCTTCTCATAAGATGGAGAAAATTACATTATTAAGCATAGAACAGCTTGTGTTATACGCAACAACAACAATTCATGGGAATCTACGAAACTTACAACAGAGGCGACCGGTTGGACTCCCTTACCACTTAATATGGTGGCAGATATCCTTAACGCAGAGACCACAATAACAAAAAGAAATTTTTTGGAATTTGTGTATATTTAATATACAAACTCGCAGTGTCCAGTCCATATATAAATAAAATTCACATTTTACACACGTAACAAAACTAAATCAAGATTAAAGTAATTTTCGATTCCTTATTGAAGTTTATTCGAATATATTTCTTAGATCAATATTTAACTTTCAAATCATTTTATAGTTCGAAGGATAGACTAATACTTTAACGTATATACCAATCCACAGAAGACGACGACAGCATCGTTGGCGTGTGTCCTTTTTTATTTGTTTATTTTTTGGTTGGTTTTGTACGCTCTAATATCTTATCTATATACTACTTTGAAATTTCTGATCCATGTAAAATGCTTTTCGCAGTATTTTTTTAAAGATTTATGGATCTTTATAATATCCTATCAGGAAAAGTTTAGAAATTAAAATTGAGAACTTTTTTTTGCTCAATCTGGTGTACCCAGCTTTCTCGTCATTCTATCAACGACGGAAGGTCATGTCTGCGCTCAAGTAAGGTTCTCATTTTTGCTGATGTCATAAAATAAATAAGGTGGCTCAACAGTCTGTTGAGAACTAGGGCCTAGTGACTTAGAACTCTCAACCATTCCTGTGCGCTGTCAGAAATGCTGATGATATGAAGATAAAAAAAAAAAATCTTTTACAAGCCGACATTGAAAGTTTTACATTGTGTTGTAAGAAAAATTGTCTTTCCCTCGCCCCTTTAAAATGCTAGATGACAGCTTTTACTAAAAACCAATCGAAAGTGTATTTCATTATTGTATTTCGCAACAAAAACTCTTTCGCGTCTTCACTTTTAAGGATTTAGGTGTTCATTTCTGTTCTAACTTAGAATTTACACCTCACAATAGTTTTATTTTCAATAAAGCCAGTTCTATGCTTGGTTTTATAAAACGCTGGTCACAAAAAAAATTTAATGATCCCTATGTTACTCTTTATTTGTACAATTGTCATAGGTGTCCTCATCTTGAATATGCTTCACAAATATAGACTCCCAATTACGAAATTCATAGAAAACGTATTAAAACAGTTTAACATAATTTCATTCGCTTAGGGGTCTGCCTTGGAATGATGTTTATGATTTGCCTCCCTATAAACATCGTATTAGGAAACGTAGGACCTCATCTAGGAGAATTCATTGATAACAAAAGATGTTAATTAATCTCAAATACACTATACCATCAGTCTCTTACGATTCGTTAGGAATTAAAATTCGTATAATTGAACTGGACTAAGTGTGTCCTACTCTCGGACAGCCTTTTCAAGAAAACCTAACCTAACCAGGTCTTACATTTGGCAACTGAACAATCTCTAAAAGTGTACCTATTTTAAAATGGTCTGTTTAAAATTTTAAAACAAAACATTCAGTTTTGGAAATCATTTTATTTTTGTTTAATTAAGCTAAAAATACTCTTTCTTCCCTACATTTTCATCTGATTTAAAATTACTTCTAATGCAAATTTATTATTGTGTTAATTCCAAATAACAATTACACACAACGAACATTTGCATGTCAAAATACTGACTTGTAGACGTTGCCATCACCCATTACAACGACTTCATTATACTCTCAGCCAATACACTATACACATCAACTCACAAACATATACAATGGCACATAAACATCACAATAAAACCCCATTATGGTAAAGTCACTTCCGTTTTGGCAGTAAGTTTCGTGTTTGTTTGATTGTACACTGTATTGCCGCTGCCGCAGTCATAACAAATTAATTCTGTTTTGCCAGCTAATCCTGTGTGATTATTATTGAATATATGAGGTGTCAATAGAATAACATAGAAGCTAAGCTGACCCAAGCTGATTTAGATGAAGTAAAATGAAAACATTAAGTCTGATTGCTTGATTGGATATATGTTATGTACTATGTTAATGAAGAAACTAACTTTTTTGTTGTTATTGTTATTGATGTTGACGTGATTAGAATTCATTGTATCCTTAAAAATAGGAGGATTAAAGAAAATAAAAAAGTTTAAAGGATTTGGTCAGTTTTAACAACAGATTAAGATATTTCAAAATTGTAAGATATCTTCTAGGAAAAACTGTATATCAAGTCTTGAATCACAGACCTAAATATGTATGTATGTTATGTTCAAATTAAACAAAATTTTTCAATGTCTATCAATATACAAGGAAGGCAAAACTCATAGAATGTTACATATTAGGGCGGTTAAAGAAGCTTCGAACTTTATTTACATTTCAATGATTATCGTTATTGGATTGATGAGCAGACAACTCGAATTTTCGTAGAAAAAGAAAATCAATCAGACTGTATTTGTAGGCTCTATAAATAAATCAAAAAAAAAATGCTTAAAAAAAGGAACTTTTTCTTAAACAAAAAATAAATAACAAGACAGAAATAACCAATGATGAAAAGTTTGAAAACAAACATAAAATGTATTTATTTTAAATACTTTTCATTCTTAAAAAGTTTTCTGCTCCACGCACGACAGACGGACGGTTAGCGAATTTTTATTCAATGATAAAGAGTTTCTTTCGCACACTGTTTTTCCTCTAAGGGTCTAATCCTTAGAACATGGCCGGGTGAATGATTTTCACGTAAAATCATTCTCAAAACCCACCAGGATGTAGATAAAATCTAAGATAAATTCGAAGGAGAAGAAAATGAAAAATAAGAAGAAGAACCAACCAACTAACCCAAATATTGAAAGTTTCTAACCATCATCTTTACACACACATACACATGAAATCTATACACAAACACAAACGCACATAGGTACTTACACTTACACATATACGAACTCCATATATAAACACATGCAGTTCTAAGGACATAAGAAGCCAAAAAAAGAATCAAAACTAGGACAAGTTTATATCGAAAAACTTTATAATCCTTAAACTAAGACGAAGCTTTCTTATATCCCTCCACTCACCCTTCTCTTGTCGTATACAGTCTTCGCGTCGTCCTTGCAAGAAAATCCTTTTATCTTAAATATTTTTTTTTATTTTCATGGATGAGAAATAATAAGAAGAAAAAGGATGATAGTAATAAGGACCCCATTGGGTTGGTTAGAAGAAGTTTTTTTTTCTTAATTATTCTTCTTTTTTTAAGAAAGGAAATTAAGACGAACAAACTTGTGTTGCTCACTTTAGGGTGTGATTTTTTGTGAGAAGTTATTTTATGTTGGCTTTTGAGTTTTACTTTTTGGCGAATTAAATCAATGCATTGATGTATTCTGGTGTAACACTGTGGATACGTAGGTGGAAGAAAAATAACAATAATTACTAATATAATGGATCAACATGTTCCTATAAAAAATTTGTTTTTATTAACCACAGATATTTTAAGCAAGAAAGCTGAAAATATTTTGCTGAATTATTTTAGTAATATTTTGGTATTTTTGTTGTTTTTTCCTTTTGAAGTTGGCTCCAATGATTTTTGTTGAGGTTTAAGTTCTTTAAGGAAACAGCCGATTTTCTTAAAAACCATACAATTCTTTAAAACACATATTATAGGTACCTACTCTACAGTTTTCTAAGAACCTTGTATTGAGAGAACATTTATTTGATAGCTGAAAGTTAAACGGAGTTATGTTTATCGGAACTTTATTAGGTCACAAATTTCATGGCAATAAATGTTTAGATATACCTAACCTAACATTTGCTCTACGAACGGAATTCTGGCGGTCCAATAGTTTTGGGAGTACTTAGTTTGATTTCTTCAATATTTCGTTAAATGTGTTTAATGTGCAGACTCATTTCTTGAGATGTTTCGGTCAGCAAAAGATTCTTTCAAAAATGTGAAAGCCGTATTGTTAGAATCATTTCTTTTCCAGATATTTTCAGTATTTGATTTTTTGAAGTATGGAGTCACAATAACCAATTTTATAACGACTATCCTGTTGTTACAGTCAGAAACTAGACTCTTTGTTTATTATTATAATTCCTTAAATACTAATGTTAACAATTCTTATAAATATAATACATACTTAAAATCTAAAATTTAAATTAGGCTGTTGAAAAACATTAATTTGCATTTAATACTTTTTATATTACCATTTGGTGAATTTTATTATAGATTTCAACTGATTGATTAAAGGGGCTATGTACAACATAGTTTGATCTACTAAAATTAGTATTTAATGGTTTCTGGAGTCTTATACTTGAACGACTAAAACTCAAATTTAAAATACCAAGAACTGATGGTGTTAAAATGTGTTAATTTATTATTTCAACAATAAAACAAAATTGCAGGTACTATGATTTGTCAGAGAAGGAAGGTTTATGAGATAAAGTCTTTGTGAGTAAGGCGGTAATATATGAATATCATGGAATGTTAATTTAGAATCTAAGACAAAAGCCAACTCGGAAAATACATATGTTCTACTTAAAGGACAAGTGTCAAACATGTAATTAAAAACTATTGGAACTTTTTTGCGTGTAAAACTGTATTAAGTTTTCTTGCAAGGGAAGACAGTCAGATGTAGAGTTAATATTTGTTGAAAATTTGAATGTCATCAGCATATATTAGGAAAGACGAATTTTGTTTGATCGAAACCAAGTCATTTATAAATAAAACAAATAGAATAGGACCAAGATGGCTACCCTGGGAGATACCAGAAAATTTGTCAAAGGCCTTGCTGAAATAAGTAAAGATCAATCTACTTGTTCACGTTTTTAAAAACATTTAAGACGTAAATGAAACAGATTTATTAACAGTTGAACGCTTTTTATTAATTAAACTACAGTGAAAAGAAAGGCCGCTACAAACGATAGACTAAAACAGTTTAGGTATCACAGATAGTTTAACAATAGGTCGGTAGCTCATCGCTTAATATGGTTTGAAGATAGGTCTTTGTAACGTGATTTGTCAGGAAATTACTGAAACAAAAGAAAAACACAAGAAATATGTTTAAGAATGGTCGAAATATTGATTTAATTTCGTCAACATTTGAGACAATAATTTAAAACTGTTTTAATTAACATACACTGGTGCTTAAAAAAAATAAGATGCCGAAATGTCAAAAGTTACTGAAAGTCACAAAAAAAATTAAACCTTCAAAGTTATAGTCAGGAAACTTTTATTATCTCTCTTTTCCAATACTTCATCCGATTTCATCAAAAACTGTCAGCTCAAAAATAGGTTATTTGTTTGATGTTTTTAAAAATAATAATTTAATAATTTATTTCACATATGGTGTTATTTAAGGTCACTCATTATTATCAAAAGTGATCAAAGATTTGTTAACTTAAGGGGGATATCCACGTTCACGGTGCGGTGTAAGCGCCGCCCGTAGGAACTTTCCGCGACAATCAAAACTAGGCTTTATCTATTTAACGCTGATAATTTAATTTAAGATCGAGTATACTGGTCATTGCAGTGTGTTTGGAAGCCTCGTGTAATTTAAGTTAGTGAAAGCTGTTTGAAAATATGGAAATGGTTACTAGTATATCATGCTGAAATTATTCCGCTCAATAATCTTGTAGCTAAAGGAACTCGACAGTCAAATTTCTTAAAAAATAAAGGCTTCCAGACCAAAATGAACATTTTGAAAAAGCGGATTAACTGATAAATAAATGCTGTTAAATTAACGGCATTAAGCTTTTATATATGTAATTTATAGTCTTCAAACATTGATCGCTATTTTCTCTCTTGACACTGCTTGAAATTTGTTCCTTAAATCATTGACCTACTAGATATGGACTGCTAGTAGCTATCTTCGTGTTGATGTCAACAATTTCTTAACACATTTAGCCCTTCTGTAGGTTCAGCGGAAATATGGAGAAACTGTTGGAACTTGATTTTTAAATTTTGTTTACTTTGTAAAACTGTGAAAAAATCTTGTTGACGGTTTCTAGGCGTCATTCAGATGGATTTTTTGAATTCATGATTATTTTTTCAACCAAACCTTACTTACTTAGCTTAGGCTTAGCTAAATAAATGGAACGACCTTTGAAGAGGACTTTTTCTTGGGGTATAAATCGACTAGCAGTCCATATCTTAAATGTCATTCTTAAGACCATTGATTTTTTAGGGTTTTAGGCTACTAGAGCTTTGTAGAATGCACTTAGTTTAACACAAAAATTACCTTAACGTTTATTTTAATATATCTATCAATGTGATTTTTGACGTGTTACCCCTTAAACTTATTGTATATATACTAACCATACTATTTTAGGTGGAAGAGTTTTGTTGTTTTCTTTTATATTTCGCTCAAACCAATTTATAATTTAATTTAATTCAAAACTGATGGTAGAATAAAGACAAATTAAAGTTATAAATAGTTTATGAAAGCTTCTTAATAATTTTGACCTTTTGAAATCAAGTACTTATAGTTACGAAAGTAGTAGACTTAATAATAATCCACCTGTCTTTTTTTTTTCTAAACTCAAGATTTCTTTTCTGAATGTAAAATAAAAAAAATATATGTACTTAATTCCTTCGAGAATAAGTGGAATTCAGTATTATTAATTGCAACTCATCAAGTTTTTCGGTATTCCGGAGTTTTGGAGAAATGCTTATAATTTTATTTTTGTTTTAATGAAAACGAACTTGAGGTATTTTTCAAGCTAATGTACAAAATGGTTCTTCAAATTTAAGATAAATAAAATTTTCTCTTACTCTGGACTTAAAAGGTATAAATTAAGTAATAAACCTCACCAAACTGTGGTCCGTGGTCGTCGCCGTCATTGATAATGGGATAGTATTAACCATAAACATTACATAAAAAGTGCGTAGGGACTTTTACTTTATTGTTTCGAACAAAGTTGAAATCAGAGAAATATATGGAGCCCGTTTTGGTGGTTTGGGCGTTAAATATACATAGGTACCATTTCATTCCCCATCAGCCACATTCATGAAGTATTGAATCTAAACGAATAAAACGTTTGTAGGATTAAGAATTAATCCTTGGCGAGGGTGTCACGCCAACCTATCATACCCAACCCATCATCTCGCAACTGGTCACAAGCCAACTTATAACAACTTAACCCGCCACAGGGTATAACTGAACATAGGGACAACTGATCATGGACCGATTTTAACCAAAATTTCAACATGGGGTATGATAATGGCTTCTTTTCAAACATATTTTTTGGTAGGAAATTAGGAACCTCCCCATTTGTTTGCTATTACATATTATGAAATGCTTATGATTTTTTATTTCAGTAGCATCACAGATGCCAGCGTATGTTAATGGGGGTTATACGTGGCGCTTCTCTTTTAAGTCAAGAATTGGGGTAGGAAAATACTTTTAGTTTTTTTTTAGGATTTATTTGTAGGTATTTTATTCCTAAAATTATTCGAACTGGTTATATTTTAAGTAGGTAAATTTAATAAATTTTATTTAAGTAAGTACTAAAAGCTTCGGTTTTAATTGAACGATTAGGTAGATATTACGTTTGTGGTCAATAAACAAACAACAGGTAATTCAGATAGGAAATGTGGGTAGTTTTTTTTTATTTCAATGCATATAAGAGTGCAAATTAAAAATCTACTTTACTATCTATTTCAGAAATTCATTCATACATTCGTAAACCAAGGAAATGTTTTCTAAAAACAAAATATACAATTAAAGATAAGTATAGACCAAATCGACACTTAAAAAAATTTTCGTTCATTCTTGGATATAAAATAAATTCGTTTTCATTTTTTGAGATCACTTTAAGAACCTTATAGCACCTACATCTACCTACATGTGCATCTTTGTTTTATGTATAAAAATAAGTGGTTATTTATTTGCAACTCCATAAAAAATATTTTATTTAAATTAGTTAATAATGTATAGGTAGGTACCTACAAAGTTTTGAGTCAAAACCTGGGCTGAACAATATGATAAGAAATAAAGTCTTAAAAAAATATATTCAAAATTATTTTTTATCGTCTTTCCTGCTGGATTTATAGGTATTCACATTTACATTGTAATTGTTCTTAAATTTTTCTAGAATATGTGAGCTAATTATACCTACTACCACAATTTTTTCTTTTTTTTAATAACCTACCTATTTATTCGATCCTAAAACATTGTTTCTCAACATTTTAGAGGTTAGGTTAGGGCAGTAAATAGGTGGTAATTTTTTTTTAATTCTGCAAATTTTCATCAACTTTTGAATTTTTACTGAAAAGAATCAGATTGATTTTAAATTGCATTAGCTTTTAAGTAGCTATGAAACTTTTGATCGTTTTGGATTTTTTTTTTCATGAAATTTCGTCATTAATTATTGACCTCAATCATATAGATCCGACCAAAAAAAAACTATTTTAATTTTGAAAACACACCACCAGTGTCGCGCCGGCCCTGAACAATTATTTTTTTTTCTTATTTCCATATATTTTTAACCGAGATGTTGTATTCGAACCAAACAATGAGGTCTTTTTTGTAATTGTTTCCGTATTAAAAAGTAGCAACTTCATACTGTATTTTAGTACAGAAATGTTTTATAGACGGTACCACTGGTAAAGAAACAAGTTTGAAGATGGAAACAAAACGCGAACGACTCAGGCACGATTTTTATCTCTTTCTGACCAAATGATTCTTGCCAAATTGAAATAAAGAAGTGGATGTGTATTTATGTATGCATATTTGACTTTAGTTGAAGTAATACACTCCCTAAGAATAAAAGGCTAATGAAAGCTGAAAGGGGATGCACTCCTGACCGAATTTGTGTTTTTAGGTAGGGTTCGATTAATTTCCGTTAGATATAGGTAGGCATCTTTAAACCATTTAATTATTTAATTTACCCATTGGCCAACAAGTAGAAATAGAGAAAAAACGTCATTCATTTTGATAACACTTTTGTTACGTGAGAGAAAAGAAGAGCATCCGTGAAAGCCATGGAGTGAGAATGGTGATGGCTTTTGAAACAAATAAAAAAATGGGGTCGCTGGGGTTGCAAACTAAGGCTGCTGGACCTTATAGCTAAGCTAGGAAACACGGTTTTGCCGAAAACATAGGTTTTCGATGAAAACCTAATCGAAAACAAAGTTTTCGCATACATTTTTTGTAGCTTCAGGTTTAGGTAATTATTGATTCGGTTAGCATGGGTACAGTTTTAAGAATTCGAATATTTTTTCGATTTGAAATACATGGTAATGTTTGTTTGCAATGTTGTGCCAGCTTCAGTGTAAGCTGAAATAAATTTGCATCGTAATTAAGTTTTTTTGAAGTGAAACTTCTTTATCGGCGTTGGAAAAAAATTTACCGTCACATTTTTCTGTTACGCGTCACAATTTTTGGTTACGCATCACATTATATTTTATAAAATTCCGATTATTTTTAAGTAAAAGAACAGCTCAGTAGATGAAATAGCTGCCCCACACACTCATTCTCACGGTTCGTCTCCCGGTCGATGCGCTACTTTTTTTTATTTTTTATTTATTTTCATGGACAAATGCCTGAAAAATAAGAAAATTTTCTTTCAATTGCCACAAAAACGTTAATAACTCAAAAACTACTGGATGGATTTTTTAAAATGGGGTACCCAATTAAAGGAAAACTTGTCCCGATTAATTTAAGCATATCAAATGATCAAATTTTCTTAAATTTTCCGACTTATAGAGTTTTTACCGAAAAATTTACAAATTTTTACAAAATGAAGAGTGGCTTTTCCATTTTCCAACCAATCTCAAAAATATATATTTTATTATAATCTAGACAAGTGTACGCTCATTTTGACATATCAATCATTTTCCTGTGCTTTCCAGAAGCTGGGGAAAATTCAATTAAAAATGAATCAACGGAAAATTTTCCAAAATTCTAGGTCGTTCAGATTTCTGCCTTCAAATTTGTTGTCAAATCAGACTCTGGCAAAAGTGATGGTAGTTCGAGTCCAGGTCAGGGCAATAATTTTTTTTTTTTTTTGTATTCATGTCTATGATAATAAAATCCTTTTGTTTAAACTTACGCAGCAATCTTTTTTTTTTTATTTGAACAGTTTTGAACAGCGAAATTTATGAATTTAATTCAAGTTTGATTTGTGAAATTTTGTTATTGGATAATTTTTAGTTCTGTTAAATTTTAATGATTTTATAGTTTATTACAAAATACCTACCTACCTATATCTATGGACAAAAAAAAATTGATTGCTCATTATGTGCAGCATAACAATTAATGAAACTGACCAAAAAATTCAAAACGATTAGCTTAATAACTGCGCTTAACGGTAGCATAGAGTTTGAAATTTTTATCAAAAAACTAGAATTCGGCATTTTATGAGCTGTTAGAATTTCAGATTTCTCGTAAGTATATGTAGCTATAAAAAAAAAAGTGTGCGTGTACTAGTGTACACAGGTAAGAAGTGAAACTTCTTTATGGCCTTATTTTTCGAAAAATGATCTACATGCAACTTTCCAGAAATTGGTTAAATAAAGTTAAATTAGATAAAGTTTAAACAAAAGGATTTTATTATCATAGACATGAATACAAAAAAAAAAAAATTATTGCCCTGACCTGGACTCGAACTACCATCACTTTTGCCAGAGTCTGATTTGACAACAAATTTGAAGGCAGAAATCTGAACGACCTAGAATTTTGGAAAATTTTCCGTTGATTCATTTTTAATTGAATTTTCCCCAGCTTCTGGAAAGCACAGGAAAATGATTGATATGTCAAAATGAGCGTACACTTGTCTAGATTATAATAAAATATATATTTTTGAGATTGGTTGGAAAATGGAAAAGCCACTCTTCATTTTGTAAAAATTTGTAAATTTTTCGGTAAAAACTCTATAAGTCGGAAAATTTAAGAAAATTTGATCATTTGATATGCTTAAATTAATCGGGACAAGTTTTCCTTTAATTGGGTACCCCATTTTAAAAAATCCATCCAGTAGTTTTTGAGTTATTAACGTTTTTGTGGCAATTGAAAGAAAATTTTCTTATTTTTCAGGCATTTGTCCATGAAAATAAATAAAAAAAAGTAGCGCATCGACCGGGAGTCGAACCGTGAGCATGAGTGTGTGGGGCAGCTATTTCTTTTTTTTTTCTTTTCCAAATTCATTTTTATTAATTCATTCTTAAGACTATCTTAAAGCTAGACAAAAATTCATAAAACTAGCCTAATTATCCATAACTTACAACTAACTTACTGGTCCCATACGGACACTCTAAGTTAAACAATAATACTTAATGCTAATGCCTTTCGGCCCTAAGATCTATTTAACTTCAATTCATTTTATTTATTTGTGTATTCATTAGAAAATTTAGCAAAAACTAATGTCAATATCCTTTTTTATTTTTACTTAAAAACTACTTAAAATAAGGTCCTTAATATAGCAGCTATTTCATCTACTGAGCTGTTCTTTTACTTAAAAATAATTGGAATTTTATAAAATATAATGTGATGCGTAACCAAAAATTGTGACGCGTAACAGAAAAATGTGACGGTAAATTTTTTTCCAACGCCGATAAAGAAGTTTCACTTCAATAAAAAAAAAATAAAAAACAACTAAAAAATCAATGAAAACATTTACAAATATATAAATTTAAATTAAATTAATTTGTTGTATTTGATTCAGTGTATTCGATGTGTTCGATATATACTCGCGGTGTATTCGTTTCAAGTAATTACACGATTCTATTGTTTTGGTTTGAGTTGATGATTCATTTGATTTGTTTTGAAAAATGTGAATGCAGTGAATAGTGTATTTGAAAAAATATAGAACGGCTTGGAAGTGGATTCAAGCCATTCGTTGCAGATGTTTAATATCTAGGTATGTAGGTACAAATTTAAAATTTTAAAATAAACCCTGCTCGGTATGTGCATAATGTTTATCCAATCCATGTATCAATATAAGTTCGTTCACTCGTCAAACTGTCTAAAATGCAAATTTGTCTAAAATGCGTCCTCATGAAACGTAGACAAAAAGTTTGCATACCCCTGACGACAAAAATACCTACCAAGGTGCCTCCCCACTAAAAAAAATTGTTTTGTTTTAATTTTATCCCTAAGAAGGTTTTATAATAGAATCCATAAAACACAATGGATTCCACTAGCTCACATATTTCAATATCTACCAATCAAAAACTTCACTGAGCAAGACCAAAATTTAAAACCATTTTGTTCTCCTTCCGCATCGTATCATATATCGTGACATACCATAACGCTACGGTTCCATTGCTAAACACCATATTAAATGTACAGATTCGGAAACCATTTTATTTTTCTTCTCTTTTTCCATATCTTGACTTACCCTCACACTACGGCTTCAAATGTAATCCATTAGGATATTTAATCCCTCCTACTCACACTATTTCAGAAGGTTCGATGCAACCATGATCAGATCCCGTTACGAACATTCCTATGATCAGTTGTACCCGTGATGACTTGTAACTGTGATAAGTTATGAAAATGTTCAGTTCGGTTGTTATAAGTTGGGTTGTTATAAGTTGGCCTGTGACAGGCTATACCCAACCCCTTGGCGAGTGTTGGGCTAAATCGCTTTTAATGTGCGTTCATACTAAACAGCAGGAAGAAAAAGGTGAAGGAGAAGGGAAGACAGTCTGGATATTATACAACTTTTTGAAAGAGTGTTAATGTTCATTCGTATAATATACTATCGTAGGGAACTTGTAGCTGGCCAGGCCATACATCAATAGCAGCAGGAGTAGCAGCAGCAGCACAAGACCAAGTATGTTTATGACTAATAACCCAAGGCTTATGGGTGAGCGTGTGATGGTTATGGTGGCGGCAAAGGAAGAAAGAAAGAGAAGTCAGTTAAATGTGCACGGGGGTGTGTTTTTCTCCCTTATAAAATTCATATATATAATGAAATATGCATAAACTTTATGAGCTGAATGTTTTACGAATCTTTATGAAGGTTCTGGCTAAAGCTCAATGTAATAACTGCACATAAAAGTTCACAAGGAGGGTCGTCGGTAAACTTGGGTTTGTTCACAAATGCTGGGTGGGTGCAGGGGGGGGTTGGCTTGTGTAAACATACAATATCAAGCACATACAAACACACACATACACAATACATATACCTATATTAATTGTTTCTATGTTCTTTTTAAACATTTTGTTTTCATGGTTTGGTGTTTTTTGAAAAATGGTTTTAGCTGAGATTCCTTTTTTATGGTTAAAAAGACAAGTATTTGATGTAGCGCTAGCCACTTTATTGGTTTATGACTGTTTTTAATGGTTTTTGGTACATGCAGAGTAAACAGAAAAACACAAAAAACGTGAACTTCTTTTATAGCTATAGTCATTATTTTTACAAAGTATAAGCTTATTTTATGTTTGGCATAATTTTCCTGTTTATTTTTAAACATAAAGTTTTTTATTCAATGTGTTGCTATAGTTTTTAATTAAGATTAAATTTAAGCATATTTTATATGAAGAAAGCTAAATATAGTCTGAATGTTAAAACACGGCAAATATTCAATACCAGAAAATGTTATTTTTAATAGCAACACAACAAAACTGAGGATATTTGAATGAAACACCTTAAGTTGTGCTGAATTTAATTGCAATTTCATATATTTTTTAGGAACTTTAATTGTCTCCAATTAAAAAATTGTATTTAAAAATATTAATTCCATAGCACATTATGTATTCTATGTATGTATATATGGTATGTTTAAAATAATAAGTTTTAATGAGCCAACAGAATGTAGCACACAAAATTAAAAGGATTGTGGTACCAATAATTTAATATTTATATGTGCCCTTTATAAATTTAAAACAAAATTGTTGCAGTGTGATACCAGAAAACCGTTTGGAGAAGGGATATTGACAAAAAGGAATAATTTCCAAAAAAAAAACAGTCTAGGATGCAAGCTTCTTATTTTCAAATGGTATTTTATTTAACAAGCCAATTTTATTCATAAAAGAAATTATTGAAAGAGCAGATATGCAATCCAACATGTTAGATGTTTTATGTGGAGATGTATTCGATGATTTCAATCCATACATTCAATACTGTTTTTAAATATAACAAAACATTAACAGCAATATTTCTATAGCATGAAACAACTTGGAAGTCAGTATCTTCTTCTGTTCTCAAGATATTTTTAACTCATAATTTATTTTTAAGTACTTTTAAATATTTTTGTTTCAGGTTTTCGTTTTCTCTCAATTGGTAATAGCGAGCACCAAGCAAATAAAATAAAATAAATACACTATGGTTATTAATAGTTATATATATTTATATTTTATACAAATAATATAATAATAATACCTACATACAAATTAAGGAAAATAACAAATTTTTGATAAAAATTGTAAATATTTCTTACAACCGCCTTACATCGTAGCTTCATAGAATATACTAAAGCCTGACATCTCTCCAATTGGATACCTTTCTATATAGTCTAAACTGTAATGCAAAACTAATTATTGTTGGTGGATTTAGAAACGTCAATCATTTTTTTAACATCTGCCCAAAGGTTCTCTATTGGGTTGTGGTCAGGTGATTTGGGAGGCCAATCCAGAACAGAAATATTATTGAACCGAAACCACTCCTTAGCTTTTTTGCTGGTGTGCCTTGGGTCATTGTCTTGTTGGAAGACCCATCTCATTGGCATTTCCTCCTTTGCGTAAGGCAGCATGGTTCTCTGAATAATATAAAAGTGAAGTTGGTGATCCATTACACCATTTATTGGGTATATGGATCACCATACCATAATACTAGAGCCATCATATTTTAGTGTTCTTCGGGAAAACCTAGGCACGTATTCAGCATTTGGTGGGCCTCGAAAATATTCACGAGACCAGGGCTGCCATATAACACAATTTTGTTTTCATCCGTCCGCACAATATTTCGCCAATCCTGAAGGGGCCTTTGAACAAGGGTCTTGGCAAACTGGAGTCTTTTGGAAATGAGCTTTTTTGTCAAAAGTGGGTTTTTTCTTGGGTTTCAGGCATGGAGATGATTTGTTCTCAATAATCTCCTAAATGTTCCACATTGCATTCAAATTTAAATTTGTTTTATCTCAGTAGCAGACAAAAGGGGTAAAACCTTGGAGCATCTTACAATCCTTCTTACCGATTTCTGAGGTAACACCTTTTTTCTGCCGCGCATTTCAGGTTTTTTTTTTCATAATTTGTTTGCATTTGAAATCATTTTTACAGAGATTTGAAGAGTGTTTTGGATTTGTAAATAAGTTTTTCCTTCAGATAGAAGCTGTCGTATTATTGGGAGTTTCTCCGGAGTGTAGTGTTTACTAAGGCCCATACTGTAAGTATGTACATAGTACATAAATGCTATGAGGCTTCCAAAGCTTACTTTGAAACCTAAAATGTTACCAAAAACTAAGTAAAACTGCTATTATTTTGACCGCTAAGATACCTACTTTAAGAGAATTCAAGTAACATTTGGGACAAAATGTTATTAATATTAATCGGGAGGACCGGCACTGTAAGTGTCATTAAAATTGGAGCTGTTTAAAGATAATCGATCAAAAGCGATTTTCGTTTGTAACTTTTTATAACTTTCGACACATGGAACGATAGCTTTTGTGATTTTTTACGCAAGGCCTAACCATTAGGTATTTCAACAGAATAGTATAAATGAGTTTGCAGATAACTACTTCTTATTAAAATGTTTCGCTTTATTTTACTGGGTTCAAGAACTTCAAGCTTTAGACATATTAGCCAAGTTATTTTTTTCTCGTGTTTCATAATATAGTAACTTAACATTTCAGCATTCT
Source organism: Eupeodes latifasciatus (assembly GCA_920104205.1). Classification (NCBI taxonomy): domain Eukaryota; kingdom Metazoa; phylum Arthropoda; class Insecta; order Diptera; family Syrphidae; genus Eupeodes; species Eupeodes latifasciatus. The sequence goes on along the minus strand of OV049926.1, from coordinate 83,962,108 downwards.
CCACTTCATTTTATTGAGACAAGGCTTGCACATTTGTGTAAAAAAAATTGTTAACACTTTTTAGGGCTTCATTATTTCTTTAATAAAAAGATGTCCACAGTTTAACACAAACTTTCTCTTAATTTTAACATCTTGAGTAAATTATTCTTTTCCGAAAAAGAAGAAAATAATAGGATTTTGTTATTGTGATAGAAAAAGACTTGTACTTTTCATTTAATCATCCGCGATCGTGTTCTTAGGGCTTTTTTTGCATTTTCCCTTATGTTACTTATATATACATATTTATCAACCTTTGACATCCTCATTACCCATAAAACAAAACCCCACCATATAAAAAGCAATCATCATAAATCCGAGCAAAAGAAAAGGGTAAATCCCCCGAACCGAAGTTAAATTCATAATCTAATTGCATAGCAAATGAGATACGAAATAACAGATCAGATAACATAAATAGCAGCACATCATTATCATGGTTTTGCTGTTATTATTTCAAAACCAATACCCATTTACATTTTCGGTTCTAAATCGATATCAAGGCTTAACAGATCCATCTCGACTCCGATATTTTTCCTAACCCTCCACCTCCCCACCCCACCCGACAATGCCATAACCATCGTGTGGGTTTATTTAAGCCCTTCCAACTATACTTCGTATAGAAATAGATACATGTAATGTAAGTATATAAGAACATAAATATATATAAAACTGTATCATCGTTATACATAAATATACCATACATACACTCACATACATATAGTGGAGCATTGGATTTGTTAAAGAAGATCCAAAAGAGGATGTAGGTATATGAATAATTCAGCGGAGATGCGTGATGCCACATGCGAATGGATATCCTGAGTTCCCCCATCCCCACACACTGTGTTGTTGCTGCTCAATGCTCATGCTATGCTCAGTTAATGGAATAATATTCGTTTTCCTCTTTTGGAGGTCCTTTCTTTATATACGCTAAAGATTATGGAGGGACACGAACCTCACAAAAAATATTCCGACATCGAATTTCGTGGATGTTATCATTATTTCTGCGTTTCACCCCAAAAAACTACCCCATCACTTCACTTGTTTCCTCTCGCGTCGAACATGCATAGTTTATTTGTAAATCATAACAATTGCCCACAGTCTGTGGTGGTTTGGACGTAGTGGAGAGAAGAAGGAGTGACGAGAGGACTTGGTTATGTTGAAGTACTTCAGTATAAGGTTGTTATAGATTTGTATTGCCTTATGAATCTATTCCGCCGCGACGACGCTGCCGCCGCCGTTTCCACGATCCCTTAGAAAATCGTTGATACCAGTTCTGTGACTAAGGCTAAAACGGTATTCATCTGGATTTGCGCGGCGCATGGTACGATATGGCATTATTTTGAGTGAATATGAAGGTTTTAGGCACCACAATTCCAGTCAAGTCATATATGGGAATGGGCGACATGTGTGCATTTAGCTTGTCGAACACGAACTGACTAATGACCAATACGTCAGCTAGAGCTTGCTAGAATGTACCTATAGGTACCTACCCACCAACCTCACATATCCTCATAGAGCAACAAAACAATTTCTCACAGAATCGACTGGAAACCGACGACGACGACCGACGGTAAAGGGAATCACCTATATCCTGCACGTCCACCTCCGCTAGTTTTTGCCCCTTGGTTAACGATATCGATAAATGGGTTTCGAACCCAATGGATATGATTCCCGGTCGTATATAGCATTCACATCTGGTTATTAAATTTTATAGATGAGTCTCTATCACGCAAAAGGTGATGGTCCTGTGTGAAATTTGTGCGGTTTAGATATTCGTATTCGTATTCGTATTCGTATTCGACGAGTATAGTTCGGGTGGTGAAAAATTGCAGCAATTAGAAGAGATTGAAAATGTGTGTGCGCACACTAAGGTATGGTAACGACACATGTACATAGAGCAGCAATGTTTTTGAAAAAAAAAAAAACAAATACTTTGCGATAGAGAACGTTGAAGTTCATTTTAATTAATTATACCAAAAATAATGGCACGTCATTTGAGAAGGTGTACTTCATTAAAGTAGGCATCCATCTATTCAAAAGTTGAAGATAATGTTATAGCATAAATGTAGCCAGTAACACTTAAAAATTTCGGTATTAGTTACATTTTTGATAGCCTAAACACGTAATAAATGTAGGGCATTTCGATACCTTAATTTGCAAATTAGCTAACTTCATACCATAGACAACTTAACAGGAGACAATCATTATTTCTTCCGAAACGATGTAAGGAGCTGCCATTACGGTGAATGGTGGGTGCAAGCGATCCATGCTGACTGACTTTTTGTTTTCAAAAAATATTCAGCTTGGTTACAATCAATAAATATTTAATTTGGGAACAACTATATAAACAAAAATGCTGACTAATCCATAACTTTTGAAGCATTGAAAGAGCCACCATATACGATTTCTGAAAAATTAGGAGTGGTCTGCGGCGGACAAAATATTTTAACAATATTATTGGAAAATTTTTGAGAACAAATGGTTTTCTGTTTCTTATCATTTCAAAATCAATTTTCAGCTTAAAAAGCTTTATTCCGTTGTTAATGTCCTTATTTATATATAACAAGAATTCTTACTCCTGTCGAAAGATTTTTGCTGTAAATCTTCAATCGAAATCCCTTTTGAATCCACCAACCAACAAAGTATGCAATAGCAATACTGATGCCAATGCGATCCTATTTAACCTACAACCATTTCTCTTCAGAATATCTCACGAAATCCTTGAACAGTAACTCCTGTCAAATATAAAAGCCAAAAATTAAATGTTACACTGGTAACGCTTTGCCTTAGCATCAGTTTATTGTATATGGATGTATATAACTGTTTCAAGCGTTATTTTCCCTCTGATAACCCTAAAGAAAAACAACAAAAAAAAAGGGGGAGGATGGTTGGTACTCCGTTTTCGCAATTTCCAGTCAATACAAATGTGTTTGCCAAATCGGTTCGGATGCTGTTTTTATTGTTCGATAATAGTTCACACCATCATCGCACTAGGGATAACGGGTTACAAATTTATTTCATTTTATTGTTCGTAACGCTGCTGTTGTGGTTTGTATAAATGCGGTTTTGTTGGCTTTGGCGTTAGTTAAATCCTGGTTCCTGGTTTCTGGGTCTGGTGCTGTGTGAACACACATGATAGGGTATACCTAACTCGTTTCTATACTTTGTTTGTATTTTTTTTTTTTTTTGATCTTGTCGCATTTACGCCTTCGAGAGTGGTTCTGGCAAAAATACGTTTGGGTATAGGTGTATTGAAAAAATGCTCTCCATTTGTGAATTGTGGGTGCATTGGCATTGTTATCATGCAATTATGCCATGTTCATAGGGATATGTAGGTAAATGGCCGGAAATTCATTGTGGATTTTTGTTAGAAATAAAAATGCAATGCATTGCGTGTACCTACATACATATATCCGCATATAAATAGGTATACATATGTATATGGCAGTTCAATTGGATATAGGCAGCAATGGCAACAGTGGTAACTTTCATTGGTCCTTTGGCTAGCTGTCAATACTGATTTTGGGTTGGTGTGTACTTTTGGCTTCAACATTTAATCCGCAAGTCTTCCCATCCCATCGTCGAGGTATTTAGTTACTCGTGTATATTTAGGTATATGGCTCCAGTGTCGACTTCAATGGCCATACATACTTTTTCAACCATCAGAGTTAGCATTAATCGCATTGAAAGAGCTCTTAACTTTTAAATTCAAATGAAAATCTAACTGAGGGATAGAAAACAAAATAAAAGAATTATAGAAAAAGACAATGCTTTAGTTATACATGTATAGAGACCGGAAATGCGAAAACCTTGTTTGATATCCGTTGGAAGTACTTTTATACGAGTTTAGGGAGTGGTCTGCATTGTAAGCTGGCACCGTACCCACTTTATATTTTGCCTCAGATTTAGAATCCTCTGCCATAATATTGCTATTATAAGGACGACTTTATAGCCACCTATATATACATACATACATAACACTATAAGGTTAGGTACTCTGTGTTTCTGTAGATATAATGTTGTAAAATTGGGAGGAGAAAAATTTACTAAGTGTACATACATATATATATACGAAGTTCACTTGTGATTGTCAACTGCAACAAGATATTAAAGCGTGTAGAGAGTAAGAGATTGCAATTAAATTCTGGTTGAACATTTATCCCTTAAAAAGGCAACATAGCCTGCCAGAGTGGTTAGGATTACAGATGTTCACTTTACTTGATACAAATGAAATGAAGAGAGACTATTAAATATCTATGTCCATGTTTTGATTTTTGATGTTTTTTTTTGTAATTATTTAAAGTTATAGAGTCTAAGAAGAACGAGGTAGATATCAAATTTATGAAAAGTTTTAAAGAACAACTTTTGAGCGTTGTTTAAAATTAAATTAAAAAAAGAGTCTGGGATGCGACCAACACTGATAAATTCTCATCCCTTGCTTAAAAGGTTTTAGTATTTTGTTAAAAAAGTTGTCATAATTTACATATGATAAAATAGTTTGATTTCAAAACCCATTTTTGTGAACTAGATTTTTAGTCGAAAACCAATTTTTGCCAAATTTTAGTAGCATTTCTTAAAAGTTTTTATTTCTTATATAAACAAATACAAATTGGATGAATGAAACTAATTTCAAGTCAATATCTTCTATTGTTCACGAGATATCGAGAACCGAACATCAATTTTTACCAATTTTGCGTACTATTTTTTTGTAGATTTATGAAAAAAACTGACTGTTGGATTTTTAAAAAAATGTCTGCGAGATAACATTAGTTTGAAGCCACTATTTTTAATTTTTGAAAACATATTTGAGTCGAAAATCAATTTTTACCAACTTTTAGTAATGTTTGTTAAGATTTTTATTTTTGTAAAAAAAACTGTCAATTCGATTTATCTCAAAATGTTAATGAATGTTAAAAACAATATTTCTTGTAAGGGGCCGTTCATAAAATACGTTCGCACACAAGGCGGGGGAGGGCTCTTGCTGAGTGTGACAAGGTGTGACAAGGGGGGACGGGCGGTCTATGGTAACGTGACGTTCGCCATTCATTAAAACATTTTCAATTACTATTTCTTTTGACTAATTTTCTTTTAAAATTTTCATCATGATAGAAAGTCATTTATTTCGTATTTAGTGAATATATAGAATTTCAAACGTATATAGTTTTGTTACAATAAATTGTAACTTGATATGTTTACTTTTGTTTATTTTTCGACATGAGCGCTGGCTCTGTGGCGCGGGTTTAGTCTTTTGACTTGGCTCTAGCGGCGGCGATCCGTCACAATTGGTTTCTTTGTTTTTTCCAATACTTAAAAGAGTAACGTTTCCTCGCACCCTGCGCTCTCGACTCAGTAACGAACGAAAATTCTGTTTCTCATATATTTATTATTATATTATTCTTTCATTCTTCATTATTTAGTAGTGAACTAATTCGGACGCTTTTTTCATATTTCTCAATTTAATACTTTTTATTAAAATTCTTTTTATTTTATATTTAAATTCTCAAAATTTGTGTAGTATCATTTGAAATTTATCATATTCAGGGGGGGGGGGGGGGGGGGGGTTCATTTTTGTGACGAAATATTTCTAGGGGGGGTCACAGAAAGCGTGACATAGCGTGACAATGGGGAAAGGGGGTCAGAAGAAGATGCTTTTAGCGTGACGTATTTTATGAACGGCCCCTAAGACAAAATTAGTTTGAAGCCATAATCTGAAATTTAAAAAAAAAAGATATTTCAGTCGAAAACAATTTTTACCAACTTTTAGTAATGTGTTTTTGGTTTTTATTTTTTATAAAAAAAAACTGTCTATTCGATTTTTCTCAAAATGTTACCAGATGTCAAAAACTTCTTTATTGCACAAAATTATTTTGGAGATAAAATCTTTTTTTGTTCGTAAAATATTCGAGGTGACAAATATTTTTTTTTAGTTTTTCCGTTAGTTGGATTTTTTTTCCAAAAATATACTATTTCTGTATCACGTCATAATATATAATATACAATTTAATTAAACTCGCTTGCGTTATTGGTTTGTGAGATATTTTGGGTAAACCAAAATTTTTTTTTTTAAATTGCTATGGTAAAAAAACCACCAACGCAATTTTTTTTTGCATCTTTCTGCATTATTATCTGTATAACAAAAAAAAGTCGATATCTCCACTAGTTTTTTTTTTTCCGAAATTAATTTTTTTTATTTAAACTTAACTCTACTTACATGCTAGATACAATGGGAAACTAGCCTAATTAATTCTACTTAAATATAACTTACTGGCCCTAATCGGGCGCTCTAAGAAATTCATGATTCTTAAAATTAATGCCTTTCGGCCTACGAACTAAAATTGTTTTATTTATTTCAATTTATGTTTTTTTTTTTTTTTAGGTTTTTACTTACATACTAAAGTCCTTAAAATAAAACTTAAAATCACCTTATCTACCTACAAACTACTTAAAACTAGAACAACCGCAGCGGCAAAACAACTATGTCCTTCTATTTGTAATTCCATCGATGATTTTTATAATATTGTCTGTGATATGTGTTTGCATTTTTTTTTTTTGTATTTTTGATTTCTTTTTTTTGTTTTGTATTTTATGAGATTTTGTTTTTTTATTCTTTTTTTTTATTTTATTGTGCCACCATTCCTGCTCTACTTAAACCTAAAACTTAAGCCTAAAACGAGTATGTAAGCCGGCCAAGGCAAAAATACCCCACCCCAGATTACCCATTATCAGTTGCAGTTTGAAGCCACCAAAACTGGTTCTCCTGCTTCACCATATCAATGCGGTCCTTTTCGGACACAGCCCTACTGAACCGAAGCAGCTCCGCTCCATCACGAGCGAGGATGCCCCGTTCATACACGAGCCGCCGGTCTACTGTTTTTCGCCTGACGTGGTAGATAAGCGGTACTGCCAATCTATCCTGTATCATGCCGCACAGGTCTAGATAGAGGAATGCCTCTGGTGGGATATCTCCACTAGTTCTTGTGCTATGGATGACGAAAAAAAACGTACAAACGTACGTACACACGCACGCACAGACATCTCTCTAAAAATCTTTTATTTCGACTCTAGTGGTCTTGAAACGTCGAGAAATGTCAAAATTTCAAATTTGACAAATCGGACCGATTACAATAACTGTCTTTGGGAAGTTAAAAATTCTAGCAAAAATGTCCTAAAATTACTTATAGATATTTTTATTGCCTTGTAATACGTCCTAGAAGCTATTTCTAACACTCACTGTTTATATAAGTTACTAGCTTTTACCCGTGACTTCGTTCGCATTAGATAGTTTTTTTGGATAGTAGTATGAAAAAACCTGAGCCGTACTTTTTTGTACTCGTACGTATGTTTGAATTGTGCCGAGATGGGATGAGGCCATACTAAGTATGATTGTCATAGGTTAGGTTAGGTTAATACATTTTAAGAAGAAGATAGGTTATACTGCAATACATTTTTATATACGACGTTTTTTGTTTTTCCTTCCTTGGCCAGAACGTAAAGATTTTGTGGGTTCGAGACTCGTGAGCACGCTACATAATAATTGTCCATGGGAAAAACAGTTTCTTCCAAATTTACACCTGCAACTTTCAGCGTTTGCCGCCGAGCTTTATTTATTGTTATTGCAAATGCTGCTTTCAGAGGAAACTGCACTCTTTTAAACTGAAACGGCAAATCGGTAGGAATTATCGGAATGCGGGAAATTAAAACATTTTTTCCTTTTGCTATTCATTCATGATTATAGCTTTTATAATATTTCGTCCTAGGTGAGTAATCTGTAGCCGTTTACCATTACATAACTTTGATGCGTCAAGATTTCTCATTAACAGGACTGTAACACCAACCTTCAATCTCAACTTATGAGAAGGGTTGGGAATGCGTTGTTTTCCCGTAATACCAATTTTATCCAAATATTATTCAAATATTTGGTAATTTAGGAGTGAAAGCGATCAAATTCCCCGGAAAGTAATTTTTTCCATGGGAATGCGTTGTTTTCCCGAGGTCAAAAGTAGCTCATGTCCTTTCTTAAGTCTCAAACTATCTCCTTACCAAATTTCATTTAAATCTGTTCAGTAGTTTAGGCGTAAAAGCGATCGACCCACCTGAATTTTTCCATGGGAATGCGTCATTTTCCCGGGGTAAAAAGTAGCCTATGTCCTTTCTCGGGTATCAAAATATCTCCATACCAAATTACATGCAAATTGGTTCAGTAGTTTAGGCGTGATTGAGTAACAGACAGACAGACAGAGTTGCTTTCGCATTTATAATATTATATAAGTAAATAAGTAAATAAGTAAATAAGTAAATAAGTAAATAAGTAATAAGTAATAAGTAATATAAGTATATAAGTATAAGTATATAAGTATAGATCAGGAACAAAACTAGAAAAGATTTGAGAGAAAACAAAATTAAAAGCAAGTATTATATCCGAGAGAGTACTCATGGCGTGATGGTTAGTATTTAGGACTGTCATGCCAAAGGTCTTGGGTTCAATCCCTGATTGTGATATGTAAAGTTTTTCTTTCACAGGTACGAGGACTTGAAAAATCGTCCAAGAGTAGTTCTTTTCATGAAAAGTCCTCTCTCAATTCGGCTTAAAACTGTAGGTCCCCACCATCCCTGCATCTTCATTTAATTTTCGATGTATAACAGTATAACACACTTGAAGGATATGCATATTTTCATATATTGAATTTATGAAATTCAACGTCGTTCGGAAACTAGCCCATTCATATATTGACATCCAACAACATTAGCCTTGACGTATATTTTTCGCAATTATTATCTTTGCCTGCAGCGGAGTAGCACACAACCATATAGTGTTGAACGAATTTCATTCTTCAATATTTACAAACAATCCGAACTCAGAATACACTTCGTTGGGTTTAAATTTAATTGCACACTAAACAGAGCGAAGGCTAAATGTAAACAATTCCACTTTTTGCTATTTTATCGTGCTGATATTTTGTGAACTCTGTTTGTTCAATCGTTAACGAGGGACTATAAAATCATTGATAGAAATGTGTAAATCGTCAAACAAACAGTCCTATTTCCCGTCTTTAACAAATATTATTTGATTTTCTACATAACCTATACCCACCTACTCATATATAGGTCAATCTGTTTTGTGAGAATGGACATTTTTGCCAACTCAACCATTCATCCGAATTTTTTCCTTTTTTCGAGAAAAAAATGAAACAACTAAAATTAATTTTATTTAATTAATTTGAAGTGTCCCTCAACATGTGTGTGCTTATTTAAGAGAAAAATTAAATAAAAACCGGTCCCTTGGGCTAAATGAATTCTGTAAACAAAAATTAAACACACACAAAAAAAGGAACATTTTCTGACTAAACGGAAAAAACTGTCTTCTCATTCCAAAGGTGGCCAAACGAACTGACAATGACAAACAACGTTTGATATCAATTGAAATGGCAAGCACGTATCACTTGGTATCCCACTGTCTCTTCTCATGATCCAACCATTTCCTTTCCATGCCTCCAACACCGACATCGTCTTCACCAGCTTTATCGGCCAGTAGTAGAAGAAGCAAAAGCAGCAGAAGCAGCACCCTCCAAGGGGTTAGCAAATCTTTTAATGTAATATGTCCTTTCCCGTTGTCTCGTAATTTAGCCCCAAAGCGAAGATGTGCTCGTCGTCGTGCTCGTGTTCCTGTGTGCGGTGCGGACAGTTGCTTTTTTTTTTTGTCCACCCTTGTCATGAAGGCAAACATACGTGGTGTACCGGTGAAAGCTCCACGTCAAGCGGAATGTCACTCAGCCAACTTGAACCTGGGCAGAGGTGGAATCACAGAGAATATCTATACACAGCAAAAATAGGAAGAAAGAACACACACAAAAAAGACACCCAATCCCTCCTAAAGCGTGACATGCATGTATACATTTTTCGACTACTACGTCCAGCACATCCATCAACGAGTCTATAAATATATGGGCTCCGGAGAGTTGGAAATTAGATTGAAATTGATACCTGTCCTGGCAGGGGTTGTCTACATTGTCACCGCTTCTGTCGACGAGCAGTATTCAAGGGAACATAGAAAATCGACGAATCCTCTAAAGATTCATGGCATTCGTGAACTGTAAATAACTTAAGTGTGACGTGGCCAAAGCCAGTTCTTGTCGGAAGTATCATGGAGAGAATATGGGCGGAACCGTGGTGCTGGGTGGGATGGGTTGACTATGATCAAATACTCACATCTAAGCCACTAACTCCCCAAACCAATCAAGTAAACATTTGAAAGCTCCCACCGCCACACCGCCGCACCGCATCGCTATGGCAAATCCTCGCATTTTTCATACCTCACCCTCTTGTGTCCCGAGTGCCCTTGCTGGTTCTAATGCTTTATTAAAATTTATAGCCCCGCACAGCCTTCATGAATACATAATGGACCAAGAATCGCGGGTATACGAGTATATGGAATACTATATAGATCTATGTATAATGTATGTATATACGTTTGTACGTAGGCCGCACGACACCAATTACTTTTATCAAATTCTTACGGACCAATATGTATATTAACATGAGAATATATAGGCCAAACGCGTGTGAGTTATAAACCTAATTTTTTCTTCTGCTCTACGCCACGACATCCATGTCGTGGAAGAGCATATGTATATACCATCACCAACACCGCACCATACCACCAACAGTTGCAGTTCATTCTAATTCCAGCAATTTCCGGATTAGGCCCTATCTTTTATCCTCTATTGAATGTTGCTCTCTATTTTCATTGATGTAATTCATATCTTCGCTTAAGCCGGGAAAAATACAATTTCCATTCACAGTCCGATTTTTTGAAAGCGAATGTCGAATGGAAAATGATACAGAAAAAAATACCAAGCAGAAACTACAAAAGTCGCAGGTTCTTGCTTATAAAGTTCAATTCTATGGAGACCTCATTTTTCTGTATAAGGCTTTGTAATACTCTGAATTTTGAGATATTTTAGTTTTCAAGTTCAAAAAACAGAGTTTTTCAATAAGAAAGAATAAGTTTTGGATAGCCCTCTATTTGGAAATCATTTGAAAAGCTAAAACTCTCGAAAAATGGCACAGAAATTCTCAAAATTTACTACCAAAATAGTGAAATTTCTACTGTCACCTGTTGTAAAAACAAAATCACTTTTGGCTTGTCATAAAGCATCTTCTGTGCTACTGATGGGACAAGTTAGTGATGTGAGGAAGAGAAATCGTGTCCATAGCTCAAGAAAAACTACTGGTATTACTTCTGTAGGCCTTAGTAGAAAGCCCTTGATTCCTCGTCGATCTTTTGAATAATGTTTGGATATAATTAATTTGGTGGCCGGCGACACACGCGGCGTGATTTATAATTTTTTTTTTTGGACTGAATCGGAAGATATTGATGTAGACGAGGTTTTTTCTACGGGGCGCTACGTGCTACACAAGCAACGAAACAATCGCAGTTAAGAGAAACATTATCTGATGGTGTTATTGCTCAAAGGGGTGAATCCCGTCAACATATTTACGTTCTAATAAAAACGTAACGCAAATAAAACAATAATTCCTTAAATGACTAAGATGTCCTAAATTCGAATCTATTACACCAGGTTTTCAAAATATACCCCTTCAAAAATGCTAAAAACAACCCAAAACCGGGTTTGTAAGGCTAAGTTCAAACCCAAAATATCTCCTAATATTAAAATGTGTGAATATTTTGCAAAGTAAAAATCTTTCTCTTCTCGAAACAATTTAAATTATTTTGGTATCTTAATAATTTTCTGGAAATTTTCATTAGCTATGAGTCTTTACTTACTTACTTAAGGTGGCGCTACAGTCCTGTGTGAACTAGGGCCTCACCCAACAAACTTCTCCATCTAGCTCGGTCCCTAGCTAGATGTCTCCAGTTTCGCGCTCCGAGTTGGGTGAGTCTTTAGTTGATTTTATATGAATTTTGAGAAAACCTTGGATTTGAATTTTCATAATTTTGAAAAATACCTTTTCGACTTAATTTTTACTGCTGATTTCGAATCCAAACTTTAATTTTAACTATGTGCTTAAGTTATAAAAACACCCTTTTTCAAACATTATTTTTATATTTCTAATATATTTCAAAAACTTGATATAATAGAATTGTGTAGACAACACATTCGTTACAAGGACAGAAATTACTTTCAAACTGTTCTGACTTTTTCTGTTGAAAACCGTTTTAGCATGGTTCAAATAGTTTAGCATTTCTTTCAGAATTTTGTGAGACAGGTGAGATCTAACAACTTATTAAGATTTTTCGAAAATCATATAAAAAAATAAAAATATTCCAACTGAATATTGAAAAAGGGAATTATAGATTTGGAAAAACATCACGGATATTAAAGAAGCTAGTTTATGAATTTAGATAGCCTCAAAAAGCCTTAATTACGTGTTTTTCGAATTTTACAAAGTATTACCTCAAAAACCTGACGTGATGCATTAATTTTGAAGTCGGATTTGAATTAAGACCATCAAAACCTTTCCGACACGTGATAATTGGCCGTCTTGTGATTTAAACACCACATTCAATGCGAGAGTGCACCGATTACGCTGATTAAGCTTCCTTTTTTTATCCAGGCCCATAAACGGAGTTTTAATGTGTAAATAAAAATTTACCAAAACCTGCAACTTGAACTTGTGTAGTTTTTACTGATACAATAGCTATACCTTACGCTATTTCAAAATAAAAATCGATCGTCTTCAGTATGCATAACTAAACCAAATTCAAAGGGTATAAAGGTGGACAACTCAAATAATAATAACTGTCAGCGAAGTTTGTTATACACAAATTGTAACCAACCCGTACTCACAGTCGTATCATAGGTCCTATTTCACCTGTCCTATGTTGTGCATGTCAGGTGTGGAGGTTTGTTTTTTTTTTGAAATTCGTATCTCTAACGGGAAAAAAAATACAAAAATTGGCAAAGTTTTCGATTCAATTTGTTTTAAAGGATCTTTTGACATAAAAGCGGTGCGGTCGGTGGTGTAGCAGTGGCGAGGAACGACGACGGCGGGTATTTTTGTCGTCATACCCAGTTGGCTTTGCAATCAGCCATGATGGCGACGAAAAGCGGCGGAATTTTTGTTCATCATCGTCGTCGTTGTCAAAAAACTTCCACACATATTTATATTGTATACCTGGGGTTTAGGTAAGGCAGCAGGGATATCCAAGCGAAACATGTTGACTTCTTTTTCGACCATGCATCAGTAGAAGTTGAATTTGAACTTTAGTTTTTGTGTGAGTGTGTATTCTATATATTTGTATGTTATACCTAAAGTTGGCCGGATCCGGATGAAAAGTATTTTTTTGTTTAAAGTATTGGGTTGCCTACCTGTTGGATGTTAATCTTAAGAACTAGGGAGGAGGTATATCTTATTTTTTGTTCTTGTTTTTGTTTGCTCTTTTGCCTTGATGATTCTTTTTTATGGAAATATCCTGGTCGATTTTATGAGAAGTGAGTCAAAAGGACTTAGGATAAGGATAGTGTTTATCTAGCTATACATACATATCTGCATATACATATGTACTTTTTGGATACATATTTTTTTTTCTTTTTCTTTTATTACGAGCTTAAATTTTTTATAAAATATCAGCTTTGTGAAAAAATAAGTGGTTTATCAGCATAAGAATGTCAGCTTTTGTGAAGATTTAAAATTTATAAAGTTATTAAAGATATGTTAAGAGGGTGCGGGTTGGGTGGTTGGAAATGTATGTATAGGATAAAGTTTGAGCAGCTGTTCTGCGATTAAGTTGTTTTTTATCAGCACTTTTTCACTTTTATGATAATAAGAATCTGAGAGCGAGGACTGTTTAGGTTTAATGCGAGTCTTATTTTTGTTTATTGAATTCAAATTTCAAGGCGTTTTACAAGCATAATTTTTGACATACGATTTTCGATGTAAGATATTTGCACACATTTTTATTTATTTTATAGCATTTTAAATTTTATTGTTGTGTCGTAAGACTGTAAATAAATAATAAATAAAGGGCAGAACTTTCACATTTCTAAAAATGGAAGAACACTTCCCAATAAAGAGAAAAGGTACCCAGAAAATAAAAAAGCTTGCAAGAAAAGTTAAGTATTTTTACTTAGAAATAAAAACCAAAACAATATAAGCAGAATTTATATTTTTTAACAGCTAACCACAATTTACGGGAGCCTTTTTAAATATAACAGCACACTTCATTAGGTTTGTCAATAAATTTCATACTAAACAAAAATATGTAATACTAGCTTTTTACCCGCGGCTTCGCCCGCAGTGGAGAAATTAAATAAGTATGAGAGATAAAGGGTAAGGGTATAATAATAGAAATGAGTCAATATAATAACTAAATTTTATTGCTTGGCTGAGATCAACAATTTTTAAAAATTACTACAGACAATAAAGTTTCAACACCTTAATATATGCTTATTGAAATGCAACAACAAATGTTAAAATATATTTCACCGTAACAAAAATAAATAATTCTGAATTCTAACAATTTAAAAAAATAAAATACAAAGTATTAATTTAAGATATTTTAATAGACAATGTTATAAGTTTTCCCGTCGGGTGCAAATATGTGTAAATTCCGGGCATTAGATACACGTGAACAGGCTACATAAAGTTGACCATGAGAAAAGCATGGGTTTTCTAAATGCATTCCTGCTACCTGTAATGTTTGTCCTTGTGTCTTGTTTATAGTAACAACAAAGCTTAGCTTGACGGGAAACTGAACCCTTTTAAATTGGAATGGAAGGTCAGTGGGAATAATTGGTATCCGAGGTATTATAACACTATTTTCCTTACCGACACCTGTTAAAATAGTAGCACCAAGTCCCAATTTTGTTATCCGAAGCTTTGTTCCATTACATAGCCGAGGAGCATCTAGATTTCGCATAAGCATTACTGGTACATTTAGTTTCAATTGAAGTTTATGTGACGGTACACCCGATAGTTCAAGTGAATTTAAAAACTCCACAGGATATGAAGTACTTAGTTCCGTATCCATAATTGTATCCATTGACAAATATTCCTTCATTTCTCCTTGAACCTCGTTTAAAATGTCAGTGTTGATCCTATTTACAATTTCATTTCTTGGTGCTAATATTGCTCTTGCACACAACCACTGATCACTACACAAACAATTTTGGCATTTTTTCAAATAAAAGCAGAGTAATAATTAACAACAGCGAGTAAGATCTAAAATAATAAAGTAACAGCTAACCACAAAAATTACGGATAACCTCAAAAATGTGAATAGTATTATACTGCATGTAACGACAGAAGAAAATAACAATAAATATAGAAAAATTAGAAACAGTTGAAACTATATTCAATTGAATTAGATATTGAATTAGATATTGTCGTCACCGTCGGTAATACAGTGGGTTGGTTTTACAGTATTCAGGGTTGAAACTTCATTACTATGATGCTAGATGATGCTAGATGGCGTTGAAGTAGCTAAATTTGACGTTATTTTGACAAACAATTTTCTTATTTTTCGTAAAAAAATTTTATTTTTTTTTTAATAAAAGATATCCTATGTTACTTCTAATACCTTCAAGAGTGTATGTGCAAAGTTTCATGATGATCGGTTAAGTAGTTTTTGCGTGAAAGCGTAACAAACAAACTTACATTCGCATTTATAATATTAGTATGATAAATATAAATATAATAATAAACTTACATTGGCTAAATTGACGTGGCCTTGGCTGCGGTTACATTTATGTATCTGGAAAAGAAGACAAACAAAAGAAAACGGTTAATTTTTATAAGTAATTTTTTTTTTTCAAAATTATTAGTCAAATAAAGCATCAGAATTCTTTAAAAATTATATTAAAAAAAAAAATAATGGTATTCTAGGGCGTATACGTTCGTTTTTATTTTATGAATTCAATTGATCCAAAAGTTAATTCAATCGAAACATGTTTTCTTCAAAAAAGTTTAAAATGGGTTAAATGGAAACCGATAATGACACAAAACAAATATGTATTGGTAAAAACTTTTAAAATCGTCTGAAAATAAAAATTCTTGAAAGAGGATAAGCTTTTAAAAACTTAAGAACTCATTTTTGGATTTCTGTTTCTAAAGGAATACGCTAAGTGCAAACATAAACTTCCTACTTCTGTAAACAGGTTGTGCTATGACTTAAGCAACAACAAAAACTCAAGTACTTAGTATTTTTATATTTTGTTATCTACTCAACGTAGCCTTGTGGTGAAAATTTTTTTATTTGAAAATACGGGGTAATAAACCTTCATAACAAAACCCGTATAAAAGTCATGTCTTTATTGCCTTATTATGGGTTTATGATGTTTATGAAGCCTAGTTCAATTCTAGTTACATAGCAGCTTTCGCTAGGTCGTCGAAGCAATTATTCTCTTTTCTTTTTTAACTCGAAGTTGTCAAGATTTGTCTTTCATCATAGTTGATGATGATGTTAACCTTTAGCCTTAATACTATCTGAATTCCATTTAGTTTATGTTATAACAAAGCGGCAGTGTGGTTGGAATAGGAATACTTTCATTTTGTTTCAGTGAATATCAAACAAACAAAAAAAAAATAAACAAAAAACTTTATCCATAGACAAAGCTGTGATATCTTAATGCAAAACTGTCCTTCATCGCAAATGACTGAGCCAAAGATGCGATACTAAAAGTCTGAGTGCCAATGAAAATTGTATACCTAAACTTACCTACCTACTTATACATACATACCTACCTACCAGGATTTTATTACAGCCAGGATATGACTTTTCTTTTTGACTTCAACTTCAAGTCCTTAAACTCTCTTTACTGACTGACTTTGACTTGAGTTGGAGCGTTAACTGAAGTTTGCGTAGTAAATTCGCGTACTCAAAAAGAAAGTAAGTTAAAAGTAGGTCATGCGTTAATGGTGAAAATACACATATTTATATATGTATGTATGTATATGTAGAATAGTTGAATGGAAGGAGTCTTTTTGATTCACATTACACATTCACATTCTTTTTTTCTTAACTAAAGAATTGTGTAATTATACATCAGAACGATATGAAGAGAAAATGATTTTTCATATACTACCTACACTCATGAGGATGACGTCTTATTTAAGTTTCGTATTTTGTTATATGAACACCTAACGGTACTCGTATACATATATCATCAGCTGAAAGAACAACGTTAACGTTATATAACTTAATAATTTAACTTTGCACACTGACGAGATTATTTCTTTAATTTACATTTTCATTCCTTGTATTTTTCTTACATCTTTTGAGTGTCAACTTTATTTTTGAATATATTCTTTAAAAACTTTAAAGTGTTTGCGCAGATTAATAATATTTTAGTTCTTGATTTAAAGTTTATGAAATATTGTTTTGTAAATTGATTCTTAGGTTCACAAATAATATTTTAATGTTATTTAAAATTGTCTTTTCATTTGGAGGAATATTAAAATATTCGTTTTTGGAAGGGATTAAAAAACATGTACATACATATGTAAGTGCAAAAGTCGAAGAAAGTTCAGGATAAGACAAGAAAAAGTAAAAATTACACTTAAGATTTTTGGTAGCTTAAGTTTCTTATTGATGTTCGACAATCGAACATCAATTTTTACCAATTTAGTGTAGATTTTAATTTTATGCAGAAACTAACTTGAATTTTTATACACATTTTACTGAATGTTGACAACATTATTTTTAATAAGATGAAATTTGGATGGAGTAAAAATTTTTAATTTTTGCGAAGATAATCAAGTCGAAATCAATTTTTCCAACTTTAGTAATGTCTTTTGTTATTTTTTGAAAAAGACCTTATCTACGATTTTTCTCAAAATTTTACCAGATGTCAAAAAAGTTATTCTTCGTTGCATGAAATTATTTTAAAGGTGAAATCATTTTTGTTCATAAAATATTTGTGGTGACAAATGTGTTTTTCAGTTTTTTTATTATTTATAAAATAAAAGTTAATTGATTCTTTTTTCAAAACTATAATATCTACTTTGGTATCATGCCATATTATATTATATTAAATTTAACTGAAGTCGCTTGTGGTATTTTTTGCTGAGAGATGTTGAATAAACTATGTTGGTTCATTTTTTTAAATGTTATAGTATGAAAAACACGAACATACACACGCACACACAGACATTACTCCAAAAACCTTTGATTTAGATTATATGGGCCTTGAAACGTCAAGAAATGTCAACAAACCGAACCCATTACACTAACTTCTTATGGAACGAAACAATCCATTTATTGAAGTAGAGTTTTATTGAGCGCATTATCTCGCTTTCGTGGGCCTGGACATGTGACGCACAGTGGTTTAAATGCGGAAAAAAATTAAAAAATGAAAGTGTTAGTATGAAGTTATTTTTTTTATTTTATTATAGTTATATAAATGCTCTATGATTTTTGAAAATTTGAGCAATTTTTGTTCATAAGTATTAAAGATACAGGGCTCCAAAGTTACCCTTTTTTTCAATTTTGAAATTCCTATATTTTCTTGCACTAACTTCTTGGCACGAAAAATAGCGTTTATAAAACTTTAAGCCAGAATTTGGCAAGAGTACGATAACTTAGGCAACAAGATATTATAACGGAATTTTTGGAACAGTTAAAAATAAGCATTTTTTACTATGGGAGGGGGGGTCTAACTCCCCCCGTTTAGGCAGGAGGGGCAATTTAAAAAAATTATTACTTAAAATGGAAAAAAATTCTTAAAAAATAACGGTGATACTTACAATTAAGTTGTATACATTTTTTTAAAGCCAACATTCTGTTCTATTAGCCAGTTTTTAAATCAAGTCAAAACTATGCGTAGTTTTTGAAAAATCTAATTTTAAACTCAAAATTTGAGTAAAAAAAGTTACTAGATGATTTTATGTCTTTTAGTTTCTGAGAAAATTGAAAATACAAATTTTATTTTAAACTCA
Organism: Eupeodes latifasciatus; assembly: GCA_920104205.1. NCBI lineage: Eukaryota > Metazoa > Arthropoda > Insecta > Diptera > Syrphidae > Eupeodes > Eupeodes latifasciatus. The sequence goes on along the minus strand of OV049926.1, from coordinate 83,943,175 downwards.
AAATTTGAGTAAAAAAAGTTAAAAAAAGGTTTAAAGTGTAACTTTTTCAATACTTCAAGATTATCTAGCATTGTTTTTATTTCAGAATTTATTGCTCTTATTTGTTTTTGATCAAAAACTGAAAACTAGATGATTTTATGTCTTTTAGTTTTTGAGAAAATTGAAAATAACCACATATACTATTTTAATTTAATTCTTTTTTTTTTTGCTTGAGTGGTCTTATTTTGATAGTAATAATGGTATTTGCGTATGCGTAATGCGTGTTTGGGTGTATGCAACAGTAAGGTGTGCAAGGTGTATGCAACAGTGGCATCTGTAAGGGGGGGCATGCTGCCCCCCTGCAACCCCCCTGCTTGGGCACACTATAGGATTTGGGGTGGGTGCAAGTTGGAGTGTGTGCAAGGTGGGGAGGGTGCAAGATGGGGTGCATGCAAAGTTTCTTTTGCATTTAAATAAGCTGGATTTAAGAAAAATTAATTTACCCTAGGTATATCTTAATCCATATTCGATTATTACTATCAAAATAAGACTACGTTAATACTTAAGCAAGGAAAAAGTAATTTAATTAAAATATTTTGTTTTGGTAATTTTCAATTTTCTCAAGAACTAGAAGACATCAAGTCATCTAGTTTTCAGTTTTTGATCAAAAACAAATAAGAGCAATGAATTCTAAAAAAAAATTGGAGATAATCTGAAAGTTTTGAAAAATTACACTTTAAACCTTTTTTTTAACTTTTTTTTGCACAAATTTTGACTTTAAACATTTTTTTTTCAAAAACTATGCATAGTTTTGACTTGATTTAAAAACAAGCTAATAGACAAAAGTGGGGAGCGGTACGATTGATCGCAAACTAAAATCTCTTATAACGAAATCTCGCATTTTTTAAAATTTCACGCAAAAGAAAATTTCGCATTTTTAAAATCTTACATAAGAAAATCTCGCATTTTCAAAATCCCGCAAACCAAAATTTCGCATTTTTAAAAAATCTCGCTTCTGCATAAAATTCTCGCTATAACATAACTCGCATTGTAAAAGTCGAAAAATTCGATCGAATTTAATCCTTTTAATCCTTAATCCAGTTGATCTTGAACACTATGAACAATTGATATAGAAGTCTAATATGCATATAACAAACTTTTACCTTTTCTATCTTTTTCTCATAAATGAACAACAAAAAATAACAAAAACAAAACAATAAATTCCCAGGAAAGTCATTTAATTGAAAAATACATTAATTCAATAGTTAACAAACAAAAAGTAAAGATAATATACATAATTCCATACAAAAACAATAATTTTAAGATAGCAAGAGGTTTTGAGCTATGCTTTGCAAGTAAATCTTTTTAGATGTAGCAAAATACAATTTTGTTTTTCTCGCTCTTAAAATCAACAGTTATGTTTTTTGTTGATAGGTATAATACAATGATTACAATTTAAAGTAGTAAACAAGTAGATTATGCATAGGTAATATCATACAGACTTAGAATCTCGCATTGACATAAAATATTTATTAATTCGGGCGCGCGAATTAATAAATATTTTATTTCAATGCGTGATTTTAAATTGCGAGATTTTAGTTTACGAGATTTTAATGTTGCGAGCTTTCGTTAAGCGAGATTTTGTAATTGCGAGATTTCGATATAAGAGATTTCATAATGCGAGATTTTAAGATGCGAGATTTTAAAAACGAGATTTTAAAATGCGGTCAATCGTACCCAACCCACAAAAGTGTTGGCTTAAAAAAAAGGTATAACACTTAATTGAGGGTATTACCGTTATTTTTTAATTATTTTTTTTCCATTTAATGTACATATTTTGTTTAACTGCCCCTACCGCCTAAACGGTGGAGATAGACCCCCCCCTCCCATAGTAAAAAATGCTTGTTTTTAACTGTTCTATACAAATCCGTCATTAAACTTTGTCGCCTAAGTTATAGTACTCTCCACCAGAATTTTTATTTTTATTTCAAAAACATGTACTTTAAGCTTAAAAAAAACATATGCATATATATATATATGCATATATGTATATTTTAGATAAGTCAGAGCAGAGAGCTCTAACATAAAAATTTGTATGTTTTTTCCTTAGAGCTACAATTTTAGCTACACTTGCCTACACGCTCTGACTACATTCACTTGAAAGCTACAATATTCACATAACTAGTCCAAAGAGAATGAAATCCGTCTGGATCCAACCCTGTGACTTATGTTTAATTATGTTCACCTGAATCAGGTCTTAAAAAATACGGTTTTGACGACGACGATAGATCCCGAAAAATTACAATTTCTTCGAAAATACTTGTCACAGATAACTAGAAAAGAGCTTAATTTTTAGAAAATATATGTACCTTTCTTTAAAAAATAAAATTAAATTAATCCATTGACTAACCTGTGAGATATTCAATTTTTAGCGCAAAACTTTTTTTTGTATGACTTATTTTCCAATTGTTTCCTAACTTTTATTTAAAAAATTACAATAAAAATAAAAAAAATGATATTACGCAAAAAATAGGGACAGGCAAAATAAAAAAAGGTAACAAAACATAAATTGTTATTTTGGGGAGATTACGATAACTCAGGCGACAGAATTTAATGACGGATTTGTATAGAACAGTTAAAAACAAGCATTTTTTACTATGGGAGGGGGATCTATCTCCCCCTGCTTAGGCGGTAGGGGCAATTTAAAAAAATATGTACGTTTAATGGAAAAAAATAATTAAAAAATATTGGTAATACTTACAACAAAGTTTTATACATTTTTTTAAAGCCAACACTTTCGTCTATTAGCTTGTTTTTAAACCAAAAAACTTGTTTTAAACTCAAAATTTGTGCAAAAAAAGTTTAAAAAAAGGTTAAAAGTGTAATTTTTCAAAACTTTACGATTATCTACTATTGTTTTTTTTTAGAATTCTTTGCTCTTATTTGTTTTTGATCAAAAACTGAAAACTAGATGATTTTATGTCTTCTAGTTCTTGAGAAAATTGAAAATTACCAAACAAAATATTTTAATTAAATTACTTTATCCTTGCTTGAGTATTAACGTAGTCTTATTTTGATAGTAATAATCGAATATGGATTAAGATACACCTAGGGTAAATTAATTTTTCTAGCGGCAACGCACGTATGGCTTCCAAGATTTTGCAATTTAACAATCTTATTCTTATAATAAAGCTATATTCTTTTCTATAAAATTAAAATTCTTCTTGAAAACCACACGTCTTTGTAAAATTCTTTTTGGTTTATTTGATCGACTAAAATCACAAAAGCAAGTCTAAATTTTGTTTAATCAGAAAAAAATCATTTCTCGATACTACATATAGATTTGTCTTTTATGTTGTTGTTCAAAAATAACCTGCTCGAAAGTCGTTGAAACCAATGAAAAAACATTTGGTGTTATAAATCTCACAAAATGATATGACATCGCACTGAAAAACTGACCAATCCATTTATTTTACAAAATGTTTAATTTGTATTTAATCCATTTTTAACGTTTTATATGTAATGTTGAAGTCATAAAATGAATTACTTCCATTATATTTGTTTTATGATTGCCTATTTAAATCATTTCAAATAAGATTTTGTATGTATATAATAGTTTAAATATTTAACGAAAAATTATTGCTATTTTTACGCTTTATATACATAAAAAAGTAATTTATGTTCACATTAAAATTATTATCATTTAGTGTGTGGCCAATACACAAAAAGGACTAATTATTACATTGCTCGTGATTAATCATACAAAATAAATTTCTACTTAAATATTAACTTTGCGTGTTGTTAAGATTTTTGTTTTAATTTTTTTTTCTCCATATCAATAAATTGTTAGCCAGGGCGATTGGAGGTATAACTATATGTTTATGGTATGCGTGTTGTGATTACGACAATCAAAACAAAACGCAAGTAAAACATAGTGGGCAATAATAATAATAAATACCTAATGTGCGTGCATAATTAGGGAGGTTTGGATTAATTTTACAAATGCATGAGACCTTTCAATAAAAACAAAAAATTAAAACAATAACATTGTGATTGTGATTGTGATTTGCTTATGTCATGGATAAATATAATGAAGCTATAAAAATGTGTGTTGTATCAAAAGATTTATCATAATGTAAAGAAATAAAGTTTTGTTTTTATTATGGGTTATAACTATTAGTTTAGTAGCCGGTATTTATTTAATCTTAATATTAAATGAACAACTAGAGCCTTAAAGCTTGTGTTCTTAGTCGATAATATACATATGTAGGAAACTATAAAATTTTGCAACAAATCAAAGGTGAGTAAGCGCTACAGAAAATAAGAGTTTTTAAGTGGTACAAATTATTAAAAAAGGTTAAAAAAAGAGATCAATGCTTTATTGGAAGGAAAATCAAGTTCACTTCTTCCAATAAGGCCAAAATTGTGGATTTTCATTCTAGGGATGTTGCGAATATTCGCATCCGCAATTGCGGATTATTCGCAATAATTCCAACATCCGCATAAATTGATGCGGAGTTTGTTGCGGATGCGGATGTTTTTAAACGCTTTTTTTCAAATTTGTAGTTGCAATCGAAAAATAGCAACAGCACGGCATACTATATTATGATCAACAAAAACGACCCTTTCACCCTTAGTAAAACTGTTAAATTCAAAAATCTCGGTCCCAAGTAGGCGACGACAAAAGCAACAACAAGTGATATGCAATGGTCACAGATTAGAGAATATATGTAAAAGCTCTTGCTAGCTAAGTGGCCAGAGGACACAGTTTATTTTTATATATTTAGTGAAAAAGTGATACAGATACAGAACATAAATGCCGCCACCAACAAAAAGCATCATCTGGATTTATTTTAATTTAAACAAAAATGATCCTGACAAGTCCGAGTGTAAAATATGTCGTAAAACATATTCACGAAAAGGGAGCACAACTTCTTCATTGAAAAATCACCTGAAGTCAAAGCACCCAGAGGAGTTTGGTTTATTTGAGAGTGCGAATAATGAAAATCTTTTTAAAAAAAAGAAAGAAGATGCAGGTATGCTATTTATTTATAAACATTAAATTCTGAAATAGCTTGTTAATATACGATCCACTAAGAAACAGATTGAAGTCTGAAAATGCTGCAATCTTGCTTTTTATTAAATATAACTCACCCATTTTTAAATTTAATTATTAAACGCAAAGATAATCAATAAAATTTTCCTTTATTTACGGACTTAAAATTATTGTTTTTATTTAATAAATTCTAAAATCCGCATCCGCATTCGCATCCGCGGATGTGGGTCTCAAAAAATCCGCATCTGCAATCGCATCCGCGGATGTCAAAATTTGTACATCCGCAACAACCCTGTTTCATTCCTAGACCTAATTGGCCTTGTTAAAATATCGGAGGGATCAGTGCACAAACAACCATTTGGGCCTCAGAGAAGTGAAATCCCGGTTCGTGCCAAAAACTCATTATTCCTACACTCAAAGAACACGACCCATGTCGTTCCGAAATCATCGCTATATGGATACCGTTTTTAATCGATAACAGACATAAAGGGTGGTTATATTTAAAAGAAAGAAGTATAACTGTGTCAAATCACATGATCTTGACGGTCAATTGACATCACCATCTCGTGAGATAAAACGGCCATTTAATTTGTCGCGCAAAAGAGCCATTGTTTCCTTAGCTGTGAGGCAAGTGGCACCGCATTTTTGAAACCACATATTGTCCACATCCATATTTTCCAATGTAAATGTATGTCTTTATGCATAATGTTTTTTCAACGTCGACATTGAGAGGTACATTTATTGGGCACGACGACGACGCGTAGTTGAGATGGACGGCTCTTCAGCCACACTATCGCGAACGACAGCAAGATTGTCTGCAGTACAAGTACATCTTTTAGAGACCCGGTTTGCTCAAATTGTTGCACTATTTTTTCCGATTATATGCACATTTGGACGATTAAATTGCACGATATGCATTTTGATGTGAAAGAATATTTTTATAAGAAGCTGGAATAACTTTAAAGCGTTGCTCGATTGTGTATCTTTCCATAGTTCAAATTGAATTAGTCTGAAATTGAGAAATGTCAAATGAAATACAGAAAAAAACTTAAAGTTTATGTGTGGTTAACATTCAACATCAGCCCTAAAAATGTAACCACCCTTTAGAAACTGAAACGAAAAAGGAATTGAAGGTTTTATCGAAAAAGAACCTATAACAACATATTTTGCAAATTGGAAATACCATTAGCAAATTGAATTAAAAAGAATAAACAGAAAATATTCAGGATTTTTAAATAAATTCCCAGTATTTTCAGGAAAGAAAACATTCCCTAAAATTAAGATGAACAAGCTAGTTTTAAGTAAGTATCACCTTCTAATCAAATATCAGGCTGTTTAAAATTTTGCGCCAGAATTTTTAATGTTCATAGTAGCATATTATTGCTCCCAAGTTGTGCCACAAATCTAAAACAAAAATATCACTAAATTTATTTATTTATTTCGATCTAAAATGTAATTTTTATATAAACAGTGCTTCCTTGCCTGCATCTTATTTATATAACCGGGTATTTGTATATTGCGAAATTGGTTTTCCGTTTCTAAATGTATTTATAAAAAAAACACACTCTTAAGAACATAATATAGGTACCTACTTGAAAAAATTGATTGAAATCGAAATGTTAAAAAATTGTATCTACTTCTATATCAACACACAAAATAAAGTTAAAAAAAAAACTTAAGAATTTTTTTTTTATTCAAGAAACCAACATAGGTACCTACCGCTACATATTTAAAATGCTTTCCACGCGTTGTATATTTAAGGATGAGTGCTTTTAGGTATTTCGCCCTATATTCTTATATTGAAACAGGTATACAGGTTTATATTCGTATTCAAAATATTACTGTAAACACACGCTTTTGGGTTTGGCATTCTATTTTATTTGAATGACACACTTCTGCGAAATGTCCGTGATTTGAATGAAATGGAGCAGTAAAATGGGAAAAAAATATCGCAAACGCTATATACATATACTTATGTAGTACCTACCCATACCTCAACATCTATCAGAAAAAAGAAAAAAACAACAAAATGGTATTGCCTTTTAGGAGGTATAAATTGAAGCTATGCATAGAGACTTGTATTAGAATAAAAAGAAATACACACATACATACATAATCCCTTAAAATAAGGGTGCGTTAAAGTATATGTACTATGTATATCGATAGGTTTGATACACTGATAGAAACAAAAACAACAGGAACAACTTACGTTTTAAGAAGTTTTAAATTGATTTCGAAATTGAGTCTTCCTGAAGAAGGAAATCTTATCTTCAAATTATATACTAAATATTATCTTCCCACAAGCTAAAACCAAAACAGTGAAGAAGGGTAAGAAAGAAAGAAAAAATAACATTCTTTGTAACGCTTGAAATATGCAGGTATTTTCCTACCTTTTCTAGAGTCCTTCAAAGAGTAGATTTTCCACTCGATTTTGTTATAGTTTTCACCATATCAAAATGGTTAAAAATCAGATAGATAAGAGGTGGTCGAAGCTGTTTTTCTTAAATACTTAGATAATACTATTCATTAATATTGTTATTAAGGCACGAAAATGTATACAATAATACATAATAAATACAATAAAGACAATTTTCTCAACACCAAAAATGACCAAACATAATTTTTACTCTTTTACTCTTATAAATGTTCATGTCTTAAAAATCGAACCTTATACACTATACAAAATATCATGCCAAACAATCATCCAACCAATTGTTAAATTGAAAAGGTATGAAAATAATATCCAACCCATAATTTATGACTAAACCTGCTTTGAAAAAATATCTTACGGGTAAATTCTTTTATTTTCTTCAGTGTATTCATATACCTACTTAACCTTTTCCGACCTTACCTAAGGAGAGTTTTTGCGAAAAAAAAAATTATATTTTTCCTAAAAGCACAATAATTCTTATAAGATGAAATAAATTTATAGAAAAGAACAAATCTATGAACCGTAAATATTATCGAGGGAACGAAATAACAGTTTGTGGGCTGGAAAAATAGGTTTTAAGAGTGTTGTATTTGAATAAAAGCGTTTAGACAGAAAAAAAGCATAAGACTCCTAAAAGTGTAAGTACTGACATGAATAGAATAAAAATAATTTTTGTACAGGCACAAAGGTCAAGTTATAATTTATTTGTTGATTCACTATAAGCGACATCATATGGCAAATAGCAAACAATATTTAGGCTATTATGAACATAATGATATATCTTCTTCCAACTATCGCTATTTATAGAAACATACTTTTATTTTTGCATTGCTTTAAAACGATACTTTATCAACATTATATATTTATTAGATAGATTAAATTCTAACGTTAAGTTTACAATATTCAGCCTTATATGTAAGTTGATCTTTCTGATGTATGTACTAAAACTACTTAACAACCATATAATTCGCAGTTGCTTTATGTAGCTCGGATTATATGGTATCTCGATTAATTCGGGAAAATATGCGTCAAGACAAGGTGTAATGGTCATCTTCTGATGAGCCCAACCATTGCACCGGGGCGAAACGCATATATGAACACTTGCTGGATTTTTTGTGTTAATAAAGTTCCCCTGAAGAAGGCAGCAACCCCTGCCGAAACGTTGGGAAAGTTAATGTAACGTAATTGTTTCATTGCAAAAACTATAGTGACCAAAAAAGCCGACGGAAAACTATATTTCCACTAATCACAATAAGTACACAAATTGGTCAATAAATTAACTCAATCATATAAATAGTGTGATTTTCAACAAGGGTTTGGGGGGGGGGGCAGATCTACTGTCTCAAATTTAGTTGAATTTATGAACTTCTGTATAAACTCTTTAGAAGATAATAAACACATTCGTACAGTATGAGTGGTGGTGTAATCTAAACGATCTTAAATTAAATACAGATAAATGTGTGTCAATGTCTTATAATAGGTCTTTATTTCTTTGGAAAATGTTAAATTTAAAATCGTCCATGACCGATATTGGTGTCATGTTTGAAACTTACATTTAAACTTCATATTAATTCCGTTATTTCCAAAGTTAATTCAATGTTTAAAAAAAAAATCCGTATATTTTAAATATCCATATACACTTAAATTCCTTTACTGCAATATTGTTAGGCCTTTGTTGGAATATGCTCAATGTGATATAAACATGACTACAGAAACTTACCTACTTGCTCTTATTCCTTTATATGCACCATCAAGAGCTTTAAGACTAAGACCATTACTACTTGAAATTCCACATAGAGCGTCTTATGGATAAAAAGAGCCTTTCAGCCTTTGTTGTAGATTTTTTAATAAAGCTTATTATAAACTAGATACAAGTTTATATACATATAGAAACATTTTTAAGAAATTGTGATTTATTTAATTTATTTCTAAAACTTAAAATTTATATTTTCGTATCTGTATGAAAACGAAAATATTTACTCAATTACGAGTATAAACTTAAAACTAACATAATTTCAAATACTTAAATTATAGAGAATTTGTTAAATTCTATGATGAATTGATTAAGAGAACTGTTAGCACAATAGTTTCATCTCCTAAAACTAGTTCCAAGATCTAAATTTCCTCTTAAGCTATTCTAACTCAGATTGAAATACAATCGCCAAGAAAATAGATGAATACGAAATCGTTCCATTCATTAGATCAGCTTAAAAGAACAAAACAAAAAATACTCTATGTCTCCAGAAAAAGATTGGAGATTTATCAAACCCTTAAGTGTCTATGGAGGTATTAAAAATCTATCAGGCCATGGAAAAAAACGAACACAAAATTTATAATATTTTGTATTCTATCAGTACGAACGGAATATAGAATGGCCACTTTACAACGCAAACGTTTTCAAGAATTGCCCCGACAAAATAAACATTCAGAATTTTTATAACATATGGAGCACGGAACTCTCGGGAAAGTCTTTTGACGATAGCAAGTGTTTTGTTTCAGTAATCAGTAAACGTTAATTCAACATATAGTCATAATTTATTATATTACGTTTGCGTGTAAAACATTGTCTTACATTTGTCAATATTTAAAATAAAACGATTTTTATAGCACCATTCCCAAAACTGATTTAGATCTTGTTGTAGCTCTTTACAATCCTTGATGGAGTTAATAATTAGAAAAGCTTTTTAAAATAATCTGCATAAATAAGCCATATACAATTATTTGAAACAGAAGGCATAGGTATCATTAATAAATAAAATAAACAGCAATGGACAAAGGTGACTCCATTGAGGTACACCAAAATTAACTTTGAATTTACATAAGGGGTTACACCTGAACATGATGCTATATTATGTATCTTAAAGATATGACGAAATCTACATAACGAAACGGTTGTTAAGTTCAATTTTACTTAGTTTATTAAATATGGAATCGACTTGAGTATTTTTTTGAATGAATCCAAACAAAAAGTTAAGAATTGTAATAAATTAGTAATTATAGATTTGTTTCGTAAACTCGTGTTGATAACAGAAGAACAATTAAAAGAAATTATGGCACAGCAAAGAGATTCAAACAACTTAGGAATAACAGACATTTTCGCTATATGACTTTAATTCGTAACTAAAGTTTTAAAATCTTTTTTATGGACTGGCGTTAGGTATAAATATTTCCAAAGATCAGGGAACTTAGAAGAGAAGAAACAATGGATACAAAATATTACAAAATATAAACCTCAATTTATTACAATTTTATTAAATAAATGATGGTATTTCATCAGAGCCATGACTTAAACATTCATTGAGCTTGATTTTTCCAAGTAAACTGCATTTTTAAGGTAAAAGTGAATCCAATGCTGATTGCCGAATAAATACGAAGTTTTAAACTTTTGAACAAAATCTTCTTTTTGACGAGTACTTCAGTTACAGGAAAAAAGCATCATTTTGATTGAAACATAAATTATTTTGTAAATATTGTCATTTAAATTGAAATTGAACAGGTGTATAATTTTTTGTATAGACATTGTTTATAATTAAGCCAGATGGATTTGTTAAAAATAATTTGTTCAAGTGATGTTGAATAAAGTGAAAACTTAAGCTACCCTAATTAATAGAATTATGATTATTTGTTTTCTATATTGCCACTTATTTCAACATGTGTATCATATTATACAAACTTCAATAATTTATTACTGACAAATTTTGTTTCATTGTTTTTTATTTATGTGCAAACATTTTATTTAAAAATAAACTTTAAACCCTAATAAATGTGACATCCCAACCAATGCCATCAGTTCACACAATACGGATTATTGTTATTTAGGCATAGTTTTGTATATGCAAAGGCATACAACAAGCCTATATACTCGTATCTGTAAAATGTACCTAATTTTGTAAATGTCATTATATATTAGTCGTATATTATTGGTAGCATGCAGTTTTTACCTCGATGTCCTTAAACTCATTTGTTTTAATCGAATCTGATTATAATAATAATTCATTTTATTAAAAGCTTTGTTTTGGAAATTGAGGCATGACTTATCATGACCTATATTGCTATAGGCAGTTTTTGACGGCAATTCCGGTCTAATAGTTTTAAATTATGAGTTTGTAAATTATAAAATGCACAAATTTATGGTTTATTTTGGTTGTTAAATGTTTTAAATTTCTGTCCGTCAATATAAATCGTCCATCAAGGCAGCTCAACTGCTTTATAAAAGGGCTTTACAATAGGTTAGGTAGCACATTTTTTTCTTTCTAGTTTTTTACTGCATATAGAAATTTATCATGAATAGTTTATCTTCATTATAAGACTTGAAAAAATAGGGCATCTAAAATGCTTCTTGACCAATATATCCTTTATAAATGAATATCAAGTGAGAATTACTTTTACAACCGCATACAACATACATACATATATGATAAACCCGATGACCTGATTCATCAGAACACCCTGAGTTGGTAGGGAAACCTACCTACCAGGACGAACCGATAGACTCTTTAAGAGCATTTGAGAGAAGGTTCATCATCAAATATTTACACCTATTTGCATACACACAAGACTCAACTCAATCTGTTAGCCATCATAGAGTGCAGCATGAATGAGTGGCTTTGTCTGATGCATATATTGGCCCTTTAATATATGTATGTATAACCATATGGATTAGAAGTATGTACCTACCTATAGGTAATGCTTAAATATTCTTCACTCTGGATAAATGGATTTTACTTCACATTCTACTTTATCTATAAAACACCCGCATGCTCGTAGTTACGTAGGTAGGTACTACGAGTATATCTACCGAAACTATAGAACATTTTATATTACACCAGCTGGGATGAAATACAGTTTGTCTAAGATGGCGCGTGGTAGCTTCGGTTGGCCATCGTCGCTCGACGCTCTTCCGTTATCGGTCGTTGCTTTCGTCGTTGTCGTTGTCGTCCTGGTACTTTATATGAATGTATTTATGGTAGCTTTATCATCATCACCACGCAATGTTTAATAACGTCATTTAAGCTTGATTATATGCAGATATGCAAGTTGCACACACATACATACACATACATAGAAAAGAAACCATATATATGTGCATGATGGTAAATAGATTCATTATGAAATTGCCCGTTACGTCTATTAAGTTGGAGAGCCTTTAATCTGTGCTTCTAGCACGTATGCGAAATCCCATTGTATATATGTATGTATATGTATGTACATATTATAACAACATAAAACGTATTGTTTGAATCTGTATATACACATATGTACATATATATGTATGTAAGTATAATGTATAAAGCCATTGAGGTCCTGTTAGTGGATCGCCAGACACGCCCGTTGGCTATCCTTGCACTTTTATGTGTACCTATTGTCCTTGAGTGGAAGTATATTCGTATACATACTCGTACATACCGAACTCTAGGGGGACAACCCATTTAAATTCCCTCCGTTAATTACGAATTCTACACTTATTTAACATAAGTGAGGTAAATTATAAATGTCAACAAACATGTGTACCTACCTACCGAACAAGTGTCATATAACTGCACGCGTTCACCTTGGGGTGGGTCACGGTCGGCTGATGCGATGGAACAAAGTGTTTAAACCCATATACTGAAATCAATAGAGTTATTTGTGATGGGAATTAACTAAAAAAGAGTTGCCATTTTGTCTTGCAGCGAACCAGCGAACACACCACACTTTTTTAAAGAAATTTATATTAAAAAAATGCACGACTGGGTCGCTCAGAGTTCAGAGAAAGAGTCTGTTTAAAAACGTTTCCTGCATTTTAAGATTTAAAAATGTACCTGCCATAAAAGTTTGTTTTCAAAAAATTTGCATACCATTTGATTTTTTTTAAAAAAAACTCAATTTTTCAAAACTTTTATTTTAAAATCGTTACAGTTTTTTTTTTCTTTTCATAGATTCTATATATGTATGTATATACATTTTTTCAGTTCCGATTTTAAAAATATTTCTAGTATGCAGTTATTTAGAGCTTATTAATGTTCGTTTTGCATTTCAATTCCGTAAAAAAATAACGACACATTTTCGAGATATCAAAATTTCGAAAAAAAAAATGTAATCTATATATGTATGTATGTATGTATATAAAAGAAAGTCGTGTTAGTTACACTATTTATATTTATAACACTATTTATTAAATATGGTGACGTGAAATAACGCCAAATGAAATAAAGCCAAATTCAAAAAATTTGGCATTATTTCGTTTTTGAAAACGAAATAAGGCCAAATTTTCAATTTGGGTTTAATTCGCTTTAGAAAACGAAATAATAGCAATTTGGCATTGTTTCGATTTAAAACTTTGCAGAATTAGAAAAAAACATAAAGTAAAATTATCTTTTGTTTTCTCTCTATGCTAAATTAAATTCTTTATTCAATTTTGGGAATTACAAAATTCGGTAATTGTCTAGAATAGCTACTTTTGCTAAAAACATAGAAAAAATTCGGAAAATAACCAAATCGGTGTATTTTTTCGTAAACTTCAATAAAAAATCGGGGGAAGTGCAATTTTCCAACAATTTTTTTGGTTATTAATTAAAAAAGTTGAAAAATGACAGATACTTGTTGCTCGATTGAAAATTTTGAAATTGGAGCCTAAAACAAGTTTTTTTGAATTGATAGCACGGCGCGGCGGCGTACTAACAGCTAGGTATGTAAGGGGGGGCATGCTGCCCCCCTGCAACCCCCCTGCTTGGGATCACTATAGGATTTGGGGTGGGTGCGAGTTTGGGTATATGCAAAGAACACGAATGCGTTGTGATTCTTTCATAACTGTGAGCCATACTTGCTTTTTTTTTGTTGGGAATTTCTTTGATTTTAGTGCTCAAATGCAAAATTTCTTTGCATATACCCAAACTCGCACCCACCCCAAATCCTATAGTGATCCCAAGCAGGGGGGTTGCAGGGGGGCAGCATGCCCCCCCCCCTTACATACCTAGCTGTTAGTACGTCGTTCTTTCAATTCAAAAAAAAATTTTAGCAAAAGTAGCTATTCTAGACAATAAATCAACCATTTTTGCATGTTTTGTATGTAAAAAAGTGAACTTTAAAAATTTTGTATTAACTTTTGAATTTTAAAATATTCGGCGTTGTTTCCATTATTTTTTTGGCTTTATTTCTTTTTATAAATCGAAATAAAGCCAAATTGGTTTTATTTCGTTTTGAACAACGAAATAAGGCCAAATTTGAAATTTGGTGTTATTTCATTTGGCACTATTTCACTTCACCGTTAAATATATTTTGTAGTAAACGAAATATAATGAATTTAACTATTTACATAAATGTTTGGTGTAAGCAGTTTTCGAACAATTATATATGTTGCATGTTCACGTGTAGGAAAACCGTCAAACCTATTAGTGTTACCAAAAGACAGGTTATCCAAAAATATTGTGCACCGATTAGTGCTACATTAAACTCAAATTAAAAATATTTATAATTCAAAGTAATAAATATTGTTGGAAGATTTTAAACTATCCGCCCTTATTTATAAGTTTAATTGTCACATGCACTAAAAACTTTGTAAAACACTCATTTGTTACAAACTTGAATACAAATAATAATACATTTATTATACAATACAAATCTTTTGTATTGATTTTAGCTTTACATCAACTGTACGAACATTTTGATCAATTGTGTTCAAAGTCCATCCCCTTCAAATCTCAAACCAGTACATTTTTATACCACCTTTAAAGTTTCCATCTTCGTTTGTAAATAATAATTTTATTGTAATAAGGGGTAACGGTATTTATTTTTGGCACATATGTAAAAAAGCATGGAGTCCCCATGTCTGATGTTCTCCTATCGTTCCCTTTTAATAGTTTACAACAATATAACAAAAAACCGTTCCACAGCAACGCGTGGCCGGGTCAGCTAGTATTTTTTTTTAAATCCAAAACAAATATTTTGATATTTTGAATTATCAAATATGTATTATTAATACTGTAAAATAACTTATGCAGAAAAAAAAAATATTGAAATCGGTTCATTAGTTCTTGAGAAAACTTAAAAACCAAAATAACGGTTCTATGGGGGGTATCCTTCTGGATCAATACAAACGTTTGTCTTCTTTGTTGAGAAAAATTGAGAGCAAGTGTTTTAAAAATTCATCCCTTTATTATTGAGAAAATTCGAATTTTCAATTTTAGGCCAAAAAATTTGTATGAGGACTACTGTTATTTTTCGTGTTAAGACAATGAAAAAAACACCTCACGCAAATCGGCTTAAAACATTAATTTCCAAATTTAAAGTCAATTGACCCAAAGGTTTGGGCTGCAGGGCGGGGGCAGATAGACAGCCGGACGGAACTTTGATTTAATTTCTATGGAACTTGAAACGTCGATAAAGGTATAAATGTTCAATTTGACAAATCAGACCGATTAAAATTACTTCGTATGGGAATTTAAAAAAAAAAAAAACAGTTTAAAACTTATAAGTCGGTTTTTCACAGGTTTATTTTGAATAAATGCAAAAGCAACTATTTGGGATTAAAAGATGAATTTGAATCTCATTCAGTTGAGTAATACATTTTTGAAATGTTTGGGTTTAAAACTACCCTTAACATGTCTAATGTTTCCTGTAAAAATATTTACTACTAAAACATTATGTTCGTTTGGTAACTCTTAAAATGTTCTGAATATTCTTGTATGTAAAGAACAAACGAATGCGTTTCTGTGTGTTTAGCGTATTCTATAATTAGAGGATTTAACTACACATGGTGACAACAAAATGCAGATCCACTTACGATTGCAGAAAACTAATGAACAGCCGGCGGCGCGGCGCCAATGGGCTTTATGTCGTATCATGATGGGTCGACAATAATAACCCCAAACTTTGCCTAGTCATATGCCTTCCTCTGTCTATACACCTTGCCCCCTTTCTAACCATGTTTTACAATAAGGAAGCGGCAGAGCGAAACCAAATCGACAGGACGAAGGGGTTGTTCGATCGAGTGTTCATATTTCACCTTCGTTCATTAATCCAAACAATCCTGCTTCATCCCCAATACGTGGCCGAGCTCACGATAATAAGCTTCGGAGAGGCAAACGTTGCTGATGATGATGATAGCAGCGGGTGGGCGGCCGCGGCGGCAATGCTTTCTATGAAGCAAATCAATGATGAGAGAAGAATGATGCCGTAGGCGAGAGTGTTGGGGAAGGGGACATTAGAAGGAGGTTGGTGTTTGAGTTGGCATGCTTCGAGGCGGATTGTTTGCAAAAGGATTTAAGCCCACGGATGTGCAAAATAAAACAACCAAGAGGATTTCAAATGTTTGGTTCTTTTCTTTTTTTGTTTTTATTCGTGAAAGTTTGGAATTCACTTTTTTGTTCGTGTTTTTTTTTTATCACGATAATAATAAACATCCTCGACGTTCAGTATCGTCATCGTGCGATTAAACGTTATCACTTTGCTTTCATTTGCAGAATAAAAAGAAAAGGGAATGGGATTTGGTTTTTATTTGTTTATGAAAACGCACGCCGGCCGCCGCCGCCGCCGCCAGCCAATGTTCTTATGATGATACCTAACGCTTCCACCACCACCACCATAACTACCATATTCGTTTGTGCCGTTGCTGGAGCTCGCTGTCGCCGTCACCATCACCATCACCATCACCGCCGCGCCGCCCCACCGCTGCCGCCGGTGTTTGTAATGTTTTTATTTCGAGCAGCATATTTTTCTATATGGCTCATTTCATTTGCATTAATCCTGGGTAAAATTTGGTTAAGGCATTTTGCTTTCTTAATATTTTTCTTCCATTAAAACAGAAATATAGAGAATTAAGAAGGGATTTCCTTTTTCTTATGTTGAGTGTATTTTTTTCCTTTCTTTTTGTTGTGTTCCATAGATGTTATTTTTTAATTATGTATTCTGTTTTTGCTTCCGTTTTCGTATATGCATAAGAATGTTTGGAGAGCTAAGGACAAATCTGAAGAAATTTGTTAATTCCTTTTATGTCTTAATCTTATATAGCCGTGCCATGTTTAGCATTTGTTATGAAATTTTCGAAATTTTCTTAAATAAAATATAAACTCAAACTGAATTGGAAAATATTTTTTAATTTTGTATCCTGCTTTTTTGGCACGGATTGAAAAAAGAAAAACATTAGATTAAGATGTAAGTTTGTTAGGTTTGTATGGATATTGGAGGTTCATGTTTTTTTTTTTCTTTACGGTGGGGAGGGGGAGATTTAATACGGTCTGCTTTAAATTGGGATATTTAGTTCAGCAATAAAGGTCATTTTACCCCATTTCACATGGTCAGACAAGAAAATTATCAAAGGGGTCATGATGTGACCCTAAAAAGCAGAAAAATTAAATCGGTAAATAAGAAACAGACTTTGAGATTAAAGTCCACAAAAAATTCCGTGGAAAACAGTTCGTGTACCCTTTAGCTAGTCAAAAATACATAATTGCCAATATTGCTTTTCAAAAAATAGTCTTACAGTTAAAGTCTAATTGACATAAGAATAAAACATAAATCTGGAATAATATGATTTTTTAATGGGTCAGCGATTTATTTATTATTTATTTATTTATCAAAACAATTTACAAAATAATTTTTAGGGTTCATTTGTTTTGGATACAAATAAATATAAAATAACAATATGTAGTTGAATTCAAGATTAAATACGAATATTGAAGTTTTTCAAAAAGTGACAGAGAAAATATAATAAAGAGTATTAAAAGAGAAAATATAAATAAAACCAAAAATAAAAAACCCAATAAATATAATTAAATTTATGATTATGTCTTTTGGCTTTTTCATGTTATCAATATGGATTCCGTCTTATTAGGATCAAGTCATTCAGCTAGTTGTAAATCACTATCTTGTAGGTATAATCGTTGTCGTCATTGGTATCAGTTTGAAAACAGGGTAGCTAGAACGTGCCAGACTGACAATTTTATGTTACAGAAGTTGCATTTATCTATGGAGCTTCTCTGGTGTGTAGTAATGTTAATGGGTGAACTTGAATAGTGTTTTTCCCGACTTCATGCGTAAAAGTGTTATACAGGTTCCCCTGCTTAGGTCTCCATTATATGGAGTACGCAAGAAGGTTTGGCTGTTTTCCCATAAACGAGATAGTTTTTTTATCTAAGATATTATTAAGAGATCTTTGTATTAGATTAAAGAAGATCGGATTTTCTACTAATAGTGGGAGATTAATAGTGTCTAACCAAAATGCTACAGCTACCCTTGATACCAACATGTTTAGGTACCAATAAGCCAAGGAAACATTTTAATACAACTGGAATGATAGGTAACAAATTTTGGAATCAATTTTAGGTTTTTAAAGCTGGTGGAAGTGCTGTACCCGGAAACGTTTCCTACCTGTGAATATTAAGTTCAATTCTAGAGCTATTACATTAAAATACTTAGATGGTCTGTGATGATTGACTTTTTTCCTGGTGAATCTTTTGTGAGAGAACGGAATTTTTCATAATTCAGAAATATAGCTATATCGGTCAGATTGGATAGAAATGTTTGTTTTTTCATTAGTGTAATGTATAAATATTGAAGTTACTAAGTTAAGTTATCAGGTGTAGGTTAGTACATAGTTAGTATATAAGTCATAGTATGTTTAAGCTTTTAATCCTAGTATTTATTTAATAAATCATTTAGTCTTAGTTCAACCGCTGCTCTGCTCATTTCATTTATCTTTGGACATATTAATTTGGCGACGAGGAAAAAGGCAAAAAAAAAAAAAAAAAAAGTTGATATGCCGGACGACAATAAAAGTGCAGTTGGAGTTTTAAAACCAAATACAATGCCTATAATAGGTGCAATTGAAAGTTTTGTGGTCGGAGTCGATGATTTCGAGACTTATTTGGAAAGGATGGACCAACTTCTTTCGCTTAACCAAATAATTGATGATAAGATGAAAGTGGCGTTTTTTATAAGTTGTGCTAGTGGTGATATCTACAAGCTCTTTAAATCAATTGTGGCACCTCATAAAACCACAGAGTTTTCATATGAGCAAATGACGTCCAAGCTTTTGGAAAATTTAAAGCCTAAAAACATCATTATTGCAGAGCGGTACAAATTCTGGAAGCGGGAACAAAAAGATTCAGAGACGATAGGGGAGTTTGTAGTGGAACTACAATCGCTTGCCCAGTCATGCGATTTTAAAGCTTTCTTAAATGAAGCTTTACGAGATAAATTAGTGTGCGGGTTGAGAGACGCACGTATACAACAGCGTCTTTTGGAGAAAGATCATACGTTTGATGAAGCGGTAAATTTCGCAAAAACGTTGGAATTAACAAATAAAGAGATGCTCACAATTAACCCATCGGCAACAACAAACTGGATTGGCAGGTCTAATTACCATGGTCAAGCTAAACCACAACAGCAGCAGCATGGGCGATCAAATCGAACGATTCAACAGCAAAATAGAAGTAGCTTAGAGCGAAAGCAACATGGAAAGGAGAGAGGGCATCACTGTTTTAAATGTGGTGTGACAGGCCACTACGCTAATAATTGCTTTAAAAGACGAACCGGGAGGAGCAGACAACGAGGGAGAACCAAGAACAGAAGTAGGGTAAATCAAATTGGTAATGACAGTGAAGATTCATTGTGTTCAAAGTATTCTAATAATTTAGATTTAAAAACAATTTACTGTATTTCAAAAATTAAATCTGATCCTTTATATAAAATTATGCAGGTTGATAATTATAAGATCAAAATGAAAATTGATTCGGGAGCAGCTCAAACAGTGTTTTCTCATTTAGATTATCTTAAATATTTCTCTGATGTTCCTCTGCTGAATGTACAAGACCAGCTTTATGTTGTGACCGGTTCAAAAATAAAAGTTATTGGTGTCTTGCATGTAAATGTTTCGCATGCTGATAAAATAGATAATTTGAATTTAAAACTTCCAATTTTGATTATCGAAGCTAGTAAACAATTCACTCCCTTAATGGGGAGAAATTGGATTGACGTTTTGTTCTGTGAATGGCGATTAAATTTTGCAATTAATAACATAAGGGAAGTAAGAAGTGGGCCTGTTGAGTTATGCAGAAAGGAAATCTGTCAAAAATATAGTTGTGTTTTCAATACAGATTATTCTCTTCCCATTAAACATTTTAGTGCCGATATTATTATTCAACCAAATAAAAGTCCTATTTTTTTTAAAGCCTATACGGTTCCATATGGCTTGAGAGAAATAGTTGAAAAAGAAATCGATCGTTTGTGCCAAAATAAGATTTTGAAACCAGTTAGTTATTCCTCGTATGCCTCACCGGTCGTGGTAGTACCCAAATCAGATGGCAGCATCCGCTTATGTATGGACTGCAAGGTAACTATCAATAGAGTGATTGAAGTTAACAAATACCCGTTGCCAAGAATCGACGACCTTTTAACAGATCTTCATTCTTGTAGTTGTTTTTGTGTATTGGACCTTTGCGGGCGCATATCAGCAGCTTGCGGTTGCCGAAGATTCTCAAAAGTATTTGACGGTGAATACCTTAAAGGGTTTATTTCAGTATACGAGGTTACCATTTGGTGTTAGTTCTGCCCCTAGCATTTTTCAACAGGTTATGGACCAAATTTTAAAAGGATTGTCCAAAACAAAGTGCTATTTAGATGATATACTAATAGGAGGTTCATCATTCGATGAATGTAAGGCAAATTTGTTTGCTGTTTTGGAACGTTTGTTATATTATGGTGTCAAAGTCAACTTTCAGAAGTGTAAATTCTTTAAACCCGAGGTAGAGTACTTAGGTCATACAATCTCTGCTAAAGGGATTCAACCCAATTGTAAGAAGGTCGAAGCCATTAGAAATGCACCTGCTCCAAAAGATTTATCACAATTTCGTTCATATTTAGGGTTAGTAAACCACTACTCAAAATTTATACCTAACCTTTCAGCCAGGTTGAGTTGCCTTTATAAATTGCTTCGAAAAGAAATTCCTTTTGTGTGGTCAAAAGAATGTGATAGTGTTTTTAATGAAAGTAAGGAGTGGTTAGTTAAAGACAGTTTACTTGTTCACTACGATCCTTCGAAACCTATTATTGTTACTTGTGATGCCAGGGGATATGGTTGTGGTGCCGGGTTATCACATATAGTGGATGGTGAAGAAAAACCAGTGCTTTTCGTTTCAAGTACGCTGTCAGCAGCTGAGAAGGGCTATTCTCAGCTCCATAAAGAAGCTTTAGCCATTATGTTTGCGGTGCGTAAGTTCCATAAATATATTTATGGCTTAGAATTTACCTTGTTTACTGACCATCAGCCGTTACGAGAGATCTTAGGTAATAAAAAGGGTTCATCTCCAGTAGCTGCCCAGAGGCTGCAACGTTGGGCCATAGAGCTTTCTATGTATAATTTTAAAGTTGTTTATAAGAAGGGCAACAGCATCGGTAATGCTGACGGTCTTAGCCGATTACCAATGGAAACAAAAACCGATATAGATGATAATCGTATAAATTTCTTCTCCGTAGAAAATGCAGTCAATATTTCGAAAGATGAGATAGCAAAGGGGGTAAAAGATGACCTTATCTTAAGTGAGGTTTATCGCAGTGTAATGAATGGTATATGGCAAAGTCCACCGCGTTTTGAACTGAAAACGTTCTTTCAAAAACAATCAGTTTTATCGGTAGAGGACGGTTGTCTATTTTACGGAAATAGAATTATCATTCCAGAGTCTAAGCGTAGTCAAGTTTTAGATGTTTTACATTCTGGACATGTAGGCATTGTCAGAATGAAATCCTTGGCTAGATCCGCGGTTTGGTGGATTGGTATCGATAGAGATATCGAAAAGCTCGTAAGTGATTGTGAAGTATGCGATTTCGCATCGAATAAGCCCAGTAAAGTGAAGTTGTCTTCGTGGCCAGGTACAACTTGTTTTTATCAAAGAATCCATGTAGATTTTTTTTATTTGGAACAGACAAATTATCTGGTACTTGTTGACTCATATTCGAAATGGATTGACGTGCGTATAATGCCTAACACTAGAGCAGACACGCTTGTTAATGTGTTACGAACAAATTTTGCAACTTTTGGGCTTCCGATTGAGCTAGTTAGCGACAATGGTCCGCCTTATAACTCCAAATTCTTTACTGATTTTTGTCATGCTAATAACGTTAAAGTTCTTAAATCTCCTCCATACCATCCACAGAGTAATGGTTTGGCAGAGAGGGCGGTGCAGACCGTGAAAAGTGCATTGAAAAAGTATTTATTAGACAATACAACCAAACGTTTGAGTGCACAGCATAAAGTTGATGATTTCCTTTTTAAGTATCGCAACACGCCTTCTTCTGTAACAAAATTAACCCCATGTCAAATGATTTTTAAACAACCAATTAATACGCCAATAAGCATGCTTACATTAAAAAACAAAAATGAAACGGTGGAGGAAGATAAGAGTAAAAAGAAAAATTTCTTTGAAAATAACAAACAAAATAAAGCTACAAATAATTTAAGTAAAAAGGTTAGAGCTTCTCCTGATCAATATTTTAAAATAGGAGATAAAGTTTGGTATGTAAGATATGTAAATAACAACAAATTTAAAACACCAGCAATTATTAAAGAAAAGATTGGAAAGGTTAGATATTTAATAACATTTGATAATCGAAATATTGTTTGTCACGGAACACAACTTCGTAAAATAACAAGTAAGAAAGTTAAATTTCAAAAACCAGTAGCTTACTACTTTTACAAAAAAGATGAAAATCCTACAGCTAATGATTCTGAAAATACTTTATCAATTTCGTCTGATGACGAATATCTTAGTTGTGATGAAGAGGAAACGCTGTCAAATCCAAAAATAACTGTGCGTAGGTCAAAAAGAAAACGAAAGCGACCTTCATTTTATCACGACAATTATTAAGTACAATATCTTCAAACTAAAAAAAAAGTATAAAAAAATAAATAAATAAATAAACAAATGAAATTTAAATGAATTAAAAAGAAAAACTAACAAATGAAATTTAAATGAATTATATAGAAATAAACAAATGGAAGTATGTATTATATTACGAATATAGATATCTTGTTATATAAATGGAATTATGTATTACATTACGAATATATATTGTTATCTATTATAATAATTTCAAAAGAACGAAATTATCTTAAGAAAGGAAAAGTGTAATGTATAAATATTGAAGTTACTAAGTTAAGTTATCAGGTGTAGGTTAGTACATAGTTAGTATATAAGTCATAGTATGTTTAAGCTTTTA
This sequence comes from Eupeodes latifasciatus, assembly GCA_920104205.1. Classification (NCBI taxonomy): domain Eukaryota; kingdom Metazoa; phylum Arthropoda; class Insecta; order Diptera; family Syrphidae; genus Eupeodes; species Eupeodes latifasciatus. The sequence goes on along the minus strand of OV049926.1, from coordinate 83,919,518 downwards.
ATCCTAGTATTTATTTAATAAATCATTTAGTCTTAGTTCAACCGCTGCTCTGCTCATTTCATTTATCTTTGGACATATTAATTAGATGCAAGTTTAACTTTCACGTAGGAAGAGTTAGAATCTTGTAGGATCCATCCGTGTAGAATATCCGGTCTGGTTTTCTGTTAGCTATAACCTCGCTATGGAGCGTCAAGGTAGCGGAGGGTTATAAGTTAAATAATCATTCTTTGTTAAGTATAGGTTAGGTTAGGTTATAGTGGCTGTCCAAGATGGAAACGGACACTCTTAGGCCAGTTTAATGGCCCATTGTGATACCACATGAATCTTGAGGTTACTTCCTAAGCTCAATGGAACCAGTTTGAGTCTCTTACGAAACGTGAGAGGCTGATTATGCCGATACGATTTAGATCGTTTAGATCGTTAAAGAAGAATTCTCCTAGGTAATTCTTGCGCTTTCGAGCCAGAGCAGGGCATGTGCAGAGAAGATGAAGAATTGTTTCTTCCTCTTCCTCGTCCATACAGCTTCTGCAGAAATCATTTGAGAATACGCCTAATCTCGTGGCGTGCTTTCCTATTAGACAGTGTCCGGTTATGACACCTATTATCGAGCTTATATGCGATCTGCTTAGAGAGAGCAAGCACCTTGAACGTTTTAAATCCAGTGTTGGCCAGATGTTTTTTGTGACTTGACACGTGGTGATGTTGTTCCACCTGGTGCCTGCCCTCCTCACAGCGTCTTGCATTAGCAAAAGTTTACAAGTAGCGATTGGTATGCCAGTACGTGCCAAACGTGGTAGGATGGGCTGTACTGTACCGTTCCTGGCGAGTTCATCTGCCTTACAGTTACCTGGAATGTCTCTATGGCCCGGCACCCAGCAAAGGTGAATGTTAGGTATAGCCTTCTAAACAAACTCACAGGGCTGGCAGAGATTTGGTATCGAGATTTATTCATATTAAAGGATTTGATAAATTCTTTATAACGACTAGCTATATATCGCATGATGCATAACCAACCACTTCACGAAAAACTTTTATACGTGAGGTTCTTAATGCACCTGTTGCCGTCCTGAAGCATTGATACTTTCAATACTTTTTTTTGGTTGTCCATGCCAGCCATGTTGCAGAGAAGCTTAGATAAGAGTTTCAAATAATTGGATAGATGTCTCAATGGCAGGTCCTTTCTTTTTTGAACAGATCACTTTGAGTGCATTTTCACTCAATATAAGATGGTGTATCACATTTTTGTACTTGTGAGTTTCATTTAAAATTACTAAAAAAGTACATTTCAAGCATATTGAGCTCTTTTTTCAGAAAGATTGATGTTTAAGTAGGATCATAAAAGATGAGCATTGTCATTCCTTCTTCTTGATACATGCATGGTAACAAAAATAAAGCATCTGTATCTGAAGCAGTTATGCCAACGTTTCACAATACAAACTTAAAAAAAAAAACATTTGAAATACTTTTTTTAGGCCGACAAATAACACACATATTATGCAATTCCCACAAAATGACGACTTCTTCCCACTTAATGTCATTAAAATCAAATAAATCAAAAGCCTTAACGTCCTTTGAACTCCTACCATAACTTAATTCAATTTGATCCCGAGATTCCAAATGACCATGATGCCGTTGAGGTTTAAAAAAGCGAATTAAAAAAAATTAAATACCTTTTCATTATGCATAAAAGATGAATTTATTCCACACATTTGCACTGCTGTCAGAAGTGCAATTAAATTCCCCACCGATAATGGAAGCTAAATAAAATTTAATCCTCTTATTTAGATTTTACACTCTTTAGCTGCTTATTCGACCGAAGGCTATGTGTGTTGGTTGATGTTGGTTGACGTTGCGTTGAGTATAAGTTATAAAGGTATATGTATGTACATATATGAACGAGTGAAGAGATTGAGAGAGTAAGCCCGTATTTGATTTCAGTTCTTTAATTAGAAATAATGCCATATACGAGTGTTATGTCAATAATATCACCCAAATATTTATTTCATGCGCAAGTTCATTTAATGCATGAGAATTATTTCATATATGTACAGTACATACGTAGATACATCAGGCTTTTTGAATTGCAGAATTAGCCAAAGGTAAACAGGTCTTTACATAAATACATATGTACTTTTCATCTGTGGCTGTTGCACAAAGCCGTATATTTGAAATTACTTTGAAAATATTTTAATTGGTACTCAAAGAGCTTTCATTTTATAAGTGCTTAGGTATAAATAAAGCAGCTTTGATTAATCAATGGAGGGAGCAAATGATTTGTATATAAAGGAGTTGGTACAATTGTGTAGTTTGTTTGGATTATTTACTGCTGACTATAATGAACTTCAAGACAATGGTATATCTATCACAATGCATAAGTTAATACTGATTAAACAACTACTATACCCATAACCTATGCAACTAATCTCAAAGCTTTTTATGCTTTCTTTTCTAAAGTAGGCATAAGATTTTTCTTTTAATTTGTGTTAACGCATAAAGAGAATTGTGAGTTTGGCTGGATTTAAAGCTTGAATTGAATGCTGAATGGCGATCGTGGTTGGGATGTTCTATACAGATACACAAAAAGTGCAATAGATTATAGAAGGAGAATTAGAGATGCTGATTTTTAGAAAGAAAAAAGATTGTTTCTATTTCCGATAAATTAAATATAAACCTTATTTTTACTAATTGAATATACAAAAATGTCAGTCAGGTAGACGGCTTATAGCCAAACCTAGACTTTAGCAAAAAAAAAAACAAAATATTGTAAATTATTGTATTGTATTGTATTATTTATATTTGAATAAAAAGTCATTAAAACTAACTAACTAAAGCTTTGAATTAACTTTTTAGCCATTTTTGACCAAAAAATTTGTATGGCGACTACTGTTATTTTTAGTCTTAAAAAAATGGAAAAAACGCCTTACGCCAAACAGCTCAAAACCTTATTTTCTAAATTTGAAGTCAGTCGACCCAACGCTTTGGGCTATAGGGGCCAGGACAGCCAGACAGACGGACGGAATCGGGTGACCCATTTTTTGACTTCTCTACCATCGTAATGTTATGTTTGATTAAAATCTCGAGTTCGAAATTTTGTACGAATGCAAAACTTTCTTTATGTAGTTCCAATACATATATACCAATAGTTCCAATATATATGCAAGTAAAAAAATGAAAATTTTGGTTTGCTCAAAATATCTCAGGAACCAAATTTTATATACATATGTAGTATAATAACACGACGCACGTGATATCAAACTAGTATAACTTTGAAAAAAAAAAATCAACTAACAGTTTTTTTATAAATCAAAAAAAAAAACTGGATGCTGGATACGACCCACACTAATAACTTCCCATCCCGTCTGTCGGATTCTAAATTTTTTTTTTTTTACTTTGACTTTATTTTAGATGAAGATTTAAAGCTAACAATATTTACAGTTTGTAGGCAATAATTAAATAAGCAAAAATTAAATAAACAATAGTTAAATAAGCAAAAATTAAATAAACAATAGCATTATACTTCAAATAAAATAGTTAGGAACATCTTGTTGCCAGAGGCAAGAGGCGGATGTACCCTTAAGTTACAAAATAAATGTTAAAAACAATTGATGGGGATCATTTATAATAAAAGAAAATTAATAAAATTAAAAAAATTAAGTGAAAAATTCAAGCAAGCAACTCAAAAAATAAAAAATTCAAGCAAGGAAACTAAAGTATATGGGTACATTTTTTTTTTATCTTCTCAAATAATTACATGCAATAATGTATCTATTTCACTGTAGTTCAAAGAAAATAGAAAAAGCTTAATATTTCTTAAAAATGTTGCTTCGACTCTCTCGCATCTAATATTTTCAGGCAGCTTATTAAATAAACGAGGTGCAGTAACTAAATAAAAGTGACAAAAGTGTGCTTTTTTAATGTAAGGTACAGTTACCAAATTCATGCCGCTGACACGCAAACTATAAGATCCATACAATCTAGCAGCCGTATATCCAGAATTTTCGAAAAATATTTTTAATACTTTATAAAAAATATAAGTGCTTTAATGGTAGAATATTAAGATTCTTGAATAAATCAAAACTTGGGGTTCTACGATTTACCCTAGCAATAATTCTGATAACATGTTTTTGCTTAATAAGTAAAGGCTCAATTTTGTTAAAATGCGTACCACCCCAAAAAGAAAATCCATATTGAAGTTTAGATTTAAATAAACCATTGTAGACCAATTTTAGAATAGGTAGACTACAATATAGACTAAGATGGTAGATTTGCCTAACAACTTTGTTTAGATACATTTTTAAGTTAGAAGTGTGGTTTTTCCAACTCATCTGTAAATCTATCAGAATACCTAGGTATTTGAAACTTTCAACTCTCTTAATTATAAAACAACCGTCAGAGCATAGCAGGTTTTCATTATAGGAAGTAGTGGAATCATGCAGGCAATCATTATTTAGCCGATATCGAAGACAGAAAGGTGAATGATAACTTATTGAAATATCTTCACAGATATTACCCCTTATGTTAAAAATCATAAATTTTGTTTTGTCACTTATAATAAGTCGATGAGTATAAAAAACCATTTACGCAGAATCTCGAGATCATAATTTACAACAATAAATAATTGGAAATAATTTTTCGAAGAATATGACAAAGCAGTATCATCAGCAAAAGCTGTGATACTGCCTTTAAAAGGTTGAACAAAAAGCGAGTTCACAAAGATTAAAAAAAGGATAGGGCCCAGGACAGATCCTTGAGGAACACCCATATTAATAAACTTCTCTGAGCTAAGAATATCCCGAATTTTTACCCTCTCTTTTCTATTCATTAAATACGATTCTAACCAATCATACATGGTACCTCTAAACCCGGCTCTATACAATTTATCAAATAACAAAACATGATTCACCGTATCAAAAGCCTTAGTTATATCTATGAACAGAGATGAAGGTATCTCAGAATTGTTCAAGCTGCTATAAATTTCACCACATAGTTTTAAAACGGCATCCTCCGTAGATCTTCCAGTCATAAAACCGTAGGTGCAGGGAATTAACTTCACGGGAACTACCTTCACATGGGAACTAACTTCATCACTAGTGAGAATTAATTTAACCTTTTTTTGGTGAAGTTATTTCCCACTGAAGGTGGGAGATAATTTCACTTTTTTGTGGGAATGAATTTCACTTTCATGTGTAACTGTTTCCCACGGAAGGTGGGAACTAACTTCACTCTTCAGTACAGTTAAAGTAAATTAACATGTTATGTTATTTTTATTCTCGCATACGCTAATCTAAGAAAATCTTATAAGAATCACCAAATGACAAAACTTGGAGCACTTCAATACCACAAGACTTTGTTTTATGGAGTTTAAATTCTGAGATCCCGCGAAGCGTGCCACCCACAGGTGCTTTTATTCAAAAAAGCTGTTGATATTGGCGCCTGCCTGGCGACATTGCATACCCTTAGCGGAGCAACGGAGTTGCGTGAGCGGGTGTGACCCCGAAAAAGGGAGTTAAAATCCTGAGAACCCGCGAAGCGGGCCACCCACAGGTGCTTTTATTGAAAGAAGTTGTTGATATAGGCGCCTGCCTGGCGACTTTACACACCCTAAGCGAAACAACGGAGTTGCGTGAGCGGGTGGACCCCGAAAAGGGAGTTAAAATCCTGAGAACCCGCGAAGCGGTCCACTTGATATAGGCGCCTGCCTGGCGACTTTACATACCCTAAGCGGAGCAACGATGTTGCGTGAGCGGGTGTGACCCCGAAAAAGGGAGTTAAAATCCTGAGAACCCGCGAAGCGGGCCACCCACAGGTGCTTTTATTGAAAGAAGTTGTTGATATAGGCGCCTGCCTGGCGACTTTACATACCCTAAGCGGAGCAACGGAGTTGCGTGAGCGGGTGTGACCCCGAAAAAGGGAGTTAAAATCCTGAGAACCCGCGAAGCGGGCCACCCACAGGAAGTTATCTCCCACTGAAGGCGGGCGATAATTTCATCAGAAAATTGTGTGAAGTAACTTCCCACCTACGATTGAAATATCTGAAAAAATATCAAGGGTTGAATTGGTGACGTGAAATAGTACCAAATGAAATAACACCAAATTTCAAATTTGGCCTTATTTCGTTGTTCAAAACGAAATAAAACCGATTTGGCTTTATTTTGATTTATAAAAAGAAATAAGGCCAAAAAAATAATGGAAATGGCAGCATGCCCCCCTTACATACCTAGCTGTTAGTACGCCGCCGTGCTATCAATTCAAAAAAACTTGTTTTAGGCTCCAATTTCAAAAATTTCAATCGAGCAACAAGTATCTGCCATTTTTCAACTTCAACTTATGTTAACTTCACATGAAAGTGAAATTGATTCCCACAAAAAAGTGAAATTATCTCCCACCTTCAGTGGGAAATAACTTCACCAAAAAAGGTTAAATTAATTCCCACTAGTGGTGAAGTTAGTTCCCATGTGAAGGTAGTTCCCGTGAAGTCAATTCCCTGCACCGCTTAAAACTTACATACTTTTGTTTTGATTTACAATTCAACGCTTGATATTTTTTCAGGTGCAGGGAATTAACTTCACGGGAACTACCTTCACATGGGAACTAACTTCACCACTAGTGGGAATTAATTTCACTTTTTTTTGGTGAAGTTATTTCCCACTGAAGGCGGGAAATAATTTCATCAGAAAATTGTGTGAAGTAACTTCCCACCTACGATTGAAATATCTGAAAAAATATCAAGCGTTGAATTGGTGACGTGAAATAGTACCAAATGAAATAACACCAAATTTCAAATTTGGCCTTATTTCGTTGTTCAAAACGAAATAAAACCAATTTGGCTTTATTTTGATTTATAAAAAGAAATAAGGCCAAAAAAATAATGCAAACAACGCCGAATTTTTAAAGTTCACTTTTTTACATACAAAACACGCAAAAATGGTTGATTTATTGTCTAGAATAGCTACTTTTGCTAAAAAGTTTTTTTTGAATTGATAGCACGGCGTACTAACAGCTAGGTATGTAAGGGGGGCATGCTGCCCCCCTGCAAGCCCCCTGCTTGGGATCACTATAGGATTTGGGGTGGGTGCGAGTTTGGGTATATGCAAAGAACTTTTGCATTTGAGCACTAAAATCAAAGAAATTCCCAACAAAAAAAAAAGCAAGTATGGCTCACAGTTATGAAAGAATCACAACGCATTCGTGTTCGTTGCATATACCCAAACTCGCACCCACCCCAAATCCTATAGTGATCCCAAGCAGGGAGGTTGCAGGGGGGCAGCATGCCCCCCTTACATACCTAGCTGTTAGTACGCCGTGGTATCAATTCAAAAAAACTTGTTTTAGGCTCCAATTCCAAAAATTTCAATCGAGCAACAAGTATCTGTCATTTTTCAACTTCAACTTATGTTAACTTCACATGAAAGTGAAATTGATTCCCACAAAAAAGTGAAATTATCTCCCACCTTCAGTGGGAAATAACTTCACCAAAAAAAAGTGAAATTAATTCCCACTAGTGGTGAAGTTAGTTCCCATGTGAAGGTAGTTCCCGTGAAGTTAATTCCCTGCACCATTTTTTCAGATATTTCAATCGTAGGTGGGAAGTTACTTCACATAATTTTCTGATGAAATTATCTCCCGCCTTCAGTGGGAGATAACTTCACAAAAAAAAGTGAAATTAATTCCCACTAGTGGTGAAGTTAGTTCCCATGTGAAGGTAGTTCCCGTGAAGTTAATTCCCTGCACCAAAACCGTATTGGTAGTCACTAAAAAAGTTTGTTTTTTTCAAAAAAGATAGCATTCTGCACTTCATCCCTTTTTCAAAAATTTTAGAAAAAACTGATAGGAGGGATATGGGACGGTAATTGTTTAGACTTGAAGTGACACCTTTTTTATGAAGTGGTATAACTAAGGCTTTTTTTAGGGCATCAGGAAAAACTCCTTTTTGCAAGCTAAAATTAAAAATGAAGCTTAAAATATCAGAGACCTAAAAAGAAATTTTTTTCAGAATTATACTGGAAATCAAATCATCAGAAGAAGAGTTTGAATTATTATTTAATGACATTATTATTTTATGTATTTCTTCCGAACTAAAATTTACAAAGAAAAAACAATATTTTGCTTATGATGAAATAGTTTGATTTCAAAATCTATTTTTGTTAACAAGATTTTTAGTCGCTAACCGATTTTTACCAATTTTAGTAGCATTTGCGTACTATTTTTTGTAGATTTTAATTTTTTATGAAAAAACTGACTATTTTATTTAAAAAAAGAAATAAAATTACTGAATGTCGAAAAAAAATATTTTCTGTGAGATAAAATAAGTTTGAAGCCAATATTTTTAATTTTTGAAAAGATATTTGAGTCGAAAGTCAATGTTTACAAACTTTAAGTAATGCTTTTTTTATTTTTTTATTTTTTGTAAAACAACTGTCAACTCGATTGTTCTCAAAATTTAATCGAATGAATGAATGAATGAATGTTGACGACAATATTTTTCAAAAGTTAAAATTAGTTCAAAGCCAATCTCAAAGTTTTGACAAAATATTTGAGGCGAAATTCAATTTTTACCAACTCTAGTTAAGTTTTTTAAGGTTTTTATTTTTTATAATAGGTTTTAAAAACGTTATTCTTCGTTGCATAAAATTGTTTTGGAGATAAGATAGTTTTTAGTTCGTAAAATTTTCGACGTGAAATATGTTTGGTATCGCGTTACAATATATAATATAGATTCAATTCAAGTCTCTAGCGTTATTGGCTCGTGAGATATTTTGGGTTAACCAAAATGTTCACCTTTATTTTCAAATTGCTATATTAAAAAACCACCCACTCAATTTTTTTGAAAGCCCTTTCTGCATCTATCTGTTTTTGTATCTGTATAACAAAATTTATTTAAAGTCGATATCTTTACTAGTTCTTGAGCTATGGAAGACAAAAAAAAGCCGCGAACGTACGGACGTATACGAAAGTACGTACACACGCACGCACAGACATCTCTCAAAAAATCTTTTATTTCGACACTAGGGACCTTGAAACGTCGAGAAATGTCAAAATTTTCAATTCGACAAATCGGACTGATTCCTACTTCCTATGCGAAGTTAAAAATATTTTTCACCTCAAATATTTTACGAACAAAAAATGTTTTCGACATCTGTCAAGAAATTTAAACAAAAATAGATTTGACAGATTTTTTACGAAAAAAATAAAAGTTGCTAAAAATGTGCGACAAATATATTCTAAAAAATTAAAGATGTTGGTTTAAAACCCATTTCAACTCATAAAAATATAGTTTTATATATTAAAAAATTCTACAGTTGTTTTATTTTATTAAAATTAAAATCTACAAACAATACAAGGCAGAACTGGTAAAAATTGAAGTTCGGTTCTCGATACCACGTGAATAAATTAAAGTATTTATTTAAAAATAATTTTATTTTATAATTTTATATTGAAATCAAACTTATTTTATCATATGCAAAATGTTGTTGCTTACTTTAAGTTATTTTTTTTAGAAAAAATCGCGAAAGAACCTTTGGGGTGAATCTCTATGAATTTCTCATCTATACATGGAAAACTTTGATACTATTTGCAATAAAGTTTAATACCTGCATTCGAAAATGATCAGACCCAAAACAAATACCTCATTCCCAAAAAAGGAATATATCGCTATAGGTAACAAAAATTCATTAAGTCCACCAGAAATAACATCGATTACCATCAGCAAACTGCTCGCCACAAGTCTTATGCCAAATTCATCCATGCGGATAACAAACTTGCTAGCATGAGTTTAATAGTTTTATCCGTTTCTGACAAATAAATTATATACGTATGTATGTACATAACTATCCACCCTCGCAATATTCCATTCTGATGATGAGGCCACCCTTCTCAAACCCTATAAGATTTTCATTTTGCAAAGTGACAAAACAATTAAGAAGTTTCGCCTGATTGAACACCATTGATTTCTCAAGCAGAAAATTCATTTTCGTTTCGGTTCTATTGGCCCGGATTTCTCACAGAATCCAGCAGCGCGTCGCTCCAATACCCAGCATTGTCGTTAGCAAAGACCAAATTTATATGCATTTGCTTTCAGCTCTTTCTAACTATATTTTCTGTCTTTCTCTCTTTGTGTTTTCTTTATTCACAATTATTATTCTTCTAACTATATACTTGTACCTCCGCATCCTGCTATTGTGATGTTCGGAATATAATCAGCATATTACAATAATCTCGTTTGCACAATTTTGTTTCAAAAGTTTAATTGAAAATTTTATAGCTGAACGATTTGAGACTTTTTCGAGCGACCAAAAGAAACACCAAACCCTGTACTGGACCCCAACTTTCCGCAATCTTCTCTCAACCTACAGTATTCGTTTTGTACACTGGAGAAGGCAGAAGAAGGTAATTAAATTTCAAAAAGCAAGCAAGTTCCGAACCATTGAACATTGGTATGCCTAATCCATAGATGTATAAAACATTGTTACGATATCCGAATTCATTTTGAAAACAAAGAAGTTATTAGGTAAGTATTTTTTTTTCTTTATTTTTATTTTTATTTTTAAATAAAAACGGAAAACACACAATTTCACATCCTCAATGTATACTTGTACAGTATACGAGAAAGCGAGGGTTTTGAAAGGTTATTTGACTCGTTTCATCAATTCTAAATGTTATTGCTGATTTATATGGGCGCGAAAGTAAAAGCAGACATTCAAACGCATCAGCATTAGACTGCTAAGTTTATATCAAAGTAAACCAAGTAACGTATAAGAAAATTTATTCTTGATCCTAAAAAAGACAATACTTATGCTATGCTGACATAAAAATAAATCCTCCTGTCTCGTAAGGAGTTTTATCGTCAATAAATGCATGAACGTGATAAGATACAAAATACAAAACATGCAAAGTAAACCAAAAGTATATAATATTCAAATAAGGTGCATGCGTTATTTTTGGTCTTAGGCGTTTTCTTTGGTAAGTTTGTAGTCTCTTAATCAAAATGTATTATCGTAAATGTGATTTAATAACACTTTTTAAATTGTAAAGAATAATTTCAACTTACTCGTATATAAAATTTGATAGTTGTAAATGTTTTCAGAAGTTAAAATATTTTCTTGTTTTTTTGCTCCAATTTTAGGCTTATCTCTAATGAGACAACCGAAAGTTCCTAAAATAATTCACTTTATTTACATTTGTGGATCCTTAAAGAGGGTGTCAACCTCGAAAAGAAATTAAAAAGTAAACTTAACTATTTACACTTTTTACAAAATCCAAATAACATAATTATTTCGGGTTTTTTAATAAGAACGCTACAAAAGTATTTTTTAAATAAAACAAAAACGGTTTCGGATATCAATGAAATTCTTTATTCCTGTGAAAGTACGTTCGATGCCATTAGGTATGGAACTCGATTTCTTTTGCATGGCCACCACGGGCACGCTTGCAGAAGTCCAGACGCTGAACCCAATTTTAAACGGTTTTCAAGCATAAATCAGCCGATACTGCATATTCACGTTCGATATTCGTAAGAAGATCATCAAGCGTCGCTGGTTTGTTGGCATAGACCATAGATTTGAAGTAGCCTCAAAGGAAATAGGCTAACGGCGTCAAATTGCACGACCGAGGAGGCCAAGCGACTGGACCATTTCGTGAGATAACACGTTCTCCAAACTTGGTTTCCAATAAATTGATTGTGACATTCGCTGTGTGGCTTGTGGCTTGTTGGAACCACATGTCCTCCAAGTCCATATCATCCAATTGTGGTCAAAAATATTCGGCTATTATTGAACGGTAGCGATCCCCATTCACAGTAAGGTGCCAGTCTTGATCATCAAGGAAGAAGTACGGCCCCATGACGCCGCCGCCGGCCCATAAACAACACCAAACCGTAATTTTTTCGGGATGTAATGATGACTCATGGAGTACGTGTGGATTGCTGCCTGACCAATACTGCATTTTTTGTTTATTGACGAAGCCATAAATGAGCCTCATCGCTGAAGATGATTTTTCAATGAAAATCCGAATAATTTTCAAGTTGTTGCTCAGCCCAATTCACGAACATACGACGCTTCTGGTGGTCAAGCGGCTTCAGTTCTTGCATGAATTTAATTTTGTAACGATATAGGCCAAGATCTTTTCGCAAAATTCGCCACAACGACGTCACAAAGATGTCCAACGCTTGAGAACGACGTATGAGAGACACATTTTGGCTTTCTGCAACTGAAGCCTCAGCGGCAGCAATATTCTCAATACTACGGGCACTTCTTTGTCTCACTGGCACGGCAACATTTTGTACTGTGCCTATGGATTCAAATTTGTCCACTAGACGATCAATTGTTGATCTTGGACGTAGCGCTCTTAACGTTGAGCCCACTGACTCCGAATTTCGGTAGTAATTTTTAATAATTTCGACTCGTTGTTGGCTCGTATATCTATCCATGATGAAATGGCACACCTTACTGAAGAGAAATATGGCTTCGTTTGATGTCCCTGTCGCTCTACTTTTGTAGCGTCCCTGGATGAAAAACCCTCATCATCATCAGTAAACGTTAATTTTAAGCATAGTACAACACCAAGGTCAGAAAAACTGGATTCCATATTCAAACTTGACGAGTTCAACATATGTATATATAGTAGTCATGACTTACATTTGTCAGTATTTAAAATCAAACGATTTTTATTACACTATTCCCAAAATTGATTTAGATCTTCTTGTAGCTCTTAAAAATTCTTGATGGAGTTAATAATTCGAACAATTTTAACATCATCTGCATAGATTAGCGATATAAAATTATTTTAAATAGAAGACAAATTATCAATAAATAAAATAAACAGCAATGGCCCAACGTGACTCCCTTGAGGTAGGTATACCAAAATCGACTTTTAATTGAATTGAATTGAAGGGTTACTGCTGATTTCTGTACATGACGCAATAATATTTATCTTAAAAAATTATGAGGAAATCCAAATAAAAAAGGTCGTTAACCTCAATTTTACATAATTTAGTAGAAAGATTTGTATGATTTAATTTGTCAAATGGCTTGCTAAAGTCTGTTTACATGCATCCAAACAAAAAGTAGAGAATTGTAATTGTAGTTAGTAATTGTATTTTTTTCTCAAACTTATGTTTATTTTCACATATAACAGGAGATAAATTAAAAGAAATTATCTTACATACAAGGGACTCAAATAATTTTGGAATAGCCGGCAACTTCGCTATTTAGGAAAATAATTTGTAGTTACATTTTTAGAACCTTTAATATGGAGTGGCGTTAGCTATGAATATTTCCAAAGATATATTTATGATTTTCAAAGACAATATTAAAATAATATGCAAAACATGTTAGGAGACTTTACTACTTTGAACTGTTCCATGTCCTTAAATGATTTAAATCGAAGTCAAGTGTAAAATTGAGTCAGTTTCAAACCTTCGTCAAACTTCTAATGCCTACAGTTTTCTTTTAGTGATTTAGATACATATAAACGTATGATATAGAACCAAGTAGTTGGAATTTTAATGAGGGATAATCGAAACAATGCATCGTACTTTTTCTTATTTTACTTTCAAGAAGTATAAGTCTACATGCATACGTATGTAATTAGGAAATTTGTTGGAATAAAAGAAACATTAGTCATACACTTGCTCACAAAAAATTGCTAGAATTTACAAATGATTCCCCAATCACCTCTATACCTCATTTATATACACTCGCATTAATTTAAACAGCCTTGACTCTTCAGAGATCCCTTGCAAAAGCTTATATACAACGAAAAAGTATCAAACAAGCAGAATTATGGCTTTTTTGCGATTTACTTTTATCTTGATCCTTTTTACATCCTTTGTGCATTATGGGTTTTTCTTTGGGTAAAACGACGACCGGTGAGGACGACGACGGCGACGAAAAGGACGAGAGAATTTATGTGCTGATGTTAAACGAATAAAAACAAGAACAAGAAACGAAATCAACCAACTAAACACCCGCTGACACCATCCCCTTCATATAACCATCCGCCATATCTGTCTGAACCATGAACCATGACCCCGCAACATTTACACTCATCGCGCATTTCATCCAATTCTTTTTACTTCCCTTCATATATATAGAAAATATACACACATACATACATATTTTAAGAAAGGGAAAATGTTAAATGTCTAAATTTTTCGTCCTCCATGGAAGGAAGTGGAACATATTTTTTATGGTTATCATTCATTGATAAGGGTTATGATCGTTTACCTTAGCGCAAAATTGCACAAAATATAATAAAATAATATTTTCTTTTTTATCGGATTCTAAGAGTTATGTTTTTATGGCATTTTTATATTATTTTGGCAAGAGCGACGCTTATAGTCTCTTTAGAGAAACCATCATCACATAAACTGGGAAGGGTCCATTTTTTCATTTTCTTTTACTTTTTGTTGTTGCTGTTTTTTGTAATTATAATGTTACATAATTGTAAGTATATAAGTGCATTTTATCTGGAATGATGATGGAAAATAAGAATAATATTATGTACCAATGTACATACCGAATATGAGAATTTAAATTTAGTAATTATTCAAGATATTACAATATAAAACATATAGACTCTAATCTGATCTACTGAGGTTTATTCCATGAAAAGTAAGAAATTAATGTTTTCGATATTTTGTAATTGAAGATTTAAGTTATAGGTACATCGTAAAAGCCCTTTAGCTTTTAGCTATCCACATTTCAAATCCCAAACTGACAAGTTTCATTCTATTTATTTGATGTTTTGAAACAATGTCAGTTTCAGTTTCAGTTTATTTATTTATAAAGCTTACACAGTAAGATAACAGATATCTTAGAAATTTGTGAGAGCCTATAAATTAACTTTAGATAACAATTCAAAATTTAAAAAAAAAAAATACAATCAAAATAAATCCAATAGTCATTATTACATAAATTAAATACAATGACATTTACGAAACGAAGCAACGAAGAAACTATAGACATTAGACAAGCCGAGACTGCAGTAGAAACTAAAGCATTTCCATATTCTCTACCGAAAGCAGTAAAGTAAAATCTACTATTTGTTTGTTGTTCAATATTTTGGAAGAAGTTCAGCCAAAAATACTTGACACAATTTTAATATGATCTTATTGAAATTTGATAACTAAATAATAAGGCCAAATGGATCGCATTCAGATGTACAGAAACTTTGTAAAATTCTTTTGTCGGCCCATTGATTAAATCGAGGAACATATAATGGGACGGCCTCATCGCGAGAGTATCGTGGTAGCTGTATCCATAGGGCATTGATTTTGATTGATAAGAAAATCAATACTTAGATGGGCAAAGCCAATATCAAAGGTTAACAAAGCTGTGAATTTGATTAGTCTTGGTAGCTTAGAAAGAGGAGCTCACTTGAAGCATTTCGACAAATACGAGAAAGAAACTCTATACGTAAATATTTTGGGAGTTTTTTTCAAAAATTAAGCGATATACAATGCTAACGGTAGCAAGCGTAAAAACTTGTAGTCAAACTATGGCTAGATGTCGTTGTGAGTGTTTATTATACCTGTCCCATTCACTAGTTTTGTAAGTTAGAAGATTTAAGTTAGTAAACGAGCCAGACTGTTGTACCCTGTACTTAACATCATTAACAATTGCACATGCAAATTCAAGTAGAGTAAGTGCGGCAAATTTGGCCTACTTGGTTAATATGGCCTATAACGGTATTTCCAAAACCGGAAGCCAGAGCGAAAAAAAAAAATGTTGCATTACGAACACGTTCAAACCGGTTTAGCCTCAGTCTTTCGTTCTTAATGGGGCGTGACAGGGCACTTTGTTTTTTTTTTACTTTGGGTGTAATTTTTTGGTAAGTTTTCTTAAGTGTTTTAACATTAAATTTTGAGTTAAATTGGTAACTTCTTTTTTAAATGTTAAATTAAATTGTGTTTAATATTTTCTTAACATGTGTGATATCATGATTTAAAAAAAGTTTATACAGGTGTTAAATATGGCCCAGGGTGGGCCATATTGGCCGCAATTTCTCTTAATATGATTTATGAAGTTCCTTTAAGTTTTTTTTTTAACTTTTTGTTATGTTTCTTTTTTTAGTTTAAGTTTTTAAAAGCTGAATTAAAAATGTTTTGTTAGACTGTTTAAGAAAAAAAAATAAATGAATTAGACTTAAATTTATGGATTTATTTAAAAAAATGTTAAGGGTGGGCCATATTTGCCGCACTTACTCTAATGACAATATGTCAAAATATGTACATATTATTTTATAGGTATAGGACTTGTCATATATTCTTGGCGCGAAATGTAGATTCGTTTACCGCGCGTTTTGTTCTATATTAGAAAACTAAAATTGTCAATCTTTTTATTATACTTTAAGTCGTTGATTGAATTAAATAAATTTCGTGGATTTATTAAGCATATAAAACTAAAATTATATCAATAGGCGACGAGGATTTTAAAATGGAGAGTTGAGAGAAATTCTCTACACTCAAAAACAATGAATGGAACAAATTTTAAGCAACAACCAAGCTTCATTGGAGCGTTTTATGAATAATTGCCCATCCAGTAGTAAACCCACAATACCCTAGTTTCATTCATTCGACCACGAAAAAGAATCTTGGGAAAGTTACCTCTTTCAACTCCGACAGCACTTTACTGCAAATTCTTTGGAAGATGACAACTTAAAAAAGGCACACTTTTTATCAACATGTTGGCCCCAAACCAACGACTTGCTCAGGAAGTTAGTAGAAACAGAAGATGTAAGTAGACTCACATTCAAAGACCTTTCTGCGAAACTAACTAAACATTTTGAATCTAAACTGCACGTGCTTGAGTTGAGATGTAAATTCTTGAAACAAAAAATGCTCCCTGGCCAAACATATGGAGAATGAATTGCCGATTTGAGAGGTCTTCCAAGAGACTGCGCTTTTGTCTGTACCAAAGATAATTGCAACACTTCATATGCTGATAACATGATAAGAGACATGATCGTCTTTTATACACCTCACGACGCTGTTCGTATTGTTGCTGCGCAAAAGACGAACCCATCATTGGAAGAAATAGAGGAACTCAACACAGCTAACGAATCAACACAACAAGCTACAAATATTCTAAAAGAGAAGCAGTACTTCCAATCCATCAACGACTGCAGAAGTTTATCTTATAAAGGCTCTTATTATTATAATACATCCACAAGTAAGCCTCATGATAATAATTTTAGCGTTAGAAAATCGTGCCCAAATTGTTTCGCTCAACACCCCAGAGATCAGTGCAAGCACATTGATTCAATTTGCGACGTGGTCACATACGTAGTGTTTGTTTATCTGCAAAACAGTCAGAAGTCCCCATCGAAATCACATCCACGTTATCATTCTTATAAGTCAAAAAACCGCAAGCTACGTTCACGAAGTAAGGGTTCCAATCGACATCACTGTAGTCGATCAAATCAGAGTAATCAACAACAAAAGCAGACAGAATCTGCACACTCTATCAACGAAACAGAAGACGGCATGATGGTGGAGTTGAAATTGTTTCCTCTGAACAGATCGAGACAAAAATTCGTTTCGCTTCATATTAATCAGTGCCCTTTGACCTTTCAGCTAGACACCGGTGGCGGTGCCACCTGCTCACTCATTGGTTTTGATGGTTATTACAGACTTCGCAGCCCCCATTGTAAGCTTTCGTCACGATCACTTAAATCTTATGGAAATATTTCCCAGCCGGTTAAAGGTGTTCTTAACGTAAGTGTACAGTGGAATACAAAAACAAAAACCTTACCACTTCTAATGGGTGATTTCTTAAGAGCTTGAGAACTTTTTTAAAAAAAAAAACGCATAAAATTTGCAAAATCTCATCGATTCTTTATTTGAAACGTTAGATTGGTCCATGACATTTACTTTTTGAAGATAATTTCATTTAAATGTTGACCGCGGCTGCGTTTTAGGTGGTCCATTCGGAAAGTCCAATTTTGGGTAACTTTTTCGAGCATTTCGGCCGGAATAGCCCGAATTTCTTCGGAAATGTTGTCTTCCAAAGCTGGAATAGTTGCTGGCTTATTTGTGTAGACTTTAGACTTGACGTAGCCCCACAAAAAATAGTCTAAAGGCGTCAAATCGCATGATCTTGGTGGCCAACTTACCGGTCCATTCCTTGAGATGAATTGTTCTCCGAAGTTTTCCCTCAAAATGGCCATAGAATCGCAAGCTGTGTGGCATGTAGCGCCATCTTGTTGAAACCACATGTCAACCAAGTTCAGTTCTTCCATTTTTGGCAACAAAAAGTTTGTTAGCATTGAACGATAGCGATCGCCATTCACCGTAACGTTGCGTCCAACAGCATCTTTGAAAAAATACGGTCCAATGATTCCACCAGCGTACAAACCACACCAAACAGTGCATTTTTCGGGATGCATGGGAAGTTCTTGAACGGCTTCTGGTTGCTCTTCACTCCAAATGCGGCAATTTTGCTTATTTACGTAGCCATTCAACCAGAAATGAGCCTCATCGCTGAAAAACGTAAAGCGCGAAACACATTTCGAACCGAACACTGATTTTGGTAATAAAATTCAATGATTTGCAAGCGTTGCTCGTTAGTAAGTCTATTCATGATGAAATGTCAAAGCATACTGAGCATCTTTCTCTTTGACACCATGTCTGAAATCCCGCGTGATCTGTCAAATACTAATGCATGAAAATCCTAACCTCAAAAAAATCACCCGATAATTTGCAATAACAAACAAGCTTCAAACCTAATGGATATGGATTGGTTTCAATTGAATTTGGTTTACTCATTGACTATGCAAATTCCGATTCAGTTTTGCAAATTGGATCTGATTCTAAAGACCAGCTTTTAACGGATGCCATGTCACTCTGCAAACAACATGAATCTGTTTTCAAATCTGAATTAGGTTGCAGTAAGTTTTATGAAGCACATCTAACAATGAAATCCAATTGCCAACCTGAATACCGTCCGGTGCCGTTTGCTCAAAAAAATTCTGTCCATCTGGAGCTAGAATGTTTGCGAAAGTTGGACATTCTACGTCCCATCAAGCCAATTTGCCGCACCCATTGTTGTAGTAAAAAAACCAAATGGAACCTTACGCATATGTGGAGATTTCAATATCACGACCAACGAACACTTAAAAATAGATCGCCATTCAGTGCCACGCATAGAAGAACTTTTTCAGAAATTGTAAGGAGGGCGATGCTTCACGAAAATCGATTTCTCCGATGCCTATCTCCAGGTATACCTCTGGACGAAGAATCGAAGAAAGTCTGTGTAGTTAGTACCAAATTCGGATTGTTTGAGTATCAAAGGCTACCTTTTGGTACATCCAGCCCAAGTAGTATCTTTCAGCGATATATGGACCAATTAACTGCATGTACCTAGACGATGTTATCGTGTCCGGATGTACAAATGAAGAGCATCTAAACAACCTCAAGATTTTTCTGGAACGATTAGAAAATCATGGTTTGCGATGTCGACTAGCAAAATGTCAGTTTGTGAAGACTGAGGTGGAATACCTTGGTCATATAATTGATGCAACAGGCATTTGTCCATCGAAAACCCGAATCAAAGCTATCACCAAATTGCCTGAGCCAAAAGATCTAAATGACCTGGAAGTTTTTTTTTTGTAAGGTAAACTATTACAACAGATACAAACTCGGAGAGACAGAAACGTTCCGAAGATTGTTCATTGTACATATGTATATAACTTATTTAAAATCAGACAACACGAAATACAGAAATCATTAGGCCATACAAAATTTAAACTATAACAATAAATTAACAAGAGACAATTTCAAAATTATTAAAATACTTTTACAACTTATCAGAGATAGATTATCTACCTATTTGTAAAATTTCGATTGCTTTATATTGCTGCCGATCGTTAATCAATTTATTAAAAGAACTGTAATGCGCAGAAGTAAGTCAGAAATTTAAAACAATTTTTTTAAAACTAACTATGCTATCGTCCAAATTCGAGTTAGTTTTCCAAATGCACGAATTCCTAGGCCAAACTATCTACATTTCTTGAGTTTAAAGCTACCACAACTTGCATTCCGCGATACTTATGCTTTTATTTATCTTGAAATGTGATTGTTGAATTGTTCAAGTGACGTAATAATTTGTCTAACATATCTGCCAAAGTCTATATTAGATCCACTTCACTTTTCGTGTTGTATAGTACACATACATATGAAGGTACACACATATACACATACACCATGACACCCTCGCTCAATATAATAATAGAAACAAAAGGTGAAAGTGACCAATCGAGTTTTTGCCTGCCAAACCAAACCAAAAACTAGGTACATCCAATCCATGTTAGATATTGGTTGCACTTTTGCCTTAACAGTTACGTTACATCTACCTTTCAGACATTGTTGGTGTGGATATTCTTTTTTGTTATAGATTCCGCAAAATCCAAATCGGAATTTTTCACCCCTCACCGTCTTCTTCGATTAATCCAATTTGGCTCAGTTACCAGCGTGCTGCGTATTATGTGGTTTTAATGGCTAGCGGTTAGCTCTATCATTATTATCAACAGTATCTAAGTGCAGTCAGTCTAAATTGCCTTCTTCTGCTTATCGCGTGCATCGCATCGGCTTTCATCATCAGGTATTCCAATTGAAAGAAAAGGCGTGGAGAGTTTAGAGGTAACTGCAAAAAAGTTCCGGAATTTGTATATATGACGATGAGCGTCGCGATGCGATGCGACGCGACGTGTGAAACGTTATTGGCATTTAGATGTATATTTCTGAAGGTGGCCCCCGACAGCGAATAGGGCGAGACGCGACGAACGCCAGTGATGAAACATTGCATGTGGCGCAAAGCTAAAACAAAGTGTTCGCTCTGCAGTCCCTTGCGTCTCGCCATATACAATTGAAGGCAAATCCATGGCCATGTAGGTATAGCAGAGCAGCAGTGCAGCGCCTCGCATGCCATGACTTCCGCCACCAGCAGTTCGTGTTTGGTTTTTTTTAACCGTTCAAAAAGGTTACAGTATGCGAAACCATGCCTGGGTGGCTGACTTGGCAGCGTAAAATGCATGCATGTCGTTGTTGCCTTTACCATATACAACCTTACTCGGCCCTTAAGTAATGGCTTTTTAATTTCGCTGTATCCTTATTTTTGTTTGTGTGTAATTTTTTCTTCTTTCCTCTTTGCACATCAGCAACAATCGAAATTTGAATTTATTTTTACGGCACTAGAATAGAGGCCCAATCAAAGTCTTGTTAAGAACTTCAATCACAAACCTTTACTACACGAAAAGCTACCTATAAATATGCATGCACAAGTCTATAGTGTGGCGGCGGCGACAGCGCTATACCATCATCAAGGGAAAAGCGACGAATATCGCTTCTTTGAGTAGTTTTTGACATTTTTGCAATTTAAAACGTTTTTTTACTTATTTGTTGACAGCAAACGGTATATCCCTAGGTGCTGATGTTTGCCGCGTGACGAAAGATTGATAGTATTTTGATTGGAGGCAATTTGCCACGCTGTTTTTATTTCTCTTCTTTATGTTTTTTTTTTTATTTGTATGCGATTCGGTAGAAAACAAATTCTGAAGATTTTTTTGATTTTGATCGATTTGTATAGATTGAGTTTCCTTTTAAAAGTACTTTGGAGGATATTTTGACACAAGACGGACTAATACGTTATGTCAAAAAAATAAATATTCTCAAGTCAAAAGTAGACAAATGCCTGTCCAATAAAAGAATGATCATCTTAACAGATACAAAGACAACCAAAATGCGTTAATAGATCCCATCAACATTAACCAGCTCAACTCAAATCTTGGCGCAGATATCCTAGTGAATTGCATACACGGAGAGAATTGAAAAATCACTAATTGCTAAATTTTAGGTTGCAATTTACGAAAACCCCTTTTTTAGTAAATCAAGACGATTTTATTATAAAATGAATGAGAAAGTTGTAATTCAGCATTCAAATCTTCGTAAAATACAAAATTTTATAATTTGGTAATTATTATCAAAAGTTATAATTCGAGCTTGTTGAAATGAAAGTAAATTGCAACTTTTGAGTCGCAATCTACTATTTTAGGGGAATAATTTAATTTGACTACTCATTAATCTTGTTTTGCGAAATGTATGCGGTGATTTTAGCATTCTCAATTCTCAAATCAATAAAATATAATCACAATATAAATATTCAAGCTTCAATATTGTAATTTACGAAATACCTACATATTTGCTGATTTAAGAAAAAAGCTAAACAGTAAATTACAATTCCTTTAGTCTTAATCTACTATTTTCAGGGTAATAATTTAAAAATATTTACATGGTAAATTGCAACTTTTGAGTCGCAATCTACTACTTTAGGGGAATAATTTAATTTGACAACTCATTTATCTTGTTTTGCGAAATGTATGCGGTGATTTAAGCATTCTCAATTCTCAAATCAATAAAATATAATCACAATATAAATATTCAAGTTAGCAGGGAAATGAAAGTGGCCACAGTTTGTCTTCTTTGAAGAATTGTAGCAACTGTATAATTCGCAGTTGCTCTATGCAGCTCGGATTATATGGAGTCTCGATTTATTCGGGAAAGTATGCGTCAAGACAAAGTGTAATGGTCATCTTCTGATGAGCCCAACCATTGCATCGGGGCGAAACGCATATATGAACACTTATGCTGGTTTATATTTTTCATGATTTTAAATCATATTTATTAGAATAAGTTTATGTTGTAAATCACTAATGAAGATTGTTGATTTTGCAAAAAATTGTTCTTGAATCTCTACATGATTGCTTGAAAATGGAAAGTAAATTAATCTTTAAAAGCTACAAATTGCTGCAGAAACTGTTTCAAATTACGACTCAAAAGTTGCAATTTAAAGATAACTGTATCAAAACTGTGACTGTCATTTGCAAACTGCAGAATAACCTGTTTCAAATTACAACTCAAAAGTTGCAATTTAAAAAAAAGGAGTAGCAAAACATTAGTTGTCATTTGCAAACTAATGTATATTGTTGAAATTTGCCACTTGTGTGTGTAGGTATTTAAAAAAACGAATCATAATCTACAAGAAAACAATTTCAATCTACAAACTCCTGCTGAAATTCACGATAAAAACCAACATTAAATTGATACAAATTGATATCAAATTGCAATTCGCTGTTTGAAATATTTGATTTCCTCGGTCGAATTATTGCTACTCAAATGTAGTGAAATATGATTTTTGAGTGTCAATATCTTCATTTTGCTCATTTTATGAAATTGCAAACAAAAAGTAGCAATTTACTTATTTCGAAGCCAAGGTCCAAAACTGGATTCATTTTTCGTGATTTGTAGCTTATTTTTCTTGATCTGATCTAAGAATTCTTTCCGTGTATCGGAGGCAGCTTATCCCTTTCAATCAACAATAAGAAAGAATTGGAAAGATCCCTGGTTCGACGCGGACTGCGAAAAGGCTAGGAAAAAATCATTCGGATTTATGAGACTCTTGAGAACAACTAATGCAGACTTTGCGAAAAGGATGTATCAGGAAGCAAATAAAGCATACAAAAGGATATGTAAGGAAAAGCAACACTACTACACTCAACAGCTTATACGAAAATTATCAGACGTTAGGGACAGCAGGTCTTTTTCGAGTCTCGCCCGATCACTAAACGGAGTCTCTTTTGCAAGAAAAATCGAAATAAACATGAATGTTTTCATAAACGCCACCGAAAACTTTTTTGAAAAACTAACGACTGCTTTGAACTATATATTTAACGACGGTGTCATTCCCGAAAGCTTCCGCAAAACCATCATTTTCCCTTTATTCAAAAAAGGTGACGTAAATGACCCTAGTAACGAGTAAATGACCCTAGTAACGAGTAACGAGGTATATCGTTTATCAACACCACACCGAAAATCTTCACCGGAGTTATTCTTGGCCGACTTTTGAACTGGACACAACAAAACAAAGTACTCAGCGAGTTCCAAGCAGGCTTCAGGAAAGAATACTCTACTGTTGATCATATTTTCACCCTAACCTGCATTGCTAGATCCTATCTAGACAAGAGAAAGAAGCTGTACGCATTTTTCGTTGATTTCAAAGCAGCTTTTGATTCAATCCATAGAGACGCCCATTTTTACAAGCTTAGCTGCCTTGGAATCTCCCATAAAATGTTGACAGTACTAAGACGGCTCTATGAAAACAATATGACAGCGATATGGAACGGTAACGAAGGATCCAATTGGTTTAAAACATCGACTGGAGTCAAGCAAGGATGCCTCCTAAGCCCACTCCTGTTCTCTCTTTTTTTAGATGACATCACATCGGCTCTTCCCGGACGAATAATGTTTACTGGTATCAACATCAAAGCGCTTATGTATGCGGACGATATTGTAATTTTAGCGGAATCACCTCAAATGCTGCAAATGATGATAAATAAGCTTAAAATATATTGCGACCTCTGGAACCTCACAGTCAATACCGACAAATCAAAAATTTTGATATTTCGAAATTGGATCTGGTAGATACGCCAGAGAAGAGAGATGAACCTGGAATAATGTTGCACTGGATTTGGTTAAGGAGTATAAGTACCTTGGAGTTATAATTACCCCAAATCTTTCATTCAAGAAGCACCTACAGGAAAAACTAATAGAATCGAAACAAACCATCAACTGCAACTGGAAGGGAGTGCGGGGGAAAAAATATGTAGCACCAAGTGCAAATTATAAACTTTTCGAAGCGGTGATGAGGTCGATCTTTTGCTATGCTGGTCAAGTGTGGGGATTTCTACAGTACGAGGAATTTGAAAAGCTTTTAAGATATTTCCTCAAAAAGATATTCTGGCTCCTTGAGCATACACCTATGTACGTATATGCTGCACTTAGAGACCGGAGTCCCGCAACTATATATTTTCACGCTGAAGATGCATCTAAACTATATTAAAACGTGTTGGCGCTTCCAAATCATCGACTACCTAATGCCATTGTGAGACAGCTGCTCCGAGAGAGGTCACAGTTCTTCGTAGAATGGTCTCGTTTGGAGGTGCTACATAATGTTCAGCTAGTGGAAAGCGATTGGAGAAACTTGGCAGCCGACCTTCCAAATATTGTTGGAAAGAATTGATGCCAAAACTTTCGAGAACTTTACGGAAAGAGCTGAAGGCAGTGAATCTCGTAATTTGTGTAAGGCCTTGCAGCACAACCTTGGTGAAAACAACTATTTCCATGACAAGTATCCGCTAAAGACCATTTCAACCATTTTTAAAACCAGAAGAGAGCTGATACGGTTAAACTACCGACCATATGGCCCTGAAGAAAACACGGAGTGTACTCTTTGCAACCACAGAACAGTGGAAAACGTACTCCACTTCATAGGGATTTGCCCTGTTTTGTCACCAATCCGTTATGCGCATTGGGGAAAAAGCGTTCTTAACCAAAATTAAACTCTCGAAGTGCTTAATGGATCAAACTGGAATGTTCTAAGTAGTTTTGTCTTAACTGCACAAAGATATAGAAACCAAATTCTGAATAAAGCTTTCTAATTTTGTATACACTAACTTTAAATTCAATCATAGATATTGATAACACTTTTTTCAATTTATTTCAATTAAATCAATGAAGCCTTTTTATTTTTAAAAATATATGTAAATTTAAACTTTGTTTAGATAATACTCTCTTTTTCGGACTGACGGCAAAGTCCAATGCTCTAATATTGTGAAAAATGTAAAACAAGGACAAATTATTATTGTTAAATAAAATCACATACTACTACTACTACTACTACTAAAGGAAAATCTATTTCGAACAACTCACATCATAACAACATCTAGGGTCAAAAGCGTAAAGCGATTCTTGCCTTTCTTTAGTTTTGATACTTACCACCATAAGTAAAAATTATAAAATAATTAAGTTTTTCAACATTGAAAATTATTTAAATTTATTAACTACAAACTATATAAATTTGAGATATCGGTTACATTCCTATGTTTTTCAGGTTTGATTTTCAAGTTTTTATTTTTAATTTATGAAATCGAGTCACTTTAAGGATGATTCTGCCACTAAAATTTATCGATTGATAATTTAATAATTTTTCAATTGGAATTTGTTCTTTATTAATACTCATTAGTTTTCTTCCAAATCTCTTTCAAGAATTGACAAATAATCCAAGAGTAATTTTTGTCATGAAAAGTGTAGTATTCAACATAAACTGAATGTCCCCTCCATCCCTGACATAACTGGCTCACAGAAATGGCTGAGAGTTGTAAGTCAGGAGGCCCTAATCCTCTACAGGCTGTTGTGTAACTTAATTTATTTATTTAATTCCAAATAATGTTTTAAGAGAATCCAGTGACAACATTTCAAGTATTTCTGACCTATTAATATGAATATGCGAGCAAAATAATCTTGTAAACTTTATAATACAATTAAACCCGCTTAAAAGAAACGGCAAAATGGCACAGTTTTTCAAACACTATGGTTGGTTTTTCACTTAAGCGAATAACTATTTAGTAAAACAAACATTTTAAAAGCCTGAAAAATTCCATACCTTTGTGTATGAACACAAAGCTGTAAACCATGGGGCTTACAAAATAATTCCTTTCTACCAGTTATTTTTTAAACCATAGTTATTTTAAAACCTAGGTTATTTTTTAAGCAATCACATTTTTTAACCCAAGGTTATTATTTAACCTGTGTTGTGTGTTATCTTTTAGCTTGGGTTATTTTTGAACCACAATTGTTTTAAAACTAAGGTTATATTTAAACCTAAGTCAGTATGTGGCAATTAGAACAAAAATCAATTGCAATAGTGTGCCAACTGATTAATTCTGATGAACTGAATAGGCCTCAGAATAAATGAACTTTTGTATAAATGGTAAAAATATAATAACATTTTTTTAAATAAGAGTTATGGGTTATTTTTTTAAAGCGAAAGAATTCAATCCCATGTACAAAATATTTGAAACTGCTGCAGGCTCTATTACCAACACGACTCTATCTTCAGAATTATTATTCGATTAAAAATAGACTACATAATAAACTTTTAATTTGTTGTTTTTTCTCCTTTATTGTTACTCCATTATGAGACATTTTATATACATTATACACAGACATACACATAAGTAGATGTTCAAGTCTAGTACAATAAAGAGAAGGATATAATTTGTTTCCTAATTTCAAAATGCCGCAGGGTACCTTTTGTCATGACGAAAGCAAGGAAAAAAAAAAGAACATGTAAATCCTTTTTATGGGTGGTGCCGGGCGGTATGGTATCGTACAATGGTCATTAGTTGAGATGAAGATGAGAATGAGAGTGTTTTCTTTTCATGACACCATTGTGTTAGTACGAATTTGTGGGTTCATTTATATTTATTTTATGTTTTGTATACTTACTTATACCTATATACCTTTTCAGTTTCATTCTTTGCTTTGTGTAATTTCGCTTTGTCTCCGTTTGGGGAAATAAAGTCTTGTTTACAGCTCACAACACAAATAGAATGATAAGCTTGATTATAGGACTGGAATTAAGCTTAAGATAGACTGGCAAAAATTAAGGTTATATCACCAGGTACCATATCGTTCGTGAGGTTAATAGAGAATATCAGTCCCAAGTATAATCTATAGCTCATCAGTAGGATTTTCATTTTGATTTCATTTTATTTTCAGATAATATTAATGAAATGTTCTAGTTCGGTAAAAATAGACATATAATTCATGAAATCTAGGAATAATTCCGATATCAACGTAACTTGGTTTAGACACTTAGGATATCGTAATTAACAAGTGAAAAAAGTCGCCAATAATCTGTAGAAAAAAAAACATAAGAAGGTATTAAGGTTTTTTCAGAAGTATAGGTTTTTAAGATGTTACTTTTGAACTATGGATGTTATTAAACATTTTTCAGACAAACACTTTGTGGACCATAAGATTGATAGAATCAAGAAACCATACCAAATTTTGTTTTATGATCTGCTTAAACTTCTTATAGTGATCATTTCGAATAGAGAAAATAGTTATTGTGGTATACTGAGGCGTATACTTAATTTATTTATCCTTTATTTTAGTTTATTAACCATTCAAATTTTAAACTCAGGATTGCCTCCCTTTTTGTTAAATAACAAATACAGGACTCATTTTTCAATAAGTTTTAATAGATACTCGTATACCGTAACAACACAATCTTCCTAGCACAGCCCAATAAAAATAGAAATTTTGTTCACGAAAAATTGTAGTTATGTTTAATTATGAGTTTAAAGTCAACACGTTTGTGTGTTTTATGTTGCGTTTTATACAGTGATTTTAAATTCTAGATTGTCTTTGAAGTTTTAGCACCTAGCAATCTTAAAAAATCATTAAATAACAAAATTAAACCTTTGATTTCAAAAGTGCAACTGTCCCTTCGGGCTATTGAAAATTAACCCTCTTAAGAAAAAATCCTTTATAACAATCAATTCGTTTCTTTCTTTTTAAATTGTATTTTAAGAGGATGAATTCTGGTGTATTGTGTTTTTCCAAATTTTTCAATTCAAGAATTTTAGCGGCTGACCGGGAATTCTAGTTATAATATAGGGTAGGAAAATGGTAATGATGGATCGCTTTGCGAAAATATAAATACCGAATTAATTTCAGTACCTCTTTTTACATAAGGTAATTATAAACCTTTCCTCAGTGTGCTTATGCACCATAAACAGCAATCTTAACCTCAGCAACAGGTAATCATGTTTTATAAAAATTATTTATTGAGCACCCTTCCTTCTGTAGGTATATTCATAGGAATATTAACCTTTTTTTTGTCATTTAAAATTTACCACAAAAGTTGTGTTGGAACCAGGCTACACGCAAAATATCTTGTTCAAATTCTTAGCTAAGAAAAAAAAAACAATTTTTCACATCCCCTTAAACATAAAGTATCATCCGTTTTCGTAATTTAACCCTTTCATACCATTTTTCTTAATTAACCTTCATCACATATTGCCCATGGATATATGCATGTATAGAGTTGTGTATTCAAAAATATATAGAAACCCACATACATTATAGCAAATAATAATTCGTTCACATTTTAACCCTCATATCCAGACACAAAAAATGTCACATAACTCAAAGTTTATACATATGTATGTTTGTATATTGTATATTCAGTAGATCGCACAAGGAAACCTTAACCTACTTATAAACTCCCAGATTTAGAACTTGTCAAGCTCAAGCTGTGCAATGGGACGACCTCTTAATTCATCAAGCTCAAATAACAAAAACAAAAACAGAAACTTTCCAACAGCCATCAGCCTATAAATTTAAATCTCAGTAAATCCACTTTTGAACTTTAAGCTACTAAGACAGTGGAAGAAAGGTTAACAATAAGAAAGAGGGTTAGAAAGAAATAAACAAAAAAAGTTAAATAAATAACGTACCGTCAACTTATGGTTGCGTCGTCGTCGTCATCGTCATCATCGTCATCGGTGGTGGTGGCATTTTGCCCAAGCGGCAAGTATGAGGTATAAGTACTTCCACCTTAACTGCCACAACCATCACCTTTTTATTCGTACCTATAGCAAGATTCAGCAAAAGTAAGTAAGTGTTTGATTTTTGCTTTGCAATCGCTCCACACGTTCGTGCGTGACATTGACATTTGAATCGCCTTGAACGTCGCGTGCGTCGCTATTCGTGCGTGGGAAAACTTCTCCTTCCCTTTCGTGATTCCCAGCACTAGACTTTATTTGTACCTTAAAAAGAGGCAAGTTTTGTAATTCGAGGCCAAGAGGTCAGCTTAAAGTCACAAATCGATAGATTTAGCACCACAACCATTTCGTCACGTCTCCGTTGAAATCGCATAAAATGATTTTGTTAAAACATTTGGCTGAATTTATAGATACCGAATATGCAAGATGAATATCAAATCAATAAAGGTATTCAAAATCCCGCTCAGGTAAAAATCAGGCACTATCATATAGAACACAGTTTTGAAATTTGTTTTGAATTCTTTTCGGTTTCTGTTTTTACAATTAAATAGTTATGGTGAGAAAAGTGTATTGTCTTACTATCTGAGCTGAGTCAGTATTTACAGTTTGGTTTCTATTTGCTACCGAAAATTGGAACAGCGCAGTTCAGGTTAGGACAGGTCAGTTTATAATGTGTGGTTTAAACAGCAAGTTTATTATATTAAAATTAGTTTGTTTTAACTTGGTCTTTTGATTGGATAAAGTCTATATTAATAGGTTTTTCAACAAGCAAAGTTGTCGTTGCCGTTGTTGTTCGCTTGTTAAAATTGTGTATGTCATAAAAACTTCTTTCCAAAAATTACATTTACATTTACATTACATTAGGGTTTCAGAATGAAGCAATTCATAGTTAAATTTCAACTGAATGAACGGAAACGGCGTAAAAAAAACATTCACCCAAACCGTTAGATATTATGCCAAAAATAATTATCTTGAACCTCTTTTATAATTCAAAAGGAAGTTGGTTATCATTTATAAAATAAAATGCAAATGCAAATGTGTAATTCATATAGAATAAACCCTTAAGCATATATATTTCGTATTTTGGTGCCTTGTTTATAAAGGGAAGTAGTCTATAGGCTGACCTTAGATTACGTTTCTCTGAATATTTACTTAAAAAATAATAAAATAGACCATTTTAAAAATTTAACATAAATAAATTAAAAATTAAAATGAATGTCCACTTACCCTTTCTTAATTATTCAATGCCACCCACCAGCAGTTAAATTCCTGAAAATAAAAATTAAACAGAAACATCAAATATGGCAATTTTTAGTATTTTCTGGGAAATAAATATCATATACAATATACAAATATAATCAAAAATGTTTTGCTTTTCTTTTTAATACCCAGAAAACTTGATTTAAAGTTTTAAACGTAGGTAATTATAATATCGCAGAGGTAGAAAACCTTGTATTTTGCATGTTTAAGGTCACCTATAAATATTACAAAAGCTTTAAAATATTGGATGGATGGTTAATTTTACATTACAAGAGTTTCTCTTGGAAATTATTTTTGAGAGAAAAATTCACCTGAAAATGGTAGTTGATGCAAAGGTAGTCTGGCATTAGACCTAGATATTTACCGTGATGATCTTGCTCCTTACACTATATAACTAGACTGTGGCACGAGCAAACACATATTTTTGGAATGTGGTGATAAGAAATACTATGTCAAATACTATTGAACAATTTACGGGTTAGTTTAAGAAATTATGCTAAATATTATCAAACATTTTATTTTGTTTGTAATATGGTTCTCAAGTTTTATATACATGAAGAAATAAATAGATGTTTTAAACGCAGTTATATAAAATTTGGGGTTTTCAATAAGAGCACTACAAAAGTTTTCTTAAATAAAAAAAAAAAAAGGTTTTGGATATCAATGAAATTATTCTTTATTTATGTGAAATATACGTTCGATGCCGTTATGTATGGAATTCGATTTCTTTTGCATGGCCACCACGGGCACTCTTGCAGAAGTTCAGACGCTGAACCCAATTTTAGACGATTTTCAAGCATAAATCGGCCGATACTGCTGCAATTTCACGTTTGATATTCGACCCAGGCGGCCAAGCGACTGGACCATTTCGTGTTCTCCATACTTGGAGCAGCCGGCCCATAAACCACACCAAACAGTATTTTTTTCGGGATGCAATGATGACTCATGGAGTACGTGTGGATTGCTGCCTCACCAATACCGGCATATTTTGTTTATTGATGAAGCCATTCAACCAGAAATAAGCCTCATCGCTGAAGTTGATTTTTCGATGAAAATCCGAATCATTTTGTACTATGCCTGTGGATTCAAATTTTTCCACTAGACGCTCAATTGTTGATCTGATAGGACGATTATGACGACCATAAATTGGACGTAGCGCTCTTAACGTTGAGGCCGAATTTCGGTAGTAAATTTAAATAATTTCGACTCGTTGTTGGCTCGTATAAGATGAAATCGAGAAATTGTTCGAATTCGTGATATAAATGGTGATGAAAATTTCACGGAGGGAACATCGTATTTCATCCACCATAGCATCTTCCATTTTTACATTTAAATGCACTTTTCCAAAGGGTTTTGAGGTTTTACTTTTTAAAATTCAAAAAAACACATATGTATATAAGGCTTTTTGAGGCTATCTAAATTTATGAAGTTGCGGTATTTTCAATAAAATCCGTGATGGTTGTTCAAATCTATCATTCCTTTTTTCAATACTTACTTACTTAGGGTGGCGCTACAGTAATGTATGAACTAGGGCCTCATCCAACAAACTTCTCCATCTAGCTCGATCCCTAGCTAGATGTCTCCAGTTTCTCGCTTCAAGATAAGTGAGGTCACTTTCCACTTGCGCGGGCCACCTGATTCGCGGTCTTCCTCTACTGCACTGTCCTGTGGGTGTGGATTCGAAGACTTTCCGGGCCGGAGCATTGGTTTCCATGTGCTCTACGTGACCCAGCCATCTTAGTCGTTGGACTTTTACCCTTTGGGCTAAGTCTACGTCGCTGTACAGCCCGTACAGCCCGTAGATCGCACGAAGAACTTTTCTCTCGAAACTGCCCTTTCTTCAATATTTAGTTAAAATATTAATATTATTTCTTATAATATTCAAAAAATCTTGATAAGTTTTTAAATTGCACATATTTTACAAAAATCTGAACGAAACGTTAAAGCATTTATGCGGAAACGATTTTCAGTACAAAAAGGTAAAACAATTTCAAAAGAAGTTTTGTTCTTGTTACGAATCTATTGGCTCACAATTTTACTATAACAAGTTTTTGAATTACATATATTGAAAAATATAAAGATTGGTATTTTTAAAACTTAAGCAAATAGTTAAAATTCAAATTTTGATTTGAAATCATCAAATTTAGTCCAAAACGCATTTTTGAAAACTATGGAAGTATCAAATTCAAGGTTTTCTCAAAGCTTCAAAAAGAATTAAATAAACCTTTACAAGAAATGATAATTTCCAGAAACTAAGTAAAATACTAAAATGATTAAGAAGAGAAAGATTTGTACTTTGCAAAATTATCATACAAATTATTGTTAAGAGATATTTTGAGTTTTAACTTAGCCTTAAAAACACCGTTTTGGTGGTTTTTAGCATTTTTAAAATTGCATATTTTAAAAATATGATGTGAAAGAAAAAATTATAGACGAAATTCGAATTTAGGATAGAAAAAAAAAACTGAATTTTGTCGACCAAAGTAATTTGGAACCACCAGCACCCCGCATCCACATTGAACATTTAATCATATGTATCTTTTAAAGTTCGAAAGTTCGAAACAATTTTATTTTTAAAATTACTAATATTAATACTAAATTAAAAAGTGTCTAGTTTTGATTAACACTGAGCTGATATTTAAATTTGTTGATATTTTTGACATAAACCCTATATTGGTGTTTTGATGATATATTCAATTAGGTTGAACCTTAAGTCTTTATAAATGTGTCATCCTGATAATATTCTATAATTTTGACAGCAACATCTAACCTTATTGCCGTTTTTTTCAATTATAGTAATATAAGTTATTTCAAACGTATCTGCTTCGATGCATACCGTTTTCTGTGTTAGGCTGTCAACGGATTTGTTTGCCTCAACAGAACAGAACACAACATTCCAAGAGCACTAATTCAAAACCTATATATCTAACCCATAACACACACAAATTTTAGTCATTCACTAAAAAGGATTAATGGGTCGACAGAAGGGTCGACAAAATTCTACTCATTTCTCAGTTCATATTATTTTAACAAAAACATTGCTGGCAGCAAAACAGCGTAGTATAGGTGAGTTTTGCA
The DNA here is from genome assembly GCA_920104205.1 of Eupeodes latifasciatus. Classification (NCBI taxonomy): domain Eukaryota; kingdom Metazoa; phylum Arthropoda; class Insecta; order Diptera; family Syrphidae; genus Eupeodes; species Eupeodes latifasciatus. The sequence goes on along the minus strand of OV049926.1, from coordinate 83,885,777 downwards.
GAAGGCAAGGCCAGATTTTGAAATATTGGTGCCTATAAAAATGAAGCTCATGGACCAAAATTTACTCTGAACTGTGTTAAAATAAAAATCAAATTTGAACGGAAGCAAAGGTCTTCCCTACTTTTAACGGTCCTTAATTCAAAGACCAAAACTAAAAAGTATATAGTGGCCACTTTAGTGCCAATGAGTAGTAGTACCTGGTTGCTGGTTATTCTTTCGTGAATATTATTTAAAAATTCACCCATCGAAAAAATAGCTCTCATCATGTCTTAAAAATGCATCATAGTCAGCACCACCAAAGTTCTTTCATCAAAATCGGTCCTATATAAGGCTCTTAAGCACCAACTGATGCATATACATAGTTAGTTTATTTTTGTTATTTTTGATAAATCCGGCACTGTGAGTATAGCTTTCTGGTACGGTCCATGCGTTGAAGAGGATGAAGCAGTTTTTGGTTATGAGGGTTTTTCGACTACGTTGATGGTATTCCCAAATGAGTAATTTATTTATATTTTCATATTTAAGTATGCATTTTGTGATTATATGCTCGTGAGTGTTTGGTTTCTATTTTCGTTAGCATACCTAAATTCAGGAATTGCAAAGAGCACTCTATGAGTACTTCCTATGTCTATGGCATATACTCGTATATCAGTAAATTTCTATTTTGTACTTTACTTTTATTTCGACTCTGGTTTGTGGGCCTTCAAGTATATGTTATGATATACCTATGGTGAATAAAGCCTTACAAACATACATATTATAGGTTATATAGACCCTTCTTTTTGTAAATGTTTATATATGTAGGTATATTTTATTTTATACGCATAAAAGTGGGATGTATAGTTTTAATAAAATTGGAAATTATTGCTTTGTGGTATTTTTTGGAATAAGAAATTTGTTGAGCTAATTATAAAAGTGTGCTTTGGGACTTTGTAAATTTCATATGAAAAACAGAATTATTATATGTACAATTCTATAATAGGAACATGACAGAGGGTTTATTTATGTATGGTAACGAACGGTATAGATTGAGATATTGCAGGGATGATTTTTGCACACCATCAGGGGAGTGCGTTGTTATAGTGTTAAATAAATTATAGCGAAGGTCTCGATTTATAAGCTTAACATTAAAATATATGACAAGTTTAATTGGATTCAGATTTATGTATAATATATAGTCTATTGAGCTCCAAACTTTTGTGCATAAATTTATTCAATATAAAAATAAAACAAATAAGGAATTATACAAATATGTACAGGGGAGAAAATGGTATTATTTTTGGTTCGCGAAAAGCGAATAGCTTTTTTGTAAACTATGTGTAATACGAGTACATACCTTAATCGATAAAATTTGAAAAATTTGTTTTAAGTAACTGTACAATAGAAGTTTTCTGACTTAAGGTATTTTTGTAACATTGTAATGCTTATTTCATAGAATTCAAGTCACAAAATTATTTAGATGTGTCCTTTTAAAAACGACTTAAATAAGTGTTTTTGATGAAATTTTTAAAGCGTAGAAGAAATTTGTACGGTATTTAAATGATACCGTACAAATCAAAATTTGATGTCTCGAAAATGAGTCATTTACGAATAACAAATGTAAAACGTATATTAATAAGCTCTAAAAAAATTGTTTAAACTCAAATCGAAAAATTGTGTATATAAAAAATAATCAAAAAAATGCTCTAACGATATACAAATATAAACTTTGAAAAATTAAGGTTTTTTTGAGAAATCCAATGGCATTTACATTTTTTGAAAACAAACCTTTTTTACAGTTACATTTTTAAATCCTAAAATTAGGAAATATTTTTAAACAGGCTCTTTGGAACATTAGCAAGTTCGTACGAACCAGTCGTTTTTTTTTAAACTCCAAAATTTTAAAATATTGAATTTTACATTTTTGAAATCTGGTTCCAGTTTCAATTAATACATATGTATGGGACATGTCGATTGAAATAAAAATAATTATTACTTTATTGTTGATCTGAACCAAGCTTCTTCAAGCTTTTAACAAATACAACAAAGGTATTTATAATTGACTCGTATTATCAAAACAATTCAACCTGAAATGGATTTGTGAACAAATTCTACAATTACTAATTTATTACAATTCTCTACTTTTTGTTGGGATGCATTCGGGAAACACTCTCAAGGCGATTACATTTTTACAGACTTTAGAGAGGCATTTGACAAATGAAGTCATAAAATTCTTCTGAAAAAATTAAGTAAAATTTGACTTGACGACCCTTTCGTTATGTGGGTTTCGTGTTCTGTTCAAGGCTAACCGTTCATGTCAATTTAAAGTCAATTCTTGTAAACCTTAAGGGAATAACCTTGGTCCATTGCTGTTTATTTTATTTATGAATAATTTTCGTTCTGTTTTCAATAATTCTGTATCGATAACCGATTATTAACTCTATCAAGGCATATTAAGGGCAACGAAAAGATCTACATCAATATTGGGAATGGTGCAGTTTGATCGCTTGATTTTAAATATTGGCAAATGTAGGACAATGTGTTTTACACGCCAACGTAATAAAACAAATTAATATGTTATTGAAATTCTGTAAGTTTCTTTTGTCGGGACAGTTCGAGAAACGTTTGCGTTGTATGGCGCCATAATATTCCGTTCATATTGATAAAATAGAAATTATGCTACGCAGAATTTTTTGATTTTGTCTCCGTTTTTTCCACTGGCTGATAGACTTTTATTATCTCAATACACTTCAAGGCTTGATAAATCTACCATCTCTTTCTGGTCACGGAGAGTATTTGCAGCTCTGCTTTTTAGCTGATATTATGTATTAAATGGAACAATTTCATGTCCATCTTTTCTTTGTCAATTGTATTCTAATTCGAGTCAAACTAGTTCAGAAGAAATTTATCCTTAGAACTCCTTAGTACTCTAAATCAATTTATCAATAAATTTAACAAATTCTCTACACTCGTAGAGTCTTGTTTTGCTTTAAGTAGTTGAAATTATAAAAATATCAACATCAATATCGAAATTATTAATTAAAAAGATTATCTAATAATTCAACTTTAAAGTAGATACAAATTTCAGCCCATTATTTAATTTTCTGTTGAATGAAAAAAAAATATGGAGTTTCTTTTCAGCCAACATAATTTTTAACAAAAGCAATAAGTTTAACAAAATTCACATCGAGAATATTTCCTTCTCGTGGTCTTATAAATACTCCCTTACATTGTGTTCCATTGAAATTACCATTTTTCTTAATAAAGTTTGACCCTTTTTAGCATCCTATAATCCGTCCAACAGTTTGTACACCAGAGTTTAACATCACAAATAGACAGACATTAAGCTAAATAAACTTTATTGCGCGCATAAATATGAATAAGTTAGCACCAGCTGTTTGTGTAAGGATTATCAACAATTTATTAAAATTTAATCAATCCCGGAAAGTTAGAAATAAAAATAAACACAAAAAACATACACATAGACAAATTTAAATCAAAAAGTTCACTTATTTATGCGAATGGAAATATGATTCAAGTTCATAATTTAAATTTGGGTAAAAACAAAATAAAACTCAACCTTTAACGATGTGAAAAATTATTTAAATACCTTTTTTTGCACATCAATTTGAAATTGAGAAATTATTCTTAAAAAAGATTTCAATTTAAATAAATTTCATCTTCAAATTTAATGTTTATTTTATGTTTTCTATACTTTCCTAGCATTTAACCTGAAATCATAAAATGTCCATAGGTAAAAATTCTTAACCCACCCAACGAGGAAACACTGACATTGGTACACAACAACCACATGTCTATTGCTCAATAACCATTTAAGCATTTTGTAACTTCGATACCGTCATTTACACATCATACTAATACATACTTTATATACATATGCTCGTATGTTCATATACACCTTCCTTACATATAAGAATAACACATACATACATACAAAAAAAATAAATATAACATTTAAGCTAATCAAATTGGTTTCTGTTCATTGCGCCTTCTTGAGATTTTTAGGGTGTTAAAAAAACATGTATCGATTTTTCCTTCGACCTAGGATACCAAACCAAACCCAACCCAACCATCCTACAATAATTTCAATCTGGAATCTATTAACCCATTTTATGTTCGAAAGGATAAATTCGCCTCCCAATGACACAAAATACACCAAGAATGTGCTGATGATGACTTACTTGCCCTGGGTGCCGAAAAAAGACCAACAAAGTATCTAAAAATTTAAGAAACTTAGGCTCTGGCTCTGGCTCATGCACAGACACAGGCACAGGCACAAGCTTTAATAATATTTAAGGATAAAAAGGAAAAAAACATACTTAAAAAAAAAACAAAGAAAAGAAGAGATTTATTCCACTCCACTGAGCTGCATGGTGGCAAAACAAGTATGTGACTATGCCATGGAAGTAAACTATTGTTTGAAAATTTTCACATTTTCATTATAACTTTTTCTTCCTTCATGCGGATGGCTCCTTACTTTATTTGTAAGGATAATGGGATTAGAAAAAGAAAAGGAATTTACTACCATAAACTCACACTCACACTCACATGTAAAATGAGATATAAAAGTTTTACTTATTCTTGTACAGAGCCCAGAAGGGATAATTATGTATGTCTGGCACATGACGACGTCAACAGTGATGAATTTAGACTTTCATGGTGCTTTTTTGGTCTTGGTTGTGCCTTTAGAAAGTCAAATTGTGAATTTACTTGATTGTTAAGAGTAAAAGAACCGAGTTTAGAACAATCAGGTTATGTAGGCAAAGGCGGTAAGAGATGGAACAAAAAAATATTCCTAAGGAATGTACACTATACGCAGTGGGGTAAAGGTGGGATTTAGTTGTTTGGAAAAGAATCTTTTAATTGTAATAACTCGGTTGGAGAGACATATTTATGGTTGGACTTGGTAAGAGTACGCCATTAATTTCTATACTAGCCTACTAAAATGTAGGTTCTAGTAAAAATAATAGTATTCAATGACTTTTGTTCCATATCAAGTATGCAAGTCATGGGTTTTGTATAAAACGACTCTTATAAATAAAACATACACATATGTATGTAGTATTACGTATACATATGCTATACATATCTGTTTATGAGGTCTCTATGTCGAATAAGATATAAATAAATATCGTTGAAAATCTAAAAATATAAGTTGAAAATCTTGCTGTGAAGGGGTAAATGACGAATTAAATGTAAAGGATATTAAGGAACTGTTCTAAGGAACGAAGTATAAGAAAAGCGATAAAAAAAACAGTAGAAATACAAAAGTAAAATCAATATTCAATCATGTTACTTCCTTACTTTAGGTGGCGCTACAGTCCGGGACGGACCTGAGCCTCAACTAACATGCGTCTCCAGCCAGCTCAGTCCCAGTTTCCCACGCCAAGTTGGTTGAGGTCCTCTCCCATCTGCGTGTGCCACCTGAGTCGTGGTCTTCCTCTACTGCGCTGCCGGCCGTCCCTCTAGAATCTTATATGCGGTGTTTAGAAGATCAATGCCTCTGTAGTTGGTACAATTCAGAGGGTGTCCTTTTTTGAATATTGGGCAAACTATGATGACATTACACTTATCGGACATGCTTTTTTACGGGTATAATTTGCAGATAAGTTGGGGCATACTCCCTACCAAGTCATCGTTTGCTGCTTTAAATAATTCGGCAGCAATGTCGTCAGCTCCAACAGCTTTGTTGGACTTCAGTTTCGATATACGAGCTCGTAGCTATCTTCAATTCATCGAGGTCGGGTAGGCGGAATTGTTGTTCTGCGTCGCCTAGGTTAAGTGGTTCTATCTCCCTTACAGCGAATTCGATTCGTCATTGCCGTTATATTATTTGGAGAAGTGACCTTTCCATATTCTCAGCATAGACTGCGGTTCTAATACGATGTTCCCCTGATCGTCTTTACAGACTTCAGTTCGTGCCTAGTACCTTTTGGTTAAATTTACGAACCTCATTCTTGCCATAACATCCTTTTATCTCCTCGATCGCGCGTTGTTCATGCTCCCATTTTATTCCATCTAAAAAGCTGGTACTCCTCTTTCGCCTGTATCACCTTCGGAGTACTTTTATGATACAAAGAATAACGTTTTTGGCATCTCCTTTTTCGGCTCAAATATGCTAAAATAAGATCCTTGCTTCAAAACCCATACATTCTTCTACAAAATTGTGTTGTAAGCTTTCATTAAACAGTTTTCGAAGTTCTTAAAATAAGAATTTGGCTTATTGCAAAAAAATAATTATATATTTTGAAGGGCGCCAATGGAAAGCTTCCAATGAGTTCTGTATCTCGTTTTTTAATTACATTTTAAAGAAACAAAGAAGATTTAAGTAAAATATTGTAATCGTGTTAAATATTTGTTGTATTAATAAAACTGATTCAACTGGAATTGATAACCACCAAGCATCCCTTGGTGCAAAATACAATAAACCATTTCTTAAAATTAAATTTACCTTAAAGAAAAATATGTTTTCCAAAGAATGTTAGAGTTTGTAGTTAGAATTAAAGAGAACAGATGGCTTCCGTCGAAAGGATTCGAAAACTGAAAGTCTTTGTCAAAAATTAAAAATGAGATGTACTCGATGATAACACAATTCAAAGCTTTTAGTGGAAGATATAATCGCACAGAGAAATCATTCAGTTAAACTTTTAAAAACACCAAAGGAAATATACAATTTGTTCATGAAACATGAATTATTTTCTTAAAACGAAAATCATACTCCCCTCACAGATAACGTCACCCAAGCCTACACGGATAATTATTTTAGGTATGGATATATTTGAAATAAAAACACACACATTTTAGCTTCTAATTACCATTTATGTAGGTACTGTTATTTTTCCAATTTCCAAAAAAAAAAAATAAAACAATTCCATTCCAATAATGATTTTAAAATAATATTTTAAACTTAATTTTGCCAATAACTCAAAACTCATTATTCTCTTCATTCGGTTGATTAACTATATTCTCATGAATTAACTCGGACAGCTAGTGTATTATATCTCATATTTCTCTACAATAACATTATACACATCTATGTAACTTTTCACCTCCTCCGGATAATTTTGGTAGAATAAAATTTATTAACTTAGTCATTATTTCAAGATGATTCAATAACGACGTCAAGTATAGGATAACAAAAATCGATCCTTATCCTTATAAATTTGTACGTATAGTATACCTTAAAGTTAATTAGATGCCATGGTAGAGATATGCAAATGTAGATACCCCACCATCATCAGAGGCACTATTATAAGGGAGTATATATGTATGTATACGCAGTAAAGCACTCTTCTGCCGCCCGACTTTGGTTATGCAAAGTTAAATCATACTGTGTTGAACGCGAGTCACGCGGCTTGCCTTTATAACCTCTGAAGTCGCGCCAGAGCAAGTATTGGCCCAACATGGCTTTTGTATAACAAGTATAACAGATGTGGGAGGATGTGAAGTAAAATCCATGCAGCTATACGCAATTAATAGATACCATCATATAATTACGCTAATTATTCACGTCGATGATGCTTAAAATTTATTGCTTTCAGCCGGAAGCTGAATGGCTCTCGCGATCTCCCTTCTCTCTATCTACATAATTATATTGCCCTCCTTCTTCATGCGTCATTTTCAATCAACACCCCGATTTCTATCCCATTCACATCCCTATCCAATATTTTGTATAGTGAGTGGAACAGTGTAAATTTAAGCAAAATGTGGAACAAGCTGGCTCTGTGCGCAACCGAGGTTATAATCCTATGGTTGATATGGAAAGAATGATGGTTATAGTGATGGCGGTATACTTTCGCACTGTATTATCTATGGTCGGATGTGGCCTGTGGGTTGGGTTGGGTATAGGTATCTGATGCTCGATAGTGATGGTAAGTTGTCTGTTTCACTTATAGCCTAACTGAATTATTGCCTTTTGCTATTAATTACCAAAATATATATGTATATCGATGCTGAAAGAATGAAGACTGCAACATAGTATAAACATATATGTATGTTTGTATGTAGTAAGTCCCAGGCTCGAGGGATATGACATATCTACCAGTTTCGTGGGGTTATCTTTTATTGTTTTTTAATAGTAAGCTCTTTAGTGCTGAAACATTTAAATGTTAATAAATAAAAATAATAAAATGGTTGGAGAAAACAAAGGAAGTAATTTTTGTTACAACATATGACGTACATGTTTCAAGTTGTCCAGTCAAGTATAGTCCAATCAATATAGACATTTCACCTTGCAATAATTCGCATATCGTTGGAAATTGTAAGCGTTTCTAAGTAACAGCGCCAGCGGTTTGAAAACATTTCAAATGTCCAAAATATGGATCTTACGAATATTTTACATTTTTCAGGTATTAATTGTAGTTTTATTGTTTTTATATCAAAAAACTTGTTTTTTTTTTTCTAAGTTTATTTTTTAAGTTTTATATTTAACAACTTCTTAACTTAACTTAACTCAACTCAACTTCTTACCTCTTCTGTTAATAGACATTTAGTCTGAGCAGTTTTTTTTAAACCGTAGTTATTTCTATACTAATTCGAAATTCGTGTTTATCAAATTTGGTCAAAACCCCAAAAACAGACTTTTTCATATATTTTTATAATTAACTAAATTTTCGACATAAAATTAATTCGTCTTTTTTAGTTCATACAATTTTCTTTAAGAGTCATATACCTACAAATTATTTCCACTATTTGAACTTTAGTTCGTTCTCGAAGTTTCATTATTTAAAGGTTTAATTTTGGAGCTTAATGATTGTTTTTAGATTGTTAGAAGCTAAAACTGTATAGCACGCAATATAAAACACTCACTAATACATATGTCGACTTTAAACCCATTATTAAACATACAACACTATTTTACTATCTTAAAACACTAATTCATACAAATACAAATATTAATATTAATGTACCAAAATATAACAAATAGATTGAAAACTAAAATAATAAAGTAAAAATTAAAAACCTTGAGTAACTTTATGTGTTCCCTTGGCATTTGTAGGGACTTTTTATAGAATGATTTAATAAACGTCTTTATCAATTTTCATTTATGTACATATATTGTAATTTTTCCTGAGCAACATTTCTATTTTAATTGCGTAGGAGCAAAATTGTGTTGTTTTGTTATATTAAAACTTATTGAAAAATGAGTTAAAATTTTGTATTATTTAACAAAAAGGGATGCAAAACTCAATCAAATTTTATGAAATTAATAAATTTATACTAAAATCTATTAAAAGTCTAAAATTGCAGTGTTAAATGAGTTCAATAAAAACAAAATAAAAAAAAGTGCGTATACGCCTGAGTTAATCGGAGAAGGAGAAGGGTTACGATAAAAACACTCTATAAAAGCGCGAGTTTAGAAAAGAATGATCGAGCTTTGTAAGCCTTCTTTTGGTGTTAGTCCCGATAAAAGACGAATGATATTCTCCTTGCCTTAAATGATAAAATATTATCGGTTCAAAAGAAAAATGTATTAGGTACAAATACAATTATCTTAATTTTTCTTAATTAAATAATTGTTTGTAATTTTCTTAAAAAGTTTAACATAAGACTTTATCAAAAAAATGATGGTTAATTTATACAAAATGTCAATTTTAAGATTTCCTTTACGATTTCTTAAGTACATGTTGACAAACGTAAAAGCCAAAGCTTACTATAATAATACAGTTATTGAACTTACAAAAACTGCTTTAAAGAATGATTCCTTGGTGTTACACTTTTTCCTGCGAAATATTATATTAATTATATAATTTACCCATATATGATTTAACATAATGTTTTTCATTATGCAATTGATTTCTCAATTTTCATTTGTACTATAATATAATCAAAGAAGCTTATTGCGAACCCAATGGTAATAAGATCCTACGATGTCACCTGGCCATGCTTTTCCGGTCCGTACAATTATGTAGACAAACATTTTTTAAGTATTAAGTAAGTTGTTGGGTGTCGAATAATATAAACATGGGTTTCATTACTTGTATTTTAAGTACTTACATAAAAATGTTCTCATCATTTAATTTAACTTAATTTTATTATGTACATATTTACACAATTTTTATAAAACAAAGTGAAAAAGGAAAACAACAACAAACAAAATATGTTTTCCAGCAGCAGCGCTTAAATTACTCAGATTAATGCGAATCCTGATTAAAATTTTGTGTGCTGATGTGGAAAAACAACAATCTTTATGATGGTTTCTGATGAATGTCATTCCATTAATTTAAAGGTGAATCTACAGTGTAATGAATTGCAAATAGGGAATCAACTGAAGTAAGTTGCATCCAGGATCTTTTTTGTTGTAAAAAATATATGCGTACAATATAATATAGGGTTTTAAATGTAAATTTTATAATTACATTTTTAAAGGTTATCAGAATTGTGCGTCGAAGAGATGACTTAAATAGAATAAAACTTTATTGAAATTTATAGTGAATTTAAGGCTTACTTACATTGTAAAAAAATAAAGCCACCAACTAAAGTTGTTTTTTTTTTTTTTTTTAATACAATTGTTTTAAATAAAATAAGTTTTGTCTTATCGAGTGATGATTATAAGAAAAGTGTAAATGCGATGCCTAAAAAAGGCAAAAGTGATTTGCAATTTTATTGACTTTCAACATAATATTTGTCGTGATTTGTGTATATACATATCGTCGCCCGAGAATTGGTTTGTTCCATACGCCACTTTTGTCGGTTTTGAGTTAGGAATGGATTCTATGGTAATTTTGTATGCTCTTTCTAAATCTGTGATCAGATTTGCGCTACGTCTTTTCAATCCCGAGATATCCAACATCAATTTTGTTCCATATCCACCAAAATCAACATTTTCTAGAATTGTTTTGTGCCATAAACCATTTTTTGGCGTTTGGGACATTTTTTCCATATAAATTTTGTCAAGTTTTTTGTCAGAATTGTTTTGTTCCACATGCATATTACGGTGACAAGGGATAGAAAAATACTAAGAATTTTGAGAATTGGTTTGTCCTACGTGCACTTGTGTTAAAGAAATGCTATGTTTATGGGACAATAATCGCAAACAAAATTTTAGTATTGGTTTGTGCCATATCCATTACAATTGTGTAGATATCCCGAGACAATTGTATGAAATCCGCATAGGCATTTTACTATCAGAGGAAGCTTAATATGTTCAATCTAACTGTAACAGTAGTAGTTGCTATCCCTGGCATAAAAAGATTTACTTATTGCGTAGTTTGGACAGAAGCTCATAGTGGTCGCTCAGGAAATGACATTGCAAGTGCATTAATAAACATTTTGGACAGGCTTATCGAAGTATACCCCACCTTAAAATCCATCATACTATGGAGTGATTTATGTGTTCCGCAGAATAGGAACAAAATCAATTACACCGCAATTCAAATGTTCCTGAACCGAAGTGATGTAGAGATGATTGTCCAGAGATATTCCGAGCCGGGACATTCCTTAATTCAGGAGGTGGATTGTATTCATTCGGCAATTGATAAGTATTTGAAAAACCTTGAGATTCATAGTCCACTTCACCTAGTAAAGCTTTTAAAAAGCATGAACACAGACAAAGTTGAACTTAAAATTATTCAAATGCTTCCTGAAGATTTTAAGGCGTATTCCATTTTGGCTAACAAAATGGACTTCAGCAAAGTACCTTTTTCCAAAGTAAACATATTACTTTATGAAAAAAATTTCGATTTTGAAATAAAATTTAAAAACTCGGCGAAAGAAAAAAAATACAAAACTGTACGTTTATTTAAGACAGCCACCAAGGGAGCACTACCAACACCGAAAAATTTGCTTTGTGCAAAATTAACACAAACCTCTCAAAAGAAAAGAAAAAAAAACCTTAAAGACTCGTTACCGTTTTTACCTGAAATTGATAAGCAATATCTTAAAACATTGCCTAATATTTAGAAACTAAAAAAGTGATAGTAGAACTGCTTTTTTATTTTGTTTTACCAAATTAGTGTATTTACAATGTACTATCTTTTTAAGTAATGAATTAATAAGAATATTGTACTGTATATGAAAACTTTTTTATAGCAGTAGAACTGCTTTAATTTTTTTTGTTTTTTTGTTTATTTTTAAAGAAAAATGTTTATTTTTTATTTTTTTTTTTTAATAAAGACTTTATTGAAAACAAAGATATAATCGATTTCTTTTAAAATTTTAGCATCCAACTACATGCTTTCTTGCCTTTCACATTATATATTGATGAGAATTGGTTTGTGCCATATTCATTTTTGTGTGGTCCACGTGTATGGACAAAGAAATCATTTTCAAAATGTATGAGGTGGAATACAAGCCAAAAAAGTAGTCTTTTGTGCTGATTAACGTATCTTGTTAACGGTAAGGCAAAACACTTTGAAAATTGGTAGGTGAAGTCTTAATAAGACTAACTTCAATTTAAAAAAATAAAAATAAAATCCTATCGCACAGTTTCGGAGTACTAAGTACGCGAACCTTTAAATGCGTTTTTCTCGAAAAAGTGCCAATGGCGTATGGAACAAACCAATTCTCGGGCGACGATATGATGTTTCATTTAAATATTATTTAAATAAGCATTTTGCTTGTAAGTATTTACCTCCTCATTGTGAAAAGTTGCATTTAGCTATCAAGAACATTATTTTATTGCATACTTTAGTTAAAATATAGTTAGTAGCAACTTATTGTTATTTTACTTTGGTAGCAACTAACTACATTCTTACTTAAGTATAAGTTAAAATAATACTTTTGATAAATTAATAAAAAATACAAGAAAATGTTGGAAAATTTAAATAAATAAACTTAAAGTTTTTAATGTATTTATAAATGATAAAAACGAAGCATAAGGTGAAAATTTAGTTTCAATTGCCTAAGGCCGATCCCTCGCTTGTGGGTGCGATATTTGTAAACAGAATTTACCGCCACAAGTTATGAATACTTTTTCTTTTATATATAACTAGCTTTTACCCGTGACTTCGTCCGCATTAGATAGTTTTTTTTGGATAGTAGTATGAAAAAACCTGAGCTTTACTTTTTTGTACGTAGATATGTTTGAATTATGCCGAGATGTGATGAGGCCATACTAAGTGTGATTGGCATAGGTTAGGTTAGTTGACGAACCGAGTAAATTAGTAAGTATTAAAGAAACAATTAAATTTACACGACAAATAAAATGTTTGCAGGTTTTCTCTGTAATTTGCATGCGTCCGACAACGGCGTGTGCCCTCATGTGTGTGCCCGTTCGGGTAGACCCACTCAGTGATGTCCTCTCCCCGCGCCGCACTACAGCCGCACTACCGCCGCCACCACCTGGCTCGTCTACCGCGTGCGACCCCTGCCCGCGCCACAGCTGAAACAGAATTATCAGAAGTAGAAGACAGACCTAGTGAATTATTTGTTGTACCTACATGGCTCGTGTTTGGCGATGAAAGGGTGAGCATAGCAAAGTTTAGGTTTAAAATTATTATTATTTGTGGAACTTGGTGGGAATCGACGAGGCACGTGGCGCGCGAAGCCCGCATTAATATACGTGTATGATAACATGTTTGACAACTTATTTCATAAGGGTTGGGAATGCGTTGTTTTCCCGTAATGCCAATTTTAGCCAAATATTATTCAAATCTTTGGTAATTTAGGAGTGAAAGCGATCAGATTCCACGGAAAGTAATTTTTCCCATGGGAAAGCGTTGTTTTCCCCAGGTAAAAAGTAACTCATGTCCTTTCTTAAGTCTCAAACTATCTCCTTACCAAATTTCATTTAAATCTGTTCAGTAGTTAAGGCGTAAAAGCGATCGACCCACCTGAATTTTCCCATGGGAATGCGTCTTTTTCACGGGGTAAAAAGTAGCCTATGTCCTTTCTTGGGTATCAAAATATCTCCATACCAAATTTCATGCAAATTGGTTCAGTAGTTTAGGCGTGATTGAGTAACAGACAGACAGACAGAGTTACTTTCACATATATAATATTAGTATAGAAGTATAGATAAGTGCACACTCAAGGGGATATTACTACCCTTATTATGTAAAGACAGATTAAGAGCACTAGGGAAGGAGGAGGTGGGTTGAACGGAGGGGTCGGTGCACATTGGTTTTGAATTCCTGAATATGGCTGGTAATGACAGAGTGTGGTAAGGCATTCCACATTCGCGAAGTACGGCTAAATAACGAATCTCTGTACTTGACAGCACGACCGAAGTTGGGATCGAGGGTATATTGATGAGCATTCCCAGAAGCGCACGTATTACGGTTGAACTGTTTAAGAGGAGGAATGCAGATGGTTATTTTTCTAGAGCATAAACCGTTAAAATAACGTTCAAAGAGGGGAGACAAGAAACTTTTCGACGATGTTCGAGCGACGTAAATGATCCTATGATGGTATTATCACCAATCAATCCTAATGCTCTACGTTCAATACTTTCCAAGAGGCTTATGTAAGTTGCAGAAGCACTAGCCCTATTTTTGTCTTTTCTTTATAAAAACTTCATCATCACTAAATTAACTTAAAAATGCAAATTTGCAATTATTTGCTTATTTTTAACTTTCCATAGAACGTAGTTCCACATTTGTCGGATTTAAAATGATGACACTTCTCGACGTTTCAAGGTCCCTAGAATCTAATTCAAAGGCCTTTAAATGTGTGTGCGTGTGTACGTTCGATCAGGACACCATTTTTCGTAGTCCATATCTCAATGACCAGTAGAGATATTAAATTCCAATAAATTTTATTTTACAGCTAATAATATCGAAAGATGCTGAAAGGACTTTTTGAAAAATGAGTAGACGTTTGTGAACATTAAAGTTGACCCCAAATATCTCACGAACCAATAACACTAGCGACTTTAATTAAATTTTGTATTATATATATGAACTTGATCCTAAATTAGTACAATCTTGAAAAAAAATAAATTAATTTTTTTTTTTGTATTACTCAAAAACAAACTGAAACAAAATATTTGCCACCTCGAATATTTTACAAACAAAAAATAATATTAGTTTCGGAATAATTCTTTGAAACGAACAATTGCGTGATGGTTAGTGCGTAGGACTTTAGTGCCAGAGGTCTTGGGTTCGATCCCTGCCTGTGAAATCTAACGTTTTCACGGATACTGCCTCTTGCGAGGAATTGATAAATCCTCCAAGAGTAGTTCTTGTCATGAAAAGTGCTTTCTCAAATTAGCCGTTCGGAGTCGGCTTATCACTGTAGTTCCCCGCCATCCCTGGCAACATTTCTCGCACACAGGAATGGTTGAGAGTTGTATGTCACTAGGGCCTAGTTCTCAATGGACTGTTGCTCCACTTAATTTAAAAATTACATTTTTGCCATCAGGTAAATTTTTTAGAAAAATCGAATAACAGTTTTTTTTACAAAAAATAAAAACAAAAAAAAACGATGCTAACAGTTAATAAAAATTTATTTTCGGTTCAAATATCTTGTCAAAATTAAAGTTCTTGCCTTCAAAATAATTGTATTTTATGAAAAATTATGTTTTCAATATTTGATAAAATTTTAAGAAAAATCCAATTTACAGTTTTCGATTCGAATACTTCGAGAATAAATACCTAAAGGTATTAAATTTTAAATTCTATTTTGTTGTTAACATGAGAAAATATTCTTGGAAAAATTCAATAGGTATTTTTCTTTATCAAAAATACAAATTTACAAAATTGCTGCTAAAATTGGTAAAAATACGTTTCGACTGTCGATTTTGTAGAGAGTAGAGTATTTAAAGAGACTACCAATTAAATTCGAAAATGATTCTTAATTTAATGCATACGTTTCTTCTATTTTTTGTTGTAAATCATTTTACTGAAGTTGGCGATATACCTCTCTACTTTAAATTTTAATTTGAAACATCACACCGATATATGTAGATATAAGTTTACATTTCCTTTGTATTCAAACAAAAACGAAAATTAAAATTAAAAAATTAAAACACGAGGTAACTTGACTTTGAGCAGGCAGGCAGGTATGTATATAAATATATTCACGCAATCCGTGTTGATTCGTGTCATATTTAAGAGCAAAAGTTAAAAAAACAAAACATTCTGTTGGGTATTTATTTAAGCGTATAGAATCAAATTGACATGTCACCAGAATACAAAAAAACGCAACAAAAAATGACTGTCGGAAAATAAAAATTCGCCAAAATTGCAAAATGGTAACATTTTTATTTAAAACACAATAAACATTTCGGTGTACACAAAAACAAAATAGACTCACACTTCAACACATGCAAGTATAAAGATACATAATGTATCTACATGTAGAGTCCATCATGTCCTACCTTTTACACATATGTACATGCATACACATACTTGTATATCGAGAATTTTCCTCTCATAAATCCCAATTGTTGGTGCGGCAGTTGTTGGATGGACACTATCAGCATAGCAGACCCTTACCTACCCAACCCATTTTATGGTTGATCCTGCCATTTTTCTGCAGTGGCTTCGTTATTTTACAACGGAATTTATTTATTCATAAAATATATATATGGTATAGTATAGAAATGAAAATGTCAAATTGCTGTTGCTGGCTACTCAACTGCATTGGCTAGCAGATTTTACAACTTTATAATATATAAACGACCCTATATACGGATAGGGCCGAGTAGATGCCACCAACTTGTTAACGTGCAACATTATAATATGTATGTATGTATATTTTATGATTGCAGCAAATTCTTTTTTTGGGATAAATGTATATTTTTTGTTATGAGACAATTTTAAATAATGAAGAACAATGAGTTATTCAAAGCTACCTCACTCAATTCACTAGACTTGACTAAAATACACGGATTCCTAAAAACTCTGATGATCTTAAAATTATTGTTTTTCTTGTATCTATGTATTTCATAAATCATAAGTATTGTTCAATAAAATGTATACAAGCAAAATTTCTTGCCAACATTAACTTATCTTGTCCTAAACAAACTTCAACAGATACTCAAAGGCTTCCATGAAATTAGGGAAATTATTTTGTATAGGGTGTCCCAAAATTAATGCAAGATTTCTTGCGTTAATTTCAAACAAGTTGATATACATATTTATTTAGAAACGAAATCTCATCAAATGGTAACCTTTTTGGATTGATTAAGTGTTTAAAAAAATACTTGTCTTTATAAAGGGTGTCCCAAAATTAACGCAAGAAATCTTGCGTTAATTTAAGGTGTCCCAAAATCTTGCGTTTAATTTTGGGACACCCTATATTTGTTACAACTATACCAACATAGAGTCGTGTTGAATTATTTGACTTAAAACGCAATTTGATTAAAACGGAATTTTGATTAGATTAACCACCATTACTTACCGTAGCTCTTTTAGTCATCATTTTGTTGATTTCCATAGTCATAGCGCGAGACCGACTATTGTTAGAGTACAATCAATTTCCTCTTTGATAAATGCTTTTTGACTATTTTTTTGAATGGCCATGCTGAAATTTACCGGAAGGATCTATGCTGCGCAATATAAATTGGCTTATACTTTAACCTATCGTCTATACATAACACAAGGCTATACTAACTATACAGTAAACCGACCTACACAATATTTGCATACTATTAATGAAAATTTGAAGAATTTCCTCTGAAATTGTTGGTTTTTATGTTGATTAGGTAAATTATATTGAGGGAGGAATATACATAGGTATATTTATGTATCTGTATAGGAGTAAAACGTGATGAAAAGGCATTGCTAACTTAATGAGGACATTGCTCGGCGCTTAAACAAAAGCGTTTCATTTCCATAGTTATGCTCTAGGGTTATAAATTACTTTAATAAATTACTTTTTAGGAATATTGGTTCGTTTTGTATTTTAGTAGTATAAATATTATACAGGCATGATAAATGAATTAAATTAAGTCAGAGGCGAGATGAATACCAAATTAATATTTTCAAGCGCCTATATAAATTTCGTTAATTATTTTAGGGATTTTTTAAATTTAAAATTTTAAAAAATAACGAACAAAATACATAAATACTAATAATAATTGTTTTAGCTATTTGTCAGAATGACAATACTACAAAAATACTTTTTCGAAAACCTATGCGATATCGCTACTTAAGGATGTTCTTAAATACTACGAAAAGTCGGGATGTAAAGTTAAGTTTTTTTTTGTGTGATATTAGGGTAGAAATTTTTAATTTTGATTACTTAAATTTGTTCTCAAAATTTTACCAAATGTCAAAAACGTTATTATTCGTTATCATTTGCATCTTTCGGTATTACTATCTTTAATACAAAATTTATTTGAAGTTGATGAAATGGTATCTCAAACGTACGGATGGACCTACGAACATACGTATGTATGTATGTTCAAATCTTTGATTTAGATTCTAGGGACCTTAAAACGTCAAGAAGTGTCAAAATTTTCAATCCACCAAATCGGACCGATAACAATAACTTTCTTAGGAAGTTAATAAAAAGTGAAAAATTTGATTGACCCTAAATATCTCTTGATCCAATAATGCTAGCGACTTAAAAAAATGAACTTACAAGAACTGATATAATCTTAAAATTTTTTTGAGGGTTGTATCGCAGCCTCTTTTACAGGCCTAATTTCAACAGCAAAACTAGCATCAACTTCAAAACTTTTAACCTTCCCATAAAAAAATGTTCGTCAGATGAAACGACTCTAGAAATCACAGTCCATTATATTATAATTATAAATAGGGCTAGGATTTCCATGCAAATGCATATTTTCTTTGACAAACTTTAAAAGCGAGCGAACAAATTATCTTTAAGAATCATTAATTTTCCTTTAAAATGGCATTCAATCGTTAGTGCATATTTTTGCATATTTGACTATAAATGCATATTTTGCATATTTTTGCATATTTTGGCATATTTTTTATAATAAATGCATATTGTTCGTTTATATTTAAAAAAAAAATGGACATAAAATTAAAAAAACATCAGTTTCAAAGAACCATTAAAATTAAGTGAAAATACAAACAAATTCTTCTCTTTTTAACCGATGCGGCGCAATACATGTTTAAGGCAGCTAGAGGGTTAAAACTCTTTTATCCGAAGTTGATACAATCATGTAACGTGTTTAAATCATGCACTACATCGAGTTGCAGAGGAAATACAAAGTTATTTTAAAAATGTTGATTTATTGGTTTCAAACCGAAAACAAATATTTTTAAAGGTACCATCTCGTATGTAACTTTTTAGAGAAAAGTACCCTTTAACACCTCTTCCACCACAGCCTATTGTTACCCGGTGGGGAACTTGGCTACAAGCAGTTGCCTATTACGCAAAGCACTATGAGGAGTTTTAAGAAGTGGTTAATAATTTCGATGATCTGATGTTGTTGCAATTAATATTGCAAAAGAGATATTGAACCAGATCTTACTTAAAAGCCAAATAATATTCATTAACTCTAACTACAGTTTTCCTTGTGATACCCTAACAAAGCTTGAGGGAAAGAACTTATTAAAAAATCAAATTGATTTAGTTGAAGATGCTGTTGTAAAAATAACTGCTGTTGAGGATCTCTTGCTCCAGCCATACAAAATAAGCTTGAGAATGTTCTAGCAAAAATTGAAGTGTTTTCAACAATGAAAAATATATGCAAGGCATTTACATTGAATTGCAGTAATGAAAATTATTTGAGAAACTTTACAACCGATGAAATTTCTTCCTTTAAGAATGCACCACTTACGTCAATTGACGTAGAACGTTCCTTTTCGATGTATAAGACGTTTCGAAAGCCTAATCGCCAAAGCTTTATTTTTAAAAACTTTAAGAAGAATTTCATCATTTATGCCAATTTTTCTATTGTCTGTGTTATTTTGAAAAAAAAAAATTTCTTCAAAGGGATATCTTTTTCTTATGTTGATGTAATTTTTATTTATTGTTTATGGTTTTGTGTATTTTTTAATTTTAGAATGTACCAACTTGTTTTTTAGTTCCTTTAGAAGATAAAATAAAAGACTGATTTTTTTTATAAAAACTGTAGGTATACTAAGGCTTTTTTGTGTTCAATTATATAAATGCATATTTTAAGTGCATATTTCCCATTTTTAAGAGCATATTTTAAGCGCATATTTTGCGTTTTTAAGTGCATGGAAATCCTAGCCCTAATTATAAACTTGAAAATGACATTCTACAAAGACTTGATAGCCATAAGGATCTAGGCGTAATCTTCGATTCTAAAATGAATTTCTAAAATCACATAGACCATGCGATCTCAAAAGCAAACTCTATGCTAGGGTTTGTTTTTCGAAATTCAAAAGATTTCGAAGACCCCTATACATTAAAAGCTCTTTATTCTAGTCTCGTCTGACCACATTTAGAATATTGTACTGTTATATGGAGTCCCTTTACCGCGTCTAGCATTTGTCGTATAGAAAGAGTTCAAAAAAGGTTCACAAAGTTTGCCTTACGAAAAATATATGGTTATTCAAATGTTTCATCTTATGAGACGAGGTGTATTTTAATTGACCTAAAACCTCTTGCGCAGAGAAGAAAATTAAACTCAATACTTTTTGCTTTTGATGTCTTGAATTTTAATATTGACTGTCCAGTTTTGTTATCTATGTTGCCCTCGTGACTGTGATTTCTTAAATGTTCCTTACCACAGTACTAGATATGCTAAGTATAATCCTATCACAAGAGCAATTGCAATTGCAACTGCAATTGCAATTGATTTTAATATTAATAGAAATGTTTTGAAAAATAAATTAGTAAATTTGTTATAATGCTAAGTAAATTATGTATTTTGTTTTTATGTTATGTATCATATAATTATTAGTCTAAATGGAGTGTGTAACTTTTAAGACGAATAAATAAATAAATAAGACTCTTAGGCTTTTCCAGATACAATCTAAGAGGATTTGTTGCCCTGCTTTAACTTTAAAGTTCCAAATAAATTAGGTAACTCAAAATTTTGTCCAAGAAAACATTTCAAATATCATTGAATAAAAGTATTATTTTTTCATAATTCCTTTCAAACAGGTAAATGGTTGGCACTCTACTGACAAAATAAAAATATATAAGAAGTTTTGTCATACCTTGTCTAAATAAAATGACCAATGAAATCCTATAGATAGAATGTGATGTAGAACTTCTACAACAACTCACAAAAACCTCTAGACGTTAGAAGAAGTGATTTGTATATGTACATATATACATATACACATTTAGATATTCACCAAACCAAAAAGACCCATCCAATCCATTTTTCCCAGAACATTCTTGTCAGTTGTGGCGAAAACCTTTTGCCACAGACATTTTAGGTTTCTGCAGGCATGAGCACTCTTGGACATACATACCTATTTCTATTTCAAACCAAACCTAAATCTTTTTTCATGCTTGTTTGCTATTCTGGCTCTTTTGGTGTTTCAGAGCAGAGAATTAAACAAAAACAAAAAAACACACCTACATATTGGTATAAATACCCTCAGTCCAGAAAACTTAGTGACTTAGATACAATCTCACAGTAGGTACACTGTCAAGTTGAGTTTTGCGATTTCTACTCGAAGTTTCATTGTAGTACCTATTGTATCCGATTTAACATGAAAACAAAAAAAGCAAAGAAGTCTATAACACGATAAGGGACAGAGAGGGATATGAGGGTGGCACATATATAGTCAACATAAAAGAAGTTGGCAAACAAAAGAATCGATTTGCCCCAGTTGAATGTAACAGTACCTACCTATAATACACTCAGTCCGCATCTCAAGAAAAAAAATAAAACTCCCAAAATACTGACCTCAGTTTAGATTTGACACAAAGACGTGCGGCAACTTCTACTTTACTTTGGTTTTATCGTCCTTTTTTTACCTGATGTTCACAAACACACATGCAAAGGTCGTTAACGTGCTTTGAATAAGGCAAACAAAAAAAAAGAGAAGACAGTGGAAGAAAGAAATCCTTTTTACCAGAAATGGGAGGAATTTTGAAGTAATTACCTGCAGTCGGACTATGAACGTTATTTCAAAACAAACAAAGAAACTAAACAAACGAATCCTTTTAGATTCGGGGAGTTAATTTTGTGAATTGTGGTATTTTTAGAGTTTCGATGTTAGAAGGAGTTTGTTAAAGTTAGAAAACTATCAAAGGTAAACGAGAGAATTCATTGGGAAGGTACTCGTAGATGTGTATGTTAGGTATGCCTTTCGTTATTTTGACAAAAGAAATTTGTAATTAATTAATATAAAACAAGTTAAATGCAATTAAGTCAAGTTTCTTTTCCTTTTGAACCGTGACAAAGGTAACAAATTTTTATTTACCTTTTTGGATTGGAAAATTTCATTAATGAGTTTTTTTTTCTGAACATCGAATTAGCCATAGTTCGAGAAAATTCTGAAAAACTTGAATTTTTGCTGGAGAGATTTTTGTATAGGTCTTTAATATTTCTTTACTCTAAAAAATGTAACTTTACTCAGCTTATCAGTCGAAATTAACTATGATGCATTATTTTCGAAATTGTGTTTAGAGGAAATGATTTTATAAAATACTATTTGATTGTTTTTTAGATACTATCCCACCGCACAAATTAAAAACTTTTATTGGCAGCCCGTTATGGTTTGATTCGCATTTAAGAACTAAGAAGAGTGATGAGAGTTTATGAAAAACTGAAATACGACTTTGTGACTTATTCTAACTTTTTGTTCTCTCAATACATTTCTAATGCTAAGTGTGATCAAAAAACTAACCCCCATGTGTTTTGGAGATACATTAATAGTAAACGTAAATTAAACGGATATACTGCTGGTATGACTTCCTAAAATTCTTTACGCCATCTCCAAGAGTCTATTTCGAACGCAGATTATTTTAAGACTACCTTAGAAGCACCTCTTTTCTTATTTCTTCTAATACACAAGAACACAGTCATCTTACATCCACCCATTTTTCAACTTACGGTCACTTCTATACGTGACAAAATGTTTAAGCTTTATGAATGTTACCGTACTGGTCCTGAGGGAATACCATAATGTATGTTGAAAAAACTTGTGTCTTATGTTTCCTATCTATTGTTTCTTCTGTTCAACGAGTCTCTGAATTGTTCTAAGTTCCCAGATCTTTGGAAATATTGATACCTAACTCCCGTCCATAAAAATAATTCTAAGAAATTAGTTACGAATTATCGTCATATAGCGAAGTTGTCAGCTATTCCCAAATGGTGTGACATTCTTTTTATTTAATTGTTCTTATGTTATCTACACTAATATTATAAAGAGGAAAGATTTGTAATTTTGTATGTAACGAATAAACTCAAAAAGTACTGCACCGATTTTAATAATTCTTTTTTCATTAGAAAGCTACATTATCTGTACCTATATTTATGTCTACCCGTGCGAAACCGGGACGGGCCGCTAGTAGTTGATAATCAACATGGATTTGTGAACAATAATAAAAATTACTAATTCATTACAATTCTCTGCTTTTTGTTTGAATGCATTTAAAGCATTTTATGTATTTGATAAATATACATACATACATTTTAAAATTCTTAGTTTGCTGGAGAAATAATGGAGAAATAAATGCAGGGGGCAGATGTTGGTCAGGGACAGTTTTTTGCAGTTAAAGGCAGACATTGCAGCTCAAGTAAATTTAGAAGGTGGCGGCATATTTCTTTCGGAAAGTATTTTCCTTTCAGAAAGTCAGTTATTAAATAGGAAATATTCTCAGAAGCAAAAATTAACATAAATTCCACATTCCCTTGTTTTATTATATTTTCAAAGATTTTCTGACCGGAAAAACATACAAAAAATCAATTTTAAAAGTACGTAGCTTTCAAAATTATTTTTGTACGTTATGCTATATGCTAGAGGCTGAATTTGCGTACGAATATTGCACACATTTGCTTTCCATAATATTCATTGTTAAAAAATGTGCCCAATTTATGCTTAGGAGGTAGGTCCTAGCAATAAAATCTCCGATTTATTCTAACAACATACATACATATGTATGTATTTCAAAACTGTTTGAAAATATACGTAATTGAATTTAATGCAAATTTGGTCATTTTACCTTTTGTTCTCGGGAGGCGTCAATTAAAGTACACTTGTTTTCGTCATGGAATTGTAAGATGTATATATATTTTACTGAGAAAACACTAGGAAGCAAATGACGAAAACGATATGTTGAAAACCCTACGTAAATATTTAGACTGGTCAATGATCGCGCTTACCCTACTTCAGCTTTCCTACCTTTGAAACATATTAGTGTTACATTTGAACCTAAGTCCAATGGTTAGATCTTTTAAAATAAGAAAGAAAAACTCACTTCTTAACATAGTAGAACACTAAAATCTGTATATACCAGCTTTTACTCTTATTTAAAAAATTATTATTTATATTATATACAATTAGTTCAAATCTAAACAAGTATAAACCGTATAATTATATTGACTTTTTCAAAAATTGAAAACAACAAAAATAAAATAATTAAAACACAAAACCTACTCACGCTCAGTTGGGTTAAATTCAACACACCTGACATTTTATTCTTCTCATTTAAAATAAAAATAAATTTAATTTCTTTCTGCTTAAACAAAAGACCTTGACATGATCAAGACGATACCATAAATTAGGTACCTAAACTTCTCCTACTTTCTAATTAAACAAGCACTCACTCCACTCTTGAATCGAATAGAAAACCTTAAACTAAGTAAATTCCAAGTGGTAAACAATTTAATTTAACTTCGTCATACAAATTTAGCTAAACATCTTTTCAATAGAGCGTATACTTCGTTCTAGCTCTAACTTTTCAAGATGAAAATGACATTGCTGCATCAAAAGAAGCAAAATCTGGATATACATATAGCTAGGTATGTACCTATACAAGTAAAATATTTCACTGTACCCCAATATAATCGAATTTTTTTAAAGGAATTTGTCTGAAATAATGTTTTACTTTATTTTCATGCAAAGATATAGACATTTGAATGCATCTTCTTTATCTATCTATACGTATGTATATATTTTTTTAAAGCTATAAAACTTCAAAAGAAAATAATTTAAATTAGTTTTATTTTATTTTTTTTTATTGGAGGTGAATGAAAACTATCTTGATAGACTGTTTTCAATGGCGTGGAATGAAAACTTTTTAATGCGGTAGTCCGGGAGCTTGGTTTAAGAAAAATGATGATGGTCCTTATAAAAATAGATTGGCTTACCTTTTTTACTTGATCATATTTTATGTGCTTGACATTATTTCTTTTCGTTCATTTTATGGATAGTACAATACTTTGCACTGATATTTACAACTTTGAAATTAGATGCATTTATATTTTGAGGATTTTAAGAGGCTAGCTTTAAAGACCTTAATGGGATGGAATGTCATTGAAAATTTTTAATATTTGTTTTAAGGCACTTAAAAGTCATACTACATATAGATTAAATGTTGGGCTAATTGAAGCTTTTAAGCTTTTTACTAAAAAATGTTAAATTAGTACAAAATTCTAAAGAACAATGTATCCATACTGAAAAAAGTGGAATTTTTTTAACCTTCAAATTTTGAGATATCTATTTTGATTGTAAAGGGTGATTTTTTTGAGGTTAGGATTTTCATGCATTAGTATTTGACAGATCACGCGGGATTTCAGACATGGTGTCAAAGAGAAAGATGCTCAGTATGCTTTGACATTTCATCATGAATAGACTTACTAACGAGCAACGCTTGCAAATCATTGAATTGTATTACCAAAATCAGTGTTCGGTTCGAAATGTGTTTCGCGCTTTTTTATCGACAAATTTTGTTCAGCGATGAGGCTCATTTCTGGTTGAATGGCTACGTAAATAAGCGAAATTGCCGCATTTGGAGTGAAGAGCAACCAGAAGCCGTTCAAGAACTGCCCATGCATCCCGAAAAATGCACTGTTTGGTGTGGTTTTTACGCTGGTGGAATCATTGGACCGTATTTTTTCAAAGATGCTGTTGGACGCAACGTTACGGTGAATGGCGATCGCTATCGTTCAATGCTAACAAACTTTTTGTTGCCAAAAATGGAAGAACTGAACTTGGTTGACATGTGGTTTCAACAAGATGGCGCTACATGCCACACAGCTCGCGATTCTATGGCCATTTTGAGGGAAAACTTCGGAGAACAATTCATCTCAAGGATTGAATCGGTAAGTTGGCCACCAAGATCATGCGATTTGACGCCTTTAGACTATTTTTTGTGGGGCTACGTCAAGTCTAAAGTCTACACAAATAAGCCAGCAACTATTCCAGCTTTGGAAGACAACATTTCCGAAGAAATTCGGGCTATTCCGGCCGAAATGCTCGAAAAAGTTACCCAAAATTGGACTTTCCGAATGGACCACCTAAGACGCAGCCGCGGTCAACATTTAAATGAAATTATCTTCAAAAAGTAAATGTCATGGACCAATCTAACGTTTCAAATAAAGAATCGATGAGATTTTGCAAATTTTATGCGTTTTTTTTTTTTAAAGTTCTCAAGCTCTTAAAAAATCACCCGATATTTGAAATAGTCGCATTTTCAATAAATGTATTAACAATTTGAAATCGCTCTACAGATAAAATAATTTACGGATTCATCATAATTAATATATTACTCCTTTCTAATTACATTATTCGCGTTCGTTTTAGACTAAAGACCAATTTTTTTCATAATTTGTTCAATGAAGCAGAATTACAAATGATTTATTCTACTTCCTGCAATTTCAATCAAAAAAGTGTAATCGGACGTATACTTCTGCTTTTTCTTGAATTGTTAATCTATCTTTGTTTCCATGCCAGCTGTAATATAAATTTATAGATATACGATGCGACCCACACACTGATAACTTCCCATCCCGTCTGTCGATTTTTCTTAAGCTTTAACAGCCAAATTAATAAAACACGCTTATTCCTTCTTTATTCCGCGAGTTTACTAAACCAGGGCATAAGAGTTAAGCTGTCGGTTAAAATGTTCCATGAATAAAAGCAAAATTTTCGTGGAATAGTAAAGTGATGTTTGTCTAACTTCCCTTAAGGAAATCTTCTACAATAAATACGATTCCTATTTGGTAACTTGAAATTTTCACCAAGATCCGCAGACTTGGGGTTTTTCGTAATTGTGAATTCTCTTGTTTATATGTTTCTGTCAAAATTATTATAATTTTTCAATTGTTTGTATTGTGTCTGTTTTCTAACCCCATCTTGTGACCTTATTAAGTTGTGACCGCAATAAGTTTCCTTGGAAAACTTATGTTTTTTCCTGAAATCCTCCTATGTAGCTTAGCACTTGCATTGGATCATACTTAATTTTGCATATTTTTCTTTTTCTGTTGGTTGATGGCTGATTGTCTATAATTGGAAATGGTTTAAAAACTCGAAAAATCTAGGACGCATTATTGTAACAAAATTAAATTAGCAATCTTCACTTATTTTTTTATTTCAGAATAAATATGACACACACAATATGATACAGTAGTACCCGTGGCATGATGGTTAGTGCGTTGGACTGTCATGTCAGATATCTTGGGTTCGATCCCTGCCTATGCCATTTAAGTTTTTTTTTTCACGGGTACTGCCTCTTGCGCGGAATTGACAAGAGTAATTCTTGAATTCTCCAACAGTAATTTTTGTCATGAAAAGTGCTTTCTCAAATTGTCCGTTCAGATTCGGCTTAAAAACTGTAGGACCTCTCCATCCCTGTCAACAGTACACTCGCACACAGGAATGGTTGAGATTTGTAAGTCAATAGGCCCTAGTTCTTCACGGACTGTTGCGCCACACAATTTATTTATTTTTTAAATATGACACATTTGGATCTTATTCCTTCGCTAAAACACATCCTTCGGTGGTTTAACTTAGTAAACGTCACTTAGTGGGAATTTTGTTTTATTCATAATTTTTTGAACTTAGTCCATGGAATAAGACCTTCCCCTTTGCTATTTCAATTTTATTAATTTGGCTGTAACAAAATATTAATAACAATATTTTGTATGAGATACAAAACTATAAGTCAATATCTTTCTTCGTTTTTTTTTAATACTTGAGTCGAAAACCACTTATCAGTTTTTGTTGTTGTTTTGTAGGTTTTCGTATTTTATAATTAAAGTTATCAATTCAATTTTTCTAAAATGTTAATTTAAAGTTAGCAGCAATATTTTGCATATGATAAAAAAAAGTTTTGTTTCAAAGACGCTTTTTGTTAACGATATTTCAATTTTAGTAGCATTTTTTAAAGTTTTTATTTCGTATATAAAATAATATAGATTGGATTTTTCTAAGACCATTTATTACCTTACGTTAACAAAAAATTTAGCACAGAATGAAATCATTATGAATCATTATTTACGAGATATCGAGCATCGAACGTCAATTTGTACCTTTTTGGGTAGTACTATAACTTTTCATACAAATTTTATAGAATGTTGATAACAATATTTTCTATATTGTGTGATTTGGAATCCTTACTACAATATTTATTCAAATAGAATTGAAATGATTCAAAAAAAATTTACAAGGTTTATAATTCTGAAATTAGGTTGGAACATTCTGAGAAAAGGAACATAGGGTAAACTATGCTCGTAATGAACCTTTAACTCGCTTTGTTAAAGAAACTAATCTCATTTCAAATCATATTGATTTTAATTTTCATATAAACAGATACACTTTGAAAAATAATATACTTTTGTTCTATTCGAATTAATTAATCAAATCATGTTTATACGATTGTTATTTTATTTATTTATAGTTTATATATTATTACGCCTATTTTTTTTTTTTATATATAAAGGATTATTTATTTCTCGACCTTTTGTAATCTAATTGTAGATTTCAAGATCTCTAATTGATATGAATAAATAAATAAAAAAATATAAGATGAAATACAATTTTAGCCAATATTTAAATCGAAAAAACACTCATTCAATTTTTTTGAAAGTCATTTCTGCATCTTTGGGTGCTATTACCTTTAAGACAAAATTTATTTGAAGTCCATATCTCTACTGGTTCTTTAGATATGGACCACGAAAAATGTTATCCCGAACTGACGTATTTACGATAACAGTTAAGACGGACGTACACAAGCAAAAACAGCCATATCTCTAAAAATGTTTGATTAAGTTTCTAGTGAGCTTAAAATAAATTTGAAGTGCACTTAATTCAAAGTCAATTAAACAAGCTATTAAACTCAAAATATTCGAATTTGCCAGTAGCCCTGAGCAGAAACTAAACTTAAAAAAAAAAACAGTAATGTTGCGTATTCTATAATCCAGTGAACCGGTTTTGCCTTCCCCCATGGTGGGGGATTGATTTTATTTAAAACAAAAATAAAATAATGGGAATAAATCAATCATAATATAGACACTGCTTCAAAAAGAAATAAGACCGCTCTAAGCTAAGTCAGACTATTAATAAATTCCTTTCAAAAACACACTGTTTTGACATTTCGCATATGTATGTACATTAGTCAACAACATAATAAAGTGAAAGTGACCATTTGATGACCAAATATAGTTAAAACAGACGAAACGAGAGACGACACGCCGCCGCCGAAGGGCTATCGACTAATGTCAAATTTTCGTGATAAAATGTAATCTTACCGTCTCCTCTGAAAACTTTAAAAATATGAAACTTTTAATTAGATCATTATAAGTCGATTTAACTATTCCACTTAAAAATAAAACAACTTCGAGTACATCAAAAGATGCAAGCGTCTTTTATTGAATTCGTTCGCTGGT
The DNA here is from genome assembly GCA_920104205.1 of Eupeodes latifasciatus. Taxonomy (NCBI): domain Eukaryota; kingdom Metazoa; phylum Arthropoda; class Insecta; order Diptera; family Syrphidae; genus Eupeodes; species Eupeodes latifasciatus. The sequence goes on along the minus strand of OV049926.1, from coordinate 83,856,157 downwards.
GTTGTCGATAAGTCAAAGTAAAATGCCCTTCAAATTTTAGCTAAGCCTCTTAGGCAAAAAAAAAAATATCTAAATAAGTTAATTCAAAGTTTTGCGTTCGTGTGTTCCTCATCTTATCTAAATGCACATTAACACTACATTTCTCACTTTGGTTTACATGTGTTATGTTGTTGAGCACTTAAATACTCGTTACACACAACCACCGTTATTCACACAAACGATGAAAGTCGATGCGATTATTACAAAAGTCTATACAAAGTTCAACACATGTGCTGGAAGAATCCTTGCAACTTCATGTAGAATGTACACAGATTATATACCTATTATAATATGTAACTAAGACTAAGTAGTGCAGCAGAGCGGTTTATGATTTTTGTGGCAACTTTTATGGCTGGCTCTCACGCGATTATAAGATTGCTATACTATTATGCAGAGAATTGTTCTTGTAATTTCTATTCGCAAATACACATACATACATACATATGTAACAAACCAACTGCGGCCGCTAGCGAGCAGTGCATACCAAAATATGTGCATAAGCGAGTATTTACATTCATATGCATATAAAGTTTATATAGTCGTTTATAACGACATTTTTAATTAATTTTTAAGAAGTTGGTGGTCGGGTCGAGTGTAAAGAGGGCGTTTTGGTGGTAGCGGCTTATTTCTGTTGCTTTAGAAAAAAATAATTTTTGCTTAATTAAAACATTTTTGTTTTAATTTGTTCAAGAACCACATATTCCCAAACACATACATACGTGCATCCATTTAGATATGTATACATAAAAGTCTTTTAATGTTGATGGCATATGAAGGTTGTTTCCTAGCTTTTCCTGAAATAAGAGAAGCATAAAGAACCCTTTTAAGTTTTGAATTCTGTGATTTGGATTTTTTATTTTTGCACACAATTTCATGCAACAGTGTATTTTTTGAAGGAAATTTCTTAGCTATGGTAACGAGTTATTAAGCTGTTCGTAGAATTCACATAAGTGTTTCTTTTAGAAATTATAATGATACCTTCTTAGACCCTCTCTTTTTGCAAGGGAAGTTACATTTTGTGTTTAGTAATTTTTTAAATTTTTCTAACGAAAACTATAAATAGAAATCTGAGAAAAAAGCACGATTTCTAGGTGGTTTTTAAAGTAATAAAACTATATTGCATCCTAATTAAGATATAATTAAGTAAAACTGTATATTCTGTAGACATTCTGCATTTTTACGAATACATTTCATACCAAATTATACTTTTTTATATGTAAGTTTTTTAAAACGATTCTAAATTGGTTAAAAAAAAGAAAAACGTCATTACCTATTTGAATATAAATAGAAAAAAATCAAAAGCAAACAGTAATGAATTGTGATTAAATTTAGATTCAAGCTTACATCATGTTATTACCTAATCCTTTATGGTAGAATTGTAGTATTGATGATCGCTTACCTGTAAAAAAAGAGGAAGAAAAATTAGTAATAATTTCTTATAAAACTAAATAAATATAGATAATAATTTGGTTTAAACTAAATAATTAGAAGGTTAAAGTTTTTGAAACGGTTATACTAAAATAATAACACATTTCTAGGATGATGTGGAGTACCACAAGGTTGCCATATTGACATATTTCTGTTTTTCTTCATATTTGGTATGTACGTTATTTGAAAAAATAATATATTTGCAACAGTATTTAAAAGCTTTTCAGGTAATTTAATCAACAAAAAACAAGTAAATACTTGATTATAGCCGAAACACTAATTGAGTTTCATTTTATCAAATACGCACTATCCATACAAAAATGCGGTTTAAACTATGAACATACATAATTTAAAACTCATGCAAAATAATGAATATTTGAATATCTGAAAAAATTTTTCCTATTTAGTTCTTCGATAGTAAAAAACGAAAAATAAACTCTTACATTAATTTTTCCAGTAAACACTTGACAGTAAAATATTAGCTATGTTCTCAATTATTTTATTTTAGACGTCTTTTGGAACAAGTTTCCTCTATCCCCCCAATATTTTCTACATTTATCTTGAGAAATAAAAAGTTGAAAAATAAAATCCGTCAGTATTTGCAACCGGAACTTACCCAGGCGAGGGAGAGTAAGAACAACAGTAGTAGTTGGTTTTTGCGAAGACTCAGTGGAAGACTAAACTAAATATAAAATCAAAGCAACTGGCGTCTTTGAGCGAAAAATATTCCCAAACCAAGCATCCGGCTTATACAACAACAGTTCTAAAGTCAGAAAACAACGAACGCGTTCATCTGCTTCGAAAAAAAAACAATGAAATTTTCTTTAAAAATATAAAAATAGCTTGCAAATAGACCAATGACCAATCCATACGAACGTAACCTACTTTAGGTATTATAAAATACATTGTTCGGCAAGGTTTTTAATGGTTTTTGATGGCCTCAATTAAAATCCGACTTTAAAATTAATTAGGTTTTTGAAATAATACTTTTTAAAATTCGAATAAGAAACATGTAAATAAGGCTTTTTGAGGCTATCCAAATCACTTTCTTTAATATTCAGTTAAAATATTTATATTTTTTCATATATTATTCAAACCATTTATATAAGTTCTAATATTCCACCTGTCTTACAAAAATTGGAAAGAAACGCATAACCATTTAACAGTTTTCAATACAAAAAGGTACGGTTCAAGCTCTGTTCTTATAACGAATCTGTTTTCTAAACAATTCCATTTTATTAAAAATTTGAAATATTCTTAAAAATGGCTATTTCTTGAGTAAATACGAATAATTAAAAAAAATTGGGTTTGGGTTTGAAATCAGCACTAAAAATTAAGTCCAAAGCGCATTCTTCAAAACGATGAAAGTATCAAATTCAAGGTTTTCTCAAAACTTCATATATGTAGATTTAAGTAAAGACTCGTACCTGAATAGAATTTCCAAAAACTAAGTAAAATACTATAACGATTAAATTGTATCTATAGAAGAAAAAGACTTGTACTTTGCAAAGTCATCATAACATTTATTGTTAAGAGATATTTGAAGTTTTAACATTTATAAAGAGGCATATTTCAAAAACTTGATGTGATGGAAAATTTTTAAGGTGAGATTCGAATTTAGGATATCTTAGTCATTTGACAAAGTATTGTTTTGTTGGTAATTTTTAACACGACAAATAAGAATTTTGGTACTAATCGATGAGAAACATTTTGTTCTTAAGCTATGGCGATTTGAAATACGATGGGTGGACTTTCTAACAGTGAAATGCATATTTACCATTTTTATTGCTTATAAATGTATCTGGATAATGAAATTAATCTATATAGGTACACACAAGGTTTTAAGTAAATTGGGATAATATGAAACCATGGCCAGAGGTCGTCTCAGATCAAACGAAATAAAGGACATCATGGAGAGCCCTGACAAGCACACATATTTATATAATATTTCAATTTACATATTTTTTTTGTTAAATATTTTTATATTTTAACAAAGCTTACAAATTGATTAAATTAAAACAAAAAATGTTTCTTTTTGTTGTTTAAATGTTCAATTAATGTCAAACAAAAAAGAGCAAATAAGATATGTAAACGGTATTCAATTGATTTTTCCTCTTTATACATAGGTATAAAGCGAAAATTAAAAAATACAATGTACACTATGAATCTACATAATATTTAATGCAATTTGCATTCTGATATTTTGTTGAAATTATACCTACATACCTACAAAAAGCATGCAAAGAGTTTATACTATTTTATTTTAACCTGACTTTATTTTTTCTGTCCATACTTTGCTCGCATATTCATTGCACCGTATAAAATTCGTTAATGTTTAATTTATACGTAACAGGTACCTTTTGTATTTGTACCACATACAAATACATGTACATATACATTATGTATATTCTAGTATGTATGGGTAACATATAAACATGCTATGTGTACATTTCTTGTATCAATGAACAATTTTCATTTGAAAACAATTCAATTATCTTTTTAGCGAAAAAATGACCAAACCACACGCTGCCGCCTTATACCGGCAACAACCAAGTCATAACAACTTTATGATATTTGTTTTATTTTGTATTGTTCATAAATAACGACACTGAGAGAAATTAATATACCAAATTGATACAAGGCAGAATGCTTCAAATTTTTAAGCACTTAAACTATCAGGAAAAACTTTTTATTTTGGTAACAATATAATCATAAGATGACAATCTAATATTTTTGCTGAACATCTCACGAATTTTTTCGGTAAATTCCAGAACCCATTGTTATACCACCAACAGAAGTAACATCTTTCAGACCAATATCGCAAAAGTTTAAAAAAAACTTCTACTGAAAAGTCTCAGAAAACTAATATAAGAAAAGACTAGTTCCGAAATATCAGTTCATATTTTTAAATACAAATTCTACGATAGACCAAGTACGAGTACATTGAATTACGAAAGTGGTGAAAAAGGGACTTAAAGAAAAACAATTATGCTGGGCTATATTTTTTATTTTATAAATCTTATCGATTAAATTAAATTTTGCCCCGTACGTGGCTTTGAAAACTATCCGTTTTAAAGGAATATCGATATACTTTTAAGATGTTGCTTAAGGATTGGGACTTGGAACTTGAGTAAAACTACATACCGACCTTCCCAGGTAGTACTACGAAATACTGACATCGTATGTTACGAACCGACTCGTAAGTCGAGTTCAGTACGACCAAAATTACTCGGAACTAAAGAAAATAAAAACTGATGTACCGCAAGGAAGTGTGACAGGACCAACCTTGTATCTTTTATATAAAAGGGCTATCATCGCCATCTTTGCTGCTGATATTGCAATATACAACTAACAGATATATCCATTGCAAAGGCTACGTAAGATTTGCAAAATGCATTCGATTAAGTAAGAGTTTGAGTGCAAAAATGGCGTATGAAAGTTTTGAAACTTAATGATACAAAAACGATGCATATACATACATTTTACAAACACAAATATACAAAATATTCCAATTGCTATAATAATAAATGATATTTTAGATGGCTCAACAGTCCGTTGCTACCGAGGGCCCAGTGACTTACAACACTCAACCATTCCTGTCTGCGAGTACTGTTGTCAGGGATGGAGGGGACCTACAGTTAATAAGAAAGATCTATGACCTATCCATCAACAACAAACTAAACAAGTATAAGTACTGAGACCCGTTTGGACATATGATATTCAACTGTAAAAAAAAAAAAACGTCCAAAATTTCCAAAACAAGCTCCTTCGTGGAATAATAAATGGCCCAATGTTATATTAGAATTACCGATCTAGCGACTTAAATCAGGAACTTCAAATTGAAATGGAACTACCGACTGCAAAGTGACCAACTCGGAAACCAAGTACGTCTTAAATGTGCGAGGTAATGTTCCGAGATCAGGAAGAACCAAGACGCATCAGGTGATGTTCTAAAAGCTATGAGGAAGTATAAATATTATAAACAACCCAAAAGTGGATCATAACCATCGAAAGAAAATGCATTTACCGTTTTATTTATTTATTTATTCAATCTTTAAGTACAAACACTTTATAAGACTATCATTACAATAATTAATTATTATTTACAATAATTTAATGCATAATACATACAAATTTACTCTTAGTATCACAATATAAAAGGGTAAATGGAGTGAGATTTATTAAAAAATGTTATTAAATAGCTCTGAAACTGATTTTTTAAACATGTAACTATTTAATTGCAAATCGATTTGGTCATAAATTTAGTTTGCACAGCTTCTATACGCCTTATGTTCCCTTTATATGAAGGGCACGAAATGCAGCAAGCATATTCAAGATCAGATCTTATCACGTAACATAGATCGACTTTAAGGTGTAGAGATCTGAGAATTCTTTAGAGTTCTGCTTAAGAAACCCGAGTAAACTATTAGCCTTAGATACAAAATAATCATAAAGACTTTTAAAATTAAATTTACAATCCAAAGCTACACCTAAGTCCTTTTGATCACTGACTCGTTTCAGCTCAGTATTAGCTATCATATAAGTAAGAGATAAGATTGTAAAATGTCACAGTCAGAACAGAATTTAATTGCTCGAAATAATTTGAAATCATCGGCATAAAGTAAACATGATGAAGATAAAACTAAATTTGGAAGATAGTTTATAAATAGGAGAAAGAGAAGAGGTCCCAGATGGCTTCCCTGCGGTACACCAGAATGAATAGAAATACGTTTAGAAAACTTTGAACAAATAACAACAAACTGCGTTCTTTCGGTTAAGTAGCTGTTAAGCCACCCAAGTAAGTTTGCAGCAAAACCTAAAAGCTCAATCTTTTTGATAAGAACATTATGTCGTACCCTATCAAATACTTTTGAAAAATCCGTGTAGATAGTGTCTACTTGATATGCTTTTTCAATATTATTAATGCAATAGTTGGAAAATAATAATTATATGGCATGAGTTCTAAGACCCCAAGAAAAGGGAGTATCTTAAAAAATGTTTTCTTTTTTTTTAGTGTAGATACGATTTTTATTTATTAATTTTTCCCTTACATTATACTCTTCATCCTTGCATATTATATTTTCAATCAATGAAGCTTGATGCAAAAAAATGAAAAATTTATAAAATCAAATTACCTCGACGTTATATCTATGTATCTTATGTATGTATATGTTCAGCAATCTACACTCATCAATCAATTTTAGTTTATCTCTGTGTTCAAAAAAAAATTAAACAAGGCTCAGAGTCAGAAGGCAATGATTATAATCTGATAGATACGAAGCAGTACAATTTCCTTTTATTATAGCCAACCCAAGCGACCGCTGGGACATTTAATTAAAAGCCTGCAATTTAAAATTAAACAAATGTGCACCCGTTTTGGCGCTTCAGAGGAAAAGAGATGCATAAAGATGAAGAAACAGAGAGAGCTATACTCGTAAATGTGTTTTCTCTGTCCGCGGGCTGTAATCAAGCTCTGAAATTGTTACATTGATGTTCGCTTTGCCGTTTGTGCAATTGCGGTACTTGAGGCTTCGGTTACATGTGCGAAAACAATTGAAGGCACGTTTTGGAAAAACAAAATAATGTCTGATGTGTATGTTCATGTGTGTAGTGTACCAATACATACCCTTGTTTCGTATAGAGTGTCAGGTGGAAGGTAATTTTGAAAATCAGGATAATGGCAACAAAAGAAGTGGATTCGGTTATGGTCAACCTGTTTTAGTAGGCTAGGAACGCGACACGACAGCATCGGTATTGGTATCGGCTGTGCGGTGCGGCACGGCGGCGGCGCAGCGGCACGCGGTGGATAAGGTTTTGTTGGGTTTAGCTAAATTTGAGGTTGTATATTCGACGCCACATTGTACTTTGACAAGCGGATAGTCAGAGTATTTTTGTAACCACACTCATATAATTTAGTGCTGCATATTTATTTTCCCTACCTCTACAATCTTATGTATAGATTTTGCACGGTAGCAACATCAGCGGCATCACGCTACTCAGAAAATAATAATAATAATAATTATATAACAAGTATATATATTTTCAATGCAGCCACGTTCTATGGCTCTGCGGCGTAATTACGATTTTGGTTCAAATAACAATCGAAATTTTGTTTATTCGACCATTTTTGTTGATACAAATCACTAGAGTAATTGATAATAATGTGTTGTTTAATTGAGAGAATAGAAACCTAATTGTTTCAAATACAGGAATAAGTATCTATAGAATAGTCATGGATCCAGTTAGCATTTTATGTGAGTGTAGGTAGGTACAAGTCCGATTAGTTTTGTGTCATTATCCTAAACGGAAAAGAGGATGTTAATGAGATTTGGCTAGTGTGAAAATAATTGCCAATCAGTTTTCAATCAGATGTACACAAATATATACATATGTACATATATAAGAACATATAATAAAATATTTCCAATTTGAACTTCCGATTAAATCGGGATTGGTTGAGGACAACAAAAAAGAAGCAGTAAGTACTTTTATTCCAATCTTTCACTAACAGAGCGCGTATACAATTGTGGAAATGTTAAGTTTTGTTAAAAGAAAGGATCTGATTGTGAAAAGTTACAACTTATGAAACTTTCGTGTAAGTCCTTATTTAATCTTTATTATTTTGTCAGTTAAAATCAACGGTGTTTTCTGAAAAAGAGGTCAACGGGGGGAGTGAGTTTCGTCCGGGGTCGGGACATTTATAATATTATTAACTTCCCACAGGAAGTAAACGGTCTGATTTGTCTAATTGAAAATTAAGACATTTCTTGACATTTGCTAAATTGCTAAATATTTAGCAATACACTAAGCGACTTCAAAATGTTGAACCTTTCTTTACGTTTTGCTAACTAGTAAATTGCTAATTGCCTTTTATTAAGTCAAGTCTAAAAAGTGACAGTTTCCAACTGTTGACTAGACCATCCCATCTACTGCTTTTTGGTTAAAATTTTAATTAGCCATTCCGTGTTTCTAAATTTAGCGAATTGTAAGAGTAAGAGTAAAAATCGTTAAAAATTAGAAAAATCATCTTTTAAGCTTAGTAGATTCTTAAAAATGGCTTTAACATTATACTAAATCGTTTAAAATTTTGCAACATTTCAGTAAAATTTGTTTAAAAATCCAACAGTCAGTTTTTTCATAAAAACTAAAATCCACCAAAAAAAAGTAAGACAAAATTGGTAAATTCTCGATGTCTCGAGAATAAATGATGATCTTAGAAATATCCAATCTGTATTTTTTCACATAAGAAATAAAAACTTTCAAAAAATTGTACTTAAATTTGTACAAAGATTTCGGTTAAAGATCTCTTTAACAAAAACTGATCTTAAAATCAAACTTATTTTATCATACCTATGAAAAATATTGTTGATAACTTTTATTTACTTTTTTTATAAAAATGTGATTGACAACAACACGAACACGAACCTAAAAAAACAACAAAAAACTGATCACAAATGGTTTTTGACTCAAGTATTATGAAAACAAAGAAACATATTGACTTTTTATCTCACACAAACTTTAAGACAAATCGACAGACGGGCAAGGATGGAAAATTATCAGTGGGGTTTGAATCCGAACGTTTTTTAAATTATATTTTCAATTGCAGAAAAAAAGAACGTCACTTGTGTATTTGTTATTTTTTCCTAAAATTGTATTCTGGCAGAAAAAAAATTTCTCCAAGAAAGTTTGTAAAGCTCAATTCAAATCGTATCAAAAACTTTGAAAAATTCAAAATCAATAATGCTTAAGTTCTAGTTCGTAATGCACGAAATTCTTCCAACTGCTTATGACAAAACATACAAACTTTTACACGTTAGCGCGTAGTAGTGTCATGCCAGAGGTCTTGGGTTCAATCCTTTAAGCTATTTGCACGGATACTGCGTCTTGCGAGGAATTGGCAAATCTTCCAAGAGTAATTCTTGTCATGAAAAGTGCTTTCTCAAATTAGCCGTTCGGATTCAGCTTGAAACTATAGGTCCCCTCCATCCCTGACAAAAGTACTCGTACAACTAAATGGTTGAGAGTTGTAAGTCACTAGGTTCTAGTTCTGAATGGACTGTTGTGCAACCTCATTTATTTATTTTTATTTATTAAAATGTAAAATCTTTTAAACAACAAACTTCATTAACTATAAGAACAATTGCTTGCGACCCAGCGCTGGAATTTATTCATTTATTTATAAGATTTTTAAATCTATGCTACTCGTATTTAATTAGAAAACTTCTATGATTACGGAAAAGATTTTCGTTTAAAAAAACAAGGGTTTTTCTTTCCGATGTAATTATTATACAAGTACATATGTTGAAGTTATTAAACTAAGATACTTACCTCCATAAAGTCTCATCACATAGAGGTAATTCGAATAAAAATAAGGATTAATACTTCATTTGGGTAAGTTTTTCCTGTACATTTAAGTCTCCTAATTACTTAATGTGTTAGTGTTAAGGATATACAATACATAGTTCGATAGGAGCATGGGGACTGCTGATGTGGTGTTCCTTTTACAACGATTGATATGAGTTTGAGTTTAATTTTTATATTATATGTTACCTTGGTTTCTATCGTTGTAATGTCATTAAAATTAAACAAAACTATAACAGTTATACATAATATAACATCAGAAAGGGATCTTCAAAAGGACTAAAAACCGAAAAACACAAGTCAACATCCATTTTGTGTGGTCGTCATTGTCGTTGTTTCGTTTCGTTTCGTTTCGTTTCAAAACTCTCGCCCTCGGGCAAATGTGTGTAGTGTATGTGTATTACCAACCATGTTGGGTGTAGTGTTTGCACGAAGCAAAAGTTACATTGTTTTCCGAAATTTTATTTAACATTTTTTTGTGTTGTGTTGTGTGTTGTGTCTTGTTTCAAAGAGTGTTCCTGACTTCAAAGTAGTTTTTCAAAAATAGTTGAAGGCAGTGTGGTTGTTTTGTTGAGGAGACGAAACTTTTACCAGCAAAAGAAGCAACTGCGGCGGCTTCGACGACGAGTTACGTTCGGTGGCGTGAGAGGTATCCATATAAGTATAAGTAAAATAGGTATAGTACCAAAGTTGAAAATGAAACCCAAAGGAAGTGTTGAAGACCATTTACCGCACAGACTTTTCTTTAAGTTTGCAAATAAGCAACAATTAAGGTCTAGGATTTTATTCACACATTGGTATATATTTATCTGTAGATACGTTCCTGTTCTTAACTCTTATCTGTACTTAAAGCAAACAACAGCCAGAAGCCAAGAGAAAAGTTGAATCTTTTAAGTATTTTGTTTTATTTTTTTCCTATGTATGATTTTTGTGTTTTTTTTATTTCTGTCTACTGGAAAGGAAAGTAATACAAATCGCACCCACACGCTGCTGCATAAAACATGTTTACTTGTACAAACATACATAAATATGCAATCTTCATAAATAATATCAAAGTTTTAAAAGGAATAAAAGAAAAGATTTTGTTTATTTTTTTTTAAGAAAAAACGCTTACAGCAATACTGATGAAAATATTAACTTTTTTCACTTCAGACATTCACTCAAAGTTGAGAAGAAAAGGTTTATAATTTAAGGAAAATTACTTGTTCAAAAGCAAATTATAATGAAAAAAATCAAAAAGAGAGACAGAGGGATAGGATTTGAACTTTAAAGAAAATTATTTGCTTAAAATAAAAATTTATTCAAGGATTTAATAAGAACAGAGTATTATATATGTATAGGTATGCATAGGTATGTACCTAAGACAAAAGAATAATTATTTCTGAAAATAATGTGTAAGACATTTGTAATTAGTGGTGGTCGTACATTGAAATGGTTTAGGTACTACTGTGGGGGCAAGCCTTACAGAGAAATTTGAAACGTTGAAAATATTGCCGAAGGACTTCCGTTCTATCAAAAACAAAAATTAATACAAATTTGTTGGTCAAAAATTGAAAATTCAAATTTTCTCAAAAACGAACTGATAGATGTTTTGTAATTTTTTCAAAATTTTTTGTTAACCATTAATTTTACTTCTTTCTATATAAAAAGTTTGTATTGCTTCAGAAGGGTGACCTCCATATAGCACCATTATATTGTTTTTCAGTTTTCTCAAGTACTAATTACCCGCTTTCAATAGCTTTTCTCTTATAAAGTTTTAATAATATTTGATGATCAAAAATTGAATTCTATTTATTTTTGATTTAAAAAAAAATACTTAACATGTTTTTTTAAATAAAACATCTCAAAAACGTATATTATTAAGGCGGTATCTCAGCCATAACTTGACGAATGTTGGTTTTTTAAGTGCTCAGGATTTATAGATTTATCTGCATAAAAACAGTCTTTCGCATAGCCCCACAAAAAAAATCAAGCGGTGGCAAATCGCATGATCTTGGGGGCCAGATATCGCCACGACGAGAAATTACGTGGCCAGGAAATGTCTCTTGCAACAAAGCCATATTCGCTCGAGTTGTGTGGCATGTGGCACCGTCTTGTTGATTCCACATATTCTCAAAGTCGTATTCTTCAGTAGCAGGCAAAAAAGTCCGTTATCATATGACCATTTTGTGGATGAAATGGCCTCTCTTCAAATACTTGAGGGTTCTCAGAACCCCAAATACGACAATTTTGTTTATTAACATACCCACCGAGTGAGAAATGTGCTTCCGGGCTGATGGAAATTTTGTTCGAAAAATCGCCGTCCACCACCCATTGTTCAAGAACCCATTCGACATTGTGGTGTGAGCTGCACTTTATATCCAAATGCAAAATAAGCCATAATGTGCCGAAGACAGTCCTAATTCCTGAGAACGACGAGGAATCCACACATTCGAGTCTTCGGCAACACTTTTACTTACAGCAGCGATATTTTCAGTGGTACGAGCGAAACTATGATGCACAGGCCTTGCAATTTCTATAACCAATCCAGTCTCTTCAAATTTCTTCACAATTTTGCCAATTGCTTGCGTAGTTGGACGATTATGTAAACCATAATTTCCTCTTAAAGCACGATATGTGGCTGTGGCAGAATCAACAATTTTGTAGTAGGTTTTTACAATTTAACAAAGCAATCCATTTTCGTAAATGTCAGACTTTCAACTGAAAAAAGTAATTGGTTTAAAAACTTAGTTTGATACATATCGAATTCCAACCCTAAACTTTTGAAATCGCATAATGGATAACCCGTTATAATATACAATTTAATTGAAGTCGCTAGCGTTATTGGTTCGTGAGATATTTTGGTTCAACCAAAATTAAATTTTTTTGTATGCATTTTTCTGTGTTATTATCTCTTTATTAAAATTTATTTGAAGTCGATATCTATTTCTTGAGATAGAAAAAAGCTTCCCGAAAGTACGAAATAGTGTTATTTTAGTTCAAAAAACATTGAAAGAATTATAATTGACATTAGATTGATCGACTAAATAAATTATTTCATGCTTGGAATGAAGAAAGCTATGTCTATCGTCTATCTCAGCATAATGTCATTTCTGGGAATCTTTAATGAGACCAGACGATTGGCAAATGCAAAATGAAAACTTCTGTTGTTGGTTCACTTCAGTATGCGCCAGACATCTCTCTAAAAATATTTGATTTATATTCTAGTGACCTTGAAACGCCGAGAAATGGCAAAATTTTCAGTTCGACAAATCGGATCGATTACAATAACTTCATATGAGAAGTTTAAAATATTATCTTTTTAGCAATGTGACTTTTAAATTTTCCCTAGTCGTATTCATTTATGGACAAAAACAGAAAAAGCGAAAAAATGTCGCCACCCAAACGCTTCAATTATAGCTCAAATTTCAGAAAGCATTACAACATCTTAAAACACAATTTATTCAACAGTATATATCAATAATAATTACCCTCACTCATTCATTTTATTAATAACAATTTTATTTTACTCAGCTTGATCGCTCAAATTGAGACAATACCTATCAAAACAATAAATCATCAGTATAATACAAGTTCCAATCAAATTAAATAAAGATTTCCTATGAAGGCGAATTTCCTGATATTAAATTTATGATTTTCACTAAAAGGTCATGCGTGTTTGTGAAGCGGAGCACCACACCGCCTGCCGCTACCAACCGTCGATTGTTTTAGGTATTGATAGTCTTATTATTTCCTCTCTCTTGTTTTAAATGCATACTTTTCATTATCTAGCTATGTTTAGTTATTTTCCGGACCCCAAAGTTGACGATGATTAACGACAAATCAAAAGAAAAATAGGAACAAACAGAGTTATGAAAAAAGATGGGGTTTCTCAAATTATTATACACGATTGTACGAGTAGAAGACAGTCATATCCGACGTTATACAGTAAAATATCTCGTTTTTGGACAGATCTGTAAGTTCTAATAATAAATTAATAAATCTTAAAAATATACAAACAAATAAAATAAATTAAAATCACCTAGAAAACACAATTAGTTTATAAAACACATTTTCTAATACGTAACCACAGAAAAGGACACCTTTATTCATTGTGTGCCTGAATCGATTCAAAAAATGTTCCCTAAGCTTCAGCTTGTGAGAATTCTGACTGTTCAAAGAAAAACTTTTGTACATGTTTATATTTTTTTTCTATCTCTCAAGATTATGAGATCACATTTCTTACCTCTGGCAATGTCCCAAAAATTTAGTGATTTGATAATCTGTCTGCTTTCTTTATCTGCATAATCGATTTTATATTTTTGTATATGGATGATAGAGATTGAGCAGCGAATCTTCGTGCAATTGACATTTACTCCTGATATGATATTTAATATTTTATATAATATTTATATCTGTATATAAACTCTGACAGATTTAATTCTTATTTTGTTGGCTTATTGAATTCTTGAAACTGTCATAAAAAAAATCACAACAGACATTATAGAAATTTCGCAAGTTGTCTTGACTTTTAATTCAATTTAAAATTGACATTCAATTTTGCCATAAGTACCTACTCGTAGAAAAGATTGGCTTCTTTCAATTTTGGTCGGTATTTGTTGGCGTCACTTTTCTGTATTTTATTCTAAAGTCTTTTTTTCCAGATATTTGTTTGTTTTGTTTTGTGTAAGTTTTTATATGGACGGGTACAAATTGAACTTGACCTCGACCACACTTAATGTGATATTGAAGATATTAATGCGGTCAAGAACCTACATATGTTATGTATGTTAATTGTATTTGGCTATATCTAGATTTCATATTCAAATGATAGAAGCTTTAAAAATAAAACACTGGGGTTTTGCTTCTGGAGTCTGGAAATTTGAAATAAATAAGATAAGAAGTGTAAGTGATATGTGTGTAGCCATATGTACTCGTACTGAAAATATTTAAGTTTTCTTCTTATTTCATATCATAATAATATACATATATATATACTTCAGGATCAATTTTGATGGTTTAATAAGTATACGCCGAAGTGTACCATTAGTGCATCTTTGTTTAAGGATGGCATGGTACAATTTTATGGAATTCGCCTTCAGTTTGACATAGTTTTAAAGTAAATTTTTTGTACTCGTGTTATTTGGAAATAAAAGTACTTAACTTTGTATTGTAAAATATTTGTATTTTAATATCTACACTAATATTATAAAGAGGAAAGATTTGTATTTTTGTATGTAACGAATAAACTCAAAAAGTACTGGACCGATTTTAATAATTCTTTTTTCATTAGAAAGCTATATTATCTGTATCTATTAATGTCTACCCGTGCGAAGCCGGGACGGGACGCTAGTTTTTAATAAATACAGACCATCTATGTTCGCTTTGATCTCTTATAGATAAAATGTAAAAAAGAGGCTGGGATGGAAACCACACTGATAACTTCCCCTCCGTACCTGTCTACCGATTTGTCTTAAAGTTCAAGAAAATATTACTAACAAAATTTTGTGTGCGATGAAAAAAATTGAAGTCAATATCTTTCTTTGTTCTTCTAATACTTCATTCGAAACCCGTTTCTTTTCAGTTTTTTTGTTGTTTTTGTAGGTTTTCGTGTTTATAATAAAATTTGTCATAATTTATTTTCAAAATCAACTTAAAGTTCGCGAAAATATTTTGCATATGATAAAATAAGTTTGATTTCAAAATCTATTGTTGCTCCTGGCATTTTTAGTTGAAAACCAATTTTTACCAATTTTAGTAGTTTTTTGGAAGTTTGAATACACATTGGATTTTTCTAAGACCACCATTTTGCGTTAACAATAAAATTTGGCACAGAATAAAATAATTTTAAAGTCAATTCCTACGTTTATTCACGATATATCGAGAATCAAACATCAATTTTAACCAATTTTGTGTAGTATTTTTAGTAGATTTTAATTTTTATGAAGAAAAATACATTCGGATTTTTATTAAAAGTTTACTGAATGTTAAAAACAATATTTTTTACATGATGAATTTAGTTTGAGGCAATAAAGTTTTTTGTATTTTTTTCCGTTTTTGTAAAAAAAACGTTACTTTACGTTATTATTCTTTGAATACAATCATTTTTGAGGTAAAATCATAAATAATCGTAAAGGATCAGGATATTTTATTCATTATTATATAATATAAAATTTAACCGAAGTTGCTAGCGTAATTGGTGCGTGAGATATTTTGGGTCAACCTACTTCGTTTCTTGTTATTATCTGTATAAAAAAATGTCGATAAATCTTCTGGTTCTATCTTATATGGACTACGAAAAATGTTATCCCGACTGCATGTACGTGGACACGTACATGCACATATCTCAATAAAGATATTTGATTTAGTTTCTAGACACCTAAAAAAGTCGTGAAATGTCAACATTTTCAATTCGACAAAATTGGACCGATTACAATAACTTCCTATGGGAATTTAATAATCCTTACACATCTACAAATTTGCTTCATTACTTAAGAAACTTATAAGTATTAAAGTAAAGTTAAACAATGTTATACACATTTTTTTAATAATAATAAACGACTTTTTGGAATTTGCAATTTTTTTGGTTTGCTGATCAATGATTTTCATTGGATAAAAAGAGCTTTACAAAATATACAACTTAAGACACCGTAATATATATGTACATAGAAAATAAATTGTTTTTACTTCCATTATAACTCAAAATGCATTTTAGAATTAAAAAAGAAGTTGTAAATTTAGCATTTTTAACTTATTTCTATTTTGTTTAGTAGACCGATATACTGGTATTTTAATATACATATGTATGTAAGTAAATCTCTATGAAAAAGGAAATCTTTTTAAAAATTATTATATAACTTAATGATGCAATAGTGCAATATCATCACCCAAATTCCAGAGAATTCATTACTTCATGGTGCAGGTGCCAGCTGCAACCAAATTCTAAGTAATTATGACTTATGATAGCTCATGCCTTTTGTTCTCTTGTTATATTCTTTCGATATTTGATTATAAATACATGTGAAGTTATTTTAGTGCTTTGAGTTGTATTTTACCAATTGACAATAAAGGTTCAGGCAATCTGCCTGAAGAAAAAAATATTTTTTTAAAATAAAACAAAACGTTTTTGTTAACTGGCGCCCGAGCAGCAGGGACAGTGATAGTGTTTAAAACTCTTGATGATCTTAAATTCAAACAAAAAAAATATACAAGTTAAATTGCAATTATAAAACAAAAGTGAAAAATTAAAAATTACAAAAAAGGAAAAAAAAGTGAAAGTTCAAAAAAAAAAAAAAAAATTTTTCTAAGCGAAGAAATAATTAAAGACTTAAAAATAAATCATCAAAAGTGAAACTGGAGAGGCCCCGGAGTCACCTTTAAGAAAAGAAAGGATAAAACGGAAATTGCCATCCTTTTCACCAGAGTTACCCTCACGTGATCCCAGACAACAATTGGAAAAAATAGTAGCAGCTCCCAAGATGATTTTAATCTTGTAAGTTTTATGATAAAATTATTATATTAAAATTGATTTATAAAAAAAGAAGTTGATTTATAAAAAAAAAGAAGTGAATATTATTAAATAAGAGAAAGATAACAAATAAAATTAAAAAAAAAAAAAAAGAATTATAGAAAAGAAAATTAATTGATTTGAAAGATATTGATACTAAAAGTGAAATTTATAAAACTTAAAGATAATAAATTAAAATTTAAAGAAAGATTATAAATTTAAAAGAAGAAAAAAAATAAAGAATTTTTAAATATTATAAAAAAAAAGAAATTGAAAGAAATTAATTGATTTAAAACCTATTAAAAGCGAAATTAGAAAAATATAAGTGATTTAATTAAAAAAAAAAATAAATTGAAAAAAATATAATTATTGATGAATAAACAGTGACTAGTTTAGAAAGGAAATACATTTATACTTGATTAAAATTAATATAAGATCCGAAAATCATAAATATCAAAAAATTATCTATCTCCCTGCTTTCTTGCAAATTTTAATTGCAATATTTAAAGAATGAATCCTAATAATTTAGTCAGACTTCCTCGTGCGGAAAATGTTGTACCAGTTGGTGCACCCCCTGCAAACGCAGGACAACCACCCCAAAATGCACACAATGAAGCATTTAACATGAATACTATTACTGAACATGTCAATAGAATAATTAATGATACTCTTACTCGAGAAGGTAGAACTATTCTTCAATCCCTACTTAACCCGAACCTTGATTTTGCAAATGACATAGACCAACCTATTAACATAGGAAATGATAGAAATTTATCAGATTTAGATAAAATCCCAGACGTTGTCAAAAGCCTCCGTGAATTTTCGGGGCAGGCAGGAGAGTTCAGCTCCTGGAAAAAAAGTGTTGATAGAATATTAACAATATACGAACACCTTAAAGGTACACCTAAGTATTACGGAATTTTGAGCGTCATCCGTAATAAGATAGTAGGCCTAGCTGATATAGCTCTTGAGTCCTATAATACGCCATTAAATTGGCAAAAGATTTCAAAATGTTTAACCCTCCATTATGCGGATAAACGAGACATTGGTACATTAGAGTATCAAATGACCACTCTCGTACAAGGTAATAATTCTATTCCCGAATTTTACCAAATGGTATACCAGCACCTTTCACTTATTCTTAATAAACTCTCAAGCATGGATATGAGCCATGAATCACTTACCAACATGATACAATGTTATCGTGGTAAGGCATTAGACACATTTGTTCGCGGATTAAGAGGCGATCTCCCACGCCTCCTCAGCATTAAAGAACCTGTAGATCTCCCACAGGCTCTCCACCTTTGTCTTAAACTCCAAAATATGGACTATAGAACGCAATATGCAAACAATAGCCAACATATTATGCGTAGAACACAAGTCTCTATGCAACCACCACCAATTCCCCCAAAACGTCGAGATCAAAATATTTCGGTTCCCCGTAAACAATTCTATCCAGATTTGTTTCATAATCCACAGCCCTATAAACCCAACTACAATCAACAATATGGCTTCCAAAACAGGCCACAATTTGGTGCAAACCAACAAAGATTCCAAAACAGGACACCATTAGGAGCACAACACAACAGGTATCCTGGACAATACACCCCTAGGCCTCAGCCTCCACCAGAACCAATGGACGTCGATAGAAGCATCCAGTCAAGACAGGTAAATTACGCAAACCGACCACCAGTCCGCAATCCTGCTGTAAAACGTGGAAACCCTACAAATTCCCAACAATACAATACGAGACCAGCTGATAAATTCCAAAGAATTTATAACACCTACAACACAGAAACAGACGAACAACCAGAAGAAATTAAAAACACAGATGATTTGGAACATCAAGAGCCGGACCAATATCCAGAAGAAGAAGAAACCTCCCCCTTTGACCAAATTGAAGAACCAGATGACATCTATTTTTTAGATTAAATCACTCTTCACTTCCCTACGCAGAACTAAAAGTGAAGAGTGGAGAAGTATTAAAATTTTTAATTGACACAGGCTCTAATAAGAATTACGTTCAATCAAAACGCATAAGAAATCCAATACCTAATGAAAAATCATTTTTTGCCAACTCTATTGGTGGTAACATTGAAATTACTCACCATTCATTTTTTAATCCATTCGATAGAAATAGTACTAATAAACTGAAATTTTTTATTCTTCCAAATTTAACGTCATTCGACGGCATTATAGGAAATGATTCCCTAAGAGAACTCAAAGCAATCATACACACAGATAAAAGTTTTATGACCATCCTTGAAAACATAAAAATTCCCCTAAAACAATACAAATCTGAGACAATAAACAATATAAATATACGTACTTCACATCTATCTGAAGTACAAGTTAAAAAACTTCACGATATTATTAG
Organism: Eupeodes latifasciatus; assembly: GCA_920104205.1. Taxonomy (NCBI): domain Eukaryota; kingdom Metazoa; phylum Arthropoda; class Insecta; order Diptera; family Syrphidae; genus Eupeodes; species Eupeodes latifasciatus. The sequence continues at coordinate 83,836,466 of OV049926.1, read as the reverse complement.
GAAATGTCCTAGTCTTTTTGCAGACCCGGACGAAAAACTAACCTATACGAGTAAAGTAAAAGGTGAAATCAGAACAACCACAGATACACCGGTGTACTCAAAAACATACCCTTATCCTATGGCACTAAAAGAAGTTGTCGAATCTCAAGTAAAAGAATTACTTGACCAAGGGATAATACGACCGTCAAGATCTCCATACAATTCTCCCGTATGGATAGTCCCTAAGAAAATGGACGCCTCCGGTCAGAAAAAATTCAGAATGGTTATTGATTACAGGAAACTGAATTCAATAACTATTTCAGACAAATATCCAATACCAGAGATAACTGAAGTATTGGCACAATTAGGAAAGAATAAATTTTTTACTATTATAGACTTAAAAAGTGGATTCCATCAAATACCATTGACGGATAAAGATATAGAAAAAACTGCATTTTCTATTAATAATGGAAAATATGAATTCTTGAGGCTCCCATTTGGTCTCAAGAACGCTCCCTCAATCTTCCAAAGGACATTGGACGATATCCTAAGGGAACATATAGGCAAGCGTTGCTATGTCTATATATAGATGACATTATCATCTTTGGCGAGTCCGAAGACGAGCATCTAAAGAACATAGAATTAGTCTTTACGACACTTAATAAAGCAAATATGAAGATCCAGTTGGACAAATCAGAATTTCTAAAAAAAGAAATAGAATTTCTAGGATTTTTAGTAGGTATCAACGGCATAAGAACAAATCCTGCTAAAGTTGAGGCAATTGTGAATCTTTCACCGCCCCGTAATCTGAAAGAACTTCGTTCATTCCTCGGCATGTGTGGTTATTACAGACGATTCATCCAAGATTATGCCAAGTTAGCAAAACCACTAACTTCTCTTTTAAGAGGGGAAGATGGACGCGTGTCCAAAAACGCATCTAAGAAAAAAATTATTCAGCTTGACGCAAATGCGATGCAAGCCTTCAAAAATTTAAAAAACGCTCTTACTTCAAAGGAAGTCATACTTAATCATCCGAACTTTAAAAAGGAATTCGAATTAACAACTGACGCCTCCGACTATGCCATTGGCGCAGTCTTATTCCAAGATAAGAAACCAATTACATTTCTTTCTCGGACACTAAATAAAACCGAGGAAAACTACGCTACCAACGAGAAAGAAATGTTAGCAATCATTTGGGCTTTAACAAGCCTTAGAAATTTCCTGTACGGATCAAGGAAGGTACACATATTCACGGACCATCAACCACTTACATACGCATTGAGTAGCAAGAACACTAATAGTAAAATGAAAAGATGGAAAGCCATCTTAGAAGAATACAATTACGAGTTAAAATATAAACCAGGTAACACTAACATAATAGCAGATGCACTCTCAAGAATTCAACCAATAACTCATTTGAACTCTTTAACTATGACTCAGCATAGTTCCGAAAGTTCTTCTCATAACCTTATCCCTACAGTCGAATCCCCTATAAATGTCTTCCGTAATCAAATAATTTTAAAACTAGGCAATGAAGACAGTTATCAAATAAAACCCTTTTTCTCGAATTTTACCAGGCACACCATTATTAAGCGCAAATACAATGAAAAAGATATAATTGACATTTTTAAGAGATATTTGAACCCCAATCTGATAAACGGACTTTTAGCACCAGAACAAGTCATGGGAAAAATACAACAAGTTTATCCTTCTCACTTTAAAGATTATAAAATTAGATTTACCCAAACTCTAGTGCAAGACATAGAAAACGAAACCGATCAAGAAGAATTAATGCTAACAGAACACAAAAGAGCTCATCGAAACGCTGAAGAAAACAAACTTCAAATTCTGCGAAAATATTATTTCCCTCAGATGAACAACAAGATCAAAAATTTGGTAAAACGTTGCACAGTATGCAAAGCAAATAAATACGACCGACATCCAAACAAGCAAGTAATCGAACCTACTCCTATCCCAAATTACCCAGGTCATACTTTACACATAGATATATTTTCGACAGAAAAATTCCTCGTGCTTACAGCACTAGATAAATTCACTAAATTTGCACAAGCAAAAATAATAAAATCTCGTTCAATAGAACATATAAAGAGACCTCTTCAAGACATTTTATTCTATTTCTGCGTTCCAGAAAATGTCGTAATTGACAATGAAAAGTCTCTGAATTCCGCATCAATTACTTCCATGTTAGAGGATGACCTCAAAATAAAAGTCTTCACGACACCCCCATATAAAAGTGAAGTAAATGGACAAGTGGAACGATTCCATTCCACATTATCCGAAATTATGAGATGCCTTAAGGCAGATGGACCTCCTCGTTCATTTAAGCAACTCTTGGAACGATCAGTCAATGAATATAATTTCTCTATTCATTCTACCACAGGTAAAAAACCTGTTGAGTTATATAATGGACGAACACCGAGATTAAATCCCGAAGAATTCGAGAAAGTTCGTGCTTCTAATATTGAAATCCTTAAATCAAAACAGCAAAAAGATTTAGAATACCATAACAAAAAAAGGAAACCAATAAAGCATTACCTTCCCGGTGAAATTATTTTTGTCAAACATAATAAGAGATTAGGATCAAAATTGACATTTAGATACACGAAAGAAATAGTAAAAGAAAAAAACCAGGAAAATAAAGAGATCACTTAATTTTATCGGATCCGCATGGAAATGGATTGCAGGAAATCCTGACCATGACGATTTTTTAATTATTAAAAAGAAAATGTCAAACTTGTTAAAAAACAATAATAACCAAGTTGTTATTAATAAATTACATAATGAAAGAGTAAACAATCTAACAAAAATTAATCATGAAATTTTAAAATTCCTAAAGAAAGATAATACTGTTAACAGTAAAATTGTAACCACACTCCAATATAAGATAAGAATAGTTAAAGAAGAATTACAAAATATAAATCTTGCCATTAATTGGGCTAAAATGGGAATCATTAATTCATTAATATTATCAAAAGAAGAAATAAATCTAGCTATAAATACATTAGATAAAGAAAAAATTCCTTACGAAACAATCGAAGAAGCATTAAATTTTGCTGAAATAAAAATTGTAACAAACATGACTTCACTTCTTTATATTATAAGCATACCAATTACAAAAGAAACTAATTATGAAAAATTGTTGTTAAGACCTATTAAAAAGGGAAAAGTGGCCCTTGACATAAAATATGAAAATATCATACGAAATAAAAATGAAATATACGCAATAAACAATAATTGTAAAACTATTAACTATGTAACAATTTGTAATGCTAAGAATATTGTAAACTTAACTAACTCCACATGTATTGCTAAATTATTAAAAAGTTTAAAAGCAGAATGTAACCTAATGAACAGTCAGCATCTACCCTACATTGACGAAGTAACATCTGGCATCATCTTACTAAACAATTTCAACGGAACAATCAAGGCCGAAAACATGAGTCAAAATCTTACTGGCACATTTCTCATCAAATATCACGATACCAACATTTCTATCGATAATCAACAGTTTACTTCAAGAGAAATAACTACCCATAGAATCCTTCCAGCAATACTTCAACCCTCTCCCGCAGAAAAGGAGTACCACAAGCTTATATCACTCGAAATGGTCAACGAACTTCACATCAACAACACAAAAGAAATACAACAAATTCAACTAGAAGAAAAAACCCACAAATTAACCACATATGGGCTGATCATATTTCTTGGCATACTTTTCACACTATCAACCATATGCAAGCCATTACTAACCAAGTCCAATCAGTCAAACATTACCATAAAAACTATGGAAACAAAACGAGACGAAATACCATTGCATGTCATCTCAGACAAAACAAAGTCAACGATCTCATCATCACCCGCTTACGTAATACCTACATCAAAACTTTATGACCTACCCTACTTTTGAATAAAATAAGTAACCTCATTATCAAATTACATAATACCGACAGCAAAGTTCCATAACCTAATGCACTTCAAGCGATCGAGGACAATCGCATTTAAGAGGGGAAGACTTAATGATGCAATAGTGCAATATCATCACCCAAATTCCAGAGAATTCATTACTTCATGGTGCAGGTGCCAGCTGCAACCAAATTCTAAGTAATTATGACTTATGATAGCTCATGCCTTTTGTTCTCTTGTTATATTCTTTCGATATTTGATTATAAATACATGTGAAGTTATTTTAGTGCTTTGAGTTGTATTTTACCAATTGACAATAAAGGTTCAGGCAATCTGCCTGAAGAAAAAAATATTTTTTTAAAATAAAACAAAACGTTTTTGTTAACTTATATAAACAAATTTATTGAAATGGAGTCATTTTGACGCAACAAACATAACAGTGGACTTATTGGTGCAGTAGGTAGGCAATTATATTTTTAATATTGGCCAAATATTTATTTACTCTTGGGGGGCAAAAATATTGAAAACAATTTTCAACCTCAATCAAGGTGGGCGGAGATAAATGAATGAATGAATGAATGAATGGAATAAAAAAAAACATCCATCATGTTAAGAGAAAAGATAACAACACAAATTCCTCAACAGAAAGAACATAATTGACATTATCCTTTTGATTGCACATCCTTACAATGATGGTGGGATGGTAGGTTGTTGTCCAATATAAAAGATAAAATAAAAATAAACCTTAAACATAAATGAAAAAAAAAATAATAACAAAAAACAAGAAGTCGTCGAACGTGCGCCATCAGAGAACCGATATCTTTTGGCGTGTCCTTTTTCTGAAGGTGGGTATATCAAGAGATAAAAATGAAAACGTAAAAATATCTACGTATACGTTTGGATATATTTCTACAAAATAAAAATAATAAAACATTACACCGTTCATAATGTAGCTATAAACATAAAAAATATAATATTAAATCTACAATGTTCACACACAAATTAAACGAAAATGAGAAACCATTCTTAATGGTCCATTTCGGCTTTTGGTTGTTTTCTGTGTCTGTTCATGCTGCATGATGTTACAAGGGTATATTTACATTGCGGAGGGTTGATATTTATGCGGTTAATTTATTTTACACCCATTCTGTTGTCTCACTCGGTCTTTATGAATTATTATTATAAAAACCTGAGGGTAGTGCTTTAAATTCAGAATCATTAAAATTCGCAAGTAAAATGAAATGCCATTGCGGTTTTTATTGCAAGCGCGAATGGTTTATGTAAACAAATTCATAAACCACAATATCTGTAGATACCTATATATGTATAACTATGTTCTCTGTGTATGGTCTACATTCGTATCTACCTTTTGAAAACAGAACAAAATTTAAATGGTTTTTTACCATAACTAAATTAAAATAAAGGTCTTGTCTAAATATTGATTTATGAATTTAGAACGAAAGAGATTTTTTCACATGAAAACACAAAAAATACGTTAAAAAAACAATAGGGACATAATAGAAAGTATAGTATTTGAAAAGAAAAACAATATTATTGGCTACGAAAGAGTAAATAAATAAATCACTAAAATCAATAAATGTTAAAATTTTATTTTACATACATAAATACGCACGCGTATAGGCTCCGCATAGATTGAAAAGTTTAAAGCTAAAAACGCCAACATTTTTGTGTTGCAGTTGAAATAATGTTTTAAATTTTGAGTAAGGTTATCTACAGTAGAGTAATTGAAAAAGGATCCACCAGTTCCTTAAAATTTACAATCTTCTTGAGGGACAAATTAATGTGTTGTAAACTTCAGAAACAAGACTTAATAATCCTTTTTTTAGATTTCAATTTTATTTCCGGTTGCATTTCCAACATTTTATTGCGAATCACTCCTAATCACAGATTGAGTCTGCTATATTAATTAGATTTTATGTTATCTAAGACACAGTCCGAATATTGGCAATTGGTGATTGATTTTGTGTTTCTAATTATTGTAAAGACAGGGAAAAACAGAATGTTGATAGACATTTCACATTTGCTTGACAGTACGACCGAAGTTTGGTATATCAGAGGATAAACTGATGAGTAACTGCATATTAAACTAGGGTAAGATCCGTTAAAATAGATGGTGAGACAAGAGATAATAGTTTTTAAGAAATGTAAATCACTTATCATTTTGAATCCTTTTCATTGAATACTGCCCAGTCCATAAGACGTAAGTAAGTTCTTGTAACATCAGTTAAGAGATGAGAATTATACTCAAGTTTTGGGTGTACATACATATACATATGTTATATAAATAGGTAAAAGCCTGATCAGAGGATCATTAGCGGATACAGACCTTTAATTAGGGGTCTAACCATTTAATTTGGATGACTTAATACATATGAAACATCAAGCAAGGATATGTACTGAGTGCCTTATTGTTCATGTTATTTCTTGAGGACCTTCACTGCGAACTCTCAACTGGTCTCATCGTGAACAATTTGGAAATAAACGTCCTGTTATACGCGGATGACATAGTTCTCCTCTCTGATAGACCTAATATCCTGCAAACGATTATCGACAGCTTCAGCAGGTACTGCAGTAAGTGGAACTTAGATGTCAACCTTAATAAGTCGGAAAATGTAATTTTTAGGAACTGCAGCAGAAGGGCGGCAGCTGAAAAATGGTACTTTAACGGTGGGGAGATAAAAATATCAAACCATTATAAATATCTCGGTGTTATCTTCACTTATAACATGTCATGGTCTGGACACCTATCAAAACGTCTCGCTGCATCAAAAAACTCCATAAACTCGACATGGCCTAAATGTGTGCGAAATAAATACATTGCCTACTTTGCTAAATATAAAGTACATGATGCAGCCACAAAATCAATAATGCGCTATTGCGCGCAGGTTTGGGGATACAAGTGTACGACCAAATTAAAAAACTTCAACGTTTCTTCGTAAAGAGATGCTTTGGATTGCCAGACAATACTCCGAACTACGCTATTCATATCGAAACCGGTCTACCAAAGGCATTCCTAACAACATTAAAAGTTCACCTAGCTTACATAAGGAAAGTAATGTCTATGCCACGTAATCGTTTTTCACGAATTCTATCTGAAATTATGATTCAGAATAATTTTTATTGGGCCCAGGAATGGTCAGGCCTTTTCCAAGAAATCCAAATAGATTTCAGTTTCGAAGCTCCATGCTCAGAATGGAATGCATAAAATACTGCTAACAAAGCTTTCCGAAAAAATGTGGGTTGATTCTACAGGAAAGGCACTCCAGTCACAATACCATGACGAATATTGCAACCTTCTTTATTCTGAAGTCCTAAACTACTTTGAAGATAACAACCCCCGTGACATGATAAACCTTATCTTCAAAGCAAGATGTGGTCTTCGTAATGATACTGTAGGCATATGTACTATATGCAATATGGATGCTACAGAAAATACGTATCACTTCGTTGGTGTTTGTCCCATATTTAAAGGATACCGCAAATAATATCTAGGGAGCGAAATGCTAGAACGATCAACATTCCTCAATTTCTTAAATGGCTTAAATTACCAAAATCTATTCAACTACTTAAACAAATCTCTTAAATATCGAAGTCTTATAATAAATGAATTCAGTTAACTTACTTAGCTTTACTGTATTAAAGTAAATACATTTTTTTGAACCTCACAGACAACTTAAAACAAGTTATTGTGACAGTTAATTTCGAATACCAGCATAAATATGATTTTGTTAAAATTTAATTGAAAATAAAATTATTGTATCTATCTATCTATCTATCTATCTATCTATCTATCTATCTATCTATCTATCTATCTATCTATCTATCTATCTATCTATCTATCTATCTATCTATCTATCTATCTATCTATCTATCTATCTATCTATCTATCTATCTATCTATCTATCTATCTATCTATCTATCTATCTATCTATCTATCTATCTATCTATCTATCTATCTATCTATCTATCTATCTATCTATCTATCTATCTATCTATCTATCTATCTATCTATCTATCTATCTATCTATCTATCTATCTATCTATCTATCTATCTATCTATCTATCTATCTATCTATCTATCTATCTATCTATCTATCTATCTATCTATCTATCTATCTATCTATCTATCTATCTATCTATCTATCTATCTATCTATCTATCTATCTATCTATCTATCTATCTATCTATCTATCTATCTATCTATCTATCTATCTATCTATCTATCTATCTATCTATGTATCTATCTATCTATCTATCTATCTATCTATCTATCTATCTATCTATCTATCTATCTATCTATCTATCTATCTATCTATCTATCTATCTATCTATCTATCTATCTATCTATCTATCTATCTATCTATCTATCTATCTATCTATCTATCTATCTATCTATCTATCTATCTATCTATCTATCTATCTATCTATCTATCTATCTATCTATCTATCTATCTATCTATCTATCTATCTATCTATCTATCTATCTATCTATCTATCTATCTATCTATCTATCTATCTATCTATCTATCTATCTATCTATCTATCTATCTATCTATCTATCTATCTATCTATCTATCTATCTATCTATCTATCTATCTATCTATCTATCTATCTATCTATCTATCTATCTATCTATCTATCTATCTATCTATCTATCTATCTATCTATCTACATATGAAAACATTTCAAGATACCAATAGTTTTCTAAATATGCCTTATTAAAGAGCTAAAATAGAAAAGATTTTTGGGTAATAGCCATATCAGAGGATCAAGAGTGGATATAAACCTTTAATTAGGAATGAAAAATTTCAAGATATCAACAGTTTTCTAAATAACGCCTATTAAAGACTAAACTTTAATAGGATTTTTAAAGGCTTTTTGAGTGCATTTCATGCAGACGTGTTTCTTCCAATTATAATATATTCAGTTTTATAAATTCGAAGAACGCTACAAAAAAAATTGATCTTTTTTCTTAGGAAAACAACACAGCATTGAATATGAAGAATTGTTTGGCTTTTTTATGGGTATTTTCTTGTGTGGCAATTTCCGGGAGATTTTTATTACCACCATTGCTCACTTGTAGATTGGATTTGATACTAGATGACAAAATCTAAAAAAATTACCGTTTTGTGTAAATCTTTTGCAAATATTTTGAGCAACAAAACTCAAAAATTGAAGAGAGCAAAATATTTGTTTCTCGAATTTTAAGGTATACATAGGTAATTTCTCTCTAAAAATTATAAACAAACAAACCAAGGTAAAAAAATAAGTTGGGAGGAAACAATATTGTAGCACTAACAAATTAAACGTTGCCGTATATTTTCTCACCTCACAATTCTCGAGAGATTCAAAACTTGTATATTAAATTAATAAGTATGAAATGTTCATTATGTTTTTCAATTAGCCATTGGTTAACTAAAAGTGTTTTGAATCTCAAAACGTAGGTTTATTCAATTTATTAATATCATAAAATGTATAGTCTTTAAAAGATAACTGAATTTTGAAAGAAAAAAACACTTTTAGAAAGCCTAACACTCTTTATGTGCGTTTACAAAAATAAGATGAAATTAAAGACGAGTTTCTTAGGGAATTTAAAGGCTGTTTCTGTTAATAAAATGAATGATTTCTATCAAAAATTTCTTTGTATCTATAATAAAAAAGTAATTTTAAGTGTAAAGTATAAGCAATACGATTAGTTTTGAATTCAAGAGAATTCCTTCCAGGAGTGTTCATGACTCCTACGACAACACCACATCCCCTACACCGAAATGGATCCACCATTGCAGAGGTCAGTGGATGAGGTAAACTCCGACAAAATGTACATATAAACACAAAAGATGGTCGAAAACATTACTTGTATTGAAAGATTTAAAAAAAAAAAAAAAACGAAAAAGACGTAAAGTCTTCAAACTAACATAGAACATAGATTGCGTGCATAAACAAAAATCATTAAAACGATAGAAATGTTGTTAATTAGAACACGACACCTGACACCCTTATCGAAATATAACATGAAAAAAAAAAACACCTATGCGTGTTACGTCTACAACAGTGTTAATTATATTAGCACGATATTTAATAGAACTGTAGATACAATAAAATGAAATCAATCATTGTTTAGGTGTTTCATAAAAAAAAGAAAAATAATTCTTTTGGAAATAAGATATAAATTATGTATAAAGGATTGATCTTACCTTGATTTGTTTGGATTTTATTCCAACTAATTTCATTCCCCTTAACCTTGACCTTATTCAATAGATTTATAATCTATAGCTTGTTATGCTAATGAATGGAGTTTTTATTTTAGTGAGACTTTTAGAATGTGGGAAATTTCACGAAAAGGAATTGTATATTATGTATTCTTTAAGACAGAATTTCAATTTAGAAAAACGACAACGATCTTTTTGAAGTCAATATTAGAAACGTTTATCCATCTCTTATACTTACTTTAAGATGCAACCTATTTTAACCATTTCTACATTTTGAAAAAAATTAAACAGAACTAAATAATTTTTTGAAAATATTAAATTTCCCACTTCTCTGTCACAAATAATGACAAAGGAAATGTATTGAAACCCACCTTTAAATATTTCATAAAACATAAAAGTTTACCACATTTTTAGGCTAAAATACCTCCTGATTAGAAAGCAATTAATAAATTTAATTAATCACTTTTTGATATTACTTCTTAAAGTTTTACCATCCTGGATTTAACCCAAAAGTCTTGTTTGGTGTAGGTACTTATGTATGTTTGTATATTCGTTCAATAATCCTAATAAAGCTAACCTAAACAAGTGAGAGAGATAGAGAGAAGAAGTTATAGCCTTAGATGAGTAGAGTAGACTGCAGTTTTCAGAGAGATCATAAAACTTTATGCAAATATCCTTTTTCTTCTTCCTTAAGAAAATATACCTACATTGCTCCCAAGATTGAAGTTGGTAAACGGGAAAATTAAATATTTAAACTCCAAAATATCCATACAGAGGAAAGCCAAGTCTTTTTGCCTTAGAAAATACTCGTATTTAGCTACACCTTTGTAATGTGGGTATGTAGTTGTACTATGTATATAAACTCCCACACTCACCACTGTCACCCATCGACCGACAACGAGGACGACTACGAAGACGAAAACGAAGACGACAAGTGAAACACGAAACTAAATTTCTCATTAAACACTTGAATTTATCCACTAAACCACTTCCTAATGGATGAAACCCTTGGCAATTTTAAGTCGTTAAGGTATTTCAAAATGGCACTTGAGGGTTAAAATTAACAACCTTTCCTTCCTGCGAGATTCATAGAAACAGGCATGACAGACAAACCTATATAACGTAGATACCTACTTACGTAAGGCTGCCTGGGATTCACCTCAAAATGACAGGCATTAAGGCAGCCCACACCACCAACAAACACCGAAGTGCGCCTTCGAATAGCGGTAAGAAAATGACAAAACTTTTGGTTTTTGAGTGTCATCTAGTCGTCATCACCAGAAATTTAAAAACACAAAAAAAGAAGAAAACAGTTTAACAAAATTCAAAGAAGAACAATTTTGAAATAGGCGTTTTGAGGGTGCAATAACTTTAATTCAAACACAGGTACGGTACATACATATACTTTAGCGATTATTTTTCATTTACTAAAATATCTCCTCGGATCATCAATCAAACGGCTTCATATAATCGTATATATCTAGCGCACAAGTGCGTGTCGTATTAGATTGAATAATAAATTAATTACACTTGATTTATAGTAATTGATTTCGTTTCGTTGTAGGCGAATATTACTTTCGCCAAAATTTATAAAACACACACACATGAAAAACACACTATACATGCAATACATTTAGAGGCAGACAGGCATAGTTACGGAAGTTACGGAGTGTTGGAAATTGATTACTCTCGCTGGGAGCACTTACATCAGACGAGCTGAGTTTGACAATCCATTTATAAGCAATATTCGTGTATGGATTCGGTTGGGATGCCTGCTCGTCCGTTTGTTCGTTCGACCGTCCGTCCTGTAGAGCAAAAACAACAAGTCGAAGGAGCATTTTACTTCAATTGAAATCAATTCTGATGGCACAAAATATCCCTATCACCATCATCATCATCATCGTCATCATCATATACCGAATATCTTCCGTGCGTCGTTTGTTGGTCCTGGTCCTGGTCCTGGTCGATCGTCATTGGACTGGAAAGGACATATAGACCAACAAATCATATATCCAATATTTCAGAATCGGTAACGGTATAGTTTGATGGTAGTCAAAATGTATACTCATAACTATAGGTGCATATACATCACCTACATACATATTTGTAGCAAGTATAAATTGCACACACGTATCTAATCAATAATAATGAATTATCCCTGTGCTAGGATCATAATTGGTAATTACAAGTTTGGAATTTGAATTAGATTGATTGAATACGGAGCCAATATTTTAAGTTTTTTTCTTTTTTTTTGTTAAATGAATTTTGGATGCATTAAATTAAGAACTTAACTTGAATGAAACGAGTATAGAGTGCAACAGAGAGAAAAAGAGAGACTATATGCCAATTTGTTTTCAATTAATAAATTCGTATTTAAAACAGAATACATAACACGTTGATTGGTATTAAAACTTGTCTCGGTGAAATTATTCCAGAAGAAATTAAGTCGAACATTTTTAACCAATTCGAATTAAAATTAAATGGTACGATAACAATTTGAGAGTCAAAAAAGAGTCTGATAACACTCCCCATCTATGATCGTCTGTCGATTTTAAAAAATTAAAAAAAAAATATTAATAACAATATTTTGTGTGAGATAAATAATTTTGAAGTCAATATCTTCCATTGTTCTCTTAGTACTTCAGTCGGGGAGAGTACGATAACTTTGGCGACAAAGTTTAATGACGGATTTGTATAGAACAGTTAAAAAAACAAGCATTTTTTACTATGGGAGGGGGGTCTATCTCCCCCCGTTTAGGCGGTAGGGGCAATTTAAAAAAATATGTACATTATATGAAAAATAATTTAAAAATAACGGTAATACTTACAATAAGGTATTATACCTTTTTTGAAAGCCAACATTTTTGTCTATTAGCTTGTTTTTAAATCAAGTCAAAACTATGCATAGTTTTTGAAAAAAATTGTTTTAAACTAAAAATGTATGCAAAAAACATTTAAAAAAAAGGTTTAAAGTTTAGTTTTTCAAAACTTTCGAATTATCTACTGTTGTTTTTTTTTAGAATTCATTGCTCTTATTTGTTTTTGATCAAAAACTGAAAACTAGATGACTTTATGTCTTCTAGTTCTTGAGAAAATTGAAAATTACCAAAAAAAAAAAATATTTTAATTAAATTACTTTTACCTTGCTTAAGTATTAACGTAGTCTTATTTTGATAGTAATAATCGAATATGGATTAAGATACACCTAGGGTAAATTAATTTTTCTTAAATCCAGCTTATTTAAATGCAAAAGAAACTTTGCATGCACCCCATCTTGCACCCACTGAACCTTGCCCCCTCACCACCTTACACGCACTCCAACTTGCACCCACCCCAAATCCTTTAGTGTTCCCAAGCAGGGGGGTTGCAGGGGGCAGCATGCCCCCCCCTTACAGATCCCACTGTTGCATACACCCAAACTCGCACCTACCATTGTTACTATCAAAATAATACCACTCAAGCAAAAAAAAAAAAGAATTAAAATTAAAATAGTCGTTGTGGTTATTTTTAATTTTCTCAAAAACTAAAAGACATAAAATCATCTAGTTTTCAGTTTTTGATCAAAAACAAATAAGAGCAATAAATTCTGAAATAAAAACAATGGTAGATAATCTTGAAGTATTAAAAAATTACACTTTAAACCTTTTTTTTAACTTTTTTTACTCAAATTTTGAGTTTAAAATTAAATTTTTCAAAAACTACGCATAGTTTTGACTTGAATTAAAAAATGGCTAATAAAACAGAATGTTGGCTTTAAAAAAATGTATAAAACTTAATTGTAAGTATCACCGTTATTTTTTAATTATTTTTTTCCATTTTAAATAATAGTTTTTTTTAAATTGCCCCTACCGCCTAAACGGGGGGAGATAGACCCCCCTCCCATAGTAAAAAATGCTTGTATTAAGCCCCTCTACCAAAAACCGTTATTATATCTTGGCGCCAAAGATATCGTACTCGTGCCCTTCAGTCAAAAACCATTTCTTATCAGTTTCTTGGTAGGTGTTCCTGTATTGTAAAAAAAAGTTGTCAACTGAATTGAAAATATTTTGATTCAAAATCTGTTTGTGTTAATTTTGTTTAGTCGAAAACTAACTATTACCAACGTAGTAGCATTTTTTGAATGTTTTTATCTATACTAATATTATAAATTCGAAAGTAACTCTGTCTGTCTGTTACTCAATCACGCCTAAACTACTGAACCAATTTGCATGAAATTTGGTATAGAGATATTTTAATACCCGAGAAGGGACAGAGGCTAATTTTTACCCTGGGAAAATGTCGCATTCCCATGGAAAATTAAGATGGGCCGATCACTTTTACGCCTAAACTACTAAACAGATTTAAATGAAATGAAAGGAGATAGTTTGAGACTTAAGAAAGGACACGAGTTACTCTTGACCTCGGGAAAACAACGCATTCCCATGGGAATGGGAAAAATTACTTTCCGGGGAATCTGATCGCTTACGCGGTAGACGAGGCAGGTGGTGGCGCGGGGGGCGAAATCACTATCTACTATCACTAATCTACCCGAACGGGCACACACGTGAAGGCACTCGGGAGTGGTTGTGTGTGAGAGGCAATTTTAGCTCCAACTAATGAAATAGTTAGCCAGATAAACGAACAAATTATATCGGACGTGGAGGGAGATATCGTCGAGTACCTCTCAGTAGACTACGTTATGAACACGGAGCAAGTAACATCATACCCCATAGAGTTTCTTAATTCTTTGGAATTATCAGGGATGCCTTCTCATAAGTTGAGATTGAAGGTTGGTGTTCCAGTCCTGTTAATGAGAAATCTTGACGCACCAAAGTTATGTAATGGTACACGGCTACAGATAAGCATTTGCAATATCAATAAATAAAGCCCAGGGGCAAACGCTGAAAGTTGCAGGTGTAAATATGGAAAAAAAACAGTTTTTCGCATGGACAATTGTATGTAGCGTGCTTACGAGTCTCAAACCCACAAAATCTTTACGTTCTGGCCAAGAAAGGAAAAACAAAACACGTGGTATATAAAAATGTATTGAAGTAACCTATTTTCTTCTTAACCCGCCAATGGTAACCTACTGGTCTGTGAGACCGAGTATCCGAAAAAAATGCGAATAACTTTCTTCTCCGTTATTTTTTTTTCTTGAACTTGAATTTGTATATTTTAATAAAAGAGCTTCTGTTGATTTAAAATCATTGTTTCATTGTCAAGGACAGACCCCTCTTTACCACTGGGCCCCGGGCCCGCAATCACCAGGGGCCCCCAAATTGCTGAAACATCACTTAACCTCTATTGGTCTATTTTCAAGAAAAAAAAAAATTCGATACAATTTTGGCAACATAAAGGATGATCAGAATTCGTATTTTCCTTGCTGAACAACAACCTTTGCTGAACAATTTAAATCACATTCCCTTTGAAATTATTTTCAAATTAAAACAGAACAATATGAATAACTAACTGAGGGGCAATGCAGTTTCCTTTCTGACAGAAACAAAAAAAAAACACACACACATTTTGAATATCACTGTATCTGTATGAAAAAATAAAGATAATGGTGTTTCTATATTTGCAACGCGCATACAAGTTTGCATCAACGCAGTAACTCATACATAGGCGATTTAACTATCCGTCGGATGAACGGCACTCAATTTTTTGAGATTTCAAGGTAAAGAGGTAAAGAGTTTTTGTTTTTGGCCATTCAATGAGATAGATGAAAGATTACACTTCCCACTATTTGTTCTATAGGTCAATAGTAAGCGTTGATAGTACACCCGATCTGTCTCATTTTGATCAACTAACATTTATTATTCGTTACGTAAAAGATCACGAGCCTGTTGAAAGGTTTTTGGACTTTATTCCAATTAACAAACATAGATCTGATTATTTAGCGGAAACCATACTGAAGGTTTTGGAGGATCATGACATTTCGATAACAGATTGCAGAGGCCAAATCTACGACAACGCGGCAAATATGTCAGGAAGCTTTTCTGGTTTGCAGGCAAGAATAAAAGAAAAATGTAAATTTGAAACTTTTGTACCTACCATGTGCAGGGCACTCATTAAACTTGGTAGGAGTGCATGCCGCTGGGTATGTTTTAGAAGCAACCAAATTCTTTGACATTATTCAAAAATTGTTTAACTTTTTTTCGGTATCTTCTCATCGATGGAGTGTGTTGACTCCTCATTTAGGTCCAAAAAAAGTTTTAAATCGTATTTCTTAAACAAGATGGCCGGCGCGAGCTGATACACTTCAAGAAATTGAAGAAGCTTTGATGTCTATCGCGAACGATTTAGGACAGGCACGAGAGGCCAGAGAGGAAGCATTTAGTCTTTGCAAAAAAATGTCCAAGCTTGAATTTACCATATTTACAGAACTTTGGAACTCTGTATTGCAAATAATTAATAAAACAAGTACTTGACTTCAAAAACAAAATATTACCCGGGATGTTCCAATAAATTTGCTGAGTGCAATAGATGAATTTTTAATTGGGTTCAGGGACAATTTTGATAACTTTGATTCATCAGCCAGACAAAAAAAACCCGGATTCCGAATATAAGGACCTTTCTGAAAGGATGAGGTGAAGAAGCTCACGCCAGACTTTTTTTGAAGGCTCTGGACCCTCAGTAATTCTGACTGGGAAAGAAAGATTTAAAATTTAAACCTTTCTTCCCATTGTCGACACACTAAGCGTTCATTTGAAACAGCGACTAGGTTCGTATACGAAGATTGGCCGACGTTTTGACTTTTTTTTTTCGATCAAAAAATCTGAATTCAGAAGACTGAAAAGAGAAATGCAAATCTTTTGCTAAATTTTACACCGAAGATGTGAACGAAGATGAACTACACGCTGAATGCCTGAGTTTAAAAGACTACTTGAAAATTAGTCGACACGAAAATGAAAAAACTGACAACATACGAGTACTAGAGCTTTATAATTTTTTAAAAACTAATAAAATTGAAGATGAATTTCCAAATGTTGAAGTTGCACTAAGAATTTTCTTTAGTATAATGGTGACCAATTGCAGTGGGGAACGTTCCTTCTCTAAGTTAAAAAGAATCAAAAACGAACTCAGAACTACAATGATTCAAGAAAGATTGACATGTTTGTCGCTGATGTCAATCGAAAGCGACATCCTCAGAAGCATCGATTTTGAAGATGTGATCAATGATTTTACTAATCTCAAATCAAGCACCCCTTCAATAAATATTCCTTTCTTTTACCTGAAAAAATATAGTCTGTGTCACTATATTGTTCTTTAAATTACATTCTCAATAACTTATTTAATTGTCTGTTATTTAAATTTTGTTTATTTATGAATTTTATATGACATATTTATTTTTTGTTTTTATTTTTACATTGTTTATGTGTATGTTTTAAATGCTGCAATAACTATTTATTTTTTTAAGGAATTAAAAAAATTTATTTACCTATTTAAAAAAATTAAAAGAAGAAATATCAATTCAAAGTTATGTGATTTTTTCTGTATACCTTTATTACACAACATAACATTTTTATATAATCATACAGGGGCCCCATTTTCGAAAAGTGCCCAAGGCCCCCAAAAGGGTAAAGACGACCCTGGTCAAGGAGAATATATATTAAAAAAAAACACCAAATATTTATTACATTACATTTCATACTACTCAGCACATAAATGTACAGAGTAGAGAACACAGCACCTTGAGCGACTAGACTATAAAAGGTGATAACTACACAAGACATTAATACAAGACAGAAGGACAGAAGAGAAAGAACAACAGCACGCGGTAGGTTTCGAGACGGTCCATCATCTGTCTACTAACCACGCTCACTGATGCTTGATTTCGGTGATCGATGGGAACCGAAGCTTTATCAGTGACTAGGCCGTTGCCAACACCAAATATTAGTAACACATTTCGAAAAATCTTCAGTTGAAAAAACCCGATCCGTGAGACCGCTGGCGGCGCGCGTCACCATTGATCAAAGTCAAATTTGCGTCACCAATGGCGGGTTAAAATGTATTAACCTAACCTAACTTAACCTTTGACAATCACATTTAGTATATGGCCTCATCCCATCTCGGCACAATTCAAACATACGTACACAAAAGTACAGCTCAGGTTTTTTTCATACTACTATCCAAAAAAAAAAAAATGCGGACGAAGTCGCGGGTAAAAGCTAGTTTCTTATATACAAAAATTATTTGATTTTACTATAACAAACAAACTTAGCATAAAATTAAGTCATTTTGAAGTCAATATTTTTATTTATTCACGAGATATCGAGAAACGAACAACAATTTTTACCAATTATAACTGACTTTTATTTTTGATCTATTTTTATCATAAGTTTATTGAACGTTGAAAACAATATTTGAAGCAATATTTTTTATAAGATGAAATTTGAGGGCAATATTTTAAATTTTTGCCAAGATATTCGAGTCCAAAATCAATGTTTACCATCTTTTAGAACTTTTTTTTTATTTTTTGTATGGATAATCTAATACATGTATGTATAATCTATAAATAAAAATCCAGTGTCATAAGTATGTTCCCAGTGAACTCTTCACCAAGTCAACCGATTTCGATGAAAGTTGGCATTTTATGTGTAATTTTGTCTAAATTGAGATATAGGATAGTTTATATTTCGATTAATGGTCTTAGTAATATATAGTTAACAATAAACTGATTGTCAATGTTGATGTTTGTTATTAATCGTAAGTTTCATAAGTCTCGAACAGATGGCGCCTTAAATCAGATTTTTTACAGAAAATGTCGGACCATCTATCGTGAACTTCTCATAGATGGCGCCACGTTGGAATTCGAAATTTCTTTTTCAACAACACGTGGTGCAATGTGATAATTTGATCGATCTATAACGTAACATCGCTTTTTCTGGATTATTTCTCATTTAATTTCATGTGCTCTATAAAATTCTGAATATTTCTTTTCAACTACTAAATTGAAAAGGAGTGGAATGGCTACAGTGTTACAAAGGAGTTCAATCATAATTTGGGATGAGTGTACCATGGCTCATAAACATTCACTTGAAGCATTAAATAGAACTTTGCAGGATTTAAACAGTAATGACAGACTTTTTGGTGGAGCTATTCTACTATTTCGGCAAACATTGCCAGTGATTCCTCGCTCTACTTTTGCTAATAAAATCAATGCATGTTTAAAACAATAATTTTTATGGAGAATCGTCGAAACACTAAGGTTAATAAAAAACATGCGAGTACAACTCCAAAATGATCCGACAGCACGAGTATTTTCTCAGCAACTATTAGATATTGGAAACGGTGAAGTGGAATTTCATCAAGATAACCAATGCATAAGATTGCCAGACAATTTCTGTACTGCTGTTGAAACTAAAAATGATCTGATCGAGAGTGTCTTCCCAGATATAATAAATAACTATCTAAATCACAATTGGCTCAGTAATCGTGCTATTTTGGCAGCAAAAAATGTTGATGTACATAGATCTAATTAACTACCAGATACAACAATTATTACCAGGCGATATAATGTCGTTTAAGTCAATCGACGCTGCTGTCGATGAAGACGAGGCAGTGAATTTTCCAATTGAATTTTTGAATTCTTTAGACATATCAGGAATGCCACCACACAATCTTCGGTTGAAAATTGGATCACCGAATATTCTTCTGCGTAATTTGAACCTCCCTAAACTACACGTTTGGTAATCAAAAAATCACCGGAAATGTTCTCGAAGCAACTATTTTGGCAGGAAAGTTTAAAGGAGAAATCGTTCTGTTGCCACGAATTCCAATGATACCGTCAGATTCTCCAATACTGTTCAAAAGACTGCAATTTCCTATCCTTTTAGCTTTCGCGATGACTATTAACAAATCACAAGGACAAACAATGTCTATTTGCGGCTTAGACTTAGAGAATCCAAGTTTCTCTCATGGGCAATTATACGTGGCCTGTTCACGTGTAGGGAAACCATCGAGTTTATTAGTGTTGACAAAAGACAGGCTGACCAAAAATATTGTTCATCGATTGGCACTTCAATAAACTTTAACTGTGATTTAATTTAATTTATGTTAATCATAGTATGTATTTATTAATAAAATAAAATTAAAGATGTTATGTAAATAAGTGTTCAATTTTGTCTATTAAGTCCTTCCTTAATTACTCAGCCACAGCAACGCGTGGCCGGGTCTGCTAGTGTATATATAATTTTCCTCAAAATTTTAAAGGATTTCAAAAACATTATTTTTTGTATAGCATACAATTATTTTGAAGGTAAAATCATTTTTTGTTCATAAAATATTCGAGGTTATAAATATTTTTATTTTCAGTTTCTTTGAGTTATAAGAAACCGTTAATGGAACTATTTTCAAAATTATATTAACATTTATAAAATAAAATTCAATTGAAGTCACTAACCAAAACTGTCACTTTTTTTTTAAATTGTGCTATTGTAAAAAACCTTCCACTCAATTTTTTTAAAAGTCCTTTATTGTGATGTTATTATCTGTAAAACAAAATTAATTTGAAGGATGTCTTAAAGGGTTTTGAGATATGAAGAACGAAAAATGGTATCCCGAACGTACGGTTATTATGCGTACTTGATATTCTTTATTCTATCATAGCTTGGTGTCTCTTTTGTTGCGAAACAATACATTTAATATTGAGGTTATTTAAGGTATGAGTATTTTAAAATTTATAAAATATATTAAAAAAGAAAGTATATATAATTAGTTTTGCATGTAATGTAATAGCTGTCCTTAGACAACAAAAAAGGAAAAGAATTCGGTCAACAGTTAAATGGGATACAAAAAGAGGGTAAAGTGGGTTAAGTTATTTCGTATCTATTTTTGTTTTCAATCCTATCTAAAAATGCGTTGGAGGGGTCCTAATTAATGGAGCAGAAAAATAGGTACAGAACCAAACATACGAGTATAAAATGTTGGTGAGGTATAATCTCTTTAGTATAGTTATATCATATGCAGATTATATCAAAACTATATCTTTGAGATGGAACATATATGTATGTAGGTTCATGGAAACACTCATGGCTCAAAAGATGATAAATTAAATTCACTTTAATTTTAAAGATAAATCTAGAGTGATTACAGCTATTGTACTTTTATTAAAAGTTGTGGAGAAATTACAAAAATGTAAAAAAGTAGAATATTTATTTAAAATAAACCTTATACATTATTATATTAATTTTATTAACTTAGGAACTTTTACAAATTACATCAACATTTTGCTAAATCTATTAAATTTTTGCGAAATTGGTTTTGATTATAAAACAACAGCATTCATAGATTTCTACAATCAAACCAAAAAGAAATTAATAATATGAACAGTGACCAACACAACAACTAGCAACAAAAGAAGCAAATTTTGAATAATAAGGACTCTACCCCAAGCCGATTAGCCATCGTGGGGAATGACGGCCAATTCCCTCCAAACTACCCATCAAACCAAGACCAATCCAAAAACACTCTAGACATTTGTACATACAATGTAAGAACATTAGCTACAGAAGCAAAACAATCAGAACTAAGACTAGCATTATCAACTATCAACTGGGATATACTGGGACTATCCGAGCTAAGAATTTTTGGACAAAACATAATTGAAAACCAGAATGATATATTCTGTTACATTGGTGAGACCAAAGGCTTGCATGGAGTTGGATTTCTCATCAAAAAGAGTTTAAAGGACAGAATAATAAATGTACGATTTATTAGTGAAAGGATTTGTAGCCTATGTTTAAAAATACAAAACACAAAAATGACGATAATTCAGGTTTATGCCTCGACCAAAACAGCAACTGACGAAGAAATTTCGAACTTCTACAATCTATTGGACAAAGTTTATAATGAAA
This sequence comes from Eupeodes latifasciatus, assembly GCA_920104205.1. NCBI lineage: Eukaryota > Metazoa > Arthropoda > Insecta > Diptera > Syrphidae > Eupeodes > Eupeodes latifasciatus. The sequence continues at coordinate 83,814,496 of OV049926.1, read as the reverse complement.
CAAAAACGGAGATAATGTATGTTATAGGAGATTTCAACGCCAAGTAAGGGAAACAGATTGACAATGATGAAGAAGTAATGGGACCATTTGGATATGGACGAAGAAACAAAAGAAGAGACCTACTTATAAAGTGGCTGGAAGAGACGAATCTCAGATTTGCAAATTCTTTCTTCAAAAAGAGAGAAACACGAAAATGGACCTGGATTCACCCGAATTGGATAACAAAGAACGAAATTGACTTAGTTCTAACAAATAAACTGAAAACTATTAATGACATTTCCGTATTGAATAATTTTAAATTTGATAGTGAAAATAGGCTAGTAAGAGCAAAAATAAAAGTGGACCATAATACGTTGAAAAGAAACAAACAAACACTCAGTATTCCTAGAATGATACCAACCGAAAATATTGAAAAATATAATGACATGCTTAAGAAAGAAATAAGACTTAATATAACTACAAATAGAATAAACGAAAACTTTCAAAATACATATGATTCATTAGAACAGATAATAAAGAACTCGGCGAAAGTTTCAATCATGACTGCTGTTACTCCAAAACCTGATAAATTAACCGATGACACTAAAGCGCTGATAACCAGAAGAGATAATCTACGAAACAAGGACAACTTATCAGACCATGAAAAAAATGAACTAAGATACCTTCGGAAAACCATAAAAGAAGATGCGAAAAATGATATCCAAACATATAACGAAACAATGATAAAAGATATATTAAGCAACACAAAATCTATTAAAAAGACAAAATCATTTCTTGACGACGGAAAAGAGTGGATAACATCAATTAAGAACAAAAATAACAACGCTATTAATAGGAGGGATATAAATGAGTCTGCTACCAAGTTTTTCGAAGAACTCTTCAAATCGTCAAAAGAAATAAAAGATAATAATATATCGATGGCGGACAGTTACTCCAACTTAAATACTATTACACTTTTTACAAAAACAGATATTGAACAATTGACGATCTAAAGACAGATAAGTGTACAGGAAATGACGGTATTGTAACAGAAATGCTCAAATATGGAAAACAACCAATTTCTACAGTCTTGACCACGATTTTTAATGACGTACTTATAACACAGTAGATTCCAAGACAGTGGAAACAAGCTACAATTACGCTTATCCACAAAAAGAAATAAAGATTACATAAATAACTACAGACCAATAAGCAACATTTCTATGATATATAAACTGTTTTCCAAAGTAATGTATACAAAAATTAAGGACACATCAAACAGAAATCAGCCAAGAGAACAAGCAGGATTCCGAGAAGGTTTTTCAACATCAGACCATCTGCAAACAATGAACCAACTCATTGAAAAAACTAACGAATTTGAAAAACCTTTGTATCTTTTATATATTGACTTCAGTAAAGCATTTGACTCAGTAGAACATGACGAAATATGGACAGCGCTGACAAACCAAGGAATTCATCCTATCTTTATAAGGACGATGAAAAATATATATACAGACAGCAGCGTGGCGAAAATAAAAACCGAAAGAATAGGAAGAGAGGCGTAAGACAGGGGGATCCAATGTCACCACCATTATTCTCTGCGGTACTGGAAGAAATATTCAAGAAACTAAACTGGGACAATAAATATGGAATAAATATTTGGGGACAATATTTGAGCAACCTTAGATTCGCTGATGACATAGTTCTCATCTCATCAACTTCCGGACAAATACAAAATATGCTCATAGAATTGACAAATGAATACAAGAAAGTTGGACTTCATATCAATAAGTCAAAAACTAAGATAATAAAATTATGTCAATTTTATATAGTAATTAGTTCAAAAGAAACAGAAAATGTAAACAAAAATGTAAATAAATATTGTACAAAATATCAATAATGGCAAATAAAAGCTTATAATAATAATAAGTGGGGCTTTTGATTCTAGTTTAAATGTGTGATTTGTTCAATGTTTTCTCTTTGACAACACTGGTTTTAACATCTTACACACGTACTTTTCATGTTTTGTGTTACTGTCAAACATCTTGATCCTTGCAACCTTTGATCGTCTTACAAACGAATAACGTTTCCAAATTATTGAATTTTATTACCAAAAAGCGTACTCACCTAATAAATTTAATCGCGCGCTTCTTTCAATTTATGTTTAGTTTAATCAATCTACTGAGCCGGCTTTTCGAGCTATAGTGTCTAGATTTTACACCAAAATTACTACGTGGTGGGAAACTTTGAAAATACGGCTGGTGAAAGAATTGAAGCCGAATTTTTAGGGCATGGGCTCTGGAAAAGTTGGCCAAATATCCACGTTTTTATCGAAAAATTTTGTTCAGCGAGGAAACTCGATTCTGGTTGAATGGATACGTGAAAAAGAAAAACGGCTGTTTGAAGTAAAGAGCTGCCAGAAGTATTGGGCCGTATTTTTTAAAGATGATGCTAAATGCAACGTTACTATGAATGGTGAGCGCTATCGTGTGATGATTAAAAACTTGTTTGTACGCAAAATGGAAAAGCTTGACTTGAAGGCATGTGATTTCAACAAAAGACGGTGCCAAAATGCGACACAGCAAGCGTACTAATGGATCAATTGATCAAGCTCGGTAAACAGTAAATTTCACGTTTGAGGCCGGTCAATTGGCCAACTAGCTCATTCGTTTTAACGCCTTTTGAGTATTATTTGAGGGGCTATGTTAAGGCTCAGGTCTATAGTCACAAGCCCGCTTTGATTGACGCACTGAAAGCCAACATTGAAGTATTTATTAGTGAGAAAACGGCCGAAATGATAGAAAAAGAACTTCAAAATTAGATTCAGAGGATCGAACATTCGATGTGAACATTCGCATGAAATAAAATTCAAACATTAAATTATATTGACCCACTTTCTGCTCAAATAAAGATTTTATACATCATTTGTAATTGTATCTATGTATGTGTCTTTTTTTAAATTTCCGATAGCTCTAAAAATAAAATAATTATTAATTCAATGATATTCTTACCAATATTACAAATAAAATATTGGCATTTTATCGCTGGTTCAACGAATTTTCTTTAATGAAAATAAGGTTTAAATTTACTACGATGAAGAATGTTTTTCAAAAAATTAACTTACAACAAATTGGCAAATGCTGGCATACCAATCGCTACCTGTAAACTATTGCTAATGCAGACGCTATGAAGAAGGCAAACAACAGGTGGAACAGCATCACCACGTGTCAGAAAACAAAAAACATCTGGCCTACACCAGACTTAAAGCGATCAAGGTGCTTGCTATCTCTAAGCACATGATTTCCTCATCTTCTATGTATGTACATGTCCTGCTCTAGCTTAAAAACAAAAGACTTACCTTAGAATAGAATTCTTCTATAACGATCTAAACGATCTCAATCATATTTGCATAATCAGTCATTCACGTTTCGTAAGGGATTCAAACTTGAGCTCAGCCTCAAGATTCATGTGGTATACATATGACAGACAGTTTTACTTAAATTAATCTTAAAAACTGAATTAGCATTTTAATATTTGTATTAGTTGGAATCTGATAGTTTTGAATATAATTTTAAAATTTTCCATCTTTCAAGAAATTTTTAAAATGTGACTGTGAATCAGCCAATTTACTTCTCTCGATAAAGCCATTTGTGTGTTTCTAAAATCGTCTGTTTTTTTAATTAACCTGATTCACAGAGATAAAAGCATTTAAAGAGAGTAAATTATAGACACAATTATTGTCTCAAAAGAACTTTATAAGAATAAGTAAAAATAGTACTTTTGACATGGTTCTTTGATTCTAATTTCCACAATAATAAAACCTAATTCAATTTTTCATGCAAAGGAAGAATTCTCTGTTTTTATTCATGTCCATGAGTGGCGTTTTGTTGAATTTCCTTCCATTATCCATTGGTGGGAATAAATTCATAAATAAATAAAAAAGACTTCTTGCAGGAAAAAGTACAATATGAGGAATCCCATGAGTCCTTAATCAAGAAGCACGCAAACCCATGACTAAACAAATAGCTAGCTGACTACAAGTTGCAAAAATTCAATCGGAATATTTCGTCGCACGTCCCATAAAGCTCTTCTCTTAGAAACGGGTGACTTCTGAGAACTGATCCTAATGATAGTGCGAGAAAAAAGCAATCTGTTGTTTTATAGTATCCCAGAGAAGAATCATCCTTTTAGCGGGTAACACAAAACCAGCTTTGGATACGTATACCGTACAGTAGGATAGTTCTATTCAACCTATACTCGCTTATGCTAAGAGGAAGAGCTGTACATATGTATAAGTACGTCCCATAGCGTACATACATACGTATAACTACTCAACACTAGAACAAATGAGAATACGTACCTTTGTTGCATACAAAATGCGAATTCAAAATGCAAATTTTATTCCAAGAGCACGAAGAGCAATCCAAAAATGTTTTTCTATTATTCTGCTGTTTTATTGTTTTTACTGCTGTTGTTGTTGTTGTTGGTGCTGTTATTTTGTATAAAAGTCTCGTTGTTTGTATCTGCAAAGATAGAAAATAAAAATTCACAAAATTAATTAGTTAAATGAAGCAACAGAGTCTACGTACCTACATTTATAAGAAATGGGATAGAGGTATGAATAAGTACAATTATATGTATATAAACAGAGAGAATACAATGATGATCAGGACGAGCGACGACGACGACGACGACGACGACGACGAACTTCGAGACAAAGTGAATGGTGGAGTCGAGGGTGTTTTGTTAAGGAGGAGATGGAGGGAACAGAAGAAGGATGTTGGTAAGTAAATAATCAGGATATCACTTGAGAATGTAAATTTTCTCAAGACACGAAGATATGATGTTTGCAAATTGCATTCCTAAGGAGATTGTCAAGTAGAATTCGTTGTTCGGTCTGTTTGCTATTTTATTATTTCGTTATATTTGCCGAGGGTATAGGTACGAAAACGAATAGAGTATAGTGTATATAGCGTAAGTATGTCGTAACTGTGTATATATTATTATGTGTGGTATTATAGACAGCCTTTGGGGATGATGATGACGTTGATAAAATGGAAAAGACTTGTGTGTATGCAATCAGAGCTAGTTTACTGATCTGAATTAAAGATGTAGCAGTAATTTTGTTATTCTTGCGGGTAAAAAGAAGTATAGAGCTACGAAAGGTATAAGTATAGAGATTTGGAAAGAAGAATTGAGCTTCAGTAAAGCTGATTTAATAATTAGCTGTTCAAATATAAATAAATGAATGTAAAATTTCTTTTCGTTTTTACAAGCTGGGTGGTAGATTTAACTTTTTTTTCCATTTTGAAGATAGTAAGTCACCATATAGAAAGTAAGTCGCTTATCAAAGTTGATATTACACTAACGTAGTAAAAGAAAATCAAAATATCACATAGAGGTATTCTAGCCGCAAGTATAAATGAGGAAGTGCTTAAGCTTTTCACAATCAAAAGAAATAAAAAGGAATCGAAGAAAATGCTTTCTAATGTTAAAGTGATGAACCTCGGCTTTCCTACGAGTATGTCCACCTCGATACTTTTAGTGTCCCTTGGGCTGTAGGAATAATTACATTTTCACCCTTTCGAGCACCGATGTCGGTTAAGATATTAGCATTAATAATGTTTTGCTTAAATTGTGTGACACGAAGTCACTTCAATTGCAGCTTATGTGCTAAAGGCACACCTTACAGCTCTAGTAAGTTAACAAACTCTACTGGATATGAAGTGTTCTGTTCTGTCCGCAGTCCATGACAATGCCTATTGACAAATACTCTCTCATATATCTTCACTTTTGAAGGAGAAAAGGATCGTGGAAAATCTTATTTTTTAAATCAGGGTAAACACCTGTAATAAGTTCAGAATTACTATGTACTAAATTACATAAATCGTCCACAGATAGCACCTAACGATATGATAATAATTAGTATTCCAAAAAAAAGAATACATTGAATATCTAATCAAAAGTGTTACCAGCGGATCTCCTGGAATAAACTGGAAATGAGATATTTTACCACTGTTAGAAGTAGCTTAAAATACTCTCCAGCCTTGTAATTACCTCTACACAAAAAATCATGTCATAATATAGTTACGTTGTGACGTGAAGGTCGGACAAACAAACTGACTTCCCCTTTTATAATATTAGTTTAGATTATTAATTTGTTTTAAAGAACCAACAACTATTATACTGTCAAACTGTTATGCTTAGGGCAAGTAGTTTTTAATAAGAAATAAAAGGTTGGACAGGATCGCACACCTTGATGTGTTTCTTTTTTGTGTTTTGTTGCTTGTTTTAAGATTTAATAATATATACCTGCAAAATAAGTTTATCCTAAAAAATATACGTCATTTCAATTTCGTTTAAATATAATTTTGAAAAATGAAAAACTTCAGAATTTTGAAAAATCAAAAAAAAATAGAAATTTCTGTTCATCAAATATTACGAGTATTTAAAAGGAAAAAATATTTAAAAACAAAACGCTTTGGGATTGTCTTTGCTATTTGAATTTGAACATAAATGTTGAAAATTGGTTTTTGTTCGTCCCAGCAATTAATTTCTTTGCAGTCACCTATCAACGTTTATAGTGCCCATCTAGCAAACTTACAACGTTGTATCTGAATGTATGCACGTAGTAATTATCCGGAAATACTAAGCCGGGTAAATCATATCACATTCGCGTAGTGTGGCTAAAGAAAGAACCTCTGTACTTGATAATATGACGCAAATTGGGCTCATGGGTATGCTGACGAGCTTTCCTTGTAAGATTATGAAGAAAACAAATAGGTAGAATATTTTGTACAGCAATAGACTGAAAACATTAAGATATTAATACTATCAGCAGCTATTCGTTCATATTAACAAATACTTTTTTATAATTTTTTAAATTATCTGCTTGATTTAAGAAAGGTCTTATCTATTTAACTTTAAAATTATATAGAAATACCAAGAAAAACCTTTACATACACATATGTACATACCTACATAATCTGTAAAGCATGTTTCATGGTTGTAAGTATTTTTCTAGCTCTATAGATAAATTGAACTTTAAGAATTTCTTTTTTCGTAAAAATAAGAACTGACATAGAATGTGTGAACAGAAAACACATTCTCTGCTGACATAATCCCAAATGAAATTATTCTCCTGACAGAAAGAAGAAAAAACAAAAACTACAACATAATATTACATCACATGGATATCAAAAAAAGAAAAATGCTTGGGCAGCTCGGGTATTAAAGCTGATGGTCTTATCTCCTGAAATGTTCTTAAATTTTGACATAGTGTTTTTACTTTTCCTTTTATATGGCTATAATGTATAATGTATATATCTTCTACTAGCATCTTAAAACCTCTCACAAAGGAATTCAAATGATTACAATTTCAAGGATTCATTTTGCTTCAATTCGCCAAGAGTGAGTGTGCCACTGTAGAATGTCAACTTTAGAGATCATTTAAGAAAATATTTGAAGACAAAACAACAGGAACTGAAAAACCCAAACACACGATTTCAAATAAGAAACACAAGTACTCAGATCAGATTAAGGATTTAGGATATAAATATCTCATAAGGGATTAGTCCAGTGATATATACTCATACCTATATATAAATGTATAAAGAATGAAAGGTATAGGGCTACAAAAGAGAAAATACCATCAACATAGGATCGGCTTATAAGAGTGCTCATTGCTATGGAGTGCACTTGTTTAAATATGTGGAACAGAATAGGAATTATATCCGTACACAGTATATATGCACAACATGTGTATACAGAGGTAACAATCTGCTATGGCTTTTATCTAATGGTTGGCCTAATGGACGTCTGTCATAACTCCATAGCTACGAAGCATATAAACATATACATTTATATATTAAATGTGCTAATCTACTGAGTGCTCTAGATTTTTTCTGATGCTGTCAATCGATAAATAGAAACTACGTACATATGTACGAGTATATAACACACCTGTCATATCTAAGCTGCTATAGACCATACGTAAATATAGAATATTCATGTGGAAATGAGGTAATAAACCTTAAAACATAAGTATGTATAAAAATGGAAGTTATTATTAGATATAACGTGTTTCCCAATAAAAATTAATTGTATTGGTTGGATTATCATATTTTAAGGGCTTATAGAAACTTACAGATAAATACTAAAAAATTAAGCCAATATTAGATATCCAAAAATTAAATTAAGTTTTTCTAATGGACTTTATAGTTTCTCTATTAGCTCAGAAAACGATATTCTAAAGGCTATGGTAAAAAACACAACGTGAAATGATGATTTTACAAAGTACAAACGTTTATATGACCTTTGACTAAGACACATTTTTATATTGCACAACTTACGATGTTGTTAGGAAAGATTGTTTTAGATTTTCTCGAAAATATTACGTTTTGGGTGTTTTTAGATTTGGGAGGGAAATTTGTTGGGAAATATGTACGCGACAAATTCACTAAATGGTTTAATGAAAAATTTTGTTACCAAATGAATCTTGAGTCTTTCTTCTTAGCTCAATGAACCCAGTTTGAATCCCTTACGAAACGTGAAAGACTGATTATGTTAATGTGATTGAGATTGTTTAGATAGTTATAGAAGAATTCTCCTAGGGCATGTACAGAGGAGGTCAACAACTGTTTCCTCCTCTTACTCATCCATACAGCTTCTGCAAGTCATTTGAGAATACTCCTAGCCGCGTGGCTTGATGTCCTATTAGACAGTGTTCGGTTATGACACCGATTATAGAGCTTAGATGCGATCTGCTTAGAGATAGCAAGCACCTTGAGCGCTTAAAACCTGGTGTAGGCCAGTGATTTTTTGTGAACTGACATGTGGTCTCTATAGCCCAGCAGATAGCACAGGTGAATGTTAAACTATTGCGTTATCTCTATTACAGATGATCAGCAGTTATGGACTGTTATAGAGTTTGTGGGGACAGAGTTCAGAGGTTCGACAGCGGATTGACTATATGAGAAAATACGGATATCAGATGTTGATATCACTTTTTGTCAGGACAAGGTTTTTTCTGTTCCGCCTGAACAGGATACAATTATTGCGAAGGCGGAATGAGTGAGTTTCTGTCTAATTGCAGTTAGGGGATGGTGTAGTCTGTGTGCTTTGGAATTGATTCTAAATACTTAATAATTACGGAGTGGCCAATGCTATTGTTAACCTACTGCGATGAAGCTTTGAGGCAAATAACAGAGCTTGCAGCTATTTCTTTGCTAAGTATATCAAGAGTTGTTAGGTATAGAGTAGGGTATCTAGTACCGATGGAGTCGTGCGAAGCTATACGTTTATAATTAAGGCAAGCTGAACGTTGGAATTTATTTAAATTGTCACGGTTTATAGCTTTTTTTTAAGCAATCCACCATTCTGCTATGGATATCAATCAATCTTATGAAGGAATGACGATAGACTTATATGTCCATGTCAAACAATTATGAACTATAGACAGCCATGTTAGCATTACCAGGGATAGACACTAGACAGTTAATCCAAGTATTAGTTTCCTAAAATTTTGAATATGTAATGCTAATTTGATATTATTGGAGTCGTCTTCGAACTGAACTTAAATAAATAAAAATAAATTGGGTGGCGCAACAGTCCGTTGGGAACTAGGGCCTAGTGACTTACAACTCTCAACCATTCCTGTGTGTGAGTACTGTACTGTAGTACAAGAATTACTCTTGGAGAATTTGTCAGTTCCTCGCAAGATGCAGTACCGGTGAAAAAAAACTTTAGATGGCATAGATAGGGATCGAGCCCAAGACCTCTGGCATGACAGTCCAACGCACTAACCATCATGCTACGGGTACTACATTCTAACTGAACTTAGGCCACCAAAAACCGTAGAAAAAGTATAATGCGTGAAATTGACCAGAACGATCCATTGGATAAATTTAAATAATTTTATTTTATTCAATAACAATATCGAAATGTTCAAAAAATAGTAAAATATTGTTAATGGCAAATAATGTAGCTTTCAAAACTACAAAATTGCAAAACTGTATATTTTACATTATTACAAACTAAAATAAAGTTTTGAAAATCTTCAAAATTTCCTTGCTTCGTTAATTTTGTTTCTTACTTTTTTCTTGATACTAATGATTCATGGAATAAGTGCGTTTGTTTACTATCCTTTCAAAACAAAAAAAAAAAACTTTTAAATATTCTTAAAAATATTACTTGAATTTCATTATAAGAAGTCAGTATAGGCACTTTTCATAGTTAAGGTACTGTAAAATCATGTTTGATGCTTGAAATATTCTTTGAAATGAATGTATTTCTTTTTCGCCTTAAAAAAATTAAAACGGGCAAACTATAAAAAAAAAGTTCAGTGCTGGCTTTACTGGACCTTAAGTTAATTTCAGATTAAAAACTTATTTAATTAAATTGCTCGTTAAGCTAAATGAAGATTGGAATTAATCAAAATTAACCAACAAATTCCTTCTTGTTGGTTTCCATCTCAGCCAATTATCTCTAGAAGAAACATAATAGCCAAAGTCTTACACACATACAAACAATAACATAAATGTGGTTTACCACATTATGACTTATTAAACTCTGTAAACCCGTGCTCTTAACATACACATATAGAGCAAGAACATTCATTTGTTCACAGAAATTTGCAATAACTTAATTTTCTTCTATAAATGTCGCAAATGAGAAGAAATATTGGCCGATAAATAAAATCAAATAAAAAAAATATTGATTTAATGCCATAAACGACAAGCTAGGCGAAACTCGTTCTCTACTATTTTCATCATATATGCTTATACAGGATGGGTCAAAAGTTTCTTTCTAATTTGAAAAAAAAAAATATAACTCCCTCTGTTTTTAATTTTTTTTTCTTAACCCAGAGAGCTTATCGGCGTCGTTTTAGTGGCGATATTCACCATATGTGCCAATTATTACGGCACTGGTGACACGATTTCGTCAACAAAGAATTGTTCGTTGATCTTTCTCGAGCTGGAAGACCTTGTACTACCCGAACTGAAGCAAAAAAGGACTGCAGTCTAGCAAGTGTTACGGAGAGTTCAGAAACATCGACACCAAGACGTCATTTCGGTGTATCCTTCAATTTATTGCGAAGAGTTCTAAGAAACCTAATTACAGTTCTAACCATAGACATTCTGTAGATACAGTGTACCCATATTAAAAACAAAAATCTCCTTTACAGTTTTAAAAGAAATTTTCAAAATAAACTTAAATATATTGAAGTTATTTTAGCTTTAAATTAGGAAGTCACTTTTGACCACCCTGTACTATAAGGCATAGACTTTTATGTGTTAACCAATTTGACCATACGCATATCTCTCTTCCTCCCTTTTTATTATACCACAAACATACGTGTGTGTTTGTTTGTATATGTAAAAGAGCGCCTATAAATCTGGACATTAGTTCCATCCTGATGGACAATCTTTGCGTTCGTAGTAACGACATTGCTTTGCCTCTGATGCCTATCCCTCGGTTTTTGTTTCAGTTCTTTTTATGGTCGGTTTTATATACGTTTGTGTTTTTGTGTGAATTTAATGCGCGACTTTCGTTGGCAATAATGATGGTGAGCCCCAACTAGTTCCTAAGTCCTTTATGGTCAATGCGGTTAGCAATCGATTGCGAGTAAAATTCACGAAACATTATTTATGCATATAGCCTGTATGAACACGAGTATGTATTAGGTTTGATAGAAAATGTACGTATTCGCATCCTAAACTGGCTGACCTGTTCCCGTTCCTTTGATGTCCATAAAGATGGTGGCAAAGTATTGAACATCATGAAACTTGACTCTAACATAACCGCACACTCAACCCCGAATGCGGTCAAATCGATGAGTTTTACCTTTTAGAAGTCGGCTCGAATTACAGCAGCGTAGTATTTAAAACCAGTGGGTTATGCTAACATAGAGCACTGACTCACCCTGCTGATGCCGAGGCGTTGGATCGATTCATCTTGGTTATTGATGCGAGTTTTTAGTTGGTTTATGGACATGGAAACGCGCTTTGAAATAGCGTAAAAACTGAAAAAAAAAAAATAATAATAACCTACTTGTATATTGAAGGCTTCGTCCATAATCGAATAAGGGATCGATTTTGTTACAGGTTATGAACGCAAACGTCGCTTTAATGCATCACTTGTTAAGCGAAAGAAGAGAACATTGGATAGGATATACTTTAACATACATACATTCAAACACTTATGGGGATTCCATAATATACAAAGAAGGTGGCTTTTAAGAGGTGTGAATGATAGAATGATATCTGTGCCACATCACGACTTCGCACTCCTTCACATTTCTGTTGATTTTTTTAATTCTTTTAGATTGACAGACTTTAAGGCAAAAAGTCTCTTCTTAACTCCTTTGTCAACTTCTCTATAGGGATTTCCACTTGTGACAGGTTCATAATATCGAAGATGATTACGAAGATGTCCCTGAAGGTGATGGTGATGGTGATAGACAAGAAGCGAATCCTTCTATGATGCACATATGCACACACCTATACCTATGTAGATATAAGATGTATGCATTCCCATACAGAATATGGCTCCGACGCGGCGGCACCGGCGGCGGCGGCGGCGGGTGGTTAATCGTTTGCATTCACACGCGGGACCTATTTATGAGAGATTTAAAAGCAATTGCTTTCCGGTGTCACACTTGAACAGCTCCACGATCCACTGTCATCAGCATGATGGTTGCTTTATTAACGAACGGTGCACTATCATTTGAGGATTTATCAGCTAAAGGACCTTATGTGGCTGCCACACAAAGAAAATACAATATTATGGTAGAAGCAGGAAGATAGGTAGCTGTATAGGTTGATTTGATATTAAGTTATACATAGCTATGTAGAATTAAATACCCAAGGGCTTTAAAAGAAACCAGAGACATGGAAGCTGAGAGCTGGAAACACCAACAAAAACACACAAGTGTTAATATCTATGCCCTAGAGGATTAGTTTATCGTCTACCTATGTATGTATGTGTAGCAATATAAATGTATAGACATACAAGAAATGTGCTTATAAAACCTTTAATACATGCTCTACGATGTGGCACTTAAACGATTAAGGCAACAAGCACATCATCAGACAGTTTTCTTTTCAAAAAATATGTACATAAATATATGTTATTATGTATAGCTGACAATTATGAGCGTTTCATATGTGGTATATGAAAAAATAAATAATAATAAATGCTGACTTAAAGAAGGTTCTATTAATCTGTTCAACATTTAACCCGTTATATATTGACAAAAGTCTACAGAAAAAGAAGTTTATAAAGTTTGAACCACCACCAAAATAAAATATATAATGCCCAAACATAATTATATAGGTATTAAAAAAAGGTACGTATACGCCCTGATGCATCAATATAAACGAAAGATATAATTTAGAAATAACAAAAATAATACATTTGAAGAAGTCACCTCACCTCAAGGTTTTAAATGACTCATGAAAGCAGGCGTTTCAGCAAGATTGCTTTCATTTCATTTATTAAATGAATTAAATGCTAACGTTAAGTTTAAACTGTTTAAACATAACACTTACATAATTTTATCTATTCATATCAATTTAAAACTTCCAAATTTCAGATTGCCATTTGTAGAGTCAACGAGAGTAAAAAATATGTTGAAATTACTGATTAATTGATTAAGAGGGTTATAAGCTCCATAGTTCGATGTACTAAAAATAGTTCTATAGGGTAAATTTATTTTTAAGCTAGCCTGACTCAGATTGAAATAAATCGACAAACAATAGATGAACATGAAATCGTTCTACCAAAAACTCTCTGACCAGAAAGAGATGGGAGATTTATCAAGGTAAGCCTTTGAGTGTATGGAGTGGAGGTAATACAAGTCTATCAGGCTATCAAGAGAAAAACGAAGACAAAACGAAAGACAAAAATGCACACAAGCGTATATAAGAACTAGCTTTTTACCCGCGGCTTCGCCCGCAGTGGAGAAATTAAATAAGTATGAGAGATAAAGGGTAAGGGTATAATAATAGAAATGAGTCAATATAATAACTAAATTTTATTGCTTGGCTGAGATCAACAATTTTTAAAAATTACTACAGACAAAGAAGTTTCAACACCTTAATATATGCTTATTGAAATGCAACAACAAATGTTAAAATATATTTCACCGTAACAAAAATAAATAATTTTGAATTCTAACAATTTAAAAAAATATAATACCAAGTATTAATTTAAGATATTTTTATAGACAATGTTATAAGTTTTTCCGTCGGGTGCAAATATGTGTAAATTCCGGGCATTAGATACACGTGAACAGGCTACATAAAGTTGACCATGAGAGAAGCATGGGTTTTCTAAATGCACAGTAGTAACAGAAAAGCTAAGCTTGACGGGAAACTGAACCCTTTTAAATTGGAATGGAAGGTCAGTGGGAATAATTGGTATCCGAGGTATTATAACACTATTTCCCTTACCGACACCGGGGAGAGTACGATAACTTTGGCGCCGAGATATAATAACGGTTTTTGGTAGAGGGGCTTAATACAAGCATTTTTTACTATGGGAGGGGGGGTCTATCTCCCCCCGTTTAGGCGGTAGGGGCAATTTAAAAAAATATGTACTTTAAATGGAAAAAATAATTAAAAAATAACCGTCACATAAACTTCAATTGAATTGATAGTTCAAGTGAATTTAAAAACTCCACAGGATATGAAGTACTTAGTTCCGTATCCATAATTGTATTCATTGACAAATATTCCTTCATTTCTCCTTGAACCTCGTTTAAAATGTCAGTGTTGATCCTATTAACAATTTCATTTCTTGGTGCTAATATTGCTCTTGCACACAACCACTGATCAAATTTTATTGCAATTCAGGAAAAACATTAGCAATGAGATTCACATGACGATATTTTGACGAACAATTTTGGCATTTTTTCAAATAAAAGCAGAGTAAGAATTAACATCAGCGAGTAAGATCTAAAATAATAAAGTAACAGCTAACCACAAAAATTACGGATAACCTCAAAAATGTGAATAGTATTATACTGCATGTAACGACAGAAGAAAATAACAATAAATATAGAAAAATTAGAAACAGTTGAAACTATATTCAATTGAATTAGATATTGAATTAGATATTGTCGTCACCGTCGGTAATACAGTGGGTTGGTATTACAGTATTCAGGGTTGAAACTTCATTACTATGATGCTAGATGATGCTAGATGGAGTTGAAGTAGCTAAATTTGACGATATTTTGACAAACAATTTTCTTATTTTTCGTAAATTTTTTTTATTTTTTTTTAATAAAAAGTATCCTATGTTACTTCTAATACCTTCAAGAGTGTATGTGCAAAGTTTCATGATGATCGGTTAAGTAGTTTTTGCGTGAAAGCGTAACAAACAAACTTACATAAATAGTAAATAGTATGATTCGCCTGACAAAAGAAACATACACAATATTTTGACGAAACCAAGGGTTTAATTAGCTTTTTTATAACATAATTATAGTGATCAGTAAAGGTTAATTTTGAGTCTAGTACAACACTAAGGTCAGAAAAACTGGATTCTCTTTTCAAACGTGACTAATTCAAGATATAGTCATCAAAATCAAACGATTTTTATTGCACTATTCTTAAAAATTTATGGAAATGATAATGTTAAAATAATCTGCATAGATTAGCTATATACGTAGAATTATTTAAAACAAGGGAAATCATTAATAAATAAAATAAACAGCAATGGACCAAGGTGACTATCCAGAGGTACACCAGAATTGACTTTTAATTCTTACGTTGGTCTTAAGTTTCAAGAAGAATCTAGGTTATATAATTTCAATTTGAAAATCAAAGGAAACTCGTGCTGTAAATTTTGGTTGTTTTATGAATGTTTTTTGGCCAAAAATGTATATTTTCAGTTTCACAAGAGTTTCTTTATGAACCAAACTATCTATAGAAATTGTGAATAAATTAAAAAACTGAAGCCTGTTTTTAATCATTATTATTATTTTAAAGGAGAAATTATATTTTCTCTGGAAAAATAATAATATTTCCACAAATTCTACCACAGCATAAGGAAAATTGAATTCATAAAAAGCTCAATTCGTTCTGACTTAAAAAAAAAGGGTACTACCTATGTTAACATAGGCGGTATAAGCAAATGGAAAAGCGAGTGCACAAAAACAAAATTCTCAAAAGAATATTTAATTTAATTACTCAGGCATTTACACTTTTAACTTTGTAATAGCTTCAGGAATTTTTTCTTTGCAATTTTCCCGGAAACTTTTCAGCTAATTTAAATGTCTGCGGATATACCTCTCTTCTATATACATATATATAGGTACACATGTCTCTACCTACACAAACCTACCCACCTATTGTTATGGATTGCGTAGTTTTCTGCTTTTCGCAGACACTTGTCATAAAATATTTAAAGCAAATTATGCAAATAAGGGATTTTGTGGGTTCGCCCAGAAAACAAGGAGCACAACGAATATTTGAATCTCACGGAATGCTGCTTTGAAGTGTCGGTATATGGGTGGAGTTAGTGTTGTGCGAAATTGGAAAGATATAAACACGTGTATATATATTCAAGTTTGTACCTACTTATATTTGAAACCTTGTCTTTTTCTAGGTGCAAGACACTACTTGATGTTTGGCTGTTTGAAACTTAAAATTTTGTGATGGTCCTTTTCGTTGATAAGGAATTATGCGGACAATTTGCAAATTTTAAACGCTATGGCCTTTTATTATAATATATATAGGTAGGTATATAATATATATATTTTCTTTTTTTTTTAATTTTTTCTGAAAAGGGTCTTTGCCCGTAAATCCTACCGCATTCTCATAGCAGAGCTAGTCTGGACTGTGGTGTTTTGCTTAGTGCAGAAATATGCTTATGTATGTATATTTAATGAACGTAGATTGGTATCTAAAAGGGGATGATATGAATGTCCTTGTCTTGTTATAAGAGGATGAAAAAAAAAAGACTCGTGGCAAAACGGTTCGGTTCGGTTCGGTGCGGTACGGTAGATGGATGAATTGAGATGGGCATTTTTATACTTAAGTATTGTTCTTGTCGGGTATAATTTTGTTTACGTATGATATAATTGAAAATAATTAGGAAGATAAAATTTCTTTGTAGATACTTTTTTTTTGCTGGGTTTTTGTTTTCTTTTTTTCAGGGGGTTGTAGCCGAGGGTTGCAGCTATGGTATTTTACGCCAGAGACGTTAAACAAATTTCTTTTTTTTTTTTTAAAGGTAAGTACATTCTTTATTACCATACGGTTTTCAGGGTTCTGTTTTCCTTTTTTTTACCATAAAACTGTTGATAAACGAGAAGAAAATATAAAATCGTGTGTCTGGGATTACACAAAAGATATACATATGTAACTCCTTTTTTTAAGTTGAAATTGTTGTTTTTTTTTTCATTTAAAAAATAAAACCTTTTATAAAAACGTACTTTGTTAGTTAAATTATTGCATGTGATGTATATTACCTTTGGACTGTTAAATAACTGGACTGATTTTAATAATGTTTGTAGACAAAAACCTAAGCATAAAGAGTAATGAAATACAAAAGGACGAGTTGCAGCTGATGGCTTAGAATAAAAGTAACTATATATCAGACTAGCGGCCCGTCCCGGCTTCGCACGGGTAGACATAAATAGGTACAGATATTTAAGTTATAAGCATGATAATTAAAACGACCATGAATCACTAAATAATAATAATTACCATTACTATACTCTTCGCAGGCGTATGCGATGAGACATTTTATGGCTAATTTTTTTACACCTTCGGTTGGTTTTTATAGGAATTTCTGTAGTAATCAACTAAATATAGTCTACGTTACTCAGTGATAATGTAGCTTTCAAATGAAAAAAAGAATTATTAAAATCGTTCCAGTACTTCTTATGTTTATTCGTTACATGCAAAAATACAAATCTTTCCTCTTTATAATATTAGTGTAGATTTAAATAAAAAAATATATTGAACAAATAATATTCGAAACATATTAATTCGATTTATGCCATTTTATAACTTTTTTGATTGTTTAATTTAAACGGTCTAATAAGCAATGTCGACCTGTAAATTTTATCTTGTATTTAAGAAAACTTTAATCTTGGAATGTACATATGTAAAAAATAAACTTTAATGCACACAAGTTAATTTCATATTATAAAATGTGTTAAGTTTATCTAACACAACCTAAAGTTATAAGTGCAATATGTCACATGGAAAACATTTATTTACATCTATCACCTTAAGAAGCTATCAGCTATTTACATTTACTTAAAAATAAGTTTTGCACGATGTTTGCAAAAAATATTTATATACAAAAAAAAAACAAAGACCACTCTAATCCTTCAGTAAAGGGCGATTTATCATTCAGTGTATACTTGAAATCATGCGCCTTTATATTACCCTCTAAAACGTTTCTGTCGTCACCAACATACAAAGCTTTGTCAACTCATCCCGAAGCGTCCGCTCACAAGGAAAAATGAAATAAGCTCACACAAGTTGATATAAATGATGTGGCACTCAAAATAGGACGAAATTTATGTTGGGTCGATTGCTTCAAAACACTGTCAAGCTCAAAACTCATACATTCACACTCCATAATGCTATTACCGCACACTTACCAAATATACTCGTACATACATTCACAGAATACTTTTGGCTATAAGTAGCTAGATACATCATTATATGTCTTTCTATACACATAGACTCATGTATATCTATAAGTACAGATAAGTAAGATCCCAATGGAATTATTCGTCTTCCCGATATAATACAGGAAGTTAATATGGGTTCGACACATACACGTCACAATCACATATTGCAACAGAAGAGAAAACCGAAGGATAAATATTATGTAGGTTCTTGTACATATAGATATGTATTGAGTTCGGACAGAATCAACACTTTAGGGAATTGGCTTTTCCATTAAATGTACGCCTCGCTCACTTCTTCCCTTTATACCCCCACATATGACTCCACATTTAATGGATTCATTCGTTCGACGTGTCGTGGTACTTGAATTGTCTCCTCCTCCCTTTTTTTGTTTTTGATGATGTCTGAAGCCAGTTTTCTAACCAACCATCAGCAACCACCAACCGATTGAGGTAATATATTTATGGTTAGTTTGGATGAATCTGATGCCATCAAGCCCCAAAACCTGACTGATAGCATAAATATCCCAGCTCTCGTAGCTGAGTATCATTTATAAGTAAGTTCAAGTAGGTATATGTACAAAGATCCATTTTGCTTAAAATTCACGAATAAAATTGCGGTTCCTGGGTGGCAGAAGCCCTCTATTAAATACGCTCCTGAATGGAATGTTAATTGATTTGCTTATATGGAATGGGAACACACATATCTCCCCCAAAAATATCATACACTAAGGGATATTTTTCTCTAAGGGCATCAAACGAAAAGAAGATATAGGAGATGGGAAAAATATCCATGGAAAGAACAACATCTACAAAAAATATAAAAAGGGAACTGTGTGTATTTCGAGAGCAAAAAACAAAAGGATTAGACTTCTTGATTTAAAGCTCTCTTGTTTCTGCACACGAGAATTTATATGTACATATAGTTTTATTTTACTTACAGTCATATATACGATCTACGTGCTCTTGGCAAAGCTTGAGATTTACGCCTTGAGGAAGCGTAGACAGAGCTAGAGAAAGCGTTGCAAGGCAAGGGTGTAAAATGTTGCAAAAGCAATATGCCAACAGCAACAGCAACACAACCCCAAGCAATGATATCCTTGAGTAAAATTTTAATTAAAACAAACACAAATAAACATAATCTTCCTTGCAGAGTATAGCAAATGACGTATGTACGAGTATGTACCAATGCATTTATGTGTGTGTTGTGTATAGCAGTTTTTGGAGTGTTCAGTGATGTGTGGCATGATAATAATAATAATAATTCCATCAAAACCGAATAAGGTTCCAAAAATTAATC
Organism: Eupeodes latifasciatus; assembly: GCA_920104205.1. Taxonomy (NCBI): domain Eukaryota; kingdom Metazoa; phylum Arthropoda; class Insecta; order Diptera; family Syrphidae; genus Eupeodes; species Eupeodes latifasciatus. The sequence continues at coordinate 83,794,565 of OV049926.1, read as the reverse complement.
GGCATTAGCTACGGATAAGTGTAAAGTGAACTTATGTATATTATAAGCTATTGCATATGTACGAGCACATGTACCTTCATGCACATCATTTCAGGCCTGTAAATGTGCCATCGGCTTTCTGATTTTTTTTTTGTTAAGAAGGCTAGTTTATGACTTTTTAACAAGAGCATAAAGTTGTTGCTGTTGGCAAGGTTTTTCTTTGGTTTGTTACAACAAAAAAGTCCCAACAGTTGTTTATTGATTTTGTTTTAATTTTATAATGTTTTTTGTGTAATTAAAGGGGATATGAAATAAATTACAGTATATCTAGGGATAGGTAGTACCCGTAGCGTGATGGTTAGTGCGTTGGACTGTCATGCAAGGGGTCTTGGATTCAATCCCTACCTGTGCCACCTAACTTTTTTCACGGGTACTGCCTCTTGCGAGGAATTAACAAATTCTCCAAGAGTAATTCTTGTCATGAAAGGTGCTTTCTCAAATTAGCCGTTCGGATTCGGCATATAAACTGTAGGTCCCTTCCATTTCTGACAACATTACTCGCACACAGGAATGGTTGAGAGTTGTAAGTCACTGGGCCCTGGTTCTTCATGGACTGTTGCGCTACCTAATTTAATTTAATTTAATTTAATTTAATTTAATTTAATATCTAGGGATAGGTTATTTCAATAATTATGATCATTGAAATAGATGGTGTTGGAAAGTTTGAGCAATAAGAAAATCTAGACGAATATTGTTGGTTTATTGTTCTTTCCAGTAATACATTTTGATAAGATTTTTAACCCATTTATCCATTTTGGACTATTTTTTAACACTTAAATGATAAATAAACAAAATTGTTTTCAAGAAAGTTTCAAGCATTCCTGATTTGTTTGTGTATGCATAATATATGAGTTTGTATGTTTGTTAAATGAGGTGTTCTAAAACCTCACCAGTAAATTGAAATCAACACTTCATAATAACGTTATTATATAGCTACCTTTTCAAACTATCATTAGAAGATTTATCTGCACATTCAATACTTTAATAGTGAATTTTAAAATAATTTAAACAAAAAACACTTCAAATAAAACAATTTTAATTTTAAGAATAGAAAATTATTATGTAAATTATTCAAAAGTTTTGTGCCTTTATAATTAGAATTAACATATTTTGTTTGACCCTAAAGAAAAAAACATTTCTAATTGCTTATGTTTATTTATAATTATAACTAAGATAAAATCGAATCTTCTTTAATATAAAGATGGTACCTATATTTAATATAAGCAACCTTTTTCCTAAAAAGCAATTAAGAACAAACAAAATAAATAATTGGAACACTAGGGCGTGTGTGGAATAGCTTTGAGTTTAATAATTTCTTTTTATGTTTTATTCATATTCGTTATTAGGAGTTTCCTAATACCAACGATTAAATATATAAAACATAAAAATTCTTGGATTTAATAAAATAATTAAGATCACAACTCAAGCAACAAACTAATCAGAACGCAATTCATATATCTAAGGTGCCAGGTCATTCGGAACCCCATTTCGCTCGTAATTGTGATCTAAATAGGAATTATCTACAATACACGTCTATTAACATTACATTGATGTATTTTTTGGACTTAATGAAAATATGACAGCTAAAGTTTTTCTCACTCCCCCTATATTCCCCAATTTAAAAAAAACTCAGCATGAATTTAAATTATTTTTGTTTTACTTTGATTATCCAATCATTATAAATTTTATGAAATAGCTTTGAAAATGAAACAAAATAAATAAGCGAAGAAGAATATGGGTCAAGGGGGGTAATTGTGAACAGGGGTAATTGTAAACATACTTAATTTTCTCAAAACCGTTTATAATTTGAAGCATGCCATGAAATTATTTGAAAAGACATTATATTTAAATCATATTGACGCGTGGAAGGCCTTATCTGTCAAAGGGTTATTTATGTTTTGTTCGTTTCCATGAGTCTTTCGTTTTTCTGCGTTTTTCAGTTTTTCAGTGCTAATTAAAATTGTTGCAAAACAAACAAAGGCGATCGAAGTAAGTTAAATTTTATCTTTAAGAAAGTGAAATATGAGTATAAATGCATGCTATATGTTTTTATTTGTCTGTATAACAAAATTTAAAAGTTATTGGCTGTTTACAATTACCCCATCATGTTCCTATCATGGGTAAATGTAAACACCGAAATGGGGCAAAAGTGAACGATTTGGGGTAATTGTAAACATTCATTTTCAATGGCTTTGGTGTTGATCTAACAATATTTTATATCAAAGAGATGCCAGTACATATCAACCAAAAACCACAGCTCCATCATACACGTCAGTGGATCGGTGAAGGGAAAAATCCTATTGTCATTATATCTAGAGGCAAAAAACCAGCACTTTCGTCAGACGTGGAGGACACTATAGCAAGGTGCCTTATTTCAGATCTCGTGCTGGTTACCCTTGCGATAAGGATGGTACCTTGGTCTAGTAGGTACCTACATATATAAGGACAGAGAACTTGGTTACCCCTTTCCACAATGGTAGGACGACTGGTACCGTTTTCATTTACCCCATTTTTCTCGTTTACTTAAAAAACTAGGGGGGTAAATGTAAACATCAAATTTTATGAAAACTAATAAACAAACGTCATTAAGATTACTACTCTTTGATAAATAATACAATCCAAACTTAAGTAGCATAAACAAAAATGTTCGACATTGCATGGTTAAGCTGTTACAAACATTACAAGTGAACACAAATAAAAAAATGCAAAATCGTTTACAATTACCCCCTTTGACCCTAGACGAAACAGGAAAAAAGCTCATTTGATTTTATTTCTTTACTTTAATAAAATTTTAATTAACTTTTTAAATGTTGTAAGAAATATCCATGAATATTTATTTGTATCTATTGAGATCTAATTAGTACCTTCCAAATGCCTTTTTTATAATTCGACATAGTTCGAATAGTGACTTTTATATATCAACTAGGTGACCCGCACCCGGCTACACGTTGCTGTGGCTAAAGTTTGTTGGCATATTATATTGTTTTAAACTATTTAAGGGGAACGGTAGGAGAACTTCAGACATATGAACACCACTATGCTTTTTTGTATAGATGCCATTTGTAAAAAAACATGGCGACCTTCATACCTGATTTTCTACTACTGTTATTTATTGTTTACGAACGAAGACGGAAACGTTTAAGCTGGTATACAAATTTGCTGGCTTGGAATTTGAAAGGGAAGGACTTTGAACACAATTGATTTACTAAATTTTCGTACAGTTGATGTATAGCTAAATTTTAAAATGTTTTATTACTTTTATTCACCTTTGTAACAAATGAGTGTATTACAAAGTTTTTAGTAAATAACATGTTCCAGTTAAACTTAGAAATGAGACAGGTAGGGCGGATAGTTTAAAATCCTCTAACAATAATATTTATTATTTTGAATTATAAATACTTTTGGTTTCAATTTAATTTGGCACTAATTGGTGCCCAACATATTTGGTTAACCTGTCTTTCGCAGATATAGCTGCCGATGAGAAAAACATGGATTTTACAAATCTAAACCACAAATGGACATTTTTTGGCCCTGAGACTTATTAAATAGACATGGCAAAAGCTAAACCAATTGGAAACTGTATCTTCTGAAGGGTATGGTAGAATCTGACAGTATCATTGGCATTCGTGGCAACAGGACCACTTTTCCTTTAAACTTTCCAGTTAAAATGGTTGCTTCAAGGATATTTCCGGTGATTTTTTTGATGATTCAACGTGTACTGTTGCGTAATTGAGGTGAATTCAAATTAAGCAGGTGAATAATAGGTGAACTAATCATTAATCAAAGATTATGTGGTGGAATTCCAGGTACCTGTATCTAGTATTTTATATTAAGACTAGCGGCTCGTCCCGGCTTTGCACGGATAGACATAAATAGGTACAGACATTTAAGTTATAAGTATGGTAATAAAAACGACCATGAATCACTAAATTAGAAAACATTTTTGTGTCCATCATTAATACTCTTCGCAGCGTATGCAATGAAAGACATTTTATGGCAAATTTTTTTACACCTTCGGTTGGGTTTAATAGGAATTTCTAAAGATTTGTATAGTAATCTAGTACTAAATATAGCCTATGTTACTCAGTGATAATGTAGCTTTCTAATGAAAAAAGAATTATTAAAATCGGTCCAGTACTTTTTGAGTTTTTTCGTTACATACAAAAATACAAATCTTTCCTCTTTATAATATTGTATATATATTATATATATATATTATTAAACGCCAGACGAACAAATGATTCTCGTGTTAATGCACGGCTGCTCCGTTGACTTTCTCGGTTTCGTTGTCTAAATGAATCTACTTATGTGTGGTTCACGTGCCGCTCTTGTTCTCGATAAATATTCTTGTAGACGATTATCATGCTGTTCCATTGATTCATGTGCTATATGGATTTTTCGAGCTGAATTTTTTTCTGCTCTTTGCTCAACTGATTTGTGGGCTCTTTCAAGACGTCGATGTCGAGCTTTTTTGCTACGGGCATTGTGGAGGTTAGATTTCTTTGGTGGCATTTTACTGAGAATAGTGATTATAAGTTAAAATTCAATCAAAATAAAAAAAAATTATAACATTTTGCAGTCAATATACATAACCCTGTTTAAAAATATTGATCACATATTATTTACATAGAGCGAATTTTTTCAATTTTTTTCACTCAATATTTTTAATCAGGGAAAACTAACCTATGCTTGCAATTTTTAAAAAAGAATAAATTTTGTTGTACTTTATTTTTTTTTGTTTATATATTTTATTGCACTAATGAAACTGTAATTTAATGAGAAATAATTAAATGAGAAATAATCCAGAAAAAGCGATGTTACGTTATAGATCGATCAAAATATCACATTGCAACACGTGTTGTTGAAAAAGAAATTTAGAATTCCAACGTGGCGCCATCTATGAGAAGTTCACGATAGATGGTCCGACATTTTCTGTAAAAAATCTGATTTAAGGCGCCATCTGTTCAAGACTTATGAAACTTTCGATTAATAACAAACATCAACATTGACAATCAGTTTATTGTTAATTATAAATTATTAAGTAAGACCATTAATCGAAATATAAACTATCCTATATCTCAAGTTAGACCAAATTACACATAAAATGCCAACTTTCATCGAAATCGGTTGACTTGGTGAAGAGTTCACTGGGAGCATACATATTATGACACTGGATTTTTATATATATTAAGAGATAATATGAATTTAATTTAAACTTCAGTCTAAGTAACACGTGGCCGGCTATGCCAACGCCAACAATTGAAAAAGTAAAATTCACTGCATTTCGTTTACTCCAAAATAAATTTAACATTATACTTTAGTCTCAGCAACATCTGTTGGTTATGCTATTAAATTGTAGCTTATACGAAACGTTTGGAAGTTTGACATAGCGCCATCTATTGAATACTTACTCAATCCAGTCAACAGATGTCGCCATCTGTTAGGATCGTTTAGAGCTAACAGATAATTGTGACTGTCAAATAATGGACAAATAATTTGCAATACAATAATATTGCGTGGCACGTAAGTTATACATATAAAGAAGAAGATTAAACATTGATTTTAAAAATTGAGTAAATAAAAGTGGGTTTAGTTTTTCATGGTAAGATTAAACATTTAGAAGAATTATCCAAGTATTATTCATCCCCACTTTTCCACTTTTACGCCAGCTTTTATGCAACGAGCTGCAATCTGGGCTAGTTCTTTTTTAGATGATAAGTTTATTAAAAGTTCGTTAAGCATAGTTTGATTGGTAAGGGGATTTCATTATCAGGAAAATGTTTACAACATTTTCAATATCGGCAATAATAGATCTAATTATGAAATTCAGAAGGTAACCTAAATTTTACTGATAATTGCCCTGTAAGTTTAAGCTTTAAACTAACTTTTTTTATAGAAAATGTCTTCTACTTTATTTTCGACTAAACTTCAGCTATGATTTGATCTCACTCTGCGAAAAATTTCAACATGTTTATAATGTTCCCATTTCAACTAAAGTAACTTTAACAACTTTTATTTAAAGTTACTTTCTGTTTCTACCCAAAAACGGCAACAAGTTTTCGATATTTGCATGTCAATCTTTTGTCACCAGGCATATGTATATGTATGTACATATGTAACTCGATTAGCCTTGCCATTCACAATACACAATGTGTTTATATAAGGAGAAAAACAACAACAAAAACGACAGCAAAACAAACAAAACACTTAAAAAAAAAACATTTTAAATAAACCAGAAGCACATACTCAAATGTATATATGTATGTACATTGTAAATAGGTACGTTGAAAATAAAGTACTTTTTGTATCCAGGTCACAACCTCGCGTAATAGCTGTTGGAAACGTTCACTCTTCTCTGACTGAAATCACTTAGCAAACACTCATTCGTAACGTCATAGTCATAACAAATGAAAGCAGACATTGTTCACATCAGGAATACAATGAACCAATACCCCAATTCACATGCTTCACATGGCTGCGTTCAGTGAAAGAAAAAATAAATTAAAAGAAAAAGGAAAAACTTTATACAAAATTCGCGATGATGGGTCAATAGTATTTTCCCACTTGTTCTTGTGTGGGACTTCCATGCCAGAGTTCCAAACCAAAACATTGACGTCGACATCGACTTCGACTTCGACATCACCACTTGAGTTGGTTTTGTGGGAATGACGATGGCGACGACGACGTCGCTCGGCGGCGGCGATTGCTTTGCTCGCGTGCATTGTCAGCGTCTTGAATTGTAATAATGTTCATGTTCATTTCGAACACCACACATTTTCATGGTCATATTTTCGTCTGTGTTTCCTTCACTTAGCAAATAATGTTGAAAAATAATATACTTTTTTTCTTCTGTTTATTCGGACGTGATTGAAGTTGATGTGAATTCCAACTCAAACAATTGTTCACAGTCTTGAACGTCTTGTGTGCGTCATTGAAAATGTCTATCAGACCAAAACGTTTGTTTTCTTTTTTTGGAATTATTTTAGGTTAGTTTGAATTTAAAAGAGCTCTTTCTCTTATAGAAGAGCTTTTGATACATTTTGGGTAACATTAAAATGTCTTTATATTTTTGGCATGGTAATTTATAAAAAAAAAAAAAAAAAAAAAAACAAACTATATCGTACCGGGATGAGTGAAAACCTTGACTAGGCAAATTGTCGCGGTTAGAAACTTTGATATTTAAAAAAATAGGAATCACTTGGAATGTTCTTCAATGTAAGGAGAGAGGTATATGCCATTCACAGTTGCAGCACCATGTAATTTTCATGAAATTTTCTATGGCAAATTTGCACTTTTGCGGCTGTATGCACTCGATAACTTCACGAACTCTGTCTTTAAGGCCATAAATCGATTTTGGAGCATTCAAATAGAATCTCAAGATCTCGAGGAATAACCACGATCAGGAAACTTTTCTGGTAAAAATGCAAGAAATTTTATTGTTTTTACATCCCGATGAGTGGAAACTCTTTTTCAAGAAAATTATATTTTTGTCTGAAGCAACAAATATAAATTATACAAGATTTAAAAGATTTCAAGCGTTATAAATGTGAAAACGTTTATGAAAAAATAGTCTGGGATGTACACTGATAACTGATAACTTCCCATCCCGTCTGTCGATTTGTCTAGCTTAAAAGTTTGTCTATATGTATCAATTTTTACCAAATTTGTGTACTATTTTGTGTAGATTTTATTTTTTTATGAAAAAACGGACTGTTGGATTTTTATAAAAAGAATTAATGAAACAATATTTTCTGTGAAATAAAATTAGTTTGAAGCCAATATTTGTAATTTTTGAAAAGCTATTTGAGTCGAAAGTAAATTTTTACCAAGTTTTAGTATTGTTTTTTTTTTAGGTTTTTATTTTTTGTAAAAAATCTGTCGATGCGATTTTTCTCAAAATTTTATCGAATGTTGAAAACAATATTTCTTATAAGTTAAAATTAGTTAGAAGCCATTATCTCAATTTTTTGAAAAGATATTTGAGTCGAAAATCAATTTTTACCACCTTTTATACATTTTTTTTAGGTTTTATTTTTTGTAAAAAAACTGTCAATTCGATTTTTCTCAAAATTTTTCCAAATGTTGAAAACAATATTTTTGATAAGTTAAAATTAGTTAGAAGCCATTATCTCAAATTTTTGAAAAGATATTTGAGTAGAAAATCAATTTTTACCAACTTTTGTAAAAATTTTTTTAGGTTTTTAATTTTTTGTACAAAAACTTACGATTCGATTTTTTTCAAAATTTAACTGAATGCTGACAACAATATTTTTTTAAAGATTAAAGTAGTTTAAAGCAAATATCTCAAATTTTTGAAAAGATATTTGGGTCGAAAATCAATTTTTACCACCTTTTGTTATATTTTTTTTTGTAGGTTTTTAATTTTTTGTAAAAAAAACTGTCAATTCCATTTTTCTCAACATTTTTCAGAATGTTGAAAACAATATTTCTTATAAGATAAAATAAGTTTGAAGCCTTAATCTCAAGTTTTTGAAAAGATATTTGAGTCGAAATTCAATTTTTACCAACTTTGAGTAATGTTTTTTTTTTTTAGGTTTTTATTTCTTTTTTAACTATCAATTAGATTTTTCTCTCTGTGACCAGAAAGAGATGAGAGATTTATCAAAGCAAACCTTTAAGTCTATGGGGATAATATAAGTCTATCAGGCCGGGGGAAAAAACGAAGAGGAAATCCTATATATTTAAGTTGAATACTTTCTACTCTATCAATATGAACGGAATACTATTAAAAGAAACATACAGATCGCGGAACTCTCGCGAAAATCTTTTGACGAAACCAAGTGTTTTGTTAGGTTTTTTAATAATATAATTATAGTGATCAGGAAACGTTAATTTTGAGTTAAGTGGAACACCAAGGTCAGAAAAACAGGATTTTCTTGAAACGTGATGAATTCAACATAGTCATGATTTATTTTATTACGTTTGCGTGTAAAACACATTGTCTTTAATTTGACAATATTTTAAATCAACGATGTTTATTTCACCATTTTCAAAATAGATTGAAATTTAGCTTTTTACTATCCTTGTTGGAGTAAATCGTTTGAAAAATTTTGATATCATAACATCATCATTTTGAATAAAATAAATAGCAATGGACCAACGTTACTCCCTTGAGGTACCTACACCAGAATCGACTTCAAATGACTTAAAACAGAAGGCAAATAATTTATGAATAAAATAAAAAGCAATGAACCAATGACTCCCTTGAGGTATACCACAATTGACATTAAATTGACATTTAGGGTTACCCCTGAACATATGACGTTATAATATATATCTTGACAAAATGACGATTTTACTTAATTTGTTAAGAAGAATTTAATTTGTCAAATGCCTTGCCTGTAAAGATGCAATTGACTTAAGAGAGTCATCCCAACAAAAACTAGAGAATTGTAATTAATTAGTAATTATAGTTTTTTGTTCACAAATTCATGTTGATTTTCACATCTAACAGAAGAACCATCAAAAGAAATTATGTCACAGACAAGGAATTCAAACAATTTAGGAATAGCAGACAACTTCGCTACAGGACGATAATTCGCAACTTCGAATGGATAGGAAACATAATACACACATTTCTTCAATATAAATGTACTCACAGACTAAACATAATACACTGTTAAGGTATCTAGCAATAACCCATAGCAATAAAAACAACACGTAAGATAAAATGATTTTATTTTTATTTATTTAATTTCTAATACTTTAGTTCTACCTATCATTTATCTATCGAGGGTGATCTGCTCTTTTTTAATAATTTTGCATTCCAGATTACAACAAACAAAAAAAACCATTTTATTCAAAACCACAAACATAAGGCACCTTAGCAAAAAAAACTTCTAACAGGCATGATATAGCACGCTATAGGTAATCGACTCGTACCTAATGTTGCTCCAATAACAATAAGTCAACTAACTTATAGCTCTATTCAAAATGATAAATCGTTTTCCCTTAGATTAGATGAGAAACAAAAACAATACGATTACAAGACCAAAAAGGTTCTTTATGGGAAGGCTAATTGCTGCAGCTTCATTTATACATACATACTTATACATATGTAAGTATATATAAACGTATACACTTTGTTAAGTAAAATTTGCCAAATCATTTCGTAAGATTAACCAGAGCGTGTATCTTCAATGTAAATCTTAATTATTTTATTGCCTTCTTTTTGCGCACAGAAGTGAATATACATAATAATATAAGACAAGAAAATAAAAGGATGAAGAAAGCTAATACAGCTAACTTCTGCACACAGTACACAGTGGCAAATGAAAAGGGTTTTGTTTTTGTGTTTATTTTTCTGCTTTCTTTATTTTTTTTTTCTGTCGAAACTTTATTATGCAAAGTCACTTCAACAACAAAGTATAGGTAAAGCGACTTAAGGAAAAGGGAAACGGATGACTTGTGTATATGGTGTTTAAGTTAACTTTAAACGAATATGTTTATGTATGCCACAGATTGACTATCATGGAATTTACTGCCTCATCATAGAGTAGATTGAATTATGTATGCAAGGAAGTTGTGTGAATATTTTTGGTGTAGAATCTTTTTTTCTTGGTTGATGGTTGGTTGGTTGGTTAAAGATGGGTTATGGGGATGAGCAGTTTTTTTGAAGAGATTTCTTTACCCACCTAATTGATAAGTTAGATTAAGCTAGAACCTTTCTTGCTCATCAAGGGAAGTTGAAAGTGAAAAATCGTTTATTTTTGCTATAAGATAGATAGATAGATATTCTTTGTTCTGTGATTACCATTTTGATATATACATTATTATAAATTTTGAATAATTGTTAAAGACATGACATGGACTGTCGTCTGCCTGAGGGGCATTCTTGTTTATATATTGTAATTTAGTAATTTAACATATGACAATAAGTAACAAATTGTAATGGATTAAGGATTTGATTAGATTAGTCAAATCAAAAAAAAAAAATTATTCGTTGAACGGATTCTTATGCCTGTTAATGGCTTGGATCAAAAATGTTCATCGATGATTCGGGTTCTGTATTTTATCGATTCTTTGTAGAGTTCATAAAGGCGCATCCAGTTCGCACTATTCAGATAGTTCATAACCTCTTCAACTTGCAGAAAGCTTTTTTCAAAGTGAATACGCTTTATCTCAGTCAGCATTGGACAAACGCCTATGCAGTGTAATACATCCTCTCTTTCATGCTGATTACAGAGTGTGCATCGATCGCTAACCTCGTTACGATGGTGCCTAAAGTTAAGTCTGATCAGTTCTACTCTAATCTTCAATATGTTTCCAATAATACTCGTAGAATTGTTATATTCGCTGGTGAAATAGTTTCTGTCGTTGAGATTAAACACGCACTTTCAATACTATTGCCTTTCCGTTGATGAGCGAGCTTTTTCAATATGCGCATACCTTTCACTCTCATCAGTGACGGATATTACTTGTTAAAGCATCTTCTTCTGAACCGCATTAATACTCCAATTCAGGGTCAAGCCACAATCCGCGGCTAACAAATTCCAATCTTTTACAACCAGCTTATTTATTTGAATCGCATACTCCATTATCTTTTTCGGTAGCCTATGCTCCTCCATATTTAGCACTCTCACAGTGTAGTCAGCATTAATGATTGAAATAAACAGTGACGGAAGACCAGTTTTCAAATAATACGCATATATTTTGGTGCGTTTATCGGAAAAAAGAATATTTTTCTTAAAAAAAGCGTAATAGCACAGATACTATAGTTCTCTAACCCTATTAACTCTATTATCTGTGGTAATAGGCTTTCAACTAGCTCATACTTCTGTACTCCCCATACCTGCATAGCTTGGGCAGTAGCATTAAACACTCTCAGTCTTATTTAAAAACGCTGTATAGAGCCTACATAAAGTTATGTAATCTCTATAATGCCTCTAAATGCAAAAATGCTATTTATAAAATTTATGCAAGGTTGCATAGTCCCATAATAAGCTAAACGCGTTTTGAGGTTAAATAGAGCCTAAACAAGGAAATTATTGTTATTATTATTTCATAAATGTCATTTTGATTTCTCTCCATTTTTTAAATTAAAATAAAAACAATAATACCTCTCCAGTTTAGCTCGTCTATTAATGATTTTAAGAATTTAAATCAAGCTTTACCGACTACAAGAAGGCGGAAGCCTAAGAAACGAAGAATTTAAAAAAATATATAGATTTTCGAAAGAGAATATCATGAAAATAATTGGAATTATCCGTTCGGACAACACAAACTTTTATATTTTATTTTTTATGACAAATAGCTAATTTGATAGACAGATATGTACATGGAATAGATTGCTCCATTTTGGTACTTTTTTTTTTTGATATAAGTATAGTAGATATTTTTTTTTTTTTTTTTATAATTAGCGAACACTAAAAGGGTTTTGTATACCTTTAATATGCCAAAGACACAGTGTGAGCATTAGGAAAAGAGGGAAGGGTTGGATAGGAGGTGTCGGTGTACATTGATTTTAAATTTCTGAACATTGCAATGACAGGGAAAGATAGAGCGTGGCAAGGCGTTCCACATTCGCGTAGTACGGCTAAAAAAAGAATCTCTGTACTTAATAGTACGGCCGAAGTTGGGTTCAAGGGTAAACTGATGGGCATTCCTAGAAGCGCGGGTATTACGGTTAAATTGTTTAAGGGGAGGAATGCAACTGCCTATTTCACTAGAGCATAGTCCGTTAAAATAACGGTAAAAAAGGGTGAGGCAAGAAACCTTACGTCGATGTTCGAGTGACGTAAACGAGTTGATGATGTTAATGTCACCAATCATTTTAAAAGCTCTTTTTTGAATACTGTCCAAGAGGCTTAAATAAGTTACTGGAGCATCAGCCCAGAGATGAGAGTTATATTCAAGTTTCGGACGTATATAGGTTTTGTACATTGTAGCCAGATCAGACGGAGAGAAAAATTTCTTGCAACGTCTCAAAAAACCTAGACATCTTGCGGCATTTTTGGCAACATCGCGTATGTGATCGCTCCACAAAAGGTGGTTGCTGATGCACATTCCGAGGATGTCGAGATTTTCCGTTTCGTTGATGCAAGTGCCACTCATAGATAGTGGCAAAGAGGGTTTAACGATGCAAGATAGCATTGCGTTTTCGAAGCATTAAATTCCACACGATTTTGTATTCCCCATTGTACAATGCTGTGTAGGTCGGAATTTAATGAGCTAATCATATTTTGCCGTTGCAGTTCCACATCCGAAGAGGTGGGTTGTGAGTCTGGAAACGAATATGAAAAGCTAAGAGTGCTATCGTCAGCGAAACAATGTATTGGATTAGAAGTGGCAGACAGGAGATCATTTATAAAAATGAGGAAGAGGGTCAGAGACAAAACGGAGCCCTGGGGCACACCAGCATTTATTTTATGAGTTTCAGACTTGAATCCGTCCAAAACAACTTGTATTGAACGGTTCGAAAGAAAATTTCTAATCTAACGAAGAAGAGATTCGTCGATACCGAAAGCACGCATTTTCGATAAGAGAGCAAGATGCCAGACTTTATCAAATGCCTTTGAAATATCAAGTGCAATAATTCGCCGTTTTTTGGGTTTGGCTGAACAAATGCAGTTTTCCAACTACTCTGAACGAGCCCAGAAGAATAGAATAGATGGAAAAGCTTACGCAGTGGTTTTGCTAGCGTGGAAGAACACCTCTTCAGAATAATAGCGGGGATACCATCTGGGCCAGCGGATTTATGAATGTTGAGATCTTTAAGAACTCTCGCCACAGTTCGAGTACGAAAAAAGATTGGTCCCATAGAATCATTTACGCGTTCAAGAACTGGGGGAGTCATGACACTATCTGGTAAGGTGGAATTTTCGGCGAACTGCCTAGCAAATAAGTTGGCTTTATCAACAGAGCTAACTAAAGGAGTGTCATTGACAACAAGCGTAGGAACCGAGGAAGAGGAAGAATTCCTCATAATTTTTGGTCATGTAAAAATTTGGTCCTTCGAATATAGGCGTTGCAGGCCTTCCTGGCTTGCTTAAACTTTTTCCGGTTTTCCTCTGTTGGGTTGGCTTGAAAACATCGGAAGCTCACCTCTTTCTCCTTGATAACCTCTTTGCAGCTCGATTTAACCTCGGGTTTAATACTTTTAACCCTATTCGGGATAAACGTTTCCATTCCCAGATGAATCATACTAGAAATCATATCTGCACTGGAGTCTACGTCGCTACCGAGGAAGCATAGCGACCAGTTAAAGATCCTGAAGAAATTATTGAGACCGTCCCAGTTGGCTTTCTCGTACTGCCAAACGGTTCTCTTTGGAGCTCTTTCTTTAACTGGATTTGTTTGACACGAGAAATTAGCAGATATGACACTGTGGTCCGATGTGCCTAGAGGCGTCAATACACTGATTGTGTATTTATCAGGATCAGAGGTGAGAAACAAGTCAAATGTATTTTCTGCTCGGCCGTTAACGTCTGATATACGAGTAGGCTCATTGAAAAGCTGAGTAAGATGGTTAAACTCAGCAAAAATCTCAGCACACATTCCTTCGGGCGTTGTCTGGCCCGAATGGCGAACCCACGAAGAATTGTGAACATTGAAATCGCCCGTAATAACGATTTCAGTGCGAGGATACAGGGAGACAATTCTTTGTATGGAGTCAGACAGAGCATCAAATTCCTGAGAAGTGAAACTCTGTCCAGGTTTGGGCTCCGATAAAGAAAACAATAGTGAATGATGTGTTTATTCACGGAAAGTTTTAACCACATGAAATTAAAAAGGGAGTTGGTACAATGACCGTATTGTGGTAAAAGTTGATATGCAACATCATTCCTAATATATATGGCGAGACCATGGTGTGAGAAGAATAATGGCACCAAGCAATACCCATGAATAAAAAATTCAGTAGGATCGGAAATGGGAATTTTCGCAACGTTACATAGAGCCTACATAAATCCTTATGCACTGTATAACTATTCATCTGTTTAGCGAATTCTATTAAATAAGACTGTCTATATTTTAAGTCAATCGCTATTAGCTTGTTATTATAGATTCTTTTCTAATTTACACATATTGCCGATTTAGCCTTATATAGTTTGCTTTTGATATATGTTTTTCTAATTTTAAATTGAAAGTAAACTCCGTTCCTAAATAAATATAAGATTTAACTACGTCTAAAGTTTTTTCGCCATATTTCCAGTGCTCGTCTCTCGCCGCTTTGCCAGATCTGCATTCAGAAACGATATTCCTCTATAAATTATTGGGTCTTCTACATCACCCTTCTTGTGTAATGGCATTATTAAGCGCTTCTGTTAATTTGATCTTAAACAAAATTATGCTATTTTTAAAGAACTCAGCTGTTATATCATTTAAACCGGCAGCCTTGCCATCTTTTAGACTTTATAGAACAGAACTCACTTCATTTTCATCAGTTATACTCTTATCGAGTTTCTCAATCCAAGTTGATGGTCGTGCAAGATATTTGTGTTGAAGAATTTAAAAGTGAAGCGAAATGATAACTTAACGCCTGCAATGACACTGCTGCCGCTATTTTCACTTTTGAATTTTCATTTAATTTCCTCGTTATAGCCCAAAACTCGGCTGAATCTTTACTTCGACTTAGGGAAACCGCAAAATTTTCTTCATACTTATTTTTTTTTTCTTTACATGTATTTTTATAAAGTTTTTTTAATATCCAAGTAATCTAACCCTACACTTGGAATTTCATATCTTCAGAGGTTTAAAAAATATAAAGATTTTTCACGTGATCTTCAATATTCTGACGTAAATTTGTATTATTTTTACTTGAATTTATAATGTTTATAGCAACTATACTAAAGTACTTTCCATATTGACTTTTTTTAATCTAGTAAAGTTAGTTCACGACTTCATCTATTTTTAAAAACTTAATTATAACGCAATCAAATGTAATTTAAAATTATTTTTGTATTTACTATAAAAAGGCTTTGTATTAACTTCCCATAGGAAGTTATTGTGATCGGTCTGATACGAGTACATATGTATGTAAAATTGAAAATTTTGACATTTCTCCACGTTTCAAGGTCCATAAACATTTGACTTAGATTCTAGGGACATGCAAATCTTCAATTGTATTTCTATTCTTAAGTTTTAGAATTATGTACATAATAGTGCTTGGCTTTGATATGAGACGATATATACTATGTTTTAAGCTTATTTGTTTTGTTCGAAGTGTTTTTTATAAAATCTTTAACAGAATATTAACAAGTTTAAGAGGAAATTCGTGAATTTTGTTAGTATTTTACTTAACGGAAACAACCAACAAATTTTGAAAAGATGTTCATATCACAAATACATACTAAACGTTGAACAATATTGGTCATGTTTATAATTATGTTTGTGTGTATTTTTCTTTATGTTAAATTTTCTCTTTTGTCTATCATATATTAATTGTGTTCAATTGCTTAAGAAATTTCTTCACGTTGCGTCGTCGTTGTTAAGAATAATAAAAGCTTTTAAACATGTTTCGTTACCAAAAGAATTTGAAGTGCATCACGATCTTACCTATTATGAAGTGCATGAATGATTTTGAAGAATCCGGCACTGCCTATCAACTTATGTTGAGGTTTTGTTCAAAGACAAAGGAAAAATATAAAAAGAAGAATTATTCCAAGTTATGTTGGTTATTGCATTTAATTATTATATTTTGTATATGATTTCTAATTAAACATTAATTAGAGTGGATCGTTTTTGAGTTTTATTATTCCCTTTACATTATCCACTTCTTAAGTGTAATTGAATTTTACTGTTTTTCATTGAAGTGCGGATATTTAGGAGACTTTTAATAAACAAAAAACATGGGTTTATTTCAATAAGTGGAAATCATGTCTGCATAATTAAGTACTTCAGTCTGATTTACACGGTCAGTTAACAGTTTAAAGAATCAATATAAACAAGTTTAAAGTTCAAAAGTCACTTGAAAATTTAATTTGGCATTGTTAAAATAAAAATTGTACAAAGTCCCTAAAACAACAACAGTTCCTAGGAATATAAGCTGTTGAACGACGTAGCACATGTAGGAGGTATATAAAACACCTACACTTTGTTAACGATTTTGTGGAATTAGATTTTGAGAAGAACAAATCGAAAAGGAATATTTGTTAATTCTTTGCAAGAGGCTCAGGCAGGGATTGAAATATAGACTTTTAACAAGACAGTCATACGCATAAACCATGACGCCACGGCTACTACGGATATTGTATGTACAAAGATGACATAAATTTAAGTTTAATATACTATAGTGAAAGCTATAGACACCATGATTTTCTATTCAGGAGGCTATTTATTGCACGTTTTTGAACTTTTTCGACAACTCAAGTTTATACAGAGACGCCTGTTTGTGCTCTTGTCGATACTAGTTATTATTATGAAAATCACAAAAATAGAAATAGGTGAGACGAAACTGCCTATGAAACAATTGAAGAGAAAAAATCGAGACCAAGACGGGACTCAGTGAAACGAGACCGAAACCGAGACGAGATTGAAATTTGTAGATTTTGACGACAACGAGACGAGACTAACTAGACAAAGTTGGGATTTTGAAAAAAAAAAATCAAGTTTTTTAAATTAATATTTAGGTTAATAGGGCATTTTCTTCACGCCCTACTTCCCAAGGATGTTATTGACATTTCTCGACGTTTCAAGGTTACCAAAAAATGAATTTTTTTTAGCAAGATGTCTGTGTGTCTACATCTTAAGAACCATTAGAGGTATCGACTTTAAATACACTTTTTATACAGATAATAACTAAGAACTTTCAAACAAAATTAAGTGGCTTGGTTATTTTTACTATAGCATTTTTAGAATAGAGTGAAAATTAAGCTTAAAATGAATTTTTTTGTATAAAACAAAACAACTGGAACAAAATTTTTGTCAAATCGAATATTTTACGAACCAAAAAATGGTTTCATCTACAAAATAACTGTATGCAACGAAGAATACCGTTTTTGATATCTGGTAAAATTTTGAAAAAAATCGAAAAAGTAAAAACCGAAAAAAAAACATTACTAAAAGTTGGTAAAAATTGATCTCCGGCTCAAATATCTTGGCAAAAATTAAAGATATTGTTAAGGAAAATTCAATTGAAAACTATCTTAAACAAAACATGAAAACCTATAAAAACAACAAAAAAAAAACTGATAAAAAAAGGTTTTCAACTCAAGTATTATCTATGAAATTAAGGAAATATATTGACTTAAAATTTTGTTAAATTTTCTTGAAAAATGTACAGACGGGCACAGATGGGAAGTTATCAGTGTGGGTCGCATTCCATTCTCTTTTCTTAACGAAGTTATATCACTGATACTCGTATACGTAAACTCTGATCTCAATATTGTAATGATATTTCCTCATTCGCTATTAATATTTAAGCATACTCGTATCATTCAATTAATAAATTTTCTCTTTTAACTAGATTTCAATACACACTTATTTTACCTCCTTCTTTATTTTTCATTTTCGCAAAATTTTCCTCCTTCATTATTTTATTTAAATAAAATTAATCATCTCTCATCGTTCCAACACTAACGCAAAATATTTTTAGTTGTAGATATGTATACAAAATATACATATGTATACATAATGCACCACCAATACACAGAATAAACACACATAGATACCTTAAAATTATATTATATAATATAAGCTTTAAGTTCAAAACTTTCCTGCGATTCTTTTTATGCATAATTATTTATAAAACATCCATACATACATACATACGAGTATGTGTGTATGTATAACATACTCGACTATAGAGTTATAGGTATGTTTGTTTATATAATTTCCATAGAAATAATTCAACGAAAGCAATCAAAAAGACCTGACCCCGTTCCTTGAGTAATTTACTTTCCTCAAGCATTTTGCACCAACTCATCCAAACCCGAGGACAGCAGAGACACTGACCCAATTCACAACATAATTAGACAAATTAAAACTGAATCGTTCCAAGCGCAACTTAACATATTTATATATAGATACCTTCATATACTCGCACAAAGTATAATAATATTAAATATAGTAGAACAAAGCAAAAAAGAAACATGATACCCTCTGGAAATCAGTAAATTGATCTTTTCCATACCCTGGTCTTATACATATAGATAGAATCACCTCCCGCCCAAGGGTTCGAAATGTGTGAAAAATAAAAACCCAATTGATTTAGGTCGCCCTTAAAGTAATGCCGGTGTTGTATAAAATAGTGTTGATTTTTTCGTAATTGTTTTCAAAACTCGCGATATTTTCAGTTCAAATTATGAAAACAACATTTCTGGGAATGCCAGAGTTGCTGTATTGTTTCAGAGCATACTCGTACCTACATAATTTAAAATTACAAAAAATAAAACAGAATTGAGGTACAATTATTATTGCAGAGACTTGAATTACAAATGTTTCTTGTTTCGTCAGAGGGAGAGCAATCCCTCTTAGCGATGGTTTTTTTTTTGGAATTTCAATTTAAGATTCCAGGGTTTCCATAAAGTTATTATTATTATTATAAGATTGGTATGTAAGTAAATAATTATTGTGTTGGTATATTATACTGTTTTATATATGTAGATACCTCCTATCTACAGCACGCGCTTGAATTTCAACTCAGATTCTTTTGGAAGGCGGAATTTGACGCAAGAGCTTTTTTTGCTTTAAAGTAATTTGATAACCTTGAAATCTTAGAAATATTTGTAAATGTGTGTATCTAAAAAATATAGCAAATTGATAGACTGCACATTGCACAATGCACATTCTATACGGCACTTATCTGATCCTTAGCATCTGTGTTTCAAAAAATGTTCGGTATACGTCGATTTGTACAAAACCTTCAGGAAATACATTCAAACAAAATATGTTCGTAAAAATGTCCGTAGTCAATTTACTATAGCTAGTAACTAATTAAGGTTGAATCAAAGAATAAGACAAGAACAATTATCCCGGCTTTATGGAACCCCCACTGACAACAATGAAGATACTAAAGAGATAGCTTAGTTGCATAGAGGATTTAATTGAATAAACAGAGTAGCAGCTGTCATGCAATAAAAATGTTGATTTTCTTAAAAAAAGTTAAAATTCATTATTTTATGTAATTAGCCAAAGAATTTCGAAAAATATGAAATGAAAAGTTAAAGTTTTTAGCTGTTTTTGGTTGCGATATTTACAGAAACTATATCTATTGGATTTTTCTTAAAATTGTATAATTTCTACAAATTTTACTGAATGTCAAGAATGTCCTTTCCAATTATTTTAATTACGTAAAATTATCAACCGGACATTTGCTCATGTATACAAAGCCTGTTTAACAACATTTCCTGTATTTTAAGATTTAAAAATGTATGTTGATTTCTCGAAAAAACCTTAACTCTACAAAATTTGTATTTGAAAATTGTTAGAGTATTTTTTTTCTTAATTAATGTTTTATATAAAATATTTATCAATTTAAGTTTAAAAATATTTTTGGTATGCAGTTATTTCGAACTTATTACAATACGTCTTACCTTTCAATTTCGTAAAAACTGATGATCCATTTTCAAGATACTCGTATCCAATTTCGAAAAAATTGTTTAATTTTGTTTTTTTTTAACCATTAGTACAAAAAATACAGATGTCATTTTTGATTATTAAATATTATTGAGTTAGTATAAGAGCTCGTGCAGAAAATTATTGAAATCGGTTGAATAGTTCATGAGACAACTTAAAAACAAAATAACGGTTTTATGGAGCTATACAAATATAGGAAAACAAAATTAGCGAAAATTAAAAAACATAATAGGTTTGTTTTTGAGAAAAATGGAATAGCTTTAGAGAACTAAATCTAATATATGTAAGTTACAACCAAGTATGTTTTGTGTGTATGCTGAATCATGAATATAAATTTAAAGATCATAACCGTAACGGAAAATATTATTAAATGTAACTTTAAATTTTCTTTTTGCATTTGCAGAACTGAAATAAGCAATTTAGCAGCCATTCTTAATAATAGGAACTATTAAAGTTTAAATTATTCTCAAGTTAGTAAGGAAGGGCGTATGGTGCCTTGATAAAGAGAGACTTCTAAGGCACCAGTAGACTTTCCTTATTGCACACATAACATGATCAATTATCAAATTATAATCGTCATTTAAAACCAAATCGCTGTAAGCCCTTTGTTTTATCGACATATAAGATTGGAGCATTTCCCAGAGAAACACTTGGAAAATAGCTTAAATCCAGTTTGTTTTTATAAACAACTATAAACTAATAACTTTGATTATTTTGGGTTTAACAGTTAACTATTTCTTTCAGCCCATTCTACTATGCCTTCCAGATCAGACGTAAGCCTAATGCACCATCTTCTAAATTATTTAGAGTTTGCATAAAAAGCAAAGGTGCACATCATCAGCATACATGTTTTTCAACAGGGACGCTACAAAAGTAGAGCGACAGGGACAGCAAACGACGCCATAATTCTTGCCGCTCTTTTAACATTTCTCTTCAATAAGGTTTGCCATTTCAGGATGGAAAGGTATGCGAGCCAACAACAAGTTGAAATCATTAAAATTTACTACCGAAATTCGGCTCAACGTTAAGAGCGCTACGTCCAATTTATGGTCGTCATAATCGTCCTTGCAGATCAACAATTGAGCGTCTAGTGGAAAAATTTGAAGTCAAATGCACAGTACAAAATGTTCCCGTGTCAGTGAGACAAGGAGGTGCCCGTAGTGTCGAGAATATTACTGCTGCCGCTGGGGCTTCAGTTGCAGAAAGCCCAAATGTGTCTCTCACACGTCGTTTTAAAGCGTTGGGCATCTCTGTGACATGCGTCGTTCTGCCGAATTTTGCGAAAATATCTTGGCTTCATCCTTACAAAATTAAATGGACGCAAGAACTGATGCTGCTTGACGACCAGAAGCGTCGTATGTTCGTGAATTGGGCTGAGCAACAACTGAAAAATGATTCGGATTTTCATCGAAAAATCATCTTCAGCGATGAGGATCATTTATGGCTGAATGGCTTCGTCAATAAACAAAATATGCGGTATTGGTGAGGCAGCAATCCACACGTACATACTCTAGTCATCATTGCATCCCGAAAAAATTATGGTTTGGTGTGGTGTGGTTTATGGGCCGGGCGGCGTCGGCGTCATTCGGCCGTATTTCTTCCGTGATGATCAAGGCCGGCACGTTACTGTGAATGGGATCGCTACCGTTCAATCATAACCGAATATTTTTGGCCCCAATTCGTACGAATATCGAACGTGAAATTGCAGCAGTATCGGTCGATTTCTGCTTGAAAACCGTCGAAAATTGGGTTTAGCGTCTGGACTTCTGAAGAGAAGAAAGAAAAGAAATCGAGCTTCATAAATAATGGCATCGAACGTACTTTCACAGGAATAAAGAATTAAATTGAGATCCAAAACCGTTTTTGTTTTATTTAAAAATATACTTTGAGGTAGATCATTTATAAATATTTCAAAAAGCAGTGCTCCCAATATAGATTCCACTCAATATGTTTTTGATCTCTGGTTTAGAATGTTCATTCAAAAAGACTAATTGTTATCTTCCATGTAAATACTATTATGAAAAACTAGCAGAACTATCTGTGAAATTGGAAAATCTTTGAAGTTCAACGGTATCAAAAGGTTAAGAGAAGTCCAACATGGTTATAAAAGTTACTAAGCCAAGTTTAGCAGACAAATTTGAATTATTTTGTCAACAAGCAAGAGCATACACATATATTTTTAGAATTTAATTAATTACCCAACTGTTTTCTGTAAAAAACGTGATCCATTTTTATATATTTTCGGTGTTTTAATTACGATATAAACGGAGTTGACTGTACAATGTTATAGAATATTCCACGATTGAATAAAAACTGTCTAAAGAAAAGAATTCGTGACACTAGACATTTAAATAGACTTTTTTCATAGGATCATTTAAATATCAAATTTAAAGTTAAAATATTAAAATTCCCCAAAAATCTATTTTAATCGCTTTAAATGTGATCTTTCATTGTGTTACTTTAATTATTTACAATACTTTCAAACAGTTCAAGTCAATTTTTCGTTTTTTTTTTATTTCATTAATTTCACAGTTATTATTTAATCCAATAAAAAAAACCACACGCAGCGGCAGCCCATCACTTAACGAATTTAATGACAACCCTTATTTTATCATTGATTATAATTCCAAAAAAAGTAGAAGCGTATGGTGTAGGGGTATAGGTCGCTTGAATATGTTCAGTATACATACATATATGTATGCGTGGTTAATTGTATAATTTAGGTGCTAGTGGCATTTTTCGTTGTAAAAAAATAATAATAACCAACTGCGCGTAACGGTAAAGTAACAAAATGAATAAACCACCTTCCTGTATGCGTTTTTAAAACCAAACCAATAAATACACGGAATTACTCTACTATCACAAAATGAATTATTAATTTTTTTTACAAAAATTACTTAAATAAAAAATAAAAAAAGAAATATTAATTACTTACAACAAATTAATAGGCTTAATAATAAAACGATAGTTGTTATTATTATTATTATTAGTCCAAGCATGCCCGAAGCGAATTGCTACATAAAACAATATTTATAATCGAGAATGCATGTGTGTGTTGCATTGCGGTGTAGTGCGGTAGGACATGGTGATGGTGATGGTGATGTTGATGGTGGGGTACATAGTGAATGCGAGTCCTTTTTTGGCAAATTAAAAGGATGTCTGTGGTGTGTGTTTTACTTAACAATTAATCAAGCAATGACGATGGGTTTTTGGTTTATTTATTTGTGTTTTTCTACACAAACAACATACATACATACATTTATAAATGTATGTAAGCGGATACGTCATTGTGGTTGCCATAATTTGAATGGAATTTTAATGCTTGTTATTAATACATGCATGAATTTTAAATATGTACATAATATAAATTGAGACTCATTGGTTTGAAGATACTATTATAAAATATTTATCGATAGTCATAGTGGCAAACTCAAGGGACCGAGGGTTATAAGACTGAGTTAAATTAGCTCAAGCCCTTACAAGAAGAGAACATTAATGTATATGATGGAGACATTCTTTTGATATTCTCAAAAAATAATACATCCCCTGAAATATGTGTCACCTTGAATATTTTGCGAGCAAGAACATGAATTGTTTACAACGGAGAATAACATTTTTGAAATCTGTTAAAATTTATAGAAAAACAGAATTGACAGTTTTTTTTACAAAAGATATGAAGAAAAATGTTTAAAAGTTGATTTTCGACTCAAACATCTTGAGAACAAAGAAAAATATTGACTTTGAACTTATTTTATCTTTTACAAAATATTGGTGTTTAAATTTGGTGCCACATTCGAAAAAATTCGATTGAAAGTTTTCCTGTCAAACTAAAAAAAAACTTACAAATTTACTTAAAATTAGTTTTTGACTGAAACATTTTGTTTTGTATAATTACATTTAACAGAAGTAAAGTGAAGCTTGTTGGCAGCAAGCAAGAAGATAAATCGATGCTTTGTCAAGCTATTTCATTACAAAAAAGAAGAAGTTGACCACGGAATAGTTGGTGGATAGGTGGATATAATCCTTTTCTGTCGTGGACGGCGGAATAAACGTGATTTTGGGATTCAAGCATTAACATTGCTAGACGAACCCTGAACTCCATACAGCAGCTGTGATCAACAGCTCTTTCCTTTATCCTTTGATTAACTCGACACCTCACTATATCAAATATCAGGTTAAAAGTCATTGTGAATTGAAAGCAGGTGAATGGTAAACCCAATGCCATATTTATCAGGTTTTCCAATAGGGACTTGACAGCTTTTAACTGAACTTATTTTCAGTAAACTCAAAATTTGTATTATCGTAAACTTCACGAGTACCGTCTAAAAAATCTCTATAGAGATTCAAAGTCGGAGGCCGCAACTTTAATAGCGTTAGCCCCAATTTTCTGTCGTGATTCTCGCCTAGTAACAAGTTTAATGTAAAAATTAGGCATGTAATGTTGCCGTGCGAGTGTGAAAACGTGTTGGTCGAATTGTCGACAATAGCGCTGGCGTTCAGGCGTCCGTAGCAAACGATCCAAATCACACACATTATGGCGTATTTTGCGTAAAGGATCTTGCTTTACACCCACACATGACCAAGTTTGCTCAAAAATTGAAGCCCATGAACCATTTGAAGCGACGGCGGCGCGGCGATGAACGTTCATGATTACCTACATATATTTTCGTCCCGAGTTTTAAGGTATGGACTTGCAAGACATGAAATGGACCAGTCGATTGGCTGTCTCGTTCGTTTTTTCTTTTGGGGCTACGTGAAGTTAGTAGCGTATGCCAACAAGCGGATGACGAAATTGGTAGGCTCAAAGCCACCATTCAAGGCGAAATAGTGGCCGTTTTAGACAAAATGTGTGTCCGACCCAATTTGTGTTGGACACAAAATTCGAGTCATGCATGTCCTTTTAAGAAACCCTCATTACACATAAATTATAATTTATGCAACTCATCACCTGAGAATAATCAAATATTATAAATTGCATCCAATTCAATCTATCCTGGAACTGGACCATTCCATTTTATTTATGTGGATGTGTTGTACAAAGTTATCTGCACTATAAAGTTACCAATTTCCAAATAATGACACATGTGTTTGAATTATTGACAGTAATCGAAATAAATATGGTCAGAGAAGATTGTTTAAATGGGCCAACTGATGATACTCTGAGAACTCATTTTTAATGTTGTCCCAATCATCAGCAGAACGAATATGTACATATTTGTGTGCATTAGGTACGTTCTTCTACTTCTAGCATATATTTGAGGTTTTAAATAGAAAATTTAAATTAAATAATAAACACATACATACGAGTACATATTTAGATGTGTACAATATGCAAAGGCACAGCAGATTTTAAATAATAATAAGATAAAATTCCAGGAAATATTCATAATATTTTCGTTTCTTTAGAGAAAAAAGAACACATACTTGTACGAGTATAAAGGATATGTTTGTTAGTTTATTGCAATTGCCACAAATCAATTTTAAATTTAATTTGCTCCTACTCCATAACCTTGCTGACAAACAAGAAAACATATAAGTATATATTGTCATATAAATACATACAAATAAATAGGTGATGTGTTTGTGTTGCAATTTCTTCTGTGTCACAGTCCAATCCATAGAATTAGAATGACATACTCCTATGCGTATGTGTGTCCGTAGTTTTAGGACCACAATGCGTATGTTGCAGCATTCTAAAAACCACATTGTGGTTAAATTTATAAGACGCAGGAATATCGGAGAATGTCTTCTTTCTCGAAATATCGATTACAATAACACTTCTGCTTTCCTCTACTATTATAATATGATACTCCTACAGCTTCCCTATCCCCAGCCCATAACCCATTTCAATTCGATTATCGACTGTCAATCTTATAATGACATGGGTATGAACAACAAACCAACAAGGCTACTTTGAAGTAATTTCTTGAATGTGCCAGACAGAAGTTTGATGTGGTTAGGAAGATAATAATAAACAGGAAAAAACGATAAGGTCATTTTTCAAGTTGGTTTAAATTTTCCTTTGTTTATTATTTTAATTATTAATAAAATTAAATTGTATTTAAAAAAGTTTCATTTTATTTAACTAAATTTAATTTAATCTAATTTAATTAAAGATATGTGTATAAAGCTGACATACACACATGTATTGAAACAAATTATACGACGTTACTAAAAAGTTTTAGTTTTAAAAAGATGTTCCAATAATGTTTAGGCTTAATTACGACGCGTACGTATCAGTTTTTGGGAAATCAATTTTATTAACTTCCCACGGGAAGTTATTGTAATCGGTCCGATTTGTCGAATTAAAAATGTTGACGTTTCTCGAAGTTTTAAGGTCCCTAGAATCTAAATATTTGTTTTTTAGAGAGATGTCTGTGTGTACGCACATATGTATGTATGTTCGTACGTCCGTACATTCGGGAAGCTTTTTTCGTCGTCCATGTCTCAAGCACCAGTAAATATATCGACTTTAAATAAATGTTGTTATACAGATAATAATGCAGAAAGATGCAGAAAGGACTCTCAAAAAAATAATGGGTGGTTTTTTTTCAATAGCAGTTTTAAACAAAATAAAAATTTTGGTTAACCCAAAATATCTCACGAACCAATAAAGCAAGCGACTTGAATTATATTTTATATTCAGCCCAATTCTAAATGAAAATTCCCAGGGAAATATTTCATTTTTCCCTTCTCTCATATTCTAATTCTAAATGAAAAATTCCCGGGAATTTTGTTCGCTTTTCTCTTTTTCCTTATTATAAACTAACTTCGAATGTGGGAAAAAATACTCCGAGAAAAAAGTAGGCATTCTAAATGTCAAAAGAAGGGAAATAAAAAATGTATTTGGCGTGAGTTTCTTCCCGATAAATTTGGTGGGGAGTTTAATCAAAATGTAAGATTTTATTTATTTTTCAAAACAATAAATGTTAAAATTAGAGTTTTTTAAGTCTAAAATAACAAACAAGAGAAGTTCACCGCGATATTGCTTGTGGCTTCCAGAAAGGAAGCAAGGAGGAGGTGTTGTTGTTTTGGCATACGGCTGAAAATGCTTTAAATTCATCTGGGCCATCAAGCAAAAACATATCAGTTGAAGAAACTAAAGAAATTAAAAGAAACACCACAAAAGTTTACCGAGCTCTTGACCAAATTTATGAATTAAAAAAAAAAAGTAATGAAGATCATTTCGCCATAAAAAAATGAAAAACTTAAGGTAGTTAAACGACACAACCAACACATGGAGCAATTAAGAGTTCAAGAAATCGAAGATAAAATTGAAAGTAACTGTCGGCTTCTTGAAATAAAAGAACTAAAAGCTCAAGTTTTCCAGTTGCCGAAAGATTAAACAGTTCCTTCGCAATATTTATTTTAAAGTTTCATTACCTTGTTTAATTTTTAAGTTTTTACAATAGTTGCTTAGTGTGTATGTACAACCAACAATCCCAGGAAAATTATGTTTCGTATAGAACGCCAACGCTATATTTCTTTTTTCTGCAACTGTTTTAGGTAGTTTTATCCATTGTGGACATAATTGCTCCTATAAAACACTTCAAGTAGTGAAACTAGGTTGAGCCATACCAACACTTTCTTCATATCCGACCCCAGTTTGATACCCTCCCTCAGCAAAAAAACGTAAACATGGATGAGGACATCTAACAAGTATTTAAAGGAAACCTTGTTTAGTCTATAATACTTTTGAAACCTAAGAAAAAAATGATTTTTTAAAAATTATGATAGACAACATTTGAAAAATCTAATGAATGCTTACAGCCCCTGAGGCAACTCCAAGGGATTCGTACTATCTCTTAAAGATCTTCTAATAGTCCTTGGTTTTACATGTTCACTTTCTTCATATTCTTCACGTAAAATCATTTTAAGTTTTTTAATTTGAATGATGAAAATTTTTTTCGCGAGTTATTTTTCCTGTCAAACAATACGGAACAGCTGATTCGAAAATCAAAATTCCCCATTCCCGATTTCGAAGGGAAAAATGTCTTCCCGGGGAATTCGAAAAAGGAGAATTTTACTCTCGGGAGAACTAGTTTCCCGAGGAGTTCTTTTCCCCAGGAATATTTAGAATTGGGTTGGTGAAAATTGATTTACGGCTCAAATATATTTTTTTTTTTAAATTAAAGATATTGGTTTCAAACTACATTCATCTTAGAAAAAAATATAATTTTCAACATTCAGAAAAATTTTGAGAAAGATCAAATTGACAGTTTTCTAACAAAAAATAAAAACAAAAGAAACATTACTAAGACTTGGTTAAAATTTAAGATGTTGGTTTTAAACTAATTTTATATTATAGAAAATACTGTTTTTGACATTCAGTAAAATTTTTATAAAATTCCAAGTCAGTTTTTTCATAAAAATTACAATTTACAAAAAATAGTACGCGAAATTGGTAAAAATTGGTGTTTGATTCTCGATATCTCTTGAAAATGAAGATATTGACGTCAAAATGATTTATGTTTGTTGTTAACGTAAGGTAATTGCCTTAGAAACATTCAATCTGTATTTTTTATATAAGAAATAAAAGCTTTCAAAAACTGCTACTCGAATTGGTAAGAATTGGTTTTTTTAGTAAAGATCTCGTTAACAACAACAAATTTTGAAATCAAACTGGTTTTCGATTCAAGTATATAAGGACAAAAACGAAAGATATTGATTTCCAATTTTTTATCTCACACAAAATATTGTCATAAATATTTTGTTAAAGTCTTAAGCAAGACAAATCGACAGACAGGATGGGAAGTAATCAGTGTGGGTCGCATCCCAGCCTCTTTTTAAATCTGTATTCAACTAGGTACATATGTACGTCTTTTGCTCAATTACATAATATATCACAAGATGTTATAATAATCTTACTTATTTATTTTGAATATAATTTGTTGCCTCGGAATAAACAATATTTGGTTTATTTGTACGCCCTAAGTCTAAATTAAGAATGAATAAAAGGTCACGAAAACAAGAATAAAATATATGAGACAAACGGAAAAGGCTATTTACAATTGTACAGAAAAAAAGCAGTCTAAGCTACAAAAAATAATTATTAACCCACTGACATATGACAGCAGCATTTTGTTATGTTATTCTAGAGCAAACCGACAAGGTCCTTATTTCTTCCTCAAAATAAATTGCTAGTTAGACTACATATGTATATAAAATACCTACATATAAAATCATTTAAAGTTTTTTACACGAAAATTAAAAACTATTTGCTTTGTCCCAGAAAACATTTTTTATTTGGAGTTTTCATTTCACTCCGAAAAGTGGACACGGGAAACACAAGAAAAAATACATAGGTACAAATAAAAATGAGTGCGATGGTTTACTGCAACCAAGGCAACTTAATTAGCTAATGAGAACTTTAGAGTTAAACAAAAATAAATTAAATGAAATAAAATAAAATAATACAAAAGCAGAAAAAAAATATAAAAAAAAAAACAAGCAAACAATAAAACTCTTCCCGGGTTTGGTCCTTGTGTTATGTTTTCTATGGCACGTTCCTGTTTCTTGGTCCTTACCGCACTCCATCATCATCAGCACTTTACTCGTTTATAATTTTGTGTGTGTGTTCTTGTCAGAATGTTGTCGGTGCCTTTCATTCAATTCATCGTCATCATAGTCATAGTTATAGTCATAGTCATAGTCATAGTCATAGTCATAGTCATAGTCGTCGTCCTAGTCGTGTCGTCTGTTTTCTAGCTTTTGGATTTTATTTTTGTTTTCTCTCTAAATTCTTTGTCGTTTTTTTTTCACATTGTCATTTTTCCATTTCCACTTTCTATTCGACTCTTATTCATACGCTTCAATGTTTGCTTCCAACAATATAAGAATTATTTTGGTTCAAAACCAAGAAGACCATGTATGTGAATGTAGAGAATGGAGCACCGTTCATGATGGACATGCTTTTGGTGGAAAAACAACAACATAAAAAAAGGAAGAAAAATATAAGAAAATGAAAATTATAAGCAAGGACCATTTTCAACACAACAACAACAACACTTTGTACAAATATATGTGGATGTACTCTACATACATAGGTATAAGATGACATTTGTTGTTGTTGTTATGGTGTAAGTGGATAATACATGGCACTGACGATGACGGGGTCGACAATTGGATAGAAAGCTAAAATTAGGACACAAATCTGGACATGACAGCAATGCCAGACTATATCACACACAAACAAAAGTACCTCCAGCAATCTCACCTAATGGTCATCTAATTTAGCTTTAGACGAATCTGAAGAATAAAAGCAAGAAAAGAAAAATATGTTGTGACTTGTGAGAGTTGAAAGGATGTCATCTTCGAGTCGAAGAACTTAAGTGGAATCTGGAGTTTTGGAAGTGAACTTTTAATTGAATATAGAGAATATAATTCATTTAACACAATCATATTTGTCAGAAAATTTCGCTATGACAAGATGCTTAACAGGACATAAGCAAGGACATTATAAATATGAGAATTTTCCCTAACAAATAAATGTACCATATACTTGTAATGCGTAGGAATTTTGATATTTTATTTTATTGGTTTTATTTTATAAAACTTTAAGAAAGAAAAACAAATAAACTGTTATCAGGTTCTTGAAGCATTTTGGCATCTCTTAAAGACCGATTAAGGAATTGATTGCTTTGTTGTGCAAATGAATTATATGTTTTAATAATTGAAAAAATGGGTGTTTTTTTTTAGACATGTGGTTAAGGTCTGTGGCATGACCTTGGTGATTTGCAGGAACATTTTCAAAAGTTGTGGAGCTAAAACTGGAACTTGAATCATCATCATCGATAAATGTGTTTGTATTTTTTTTGCTTCGAAATGTCACTTTTGAAAGAACGAATTTGACACTGCTACCAAACTTTAAATAATAAAAATACGATGATCCAATGCTGTTTTATTATCATGATCTGATCCGGATCATGGTGATAATAAAACGCGGTTAATGTTCAAATGACGTTAGACAAACCCTTGAATTACTTGGCAATACTTAAAGATGATTATCCACCTGGAACAGATGTAATTCCCCCAATTGTATTTAAACAAAATTTAAGTACCTTCAGGTGATTTCCCAACCATATGGATGAAGGCATTTATTAAACCAGTCTTTAAAAAGGGTAACAAGGCTGATATTAGTTATATTAGTTATAACAGATCAACTAAACTAAACTGTTCTGTGTTCTCAAACTTTTCGAACAAGTTGTTTGAGATAGTTTAAATTTTAATCTTCGATACATACTCATCTACTTCCACTTTTGCAAAATTGCTCAGATACCCTAGAACTGGGTCCTCCTCAGTTTATCACATGGATTTCTTCTTATCTTCAAATAGGTCTCATCAATATAAATTCAGAAGTTCTTTCTCCAACAATTGTATTGCCAAATCAGGAACTCCCCTGGTTAGTCATTAAGGATCACTTCTCTTTATCTTAGCTATCAATAATGTTGCCCTTTCTGTTCGATAAAGTAACATTTTAATCTAAGCAGATGTTATAAAAATCTTTAAAAGCATAAAATCTTTAAACGAACGATTACAACTATAACTCAATTAACCCAATTAAATGTGACATTGACTTTTCTAAAAAAACGTACTTCTTGTTTAATTGATTACAAAAATATCTCAGCACTCTATAAATCGCATTCATAGTTTTAAAGGTATCTTGGCGATCTTTTAATTTTAATCTCGATTTCACGGAACACATTAATTTGATCGTTAGTAAAGCCAAACTCTTTATTAAGATTGTTACACGTTGGTGTAAAGAATTTCAGGATCCTTATGTTACTCTCGTTCTATATTACACTTTGAGCCGCATCTTAATTCAATGATTGAATTCTTGGTTTTTATTAATTTGTTTGTTGCAAGATATAGCTTGTATTAAGCTTTCTTACGCAAAGATCTGATATTGTAAAAAAACACCCTTTATATACTATTCCAAATGTGCTAGTTATTGTAAAAAAATGTGTTGTAATTTACCCTTGCGTTTGCATTTCATTTATTCAGATGAACTCGTACATACCTGAAAAAAATTAAATTATTTATAAATTTAAAAAAGGACAAGGTAATAGAAATTTTAATAATTTTGTATGTAATATCAGTATAGCTAATTTAAATCGATAAGATAGTTGGTATTTACATGTAATAATTAAATTGTTTTAGTTTTTTAATATGTGATTTATTAATATTCAGGAATCAGGATTAAAACCTAAAACCTTGGTCTAAATCAGCCCAGTTTCACTGTTTGCAGTTTTGAGAGAAAAGTTAATTGACTGGTTATTTCTCAAAGAAATAACCCCATACATTTCTTGAATGGTTAAGCTTGGTGTGCCAAGTTGATAATTATAAGGAAGGCATAAATAAGTAGAATAATTACAAATATCTTAACGAAAGCGTGGTTGTTTTTAACAGGTGCTGAACAGGTGTAGATGTTTCAGATGTTTTATTGTACCTACTAGAATTTATTTTCAAAATCGCCAAAACTTATTTTTCAGATATACACTCTTTCGAAATAATGATAAGGACAAACAAAAAAACACTGCTGTTCCGTCTGTTTTTATGAAAAATTACTATCAAGGAATGGCAACACTTTTGTTTGATTTTATATTTTTATAAAGTTTAAACTAAATTTCGCTCTCTTTTACCGTTAGCCTAACAATAATTTATTGATTTTTATTGCGATACGAACACTTTATAAGGCCAAGTGATTGTACTTAAGAATCCTTATTAAAAATTACCAAAAATAAGAAAATCTTCAGATAACAAAGGTTTGTTATTAATAAATACTTTGTAATTATAATGCCTCCTAAAAGCCATTATCCAAAGAAGAGCGGAGAAGAGGTCTTGTTGCTGATTACCGAGAACAGAGGAAGACCTCTAGCCAAATCGGTGGCATACTTTCAAGAAGTAAATCTGTAATAGACCTTTTCTTAAAGCTGCGTTAAAATTATGGAGTTAAGCGCAGTTCAGGTAAAAACCCTAGATTAACCTACGGAGAAATCAAAACGCCTAACCGTTAATGAATCGATAATTTTTTAACATTTTAAACCTCAATGTGTCACCAAGGCGGGTGCAATAAGTTTTGAAATCTGTACAAATATTGAATATGTGAAACGCGCCCCGAAACCAAAACTTAAATCTCTTCAAAAAACGAACAGATTGATTTTAGCTGAAAAGTATCAATTTCTTCGAATGAGACATAATTGCGGAGGCCCAGACATGGCATGATAAACGAACCGAAAAACAGAAGTACGTTGGTGGTTTAGGGTGCCATAAGCTGCTGTTTCTACCAAAACAAAATAAATTCCCAAAAATATAAGGATGAAATATTTGCTGCGCAATGTATCATTCACAAGGATAACGCTGCTATTTATGTTTCAAAACCCGAATCCGATTAAAATCGTTTGGGCAATTTTAATAAAAAACGTTTTTAAAAATAGACGTTCATTTTACCCTATAAATTATTTGACAAGAGTTGTTCAAGAAGAGTGAGCCAAAATTAATATGTGTGAAATAAAATCATTAATAATTTCAATACCACGACGTCTTCGAGATGTTATTCAACGAAAAGGATCAAGCACCGAATATTGACCGCATTTTTAGAAACTTTAAGTTTTACTAAGAATTGTCTTAACATTATTTCGTTCTTAAAAACTTGTTAAGATACTAAAAGTAAAATTAGTTTTTTAAAATCCAATAATAAATGAAAAAAGATCGTATTTTGTGTTTGTCATTATCATTATTTCTTAGAGTGTATGTACGTTTTTTAAAATACGATGGATTTCGAAACTCACTCTCAGATACCCCAAACACGAGTGAAATAGAGTAGCTAGTTATTCTACAATACAATTGTTTCATCAGTTCAACTTTTTGTACCGAACCAACTTGCTTTGTGAAATTTTTCTAGTTACAGCGCATAGAAGGGTTATTTATATAAAATCTTTTGAGAAATAAATTGATGACAATGTACACGTCATCTTCAGAATACCACTACATAGGAGACACAAGAAATAAAACAATACATATATAGTAAACTGAATAAAATAAGGGTTTTCAAGCAAAGGAAAAGTAAACGAGAAAAAATATTTGCGAGAATCATTTCAATCCTTTATTGTGTCCCTTCGAAACTCAATTCCTTACGCACTATGTACAGTACATTTCGTATGAAATCAAAAGTTAAAAGATAAAAAAGAAAACTTTTTCTTTTCTTTTTCGAAATCCGAAACAAATGAAATATACATATACACTTGTCTACATTTATATATCAGGTATATGTGGATGTAGATTTACATATATATTGCTTTAAAATAAAATAAAATGGAATTCAGTGCAGAAGGCGATGACATTTTTGAGGATTCTTTTGGAAAGAAAGGAAAAGTTTTTAAATGATCATAATTTAAGCCTTGAATATTGCTGAATGTACAACATTATGGAGAAAGAAGTTGGTGGTCGGTTGGTAGGAAATTATTTTTTGGTATAACAGCATAAATTAAAAATAATCAAATACAATATTCTTGGAAATTTCTTTCTAATTAGGAAATATACAAAAAACAAGTCAATAAACAAGTTAAGATGTTTACACTAATTAATCACTCACTAAGTTAAGTAGAACTTTATCTGTCATGCCATGGTTTTGAATTAATTTTAAGTACGTTTTGGTAGAAAAACGAACAACATTGATGAAATTAATATCAAATAAGGACATGAAAATTTTACTTTAAAACATTTTTATTTTCTGAAAACGAATTAAAAAAAAAAAAACAAAATGGCTAGTTTGGATTTTTAAAAAATATTTGTGTCTCTCGTATGAGTTTAGTACATTTCAAATTAGCATTCAGTTGGAAAGGCAATATTTTTTTCTTAGATTTGTTGAGGTACCTTTCATAGAAATGGCCAAGAATTTTTACCATTAATTAAATTCAGGAATTTTTATCATTCTGAAGTTAATTTAAGTTGGTTTCCAACAAATAAGTAATAATAAAAAGATGCCCCAAATTATTATTTTATATTTAAGTTGTCTATTGAACTTTTATTTACTTAACAAAGGAAGTTATTGTAATCATTCCGGTTATTTGAATTGAAAATTTTGACATTTCTCCAAGTAGAATTTAAATCAAAGATTTTTAGAGATCATCTTTTTTCGTCGTCTATATCTCAAGAACAAGAAGAGATATTGACTTCAAATATATTTTGTTGTTCAGATAATAACACAGAAAGATGCTAAAAGGAATTAAAAAAATTGAAAGGGTGTTTTTTTCCATAAATACAAATAAATTGGGTGGCGCAACAGTCCGTTGAGAACTAGGGCCTAGTGACTTACAACTCTCAACCATTCATGTGTGCGAGTACTGTTGTCAGGGATAGATGGGACCTACAGATTTAAGCCGAATCCGAACGGCTAATTTGAGAAATCACTTTTCATGACAAGAATTACTCTTGGAGAATTTGTCAATTCCTCGCTAGAGGCAGTACGCGTGAAAAATCTTTAGATGCCATAGGCAGGGATCGAACCCAAGACCTCTGGTATGACAGTCCAACGCACTAACCATCATGCCACGGGTACCACGTTTTTTTTTTCCATAGCATTTTAAATAAAATGCACGACTGGGTCGCACGAACTTGCTCCTGTATGCAAAGGGTCTGTTTAAAAATATACCTGTACAATAAGTTCGTCTTTAAAGATATAAATGCCATTTGATTTGTCAAAAAAACCTCCAATTTTCAATTTTTTTTCTTTGAAAATCATTAGACCGGTTTTATTTTAATTAATTTTGTATATGTATATATTTACAATTTTTTTGTCTGCAGTTGTTTAGTGATTGTATTAGTTTAGTAAAACCTGAACTTTTTAATACTCCCTCCAACATTGAAGATCTTGACGACAAAGTCAATAATCTAACATTAGCCTTAAACAAAGCTCTAGATACTGCATGCCCTCTTATACAAGTAAGAGGTAAAAAGAAGCCACACTGGTGGAACTCAGGGCTGGATCCACTTCGAAAAGAATGCAGAAAACTCTTTAACAGAGCGAAAGCTTCTAGAGACATGTCAGACTGGGATTCATATAAAGAATCACTGAAGATTTATAAAAAAGAACTGAGGAAAACCAAACGATCGTCTTGAAGAAACTTCTGTAGCAACGTGGAAGATTGCTCCGAAGCATCCAGGCTGCGCAAAATCCTCTCCAAAAATCCAATCATGCCAAGCTGCTTGAAAAACGCCTCTGGCCTCTGGACCAATTCAAGCGAAGAATCGCTCAACTTGCTACTAGACGTTCACTTTCCTGGTAGCTCTAATATTATTAATAACATTGCACCTAATAATGGTGACAATATATTACATCCCCCACAAGGTCTACACACTAGGGAAAAACTCAAATGGGCTATTAACAGCTTTAAGCCATATAAATCTGCTGGTCCGGATGGTGTAATTCCAGCCGAACTGCAAGAAAATGCAAGTTTTCTAATACCCATCCTAGAAAACATATTCAAGGGATGCCTTAAATTGGCATACATCCCGATGTCTTGGAGACAAGTTAAAGTTGTTTTTATTCCAAAAGCCGGAAAATCCAGCCACGTTAACCCTAAAAACCTAAGACCTATCAGCTTATCATCATTCCTTCTCAAAACTTTTGAACGTTTGATCGATATCCACTTAAGGGCAAGTATTGATAAGTCCCTCCTTTCAAAGGCGAAAGGGAAATCAGTTGAAACGGCTCTACACAGTATAGTACGTACAATCGAATATTCCCTCCTTCATAAAGAGTACACCTTAGTTGCCTTGTCCTCTTCACAAGGAAATACAAAGTCCCACACATTGACCCTCCCCTCATAAACGGTGTACCACTTAAATTCTCTGAACAAGCAAAATACTTGGGTCTCATTTTAGATAAGAAATTAAGTTGGAAACCTAATATTCAAGAGAGAATAAACAAGGCCACAGTAGCCCTGTTCTCCTGTAAAAAGGCCATTGGTAATAAATGGGGCCTACAGCCCCGCATTACACACTGGCTATACATCTCGGTCATAAGACCGATCCTTACTTATGGAGTAGCGGTATGGTGGACGGCGCTAGATACAGCGACAAATCGCGATAAACTCAGCAAAGTCCAACGAACAGCCTGCCTGTGCATGGGAGGAGCACTTAGCTCCACCCCCTCCGCCTCACTAGATGTTCTGTTCCATCTAATACCGCTGGACATTTTCAGCAAGCAAACAGCCGCTAACACTGCCATACGGCTTCAAGCCTCCTCTCTGTGGAACTCGTTCAGAACTATAAACAGTAATATTGACTACACCATACCCCATCCTCAGTTTAATAACTATAGCTTCAAAGTGACTATACCTCCCAGGTCTTCTTGGGAGAATACATCATTTTTGAACGATGGTCCTATAAACTTCTATACAGACGGATCAAAAACGGAGGATGGGGTTGGTGGAGGCGTATACTCAGATAGACTAAACTTAAGTCTCTCCTTTCGTCTACCCGATCATTGTAGCGTGTTTCAAGCTGAAATCCTGGCTATAAAAGAAGTCCTATCCTGGCTTAGAGAAAACGTTATATCAACTAATGATATACGCATCTTCTCGGATAGCCAAGCTGCATTAAAGTCCCTAGACTCTGTCTCCACAAACTCATTAACAGCCCTAAATTGTCGATCATCTCTTACGGAGATGGCTACACAGTTCAACATTCACCTTCTCTGTGTGCCGGGCCATAGAGACATTCCAGGAAATTGCAAAGCTGACGAACTTGCAAAAAGCGGAACAACTTTACCTCTGCTGGCTCATAATGCTAACATAGGTATTCCTCTAGCTACATGTAAACTTATGCTAAAGCAAGATACCATAGAGAAAACAAACCTCAGATGGAATAACACCACCACCTGTGTCGCAACAAAACTAATTTGGCCTATTCTTAGCGCCAGGCGCTCAAAACAATTAATCTCTCTGAGTAGATTGCACATTAGCTACGTTATAGGTGTCCTGACTGGGCACTGCTTAATAGGAAGGCATGCTATTCGACTTGGAGCCCCTGCAAATGATTTTTGTAGGAGTTGCATGGACGAAGAAGAAGAGGAGACAATCTCTCATCTTCTGTGCACATGCCCTGCCCT
This sequence comes from Eupeodes latifasciatus, assembly GCA_920104205.1. Classification (NCBI taxonomy): domain Eukaryota; kingdom Metazoa; phylum Arthropoda; class Insecta; order Diptera; family Syrphidae; genus Eupeodes; species Eupeodes latifasciatus. Next base: position 83,755,879 of record OV049926.1, on the reverse strand, counting down.
ATCACACAGACGTAGAATCCACCTTGGAGACTACTACTTTAACGATACCAGCGATCTAAAAAATTCAGACATTACTAGTCTCCTACGCTTTATTCGAAGCTCCAATTGGTTCAACGAGTTAAGCTGATTAACTGATCCATGTGGTATCACAATGGACCATACTTTGGTCTAAGTGTGTTGGATGTCCCAACCAACAGCCACTTTAACCTAACCTAACCTAACCTAACCTAGTGATTGTAAATATACGTTTTAGATTTTTATTTCGTAAACAAATGTGGACCATTTTTCGAGATATCGGATTTAAAAAAAAAAATTAATATTTTTTTTCAAAAATACAAAAATATATATACATACATATATACACTTTAGATCATCAAATATTAAAATCGGTTCATTAGTTCCTGAGAATTATAAAAACAAAATTACGGATCTATGAGCGGTACCCTTCCGGAGCAATACAAAAATACATTTTTTAACTAAAAGAAGCCAAGTTAAGAAAAAAAAATTGGAAAAAATTTAATACTTACCAAAAAATTAAGACAGTATTGATATGGGGTACATTTTTTTCGGGTGCAAATGCAAATAATGCGCTTACGGTGGCGGAGGGAATTTTTTTTGTCGAGAATAGAAATTTAGTCTGGACGAATCATCATCATATATATTATTTCGTTAGCATGTCTCTCTTTTTCGGCTCTCATACGGAACTAATTTTAAAAATAAGGTGTCAAAACAAAGAGAATTTTTCGTAGACTATGCGAATTGTATTTTATTGAATATTAATTTATAATTTGTTGAAATACTTAACTTTTTGTTATAATAAAAATATGAAATACTCGGAAAATGTTATGTTAAGGGAAATGGTTTGTGTATTTGAATGAACTTATCGAATACACACCATTTTTTGTCGGTAAGCTAGTTTCCAGGTATTTCCTTTGTATATACAAAGGCGCGATTCATCCCAAGACACAACTCATCTTAGTACAACTCATCCCGGAAATGAAAAATACTTTCAAGCATACTTAACGAAAACAATTGTTTGTGTATTCAACTAGTTCGTTCGAAGCTTTTTCCTTTGGATAGCTTTATTTTAGTTTAATATTAGAAGAACCAGGATGGAAAGTAAATTATCTGCAGATAAGAAAGAGGAAGAACATGTATGTTTAAATTGTAAAGCGATCGCCTATTGGTTGTGTAGTTAGGTAGGTGTCTAAAACGAATAAAGAATAGCTCATTAGAGTGCTCAGTTTTTTGCAGATAGATAGATAAAGACATGTTTATGATGATAATGAAGGAATGTTATTGGCAGGTAGAAGGTACTTACTACAATCGAATCACATTCCTTCTTTCCTACAAGTTTTGAGCGGAAACATGGAGTTATTACGTTCAGTTTATTTTTTTCGTTAAAGTTTAAAAAAAAAACAAGCATACGATCAGGTACAAGAAATTGCTATTCATGTGTTATTTACAGTCAGGCTCTTGTGCATTTTCGATTTTTTCTGGCCCGTTTCTTTAACTTGTACTATATTTATTCTTTTATATAGGCGAAGGCAAGTAAAACATATGTAAAACAACCCTATTCTTAATGAATAATATTTTAAAATCATATATACAAAGGTACCAAGATAATACTTCTTGATAGACACTTTAAAATAGATTGTTGATGTTGATTAAATATATTACATTCATTAATCTGATGCAATGGCGCTACACGGCCATCGTTGGTATTTACAATAGTTATAGTTATAAATATACATATGTATGTAAATATGTACGAACTGCATTAATTTGGACAAAAGATAGGAATGTAATTAAAATTTTGTCAAAATAATGTGCTCTTTCGGGCACAGTTAAAATAATTTAAAGAAAAAACTATTTTAAGATTCAAAATTTTACCTGAAAAATAAGTTTGTCTTCAAAAATTTAAATGGCATTTTATAAATCAAAAACCCTTGATTTTTCAATTTTTTTTTCGAAAATCGTTAAAGCGGTTTTTTTAAAAAATTAGTTTTTTATATATAAAATTTTTCAATTTTGTTCTAAAAATATTTTTGGTATGCAGTTGTTTAGCGATTGTAAATATACGCTCTACATTTGAATTTCGTAAAAAAATGTTGAACCGTTTTTGAGATATAGCATTTTGAAAAAATAAATTCAATATTTTTTTTTTAAAAATTCAAACAAAATAAAATTGCACTTTTGATAATCAAATATTGATGAGGCAATATAAGAGCTCGTTTAAAACAATATTGAAATCGGTTCATAAGTTGATGAGAAAATTAAAAAACAAAATAACGGTTCTATGAGCGTTACCTTTTCTTACTAAAAGAAGCCAACTTAAAAAATAAAATTTTAGAGAAAATTAAAAAAAATCTATCTGTTTGTTTTTGAAAAAATTCGAATTTTCGTTTTTTGACCAAAAAAATTGTATGGGGCCACTGTTAGTTTTGATCTTAAAAAAAAAATGAAAAAATCTCCTAACGCGAATCTGCTGAAAACCTTAACTTCCAAGTTTGAACTCAATCGACCCAATGGTTTAGGCTGTAGGAGCGTGGACAGACAGACAGGACAGACGGACGGAATCGCGGGACCCACTTTTTACGACTTCTCTACCATCGTAATATCATGTTTGATTAAAATCTCGAGTTCGAAATTTTTCACGAATGCAAAACTTGCCATATACATATACATATGTATGTACCTACATATTACATATGTACAATGTACATACATACATATGTATGTAGTTCCTATATGTCGCAAGTAAAAAAGTGAACATTTTGGCTGACAAAAAATATCTTACGAACCAATACCGCTAAAGACTTCAATAAAATTTTATATTATATAATGCGACGTGATTCCATAGAAGTATAATTTTGAAAAAAATCAACTAAGCCCCTTTTTAAAAATCAAAACAAAGTGAAAAAAATGTGACACCTTGAATATTTTACGAATAAAAATTTATATATGTAGAATCGAGAACAATTTTATGGAAAGAAGAATAACGTTTCAGTTTTTGAAATCTGGTAAAATTTTGAGAAAAACGAAGCAATAATTTTTTTTTACAAAACAATTATTAACGTTTTTTGTAAATTTGGTCAAAATTGATCTTCGACTTGAATATTTTGGCAAGAATTAAAGATATTGCCTTCAAACTTATTTTACCTTGTTCAAAAAATTATTTTAAACCATTTTTATTAGTTCCAAAAATGGAAAAAAACTGATGCCCGATTCGAATATTTCGAATTGACATCAAAATGATTTTATTCTGTAGTAAATTTTGTTGTTTACGTTAAATCCAATCTGTATTTTTTTTAAATAAAAAATAGAAAATGTCAAAAAGTTACTAATAAAAGTTTTAAGCAAGACAAACTGACAGACGGGATGGGATGTTATCAATGTGGGTCGCTTCCCAGTTTCTTTTTTAGTTTTGCTTCTGAAACTGAAACAAGAATGACATATTTTCAAAACGGGACTTACTATAATTTCGCGAATCCAATTTTAATGTTCACTTCAAAAGCCTATTTTTTTTCGAAAATTTTTTTTGAAAAAATATGTTTAAAAATTGTAAATGCAATTTTCTGGAGAAAAAAAAAACTTACCTATGACTTCACGAATTTGGATAAGTTCTTATTTGAAAATACAGGCATCTCCAATTTAATCAAAAATGGATAATCATAACTTAAGTACGTACATATAACATTGAAATGAAATTCCAAAATTTCATGGAAAATATATGAAATTAAAATAATAACTTCTTCTCAAGAATCGTCAATATAATTGCTAAGAAAGGTTACATCGAAATGAAATACCAAAGGTTTGTGGAAAATATGTGAAATTAATATAACCACTTCTTCTTTTTCATTAAGGAAAAAAAATGAAATTCTTACAGTAATGAAAACCTTGTGAAAATGAGAAACACTTGAAAAGGTATACTTCTGCCATTCAGTCAAACGTTATCGTTTCTTGTAGAATTCAAATTCCTAAAAGCCTTTAGGCATTTCTTCTATACCTCATGAGATGTACCTTTTCATATCATGCAAAAACTTGAAATTGAAATTTTTCATTGAACGAATACGACTTTGCCAGAAAGCCATTTTCATTTCAAGCAATGTACACCATCATCAAACAAGCTTTCATACTCGAAATTTGAAAAAAAATCATTTTGCGTACCCATACTTTGCTATTTGGCTCTAAAACCAAAAATCTCAAAATAATTTACAGAAAATCCTTAGGCTGGCTTGAATGTGAGGTTGATATTACAAATTTGAGGTAGCTATAGAGAAACTGGGTATAACTTATAATATCGAAAATTTCATCGATTGAAAGAATTATCTAGAGTAGTGAAGTGTGTAAATGCAAAAAGCTATATGGATAGAATATGCATAAGTAAGTAAGGTGTTTATCAAAATTTTAGATATACAACTGCTGTTTTGAATTTAATTAATTTGAGCATTAAAAATATTAAAAAAAGACACTTTTCAAAAGAAGAATTTTAAGAATGTGTAACCTTTTCTAAGTCAATTTTCTTCACTTCCGAATTAATTTCTGCATAAACAAAATTAAAAATTAAATACAAAAATAAAACAAACCCAACAAAATCTTGCAAAAAAGCTGCAGTAATATGAATAGCTCCTGACAAAAAATATTCTGAACGATGATGATTAATTACAAAAATTTCTAAAAACCCAACTAATTTAACATCATCTCCTTGTTCAATACTCTTTGAGGTCCTTCATTTTCTGTATTTCCTTTTCATAATTTATTTTTTCTATTTGATATCATTTTTCATCACCAGAATGCTCCCCTACCATACGATTGATAGTTCATCGAAATGATTAATACCAGATAATCCATCTGATTCTACTTCCTATAAATTTTCGAATATGGACATAGTACACAGCTTCAACATATACAAGGTATCAGCAACAGCAAACATTTTAGTTGAAGTTAGAAAAACAATAATGATGGAATATCGAATCAGATGGACCGTATTCGAGTATTGCACTATCCGCTTCTCCCACCGCCGCGCCGCCGCCATTGTTTACCTCGTTTAGCTTTGTTTCAATCAAATCTGTAACTATTTTTCTTCTTGTATTATAAAGACACTCGTGCATACATATTCATCCAAACTCTACCAAGAGATTTATACGTGTATAAGATTGGAAGATATAGATTGGATATAGATAATATTGAGCTTCAACTTATCTGCAAATTTCATTGTCTGACCAATGAATAGATTGCGGATTGTGAAGAATGAAGTTTGTAATCGGATCCGATTTTGTGGGTCGAGTGAAGTAACAGATGATTGGCAAGAGAGCCACGCGCCCGGCTTTTGAGTCTTATGAGGGAAACCATTGTCAGAAGTGTGAGTATTAATTTGGTTAACAAATAAATGGATGAAGAAAATTGTTGGGCAAGTTGCGATGATGAATTTTATTTATTGATTTAAGTGGTAAATACAGGAAATCGAATATAATTTGGAAAGAAATAAAAGATAGAGATATGATATCATCAATATTCAGAGATTTTGAAATCAACGCGAATGGTAAATTGTTTTTGTTTGTTTGTTTTTTGTTTGCAATCGCCCTGGTTTAGGTGTTTTTTTATTTTATTTGATTTGTTTTAATTGAAGGTTTAAATTACAAAAAATATGTATATAAGTTCTTTTATTGAATCAGTGTAGAAATTAATATAATACCAATTAAAGAAGTGAGAAGGTAAGAAACACTTTATTTAAAATATCTATTACGAATAACTATACATTATTACTGCTACCCCTTATTACAAATTTTATTGTATTATTTATAAACGAAGATGGAGACTTTAAAGCTGGTATAAAAATGTACTGGTTTGGGATTTGAAGGGGAAGGACTATGAACACAATTGATCAAAATTTTCGTACAGTTGATTTAAAGCAAAAATCAATATAAAAGAATTGTATTGTACAACAAATGTATTAATATTTGTATTCAAGTTTGTAACAAATGAGTATATTACTCAGTTTTTAGTTCATGTGACAGTTAAACTTATAAATTAGGTAGGTAGGGCGGATAGTTTAAATCAATATTTATTACTTTTAATTATAAATATTTCTTAATTTCAATTTAATGTAGCACTAATCGGTGCACAATATTTTTGGTTAACCTGTCTTTCGGACACAAATAGGTTAGACGGTTTTTCTACACTTGAACATGCAACATATAGCTGCCCATGAGAAAAACATGGATTTTACTAATCTTAACAACAAATGGACATTTCTAAGCCTTGAGACTTATTTATAGACATGTCAAAATCTAAACGAACTTGAAATTGTAAACTTTTAAAGATATGGTAGAATCTGACTGTATTATTGGACTACGTGGCAACAGGACCACTTTTCATTTAAACTTTCCAGTTAAAATGATTGCTTCAAGAATATTTCCGGTGATCTTTTTGATGAGTAAACGTGTACCGTTGCACAATAAAGGTGGATTCAAATCACGCAGGAGAATAATAGGTGAACCAATCTTTAAACGAAGATTATGTGGTGGCATTCCAGGAATGTCTACTCTCTATATCCATTACCAATAGTATCGATTAATTTAAAAGACATCAGATCGCCTGGTAACAAATGTTGTACCTGGAATTTAATTTCGTCAACATTAATGTTTTTGGCTGCGAAAATAGACCGATGACTGAGCCAGTTATGATTCCAGTAATTACTCTGTATATCCGGAAATATACTTTAAATAAATTAATTTTTTCCTGAAGAACAGTGAAGAAATTGTCTTCATACCGCATATAAACGATCTGCTAATTTATTTTCTCATTGTGCAATTTATCGGTAAGAAAAGATATAAGGCATTTCACAGAGAAATGTCCAATATTAAAAGAGTTAAGTAGGACCTTTGTTGGCGGGAATGAGATCCATGATGATGATGTAATAGCGATTCTTAACTGCGAACTAAATATAATGAATCTTTACCATTTGTATACAAAATCTATGGCTTACAGAGTTCAAATACATACTGAAACTTTTTAGAAACACTTTGAAACACACGATTGAAACTTCAATTTTTCCAAAAAAAAAAATATAACTAAAAGTCAACAAGGGGAGAGTACGATAACTTTGGCGACAAAGTTTAATGACGGATTTGTATAGGACATTTAAAAACAAGCATTTTTTACTATGGGAGGGGGGGTCTATCTCCCCCCGTTTAGGCGGTAGGGGCAGTTTAAAAAAATATGTACATTAAATGGAAAAAAAATAATTAAAAAATAACGGTAATACTTATAATTAAGTATTATACCTTTTTTTAAAGCCAACACTTTTATCTATTAGCTTGTTTTTAAATCAAGTCAAAACTATGCATAGTTTTTGAAAAAAATTGTTTTAAAGTCAAAATTTGTGCAAAAAAGTTAAAAAAAAGGTTTAAAGTGTAATTTTTCAAAACTATCAGATTATCTACTATTTTTTTTTATAATTCATTGCTCTTATTTGTTTTTGATCACAAACTGAAAACTAGATGACTTGATGTCTTCTAGTTCTTGAGAAAATTGAAAATTACCAAAACAAAATATTTTAATTAAATTACTTTTTCCTTGCTTATGTATTAACGTAGTCTTATTTTGATAGTAAAAATCGATAAGATATACCTAGGGTAAATTAATTTTTCTTAAATCCAGCTTATTTAAATGCAAAAGAAACTTTGCATGCACCCCATCTAGCAGCCACCGCACCTTGCACCCTCCCCACCTTGCACGCACTCCAACTTGCACCCACCCCAAATCCTATAGTGTGCCCAAGCAGGGGGGTTGCAGGGGGGCAGCATGCCCCCCCTTACAGATCCTACTGTTGCGTACACCCAAACTCGCGCCCACCTTACTGTTGCATACACCCAAACACGCATTACGCATACGCAAATACCATTATTACTATCAAAATAAGACCACTCAAGCAAAAAAAAAAAAAGAATTAAATTAAAATAGTGAGTCTAAGTCGGACTTTCAGACGTGTAAGACGCGTAAACTCTATCGTGTGTGAGTATTTAATAATAATCAATCATTACCAAGCGCGGTAGATCACCCAAACCCGAGGACAAGCAATTGTCCTTGGATAAAAAACTTTGTGCCAACATGGATCATTTATCTAATAAAAATACTCCAAATTGGAAAGATTCCAAATATTGGAATCCCCTGCAGTGTCAACCCGATAATGATCTTGAAGAAGAAGTAATGGACGATGTTGTGTCGCCAACTACTCAAAAAAAAACCTATGTTCCACCAATTAAACTTCTTAAAAAACCAATTGAATTTGTGCATAACTTAATGAAATCATTAAATATCGCAGAATATTCATTAAAAAGACTATCTATTGGTATAAAAATAGTGTGTGAATCCATTGAAAATTATAATTCTGTCCTAGCTAAACTCAATGAAGAAAATTGTCAATTTTTTTCGCATGATCTGATTAGTGCAAGACATTTCAAAGTGGTGCTTTATGGCTTAGATGATGTTGAAGTAAATTCACTAAAAACAGAACTAATTAAACTCGGTTTGAAGTGCATAGATGTTAAAAAAATATCTAAAAAATATGATCATTATATTGACACTATCTATATCATTTCATTAGAAAATGGTTCAATCAAATTAAATGATTTAAAAAAAAACTTTTGTTCAATTTTGCATACGCAAGTCAACTGGAACATACAACGTAAACTTAAAGGTAAATTAACACAATGTCACAATTGTCAGATGTTCGGTCACGGCGAACGTAATTGCCATATTAAAACATATTGTGCTATCTGCGCTGGTTCTCATCAGACTGTCGATTGCACAAATATGACAAATATTAAATGTGCCAACTGCAACGGTGATCATAGAGCGACTGACCCTACATGTATAAGTCGAACAAAATATTTGCAAATCAAAGAACGTTCATCACCAACAAAATCATTTTCGTCATCACAACGCTTGGCTGCAGCAACAACAACAACTCAATGTGCTTTCACTCCTAGTCACCATCAACAACCGGTTTTATTAGAGTCAATGACCGATTTTCCTCCAATTCGTCAACGAAGACAAGCGCCTTTAGATAAAATCAATGTACCCAGCAATTCAAATACACACCTTAAATCTCCAACAAATATTGCATGGTCAAATGGATCACATGTTGGTGTCACTGCAAGCCCTGTACCTATTAGCAACAACAATATATGCAACAACTCACTTTTCTCAATGGAAGAACTTAATTCTCTATGCATGGAGATGATATCAAGTTTAGCTAATTGTAAAACTAGAGTAGACCAATTTAATGCCATCGCACATTTAGCGACTAAATTTTTGTATGCAAATAATGATAAGTAACATGATGTTAAACGAATATATAAATATTATTACATGGAATGCTAGAGGTATTCGCAGCAAATACTTAGAATTTATAAATTTTTTAAATTGTAATATTGTTGATATTGCGTTGGTGACCGAAACTTGGCTTTCATCTGAAGTTAGGTTACCTTCTTCAAATTTTAATTGCTACCGCGTTGATAGAACAGACCAAAGGGGTGGTGGCGTTGCAATTCTAGTAAGAAAATCAATTCAACACTCACTTTTGCCAATTTTCGCTACTAAATGTATAGAAAACATTGGTATAGAAATTAAGGTAGGTAATGGAAAAAATATAAAGGTATTTTGCGTTTATTTCCCCGGCGGGTCATCATCTGAATATAAGAAAAAATTGCTTAAAAGAGATTTTTCTAAGTTTTTTTCACTTAAAGACGATTATTTGATTGGTGGGGATCTTAATTGTCGCCATAGAGATTGGGGTTGTCTACGAGCAAATGCTTGGGGCAATATATTGTCAAACCTTCTTCTCACATTTCCTGTCTCTGTTCTATTTCCATCCAGTCCAACTTATTTTCCTTCATCGTCCCGTGGAAGTCCATCCGTGCTTGATCTGTTTGTTACTAATGTTCAAACTAAAATTTCACCACCTTTTACTGTGAATTCGTTAAGTTCAGATCACGTACCAGTTTTTTGTCATCTTCTTTGGTCAGGGGTTGAGAACGTTAAATGTTACTTAAACCTTAAAAATACTAATTGGTCATCTTTTCGTTCAAAAATTAAAAAGAAACTGCAAACAAATTCCTTAAATTTAGAAAATATTTCTAGTAATGCCGATGTTGATGGTATTGTAGAGACCTTTACTGAAACTATTTTAGGTTGTGTTGATGATTGCGTTCCAAAAAAAAAGGCTAAAAATCGCTCAAAAATACTTCCAAAAGATGTTTTAGAACTGATTAAAATAAGAAATATTCATAGAAGGAACTGGCAGAGGTACCACCATCCCTTCTCTCAAAGTATGGTGTCGTACTTCAACAAACGTATTACTTCTGCAATTGAAAATTTACGAAATGAAGAATGGAACACAAAATTAAAATTCCTAGAACCTGGTGCAAAACCTTTTTGGAACATAGTAAAAATAATTAAAAACAAAAATAGAAATATGCCGTTCTTGAAAACACAGTCTGAAACATTATATACTGACTTTGAAAAAGCTGAAGAACTTGGCGCAGTTTTTTTAACAAACCATAGAGTCTCTCAACACTTAGGAGAAAACACAACAAACGCACTAGTTGAAGAAGCTTTAGAAAATTTTAACAACTCAGAAATTATAACTCCTTCTCATTACTTTGTGAAAGACAATGACATTAAAAATATTATTAAAACATTAAAAGTAAGGAAAGTAGGTGGTATTGATAATATTAAAAACATTTATCTTAAAAATTTACCTCCGATAGGTTATGCATATCTTACATTCATAATTAATGCTTGCCTGAAACAGCAATACTTTCCAAATTCTTGGAAAGAAGCTAAAGTTATACCTATCATCAAAGCAGGTAAACCTTTAGAAAGTCCCCAAAGTTGGAGGCCAATTAGCCTTTTAAGTAGTGTAAGTAAAATCCTAGAAAAAGTCCTTAAACAAAAAATAGGAAAGTTTATCTGTGATAAAGAAATTTTACCAGACCAGCAATTTGGATTTAGACAATTTCACAGCACCTCTCATCAAGTTAAGAGAATCTGCGAAATTGTCAAAAGAAATCGATCTCTAGATAGATCTAGTGGAATGATCATCTTAGACATTGAAAAAGCGTTTGATTCGGTCTGGCACCATGGCTTAGTTTACAAATTGTTACGTTATAATTTTCCACCTCACTTGAGTAAAATTGTTCAAAGTTTTCTGTCTAAACGTCGTTTTAAAGTGCATGTAAATTGTGGTGTTTCTAGTTTGTTTGAATTTAATTTTGGTGTTCCCCAGGGTTCTGTACTTGGGCCAATCTTATACAACATTTATACTTCAGATTTCCCACATCTTGAAGATTGTGAATCAGCAATATTTGCTGATGATACAGCAATACTATCATCGCATAAGTTCAGTCTCAATATTGAGACGAATCTCAAAAATGCAATTGAAGTATTGGAACGTTATTATAACAAATGGAAAATTAAGCTTAACTTGGAAAAAATGCAAGCGATCTTTTTTTCAAGAAAAAGAAAAGCTTGCTATCTTCCAAGTAATCAGCTGCAAATCAGTGGTATAAATGTTGATTGGGAAAAATCAGTTAGATATCTTGGTGTATACCTTGATTCTAAGTTAACGTTTCAGGAACATATAAACAAAACACTGAAAAAAATAAGTGTAGCCATAAAAATGCTTTACCCATTTATTCATAGAAAGTCTCTGTTATCAAATAAAAATAAAATAATACTGCAGAAAGTAATTTTTCAATCTATCTTTCTGTATGGATGTCCCGTTTGGGGAGATTGTGCGAAATGCCACATACAAAAGCTACAAATTTCGCAAAACAAGATTTTAAAAATGATGTTGAGCCTACCATGGCATTATTCAACACAAGAACTTCATAATAGAGCAGGTGTTGAATTGATTTACGAAAGAATTCAAAGACTAAATGAGCGATTTATGTTAAAATGTAGTTTTGCTGAAAATAGTCTCATTAGTGAATACTGTTTATAAAATAATTTTTTTTTTCTTTTCTTAATTTGTACATAATTGTATCATTTAATGTTATATATTACTTGTAATTATATCTTTTTTTTTATTTTACTTACATGGAATTATTTATTTATTTAATTTATTGTTTATTTATTTATTTATTAATTTATTTGTTTATTTTATTACGTGTTTATTTATTTATGTATATATTTTTGTAATTATTAACTGTTTATTTATTTATTCAATTATATTTTTGTCCATTTGTTTGTTTATTTATTTATTCACCTATGTATTTATTTATTCATCTATTTATTTATTTATTTATTTATTTATTTATTTATTTATTTATTTATTTATTTATTTATTTTCTATTTATTTATTTATTTATTTTTAATACAAATGTTTAATCATCTAGTCATTTTAGTTCTAAGTTTTCTCTTTTTATAGATAAAAAAATAAATAAAAACCAAAAAAAAAATCATAAAAGAAAAAAAATGTATATAGAAATATATAAAATATAAAAAAAATGTTAAAATATAATTTGCTTAATGAATTATATTACTATTATTGTTATTTATATATATAGATGTATATGTATATATATATATATGTATATATTTTTTTTTTAAATTTAAATGAAGGTTTTTTCTTTCGTGTTTTCCTTCAAACTCACTGTTATTATGTAAATAAATATTGTAAGAAAAAATAATGTTTCAGTAGAAAGATATTATGTATCAAATCTCTGTATGTAAAATGTGCGGTGGCAATCCTTGAAAAAAAATTATAACGAAATAAAGAAATCTATCTATCTAAATTAAAATAGTAGTTGTGGTTATTTTCAATTTTCTCAAAAACTAAAAGACATAAAATCATCTAGTTTTCAGTTTTTGATCAAAAACAAATAAGAGCAATAAATTCTGAAATAAAAGCAATGGTAGATAATCTTGAAGTATTAAAAAAGTTACACTTTAAACCTTTTTTTAACTTTTTTTACTCAAATTTTGAGTTTAAAATTAAATTTTTCAAAAACTACGCATAGTTTTGACTCGATTTAAAAACTGGCTAATAGAACAGAATGTTGGCTTTAAAAAAATGTATACAACTTAATTGTAAGTATCACCGTTATTTTTTAATTTTTTTTTTTTTCATTTTAAATAATAACTTTTTTAAATTGCCCCTCCCGCCTAAACGGGGGGAGATGGAACCCCCCTCCCATAGTAAAAAATGCTTGTATTAAGACCCTCTATCAAAAACCGTTATTATATCTTGGCGCCAAAGTTATCGTACTCGTGCCGTCAACAATATTTTCCATATGATAAAATAAGTTGGATTTCAAAATCTGTTTCTGTTATAAATAGATTTTGAAAGTTCTTATTCCCTACATATATAAAATATATACATAGATTGGATTCACAAAATGAAATCATTTTGAAGTAAATACCTTCATTTATTCACATGATATTAAGAATCGAACACCAATTTTAAAAAAAAAATTGTTTAGTACGAGTATTTTTTTTTTATACAAAAAAACTAACTTTTACAAAAACTTTACTGAATGCAGAAAACAATATTTTTTTATAAACTAAAATAGTTTGAAGGCAATATCATCAATTTTTGCCAAAATATTCGATTCCAAGGCCAATTTTTAGCAACTTTTAAAAATGTTTGTTTATATTGTTTTTTATTTTTTAACCGTTACTTCGATTTCATTGGTGAAAAAGATGCTTTTTGAAAAAAAAAATGCTTTGATTTTCCGAGAACAAAATTGAACAATTGTACTTTTTAAGGTATAGTTTGCAAGGTCGAAGAAACATCCGATCAATTTGATAAATTTTAAGGATGTAATCAGGGAAGACACGACATTGCGGGTAATCGACTGTGAGTACTTGTGTTTACGGAACTTTGATTACTTCAACACGCATTTTATAAGTGATTTTTATTTGAAAAAAAAAGCAGACAAGTATTCAAGCAGCTTGTAATGAACTTACTTCAGTATACAAAATATTCAAAGTATTTTGTATTGTCCCGAAATCAACTCATGTCTTTAACTCATTATTAAGAAAAGCTACGGACTCTTAGGCTGACGTAGATGATATCATGAATGCAACAAGTGTGGATTAATTTACAGAGCAAAATAAACATAAACTATTGAAAATTTGTACATTTTCTGAAATTTTTTCATATATACAGACCTAAACTTTAATAAAAAAGTGATTACAAGTCCAAATACTTTGAATCTTGAAGTTGAATCCACGTTGTTAAAATACAAATAAGATTTCATATTTTAAAAAATACCAGTCACATGAGACTTTACCCTCTTAATTCAAAATTTATATTTTTCTAAGGCATACTCTTCCCTACTTTATTATTAGTCCTGTATTATTTATCAGCTGTTGTCTTAGTCCCAAGAGAGCTCGCTTTGCACACATACAAAATTGTGATTGTAAAAAAACATCAAACTCAGAATTGTAGGGTCTGAGATAACAAAGCCAAAATCTCTTATATGTCTAAGAATAATTTTAAAAGAAAAAATCGACATCAACTTTCTCAAAATAGCGTCCCTAATCAATAGTCACGATTCACATCATGCCAAATACATAGATACGTATGTATATACATACTAGGACCAACAACAATACTTCGATTAATATACTGGTAAAATTAGAAAGTCCCTTAGACATTCCAACATTGTGTCGTCTTTTTGTTTCAAGAAGGAAACGAAAAATAACGAACAAAAAAAAAAAAAAAACATAGATAGAACGTGACTGTTGCTGTTCGAAATCCGGTTCGCTGTTTATCAGAAATAGCAGATGGCAAGACAACAATACCCTGGAGGCTGCAAAGTCATATCCGCCTTGAGTCATATCCACCAGACATGCACAACATTTCAAAAATTAATTGACATTACAATCAGAACGAAAAACGAACGTCGAGAAAGTGTGATTATGAACCGAAAAGTTCCTTTCGTAGTGTTACAGTAGTAGGTTCCTACCACATTATATATAACGCCGCAGTTTGAAGTCAGTCAACTTTCAGTTCAGCAGAAGCAGCAGCAGTAGCAACTAACAGCAACAACACCAGAGCAGTATTATAGGTGGTATAAGGGTTTTGTTCTATTTCAAGGAATATTATAGATGTAAACGGAAAATCATTCGTGGCATAACGAGAACAATACCCATCTACCTACGAATACGAGTATCTACTCAGCTATTCATCTCATTGTTGATGGTTGAGGTTTGGAGAAGTAGATAGTATTTTCATGTGAATAAAAATATCTATTTTTATATCTGGGTAGATGGTATACTCAAAGAAGGCTGTGTGATGTCTCATTTTCTAGAAAGACATCATCCTCTCTTGATAATATAAAAGCAAGCTTGAGGAATAAAATACACTCACTTTGCCCATGCCAGGTTAGACACATTTCACATTCATTTTAGCTCGTTTTGCAAAAGACTAAGCACGCGCCTTTAAACAAAAGAAAAAGATGTAAAAACACTCTAATCTGTCCCGTCAGTCTGTGTCGTCTTTAGTCTCACTCTCCCTTCATCCTTTCATCTCTTAAGACCGCACAATGACCTTAAAAAGAAGAAAACAAACCTAACAACAATATCAAAAAGCAAAAACAACAATACTAAGAGTAGGTATATTCTATACATAGGTAGGTGAGGAGGACTAAAAACAAAGCTAGATGAATAGATGGATGAATGAAGAATGAATTCGACCAAGCTAAACAAAACAAAAGTAGTTAAATCGGAATAGGTAAAGGTACATTGTATTTACCACCTGTTATGATCTATTTCCATACACCCACATAATATATAGTTAAGGCTTAAAAGGCACAACAAAAATAATTGAAGAAGGCAAAAAGAGGTGTAACTTCATAAGTTTTTGTGCAACAATGTTTAAATACCTAAATAAAAGTTCAATAATAAAATATAAACAAAGAAAATGATGAATATATTAGACATTATGATTTGAATTAAGACTTTGAAGAATCGACAGACATAATAATGTTACTTAACCACAAACGACATACATATGTAGATATAAGTAATACTTAAAATAACGTTACTAGTTTTGGATGGATGGCGGTGGGAATAGCAACCATGTCCTAGCAAAAGCTTATAGGAAAGGTAAACGCTATATTACTCGCGATGACTTGCTTGTCCCTGGTATTCTTTGAAAAAGATATACCGACAAAATAATCAGCAGTCTCTAGCAGCAAGGCTTAATGGATATCGGAATCCTGGGCTGACATTTCGATTGCCCTAAAAATCACGGAATGTCATGGGCTCGTTAGAAAAAAACAATGCAATCTTAACCAAAAGAATCTAAAGTGGTGAAATTGTAGCTTTCAACCAAGAGACGGGATACTTTTCATCCCGTTCGATCGAGTTACCGTATAAAACATAAACTTATCGAATAATATCATCATCAACAACATTGTACATGTGCAATGACGCATAAACGTGCATTAAAAGCACACAACCGAATATTTAAAAGATGTTTTGGAGGAGTGATGATTTTACAGTTAAGCTGGATTTCCGCAAAACACTGCTAATAGTTCAAAATATTAGCGGCTGTCGAGAAAATAATTTTCAAGGTGTCCAGAATTTAAATCAACGATTTTTAGAGAGATGAATGTGTGTGCGTGTGTACGTAAGTTCGAACGTCTCCGTACGTTCGGGATACCATTTTTGGTCGTCTATATTTTAAGCTATCGACTTTAAATAAATTTAGTTTTACAGATAATAATGCAGAAAGACGCAGAAAGGACTCTTAAGGAAATTGAAATACGAATATAAATACATGTGATATCCAGGAAGGAGACCATCATAGATTTGACCTATGTTATCATCAACTTTCATTTGGGGATGCTTATGGATTAGGTATTGGGTTGCTTATATAAAGTCTATGGCCTTTTCCTTAGGCCCCTGTTTCTTTCTTGCTATTTCGTCTTCTAGATTGGGTATATATGTACCTATTCGGAAAAAAGTTTTGTAAATAGGCTTCTTCGAAGTCTTTCCAAGTATGGAAACGGTGTCGCGATTGATTCTATACCACTCTAGTGTAGTTTCAACTAATACTTTAGGAAGTGCTCTAACTATCTCGTCTGGGTGAAGATTAAAACCGAAAGTAAGCTCCTCGCATCGCTTCAGGAATTCAATAGGGTCACAAGTGGATCTAAACTTTACGCCCCATTTCCTTATTAAGTTCATTACATCTGAATCTCGGCTAACTGAAACTCTGTCCCTGAAGCTTGGTTGGAAATTGTCAACCTGAATAGGGGATAACGTATTTTCTCTGGTTACACTGGCAGTGTTGAGACTTCACAGGGCCTATAGGTGGTACTAGAAAACAAAGTTTAATGAAAAGTGTTTGTTTGCTGGTCCTTTCGTTGTCGGTGTTGGTTGGTGCGTTTTCAAAAGATTCGTTTCCTGTCTGGATGGTTTCATTTGGTAATTCGCGTTCTAAACCTAGTTTTTCCATTTCCGCGCACATGTCTTGGGTTGAAGACCGCAAACGCTCTTCCTTTATATGTTAACTGAGACGCTTGCGTAACACAGCTAAAGTGCATTCTGTGTCCAGTTGCAAATGTGACATATGTACGCTCGATTATCTCTTCTTTGCGGAAGAGGTATACGGCTCCTATGCTGCTAAAAATATTGTCCTCATCATCAGACATATTTAAATCTATCTTCTTCTCTTTTGAAAATTGGTTTTAGCTAAAAGATACTACTATTTAATTTTTTTCAAAGAATGGACATCGTGCGGCAATTTGTAATGGTTTTTTGAGTTTCCAGCTGGGGTAAATACTCAGCGGTGTTTCCAGGGTTCAGAACTAAAGAAAGTACTAGTAACTTTAGTTTTAGTAATTTAGCTTGTAATTTATTATTTAAATTCAAATAAATGTATAATTTAGTAGGCGTGTTGTGTTGATGTTGTAGTTATCTCCGTTTGCCGGTACTATGGGTTTGCTTCCTTTTAATGTTTTAAATCTTGAGCTCATGCCCG
Organism: Eupeodes latifasciatus; assembly: GCA_920104205.1. Taxonomy (NCBI): domain Eukaryota; kingdom Metazoa; phylum Arthropoda; class Insecta; order Diptera; family Syrphidae; genus Eupeodes; species Eupeodes latifasciatus. Next base: position 83,737,872 of record OV049926.1, on the reverse strand, counting down.
GTAGATCGCATTGAATGGTAGAGAGCGGATTTTTTACGACAGTCCGGTAATCACAGGCTTAACCTGGTTAAATCTCAGTTTATTATGTTAACTGGTAAAATCGCAGATTTTAACAAATCTGGTACATCACAGATTATTGGTCTGGTATATCACAGTTTATAACTGGTAAATCGTAGGTTAAGCCTATTATTTTACCTTTTCTGCAACTTTGACTGTCGGATTATGTTGAGCTGATGACTCCGTGTAGTTTCGATCTTTTTACCTCTGGCATAGCCCTCTTTATGCCATGTTGTTGAAAAGAGATAGTGTCAACTATATCAATTATAAATCAAAAGTAAGAGCATATTTTTGTTGTTGCTATAGTTAGACACTATGGTAGGCCATAATGACTTGGTGACTCGTGGGGGTCGTTGTGTGGTGCGTTGTAGTAATATCATCGGTAGCCTTATCTTCTATTTCTATTATCTCCCACGACGATTGTTCAATCAACGTTTTAATTTACGTAATACTGGTTCTCGTTAGTATGTAATACTGATTTGGTTGGGTGTGGTGAGTTTGTGAGTTTTTGTCTTGTCGCTTTAAGTATACGATGTGCGACTTGCTACTTGTATTAGTCTTAAGCATCATTCACATGAACGCGACCAACGAACGACGAATGAATTACAAAATGTGAGTTTATATACGTTTGAAGACATATTTCCACACAAATTCTTAACAAAACGATAGCAATATTGTTTCTATTTGATTGACGTTTTTGATGGTCTGGTGCATGAAATTTATATGAAATTTTTATGAATGGCCAGTGGTGTCGGTCAGTGAATTTTTTTTAAGCTGCATTACAGTGGGTAGTTTTTGTTTACTAAAGGAATTTAAAAAAAGAGTAAAATTTTTGGTTAACCCAAAATATCTCAATCAAAACTTATATTATAAAAATGATTTTATTCTGTGCTAAATTTTGTTGTTAACGGAAGATAATGGTCTTTGAAAATCCAATCTGTATTTAAGAAGTAAAAATTCAAAATGCTACTAGAATTGGTAACCATTCTTTTTCTACTAAGAATCTCTTTAACAAAAACAGATTTGGAAATCAAACTTATTATAACATCTCCTAAATATTCTCGCTAACTTTTTATTATTTTTTTAGAAAAATTAGATTGAAGACTTGTTTTACAAAATACAAACACCTACAAAAAGAACAAAAAACTGATAAGAAATGGTTTTCGACTCAAGTATTTAAAGAAAAAAGAAAGATATTGACTCAACATTTTTTCATCTCATACAAAATGTTGTTATTAATATTTTGTGAACGTTTTAGACAAATCGACAGAAGAGATCAGAAGTAATTATAGTGTGAGTTGCATCTCAACTTCTGTTTCGATATTGTAATACGGGTAGTAAACAAAATAAATAAGCCGGCGGCGCAACAGTGCGTTGAAAAGTAGGGCCTAGTGACTAACAACTCTCAAGCATGTCGAGCCATGTCAGGGATAGATGGGACCAACAGTCTTATACGAGTCCATATTCTTATTAATATCGAATCGTCCTGTCCTTAAGGAGATTTAACCTTTCTGCCTTTTTTCAAAATTTGACGGAGAATGACAGTGTCAGAATTAATATATATAAATAACAAAGCGTAGTTGAACCCATAAATAGACGTTCATACTGTGCATATAATTTCATTTCATAATTCGCAGAAATTTAATCAAAAAATTCAAAATGAGAAACCTTGTTTTTCTGACTTCGTGTTGATGGTTGATGGTCCTTTGCCTTTCGTAGTATGATTTCTGTCGCTCTGAAATTACCAACGAAAAGATACTTAATTTAAAAAAAAAACACACAAAATTTAATTATATAGAACACCCGCATCGACGCCTTTTTACAACCCCTTTTGTTCAGCATAATTATTTACATAATTTTCGATGGTGATCTGTTTTTCCCTTTCTCTTAATATCGCGTGTTTCTGTAATGACATTCAAAACTCGATACAGTATTAAAGAGCTGTAAATTGGCATGCTTCATAACTTGCATTAAATTGTTCGTCCGTAGGTATCTATCTATCTATATGTGTAGATAGATTAAATTGCCAATATTCAGTAGAAGCTGCGGTTTAATCTCATTTATAGGTGGATACTTCTAGCGTGTGTCTTATCGCATTGCAAACATATATTTTATCACACTTTGCTCTCTGGAATTTCGAGTGAGGCTTCACACCAATAATAATATACGCATTTTTGATTTATAACTAGTGCATTAAATTGATTTTGTTTTATTATTATTGCAAAAGCAGATACAAATTTATTTTTATTATTTTCGCTTAGATCCTGAAAAACTATAACCGCAAAAGGATGCTTTTATATTTTTATTTTCAAAAAAAGAAAAACAATAATAAAATTGTGTGTTCTTTTATAATGATCAAGGTTTTGAAAATACGTTTGGTAGAGATACATATCCAAATATTGATGGAACATGACCATAATGCAGAAGAGCACACAGATATGCTGCGTTACGGTTGCATAGCAGAATGCAAGCAGTGTGGAATAGTTTTGGCAGGCGCTGCGCTGGGCTGCGTTGGGCTGCACTAGCTGGGAGTTCTGTTACGGTCCTGCCCAAATAGATTAGAGCACGTATTCCTACGTGAGAATTCAACTGCTAGCTGGTTTGTTAGTAGTTAAGAACGGTATTCGTTTTCGCTGTTTGAATGAATTTTGCTGGCAGTTATACTTTATATGCACGCTTCTGAGGCTACACTATATACTATAGATAGATAGGTATAAATGAACGCCGCTATGTGATATTTGCGTTTCATAAACTTTCCCTAGGCGGTCGGTGAGTCGCTGCTCTGCTTGAACATCAACGAACAGTGAACAACTAAACAGCGAACAGCATGGCACAACGCGCTGCCTTGTGGCTATGTAATGCATCGTGATTAGAGGAGACCGTGTGCGCTGCAAATGAGCGAGTTTGTAAATGGCTGCAGCTATATAGGAGCTTAGAGGTTAAATGGAAAGTGAATGGGAATTTTGGTTTTCACAAATGAAGCATGGAACAACAAACAACAGGAAATTAAGACATTTTGTTTTCAGTTTGTATAGTTATATTAGAGTTTGAGTTCCAGTAATTAATTTTTAATGTTTTTACTGGAGTATCTACCATATGTATACTTTTCCATATAGACAACGTTATATACAAATAGATACCAATTTATCTAGTTCAAAAAACTTTAAAACTATTATTAGGAGATATATTATGAAAATGAATTTTGTGTCCTTAAAATGACAAGGAAACATTATAACACGAAGAGAAGACTATTGATTTAGAGTTAACTGTTGTTTGTTTAGTATTATTACTAGAAAAACTGAATGATTAGTAGGAAATTAGCTTTCGGGTGTGATTATATTTAAATCCGGGAGACTGAAATTATTGAATTCATTTAAATCGGCATAAAGGAAATCTTAATTTTGCAGCATTAGTACACTTTTACCTAAACGTGATAGAGACAATACGGAGGGCCAACTAACTAAGCAGGTAATTTGCACTATTAAAAGGTACTAGATTTAGTAAAAATTGGAAACAAGTCTAAAACTTAAATGTAAGCATTTTGTAGAGTGTCAATCTTATAAATGTGTACTTATCTACCGATCAATTTCATTCCATATTTGTTTGGATGCTACAAATACTTCTAGTAAAACCAGGATGTCACTTAATCTGTCTGATGTCACTAAAGCTGTTAAGATAGTATATTTTTTCAAAGAGTATTGTCATCTTAGCTGCTGGAGCAGATGGCTTGAATGACGAGCTTTTCAAAGCAGATGGAAATAATTTGGTTAGGGTGCTCCACAAATTATTCTGTACAATTTATGACGTTAAACAAAAAGAACTTAAGTCAGAACCTTGTCACATAGACATAAATTATGACATTAATATCAAAACAAATATGATTTTGTCTTTCTTATTTTCTTAAGACAGTCAAAAAAACTAAGATGCAATTTTTTGACTTAAGACTTTTTTTACCTAACGCCAAAGAAATATTTTCGGAAAAAATATATTCCCGATGAATTGATCGCCCGATAGTGAAAAAGGAGACTTTCTAAACTGCACAAACTATAGAAGAATCAGTCTCTTACATCGCTTACAAAATCTTCTTTTCCGTAATATATGTACGTTTAGAGCCCATCTTCAACAACGTAATAGGTCCTTATCAGTACACATTCGATCAAATTTTCACATTACGGCAGATCCCAGAAAAAACCCAAGAACATAAAATCGACACCCATCATCTCTTCATCGATTTCAAGACCATATATGACAGCTTCTTCAGGGACGAGCTGTACGAGTATAGAGCCATGTCTAGTTTTGACATTCATGTCAAAATCGTCCGTTTGTGTAGGATGACGATGAGAATTCGCACTGCTTCATAAAGGTTGGAAAGAACTTAACAGAACCTTTCGATGTCAAAAACGACTTTAGAAATGCGCAGTCATGTGATTTCTTTAACATCGATCTTGAAAGAATAGTGCAGAGGAACTTTATTTCAAAAGTCTGTCCTATTACTGGCATATGCTGATGACATTGACATTATCGGAACAACTCAGCGTTAGTCAATGGGACTTTTGTATGTATTAACCCTCTACTGCACAAGAAGCCATATATGGCTTTTGATTTTTAAACGCCGACTGCTTGGATTGCGCAACTGATATTGGAAAAGTACCGTTTTGATATCTTAGAACAGTTCATTGTTTATATTTTTTTAGTGTATTTGGTTTTATTTTTCGTTGCACAATCGCGAAAATCCGCAATCAAATTTGACAGTGCGCGTGGTGTGACCGTTGAAAAAAAACATAGATATAAAAGCTTATTTTTCATTGGCTTGTGCATAATTTATTGGCATTAAATTTTTTTTTAGATAGATTCAATATTGGTAAGTAATATTAAAGTGTTAAATGTTCAATTATGTCCGTGGAATTCAAGACACGGCGTGTTTTTGACAACATCCATATATGGCTCCTTATCCATTCACAACAATATTTATGGTGTCATATATTTATGGCTGCTTGTGCTTTTTTTGCAGTGAAAAACAATGATCTCGTCAATTTCATTCTACGGAAAAGGATTTTGTGCTGTTCCTGGTGATGGTTTTCAGAGTGAGGATGAAATCCTTGAATCGGAGGATGAGCAGAATATGGATATGGACTGTAAAGAACACATAGAGGTGCCTGAAATCGATGAAAGCGAGTACGATTCGGATGATGAAAAACCATTGTCAACTTTGAGATCGAAAGATAAGAAAAAAAAGCAAAAAGTAACATGGAGGAGCGAATCCCGTGCAACATACATGGAAAGCGATTATCCCTTTTTAGGGACAAAAGAGCTTCCAGAAGAAATGTCCTCCCCCGCTGACTTTTTTTCTTTTCTTTTCACGGGAGAACTGTTTGATATGATTGTTGAGGAATCTAACAGAAAAGCATTGCAAAACAACATAAATAAGCCAGTCAACATAACGCGAAGTGAAATGGAACAATTTGTCGGTATTTCTCTTTTCACGTCCCTCATAAAATTGCCTTCTACCAGGCGGTATTGGAACTCCCAACTAGGACAGCCTCTTGTTTATGAGACCATGCCATGTAGGCGGTGGGAGGAAATAAAAAAATGTCTCCATTTCGCTGATAATTATTATAATTATTATTATAATGATAAATTTGTTTGATTTGGTCAACCTGGACACGACCAGCTTTTCAAAGTCAGGCCACTCCTAAATAATATAAGGGAACGACTTCTTCTTATACCAAAAGAAGAACATCTTGCAGTGGACGAACAAACAATTCCCACTAAGTGTCGACATCACCTTAAGCAGTATAATCCAAAAAAGCCACATAAATGGGGTTACAAAAACTTCGTTTTAAGCGGAATATCGGGATTCAGCTATGATTTTGATATATTCGCAGGGAAGCAGAGCAACGTTATACCAGATGGTTTTCCAGATTTGGGTGTAAGCGGAAATGTTGTGTCCAGGTTGGTTTCAACGGTGCCAAGACATATAAACCACAATATCCTTTGACCCCCGCTTCCTCAACTCAACATTTGAAGAAAAAAGGAAGGCGCCATGACTTTCCATTAAATTCTGTTCGTTTGGACGCAATGGATCACATTTCAGAATGGCAGAAATCAAGGCAGCTATGCCAAAACGACTGCAAATACAGGTCATTTATTATGTGTAAAAAATGCAAAGTAAGTCTGTGCCTGAACAAAGATCAAAATTGTTTCACATCATTTCATTCCTAGTTTTTTTGTTTCTTTTATTAAATTTTGACTTTTGATACGAATATTTATGAAAATGTTTTTTTTTTGTAAACTGTTGAAGTAAGTTCTAGGTATACATGTTTGATTTTTTTGTAAGCTTGAAAAATGCGTAACTGCACAAGCAGCCATATATGGCAAAAGTTAAGTTTATTGAAATATGTGTAACTGCACAAGAAGCCATATATGGCAAAAGTTGTTAACTTTTAATAAAATTTATTTAAACAATTTTTTTTTGTTTAATTCTTTTAATTTTACAAAATGAAAAACAAAAACGAAAAAAAAAAAAAAAAATTTGTCATTGGATCATAGTGCGTGCAGTAGAGGGTTAAGGCTGAGGCGACAAAAATGGGCTTAGCGATTAATGAGAGCAAACCAAAGGCAAAACAACACAAACGTCTCGGTCAAAACGTCACCATCGACAGACGTAACTTTGTGGTAGTTAGGGACTTTGTCTACCTAGGCTCCGCAATGAACGCAGACAAACAACACCAATGCTGAGATCAAACGAAGAATTACTCTTGCTAAACGTGCGCTGTTTCTTTGAACTAAGAAAGCAATTGAGTAGTAAAACCCTCTTTCCACCTTAAGTGGAAAAGCATAGTTACTAAACTCAGACCTTACAATTGTGTTAAAATTTTAAACAAATCAAGCTTAAATTTAACTATCCCTTTAATGTATATATCAAATCTATTTAACAACATTTCACATTTCAATAAAAACATAAGCTTCGATAAAATATACCTTCCTAGTCTATAATCATATCCATCCAATCACCTAATCAATATTTCAGGGTTAAGTGAATCAATTATAATTGAATTACTATAAAATTTATATAATTGTTATTTATTGAATTATATGTTAATTCGTAATCCGTTTACGATTATGCGAAAAATATTAACTTTAGAGATTAGCTTTTTTTTTCATTCAAAATATTTAAATTCATCATACAAAACCTACAATTTAATTCTGGGATTATTTGAAAAAAAAAAAACTCTAGCCTCGACTAGTGGTCAATTAATTTGCATATTAATAATAATTATTATTATAACTATTATTGAATAAAAACAAAGAAATGCAAAAACGCTAAAACCTCTAAGCTCAAAACCATGCTGTATTGTGTTAACAAACATTTTTTGCACAGAAAATTGACAAAAACAAAAATAAAAAGAGTTGAATTACTATTTGATTGAAAGCGAGAGACAAGCTAAATGAAATAAAAATCCATAAAGAACGTTACATAAAAGTATTTCCATGAAATGATGCAGAAAACCAGCGAAATGTGGTGCAATTTATGGTTTCAAGCTTTGAAAACTATTATATGTGTGTAGGTATAGATGTATGGACCATTAAAATATATAGGTACAATATGAAAACGGAGGTTTACCGAGCTATACAAAGCATACAACGGATTACACGTGCTTTTAAGTCTTTGTGTCTTTTTTTGTGCGGCCATTGACTGATACTTTTTGGAAAAACAAAATTTTATTTATTTTATATATGTATGTTATAGTTATGGGTGAAATCTTATACATAAATCGATCAAATTCTATACAGAAAAATTAAACATTTATAAAATTGTTTTTGAGTTATTTTTCTAAAAAAATGTATTCTTAAGAAAAACTCTGGTTTAGGAAAAAGCCAAATCGTCAAGCTCCTAATTACTACCTTGATTTTTGTTGCAGACTCTTATCTTTCAGTCGAAAAAAATTTGAAACCCCTAAAACTTTGGTTTTTCATAAATATAGAGAACGAACATCACATAAACTATAAGATTTTCTTAAGTTATCATGCCAAAAGAAATTTTATCAATCAATCTAAAAAGCTTGGTCTCGTCTCGTAAAAACGGAGCCTTTCAAAAAGGCATCCAAAACGATACTGTCAATGGCAGTTCAAGGGGGCGCAGGGATCCCCCCTAGGAGATTATTTTTGTAATTTTCTGTAGAAATTCCCTTCAATTTAAAACTTATCGTATTGCGTTAATGAATATGCTGCCAACCTTTCCATTTTTCATTATTTATTTTTATACCTATAGGGTTTTTAAATTGACGCGAGTAGATTTTGGCGTCCCGTGGCGGCCATTTTGTTTTGGTGACATCTGTCAAATTTGTTGTTTATTATTCAGTTGTTTATGTCAAATCAAGTTACACGATTGAACAGCACGTTCAAATGATAAAACTTTATTATCAAAATGAGTGTTTGTTAATGCAAACGTTGCGCGCATTGCGCCCATTTTACGGTAGACGTTCACGTGGTGGCTCTTCACAGTCGACTCTTCAACACCCTTACGTTAGCCAACACCCCTACGTTCAAGGAAAGCAAGATCGGCCGAGAACATCGCCGCGGTCCGTCAAAGTGTACAGCAGAACCCGAGGCAGTCTATTCCTCGCCGCCGCGCCGCCGTGCACAAGAACTCGACCTTTCGCAGACTTCAACTTGGCGAATTTTGCGTCGGGACTTGGGCCTTCACCCGTACAAGATCTAACTGACCCAGGAGTTCAAAGTTCATGACCATGTAGACAACGCCGTTTGTTCGCTGACTAAGCTTCGAATCGTTTGGAAAAGGACACAATTTTGGCAGAAAAATCCTCTCTAGTGATGCCGTATATGGGATGACACCAACCCACGCGAGGTTTACCAGGTGATAATGCATCCTCAAAAAGTTACCGTTTGGTGTGGATTTTGGGCCGGGCGGCGTAATTGGTCCGTACTTTTTTGTTAGTGAGGCGAACACTACATAACAATGATAACTAATTTCTTATGGCAGAAACTGAACCATATATACCTAAACGACATGTGGTTCCAGCAGGACGGCGGCGCGCGCTACGTGCCACACAACAAACGCCACGATTGACAATGACAACATCTACCCTCCCTTATTGAAAAACCCTATATATGGAAATAAAATTTTTAGTTTACTGCTTTAAACCCATTGCAATCGCGCAGCGCAAAGTCATAAACTTTTGACCAATAGACGATTCAAAAGGCGGGGAAATATGAGCTATAAAGCTTTTACTGTTATGTTGTATAAGTAAAGATTTCATCTTAAGATTTGATAGTAATTTAACTATATTCACCAAACTGCGGTTTGCTGTCAAAAACAACTAAAATCTTTGTTTTCACTCAATTTAGAATTTGAAAAAACTAAAGTAGTGATTTAAATTATTATCATATGATCTTTTTTTTAGAGAAAGTGCAAATATTCAGGTTCTTAAGAAGAAACCTTAAATAGGAGATCTTCGCCAATTTGATTGTAAGTTAATTTTAAATTCCTGAAACTAGTCTTCAATTCCATCTTATTATTATTTTTTTTAGCTGCACATAAATAGTGCAAGGCTTTCTCAGTGATTTTTTTTCTTTTGAAAATCGATTTCTATTAAAAGATCTTTAAAAATTAATGAAATCTACTTTTTGAAGTGAATTTGCTTGGGATGCCTTAGAACTGAGATTTAAATACGAATTTCAAAAATATAAATGTTTCAAAAACGCAAAAATTACGTTAAAGTATTGCTAATTGAAAAACATAATGAACGTTTCATATCTATTAATTTAATATAAAACCTTTGAATCTCTCGAGAACTGAAGTGAAAAGAGATGTGTAATTTGTAAGTGTCACACTGAAGTTTCTTCCCAACTTATTTGTGTACCTTAATTTGTTTTTATTCCATTTTTAAGAAATTATGTACTTAATTTCTTAAATTCAAGAATCAAACCTTTTTCTCTCTACAATTTTTAATGTTTTTTTTTACTCCTTTAAGATCAAAATATTTTCAAAAGGTTCGCACAAAACAGTACTTTTTACAATTTGCCTTCCATCAGATGCCATCAACCAGTAAGCAGATTGATAACAAAAATTGAATCCAAAAAAAATCGTCAAAAAAATAAGCGTGAAATGCATCAAAACCCTCAAAACTATTGTCTTTTAGCTCTTAAACATGTCATATTTAGAAAACTGTTGGAATCTGGAATGCTTGCTTAGGGAGTAGGGAGTCGTCAAATTTAAGCAGTTAGGCCATATTTAAGCAGTGCTCAAAAACTCATCTTTATGTTAGCTGTGACCCCTCCTGATTAAGTCTGGATCTGCCATTGGATACTGTACAGTTATTTTAATCCCAAATTTTCCGAAATTCTCGCCAGGCCCGTCAGTCTTTTTATTAAAGTTTTAGCGTACAATACTTTCATACAATCATAAACTGTTGAGAAATTTCTTCCTGAAAGTAACTCAGTAGCTATGTAGAATGAAGAAAAGCCACAATAAATTGAGGCATTGAGAGCAGTAGTGGCGTAACCCTAATTTTTCCAATTTTGAGTTTATTACACTAACATGACCATCATTAATTTTTTTTTCGATGGAGAAGTGGCGTAGCTCATATTTGTTCATAAACCTACACATACTCTTTGAAACATTGTTTCTGCACGCAATTTTTCGTAGGAAAGAAATGGCGTAACCCGCTTACGCCACTTCTGCATTATGCATTTAGATCATTGTACAGTAGTGAAGTACAGTAATTCTCACACCACTCCAGTATCAGAGCATGTATTCCGAAAGACTTTTAATTATGATTTCAACCTATCATTTCATGCCCCAATAAAAGATTCTTGCAAGAAATGTGACTTTCTTAACAATAAGCTTAAGTTTGGGACGGATCACGAGAAGCCTCAAATACAAATTGAACATGAACTGCATCTTAGAAAAGCAAAGGAATCTAGTGACACTTCCGTAATTGCATTTGATCTTATGAAAACCTTGCCAACTCCAGTCATTTCAACGGGTGTGTGCTATAATAAGGGGAAACTTTGGACATATTTTCTAGGTATTCATGACATGGTAAAGAACAAAGCTTACATGTATATTTGGGATGAGTCGGTTGGATCAAGAGGTCCCCAAGAAATTAACAGCTGCTTATTGCATTATATTACATTTTGTGAGTACCTCAAATTTAATTATGTACACTGACCAGTGGGCAAAATAGAAATATTAAGATGTCCGTTTTGTGCCAATATATTATTTTGCATAGTGAATATATTGTACTACTCTTACTTACCTTGTGATCAAGACTTTGGCCTTATCGAAAAACAAAAGAAGTATTTATTTCAAAGACATTTTTGGCCATATGGACTCGTGTAGGGTTATAGCAGCGGCAAGAAAGAAGGATCCATTTAAAATTATTTTTATGAATGGATCTGTGATGTTTTCGACTAAAAAATTGGAAACAAATATAACAAATCAAAAGATTAATGTTAATAAATTGAAAGTGGGATGGCTTAAGATTCAATGGCTTCAATTTTTGAAAGAGCCCCCTTTAATATTTCTTACAAGTACAGTAATAACGAAGACGTGCTTTTTGAAACTGTGATATTAAAAAAAGAACATCTGATCTCGAATTACTGTTTCCGAAAGGGAATGCCGTAAGTGAAGCGAAAAAGAAAGATTTACTCGACTTATTTAATTTTGTTTCCCCGAGTTACCACGACTTTTATAAGAACTTGACAACTGTTTCTACAGACAGAGACGTTGGCCTAGTTGTATACGTAGGTGGATGAAGAGTGATAGTTTCATAGCAGTCTTAACTCATAACTTGTAACTATTTTGTACTTAGAAAGTCATAATACAAAAAAAAACTGTAATTACTTGTATTTATTATTGGTGCAACCAACTTACTATTTTAAAATTATTTCTGTATACAGAAAGCAGAAGTGGTGTAAGCCACATAAAATCCAGTTAATCACACATTTACAAACAAGATTAAGATCTAAAATAGAAGATATTCCACCAGATATGTGATAGCTGAAGTTTATTAGCCATTATTTTAAATAGGAAACCAATAATAAACAAATGTTTTTCTTTAATTTCTTTAACCGTGATTTTCTCAATTATTGCAATTTGAGGTTACGCCACTTCTGCTCTCAATGCCTCAATTTATCAATGTTTCTATAAGTTTTTATCATACTTTATACCGTTACCTTTGAATCAACGATATGCAGGGTAGGTACCTGCTTGTGACAAATAAAGAATATATACATGACATGTGCTTTAAAATTATCAGTTTTCAAGTTCTGAATAAAGAGAGCTTACAATCTCAAAGAACGCTTTATTAGTTTGTTAACATCGAATAACAATATCAAATATTAAGTTATGACACAAAAACGCCTAACCAACAAAATTCATTCACCCTTAACATCAAATGTAAAACAAGCCTTCCAACTCATATACAAACCTATCTAAATAGAATTCTCTCCTGTTTGGTTTTTTCAATCTCATTCTACACAATGTGACCTTGTTATACCCAAACCAACGCCCAACCACCCGCACCCTGCCCCTTACAGCATTATCACATTGCGACCTTTTTATGTTAACAAGAAACCAGTGACAGCTAACAGAGAGTATAACCATCAGAGGAAAAAATAAATGAAAATTACAAAAGAAATTATCGCACAGCATGACATTTTATCCACTCAACCCACTACACCTATATAACACACCTCCCTCTACTACCACCTCAACACGACACACTCCGAGTAATACAATCCCTGTACAAAAGCAGAAAAACAATTCTTTTCTGGAGTTTTTTCTTTGTATTTATTTCCACAGCTAAACCCACAAATCTATCTCCCTTCTGAATAATGTGCTTCTAGCGATAAAAATCGTTTTGCCTCTTCAGCCACCAAACCAACAACTGATAAAAATACATATCCATACCTACATATATTTTATTTTTTCTGCTTGCTAGGTATGCTGTGTGTTTTTAAGGGCTCAACAGAAAAAACCAAAAAAAGAAAAAAACAAAGTAACCCCTCTGAGCCTTAACAGAATACCTGACGTAACTTCACATGGCATGTTCCAAAATCCAGATACCAAATCAAATCCCAAAAAACAACAACACAAAATATAAATTTGAACGTAATTACTCATACCGACAGCATCGCTTCGCTATAAAAAGCTCACAAACAAAAAAGTTAAGGGAAGCAAAAAACAGAATTATGGTCACAAGATTTCGGGTCCTAAAGGTTTACATCATGCCGCCTTGAATACATTGGATAGGTAATACCTATACCATCACTGGAAAGAGGCTTACTATTGTACTGAATTCGGTTCAATTTAATTTTCTCAGAACGTCAATTTCAATACCATTTTGAATTATTTATACACAATTGTATCTCATATTCATTAATTAGAAATTAACCAATTCCAACACCTTCCAAACACTTAGACTAAATGCGCTGGTAATTTCTATTTCACTTTTTTTATCAGTGTTGCCATAAAAATAATTAAACTTTAAATGAAATAATAATGTACAATAATAATTAAACTTAGCATTTGGACCGGTACTAAATAAATAAATTAAACAGTCCGTTCAGAACTAGGGCCTAGTGGCTTACGACTCTCAACCATTCCTGTGTGCGAGTAATGTTGTCAGGAATGGAGGGAATCTACAGTTTTTAAGCCGAATCCGAACGGTTAATTTGAAAAAGCACTTGTCATGACAAGAATTACTCTTGGAGAATTTGTCAATTCCTCGCGAAAGGCAGTACCGGTGAAAAAAAAAACAGGCAGGGGTCGAACCCAAGACCTCTAACATGACAGTCCAACGCACTAACCATCATGCCACGGGCGCTACACGAAGACCGGTACTAGTCTTAGAAATAGTACTTAAATCGGTATTAACTCATTTCTTCATACGAGTTCTAGGGCCTTATCTTATCAATTTGAAACTAGGCAACTACTCAAAACAAGCTGGAATCTTGTTACAATGCCAGTTTTAAGTATTCTAATCGGTCCCAAATGCTTTCTTCACAGAAGCAAAAGGTCATAACGATTCCGGTTACTAGTTAGGAATCCATATTTTCTGATATCAACAAATCGACAGTCTGGGGCGTTAATACTAAAACTGGAACAATACAGTTCTTTTAGTTTGGTAACCTTTCGACTTTTTTTTCAGAAATAGGGTTATTATAATAACTGAATTTAATTTTTAATCATATTTTATGTTTTTTCATGCTGTTCTCTGATGCTCGTTTATGGTTAAAAACCAATAAATGTTTTTGAAATGCAAATTCAACTCCAAAATCAAGATTAGACAAGTTTTAGCATGACAGTCCAACGCACTAACCATCATGCCACGGACGCTACACGAAGACCGGTACTAGTCTTAGAAATAGTACTTAAATCGGTATTAACTCATTTCTTCATACGAGTTCTAGGGCCTTATCTTATCAATTTGAAATTAAGTATTAGCTAAGTAGGCTCGTCCCTAGGCAACTACTCAAAACAAGCTAGAATCTTGTTACAATGCCAGTTTTAAGTATTCTAATCGGTCCCAAATGCTTTCTTCACAGAAGCAAAAGGTCATAACGATTCCGGTTACTAGTTAGGAATCCATATTTTCTGATATCAACAAATCGACAGTCTGGGGCGTTAATACTAAAACTGGAACAATACAGTTCTTTTAGTTTGGTAACCTTTCGACTTTTTTTTCAGAAATAGGGTTATTATAATAACTGAATTTAATTTTTAATCATATTTTATGTTTTTTCATGCTGTTCTCTGATGCTCGTTTATGGTTAAAAACCAATAAATGTTTTTGAAATGCAAATTCAACTCCAAATTCAAGATTAGACAAGTTTTAGGCATTTTAACTCCTAGGACTGGTTTCTTAAGTTAGATCGGGTACTAGTGATGCGAAATGGAGTGGTACAAGTTTTTTTTCATTATTATTAATGAGTATCATGTACTATACCTGGCCTAGCTAAACACAGAACTATAACAGCTTAGAGCTAGCGTGAAGAAAGTTGAATATAAAAGAACCTCAAAACTTAGAAAATTATAATAAGAATTCATTTTAGAAACTGATTATATGAAAGTTAATTTTAAATTAATAATCTTTTTGTAAACAACCTGCTCAAAAAGAAGAACTTTAGAGTAAAACTCAGTATATTAATTAACTAACCAGTAACGAAGGTACCACTTATAGCTAATTATTATTGAAACTGAGCATTGGAAATTTCAGTCCCTTACGAAACGTGAAAGACTGATTATGTGAATATGATTGAGATCGTTTAGATCATTATAGAAGAATTCTCGTAGGTAATTCTTATGTTTTGAGCTGGAGCAGGTCATGTACAGAGGAGGTTGAGAACTGTTTTCTCCTCTTCCTCATCCATACAGCTTCTACAAAAGTCATTTGAGAATAAGCCTAGCCGCGTAGCGTGCGTTCCTATTAGTCGCTGCCCGGTTATGACACCAATTATCGAGCTTATATGCGATCTGCTTATAGCAAGCACCTTGAGCGCTTTAAATCTACTGTAAGCTCGATGTGTTTTGTGACCTGACACGTGGTGATGTTATTCCATCTGATGTTTGCCTCCTTCATACCATCTTGCATAAGCAATCATTTACATGAAGCGATTGCTATGCTATTAGCCAAACGTGGTAGAATGGGTTGAACTCTACCATTTCTGTAGAATTCCTTGCTTTTCAATTTCCTGGATTGTCTCTATGGCCTGGCACCCAACAAAGATGAATATTAAACTTTTCTGCATCTCCATTAAAAATGATCGACAATTATGGACTGTTATAGAGTTTGTAGAAACAAAGTACAGAGATTTGATAGCGGCCTGACTGTTTAAAAAAATACGGATATCAGATGTTCATATCAGGTTTTCTTTAAGCCAGGACAAGAATTCTTTTATCGTCAAAAGTTTCGCCTGGAACAGGCTACAATAATTGGGAAGACGGAATGAGAGACTTAATTTCAGTCATTCAGAGCACATACATCCACCAAACCCTTCATTTGTTTTTGACTCATCTCTGTAAAAGTGGATTGACTCGTCTTCTAGGAATTCACAATCCTCCCAGAAAGATCTGGAAGTTTCTTTCCAATTGCAGTTAGGGGATGGTGTAGTCTGTGTGCTTTGAAATTGATTTTAAGTACTTAAGAATAACGGAGGGCCAATGTTGGTGTTAACCCACTGCGAAGAAGCTTTGAGGTGAATAGCAGAGCTTGCAGCTATTTGTTTGCTAAGTATATCAAGAGATGTTATGTAGAGTAGGGTATCCAATACCGCACATGGGGTCTTGCGCTTATAAATAAGCAAGCTGAACGTTGGACTTTATTTAGTTTTTCGCGGTTTATAGGTTTTTCTGGATACTCTTAATATAATAAATAAATAAATTGGGTGGCGAAACAGTCCGTTGAGAAGTAGGGCCTAGTGACTTACAACTCTTAACCGTTCCTGTGTGCGAGTAATGTTGCCAGGGATGCAGGGAACCTACAGTTTAAAGCCGAATCCGAACGGTTAATTTAAGAAAGCACTTTTCATGACAAGAATTACCCTTGGAGGATTTGTCAATTCCTCGCAAGAGAAAAAACCTTTAGATGGCATAGATAGGGATCGAACCCAAGACCTCTTGCATGACAGTCCAACGCACTAACCATCATGCCACGGGTACTAAATGTGCCTCATCACTTTGCTATCCTCTGCTTTGTATTTTTAATAAGTCCCTATCAGAAGGAATTTTTCTTGATACGTGGAAAATATCTTACCTTATGCCAATTCACAAATCTGGTTGCAAGAACTTAGTAGAAAATTATAGAGATATTTCAAAGCTTTCAGCCATTCCCAAGTTGTTCGAGAGTTTAGTAAAAAATAAAATTGAATTTTTAACGAAAGAATCCATATCTGAATTGCAACACGGATTTATATCTGGGCGATCCACCACTACAAATATGGCTCTTTTTCAACATACGTATTTAATTCTATTGAGGCATGGAGTCAGGTGGATGCTGTATACACAGATTTTAGCAAAGCTTTTGATTCTGTTAGCCATCACACACTGCTACGTAAACTTGAGATATTTGGATTCCACTCTAAGTTTCTCAGTTGGATTTCGTCATACCTCATAGGTAGGTCTCAAAAAGTTGTCATTGATAACTTCATATCGAGGTCTATAGAATGTACTTCTGGTGTCCCGCAGGGCAGTCATCTGGGTCCTCTTCTTTTTAATATTTTTATCAATGACATTACGTTAGCCATAAATCACTCCCAGTGTCTCCTATATGCCGATGATCTAAAATTATTTCTTGAGATAAAAAGTGTTGATGACTGCTATCGTGTTCAATCCGATTTAAATCGGGTCGTTGAATGGTGTAATTCAAATAGTTTAAAGTTAAATATAAAAAAATGTAATGTTATCTCTTTTTTTAAATCAAACACTCATATTGACTTTAAATACTTGATCGAGTCTAACACACTCTCCCGTGTAGAAAATATCAAAGATCTTGGTATAATTCTTGATTCAACTTTTTCTTTTAAATGTCATGTTGACTATATAGTTGGTAGAGCGAATTCACTTGTTGGTTTTATTAAACGAAATTGCGTTGATTTTTGTGACCCCTACGCGTTATTATCACTTTATACATCCCTTGTCAGATCAATACTTTAATACGCAGATTTTATATGGAATCCGACCTTTAAGACCTTTTCTAATCGCATCGAAAAAGTCCAAAGGCGTTTCACAAAATTCATATTTTTCAAAATGAAATGGAGTTTTGTCCCCGATTATAGAGCCAGATGCCTATTGCTAGGAATTAAGTCCCTGGAATCAAGACGAAACATTCATGATATAATGCTTGTGAGGGACGTGTTATGCTATCATATTAGATGCCTCCTTTGCTTTCTTTAATTCCAATCTATGCACCATCAAGATTATTTCGCTTAAGGCATTTGATTTGTACGATACCATCGGACCTGCTATGGTGGTAATGAGCCAATTTCTAGGGCTTTAAAACAGTTCAATGAAGTTTGTCAATTAATTGATTTAAGTTCTTCGAGAGATTCCTTTAAGGCTAGTCTTTTATTTATATTTACTTTTTAATAATGTTATATACATACATATATTAATATCTATTTTTACCATAATCTGTTAGCTGTAAGACTGCTTGTAGATGTAGATTACATAAATAAATAAATAAAAATAAATAAAATACCCTTAATATAGGGAGAGTTAACATATGGAATTTTGTATTTCCTCAAAAAAAGGGCTAATTCGGTTTTGTGTGGGTTGACACCCAGACCACACTGATCAGCTCAAAATATTGGTTTGTGTGAGGCATTTTGTAAAAGTTCTTTTAGGGTGTTAAGTTCCTTTCCTAAAACCGCTATAGCAACTTCATCAGCATAGGCAAGCACTCTGAAACCCTCCGCATCCTGAGATTTCGGATATGCTTGACATAAAAAAGTATGTATCGAAAAAAAATCCTTCAATGAAATAGTGAAAAGTATGCAAAATTTCAAAATTTATATACTGTGGTCACTGATTTAAAAAAAACTGTTTTAAGAAAAACACGGTTAAGTTTAAACAGCGATTCGAATGGCCTACATACCGTAAATTGTATAAATTATCATATTTAGCTGAATATTAGACGGATGGACATACATTTTGCAGAGAATATTTTTTTTTAAATATCATAATTTGATAATTTGTCGAAAACTATAAAATATTTGCTTAGAAAACTCGGACTAAATAAATTAATAAATAAATTTTATTTTTGAATTGTATGTTTTATATTTTGTTCCCATTTAAAAGATTCCAGTACTATGTGTTCTTTTTCGACTTTGATTGTTTTGATAATACATACATATATCGTATCGTATACATATGTAAATAATATGGTATACATACCCGTATCCGTTGGAAAAGTTTATTGCATTCTGCTCTGCTCAGCTCAGCTATAAGTGTTGAAAGTATCAGAATGACTGTTCCCTCGATAATAAGGTTTTTTTTACGTTGTTGCAAAAACGATGATGTTTTTTGGTTTGTTTTCAATTCTGAATTATATAGATTTTCCAAAGTGAATTGATGTACAGATTCTATTTTACACTTGACACTTTTTATTTTTAATTTATATATTTTTTTTATTGAACTAATTTGAATTGTATTTATTTTAATTTCAAAACAAGGAATTCGCACAAAACGTTGAATCAAAGCTGAAATATGTAAATTTGACACAGATTAAAAAAATAATTAGATACATTATATTTTATTTATAAAAATAATACGAGTCTTACAAAGAACAAAATTGATATGGTATTAAAACTATGTACGCAAGACCTCTTAATCAAAGGTCGTTTGGCCAGCAGCACATTCACTCTGGTTTGATTTAAGAAAAAAAAAAAAAAAAACACAAGTAAAATAAATCACGAAGCAACGTAATTATTCTGCACGACGCGACGCGACGTAGTTATTGTTGTTATTTACAAAGGTGTTTTTTTTTTTATTTCATTGATATACATATCTATACGTATAGCGCAGTCCGGATAATAACAATAATAATAATCTATACAGTACAGATGGAATTATATTTTGTTATATGGTGATGCAGATACTTTTATTGAGAGTCAGACTTTGAGTTTACGCGCTAATTTGTGGTTCAATTATTTCTTTGTGTTCGTGTTCGTTTTCGTTTTTGTTTTTCTTTGTCGATGTATATAAATTTTTATATAGTAAACGATTATTTATTTTGAAATGTATTTACAATATTATCTATATACCACGACTACGGCTTGTTAAAAGACAACAAAAACTATCTATCTATTCAGAATGATGAAAAAGGTTGCTTTATTTTTTGAATAACACTGTTGTGTAAGAGTTTTTGTTTTGGTTTCTGCAATATCCCTATTCATGCTTTAAGAACCAAAAACCTATTCTCGATTTCAAGGACTGTTGAATAATTAAGATCAAAAAATGAGTTCATTACTTTAGAGCATAGAAATGTTATGCACGTGGTTTGCTTTAACATGACAAAAATGATAATTAGAAATTCAATAAGTGTCTGACTTACATCTGTGTGCAATAAAAATAAAACCAATCTTGAAATAGAGATAATGTTGTAGGTAGTGCACAGAGAAATTAAATCTAAAAAATATTGAAAGCTCTTTTGTAAACCTGGATCGATGCTTCTTTATAATATTTTGTTTTGCTTATATTTTTACATCAGTTTTAGGAGTTTAATTTGTTGGCTATATTATTTTTCAATAAGTTAAAAATAAAGTAATAAATCAAACTTTTAGATTCATTAATTAAAACTTTTTAATATTTTACAATAGGTACAAATTTTAACTACCCGTGTAATGTCAATTGAAGGCGAATTCTTGATACCCTTATTATGCCAAGAAATAATGTGAGTATAAACCAATGGAGAGAGGGTTTAAATGGTGGTGTCGGTACACATTGGTTTTGAATTTCTGAATAATGCCATGTCTGGGAAAGATAGAGTGTGGGAAAGCATTCCACATTCGCGTAGTACGGCTACAGAACGAGTCTCTGTACTTGACAATACGACCGAAGTTGAGCTCGAAGAAATGGAAATGGATACTTCTCTAGAGCATAATCCATAAATATAACAGATTTCAAAAAAGGAGATCATTAATAAAAATAAGAAAGAGTGTCGGAGACAGAACAGAGTCCTGGTGCTCACAAGCATTTGTTATTTGTTTCTCTTGAAACTTGAATCCAAGCATTATCTACTACTTGTGTTGAACGAGCCAAAAAGTAATTTCTAGTTCAACGAAGGAGAAGTTCGTCAAAAAAGAAGGGATTACAAAAAATGAGCACAAAACCAGTAAAGGTTAAAAAAGTTGTTGATGGCGTAGTAAAAATATTAAAAACTAAAATTGTATGGAATCTAAAAATATGTTAAAAATCAAATACATACTATATTAAAGATTAAAGTTAAAATTTGAAAATTGATAAGAAGATCTACAGAAAATTTATCAATTTTGAGGAACTTCATTTTTCAAAAATTGGATTGCGGGAGTTCCCTCACGGTTCTTACTACATATATTTCCTAAGAAAGCAAAGCAATAAATCTTAAACCGAGATTAGGTATACCAAGCTCAATGTCGTTTTTGAATACAAATCAGAAATGTTTTTTATCTTTTAAAATCATTTAATTAATCTTTGTTTGATTTTTTTTGTATTATATTTACCTGTCTGTGTAATTTAAAATTTGAACAAAAATTCAAAAGCTAAAGAAGGCTAGACGTTACGGACACTCGATTATTTCAAATAGCCTTCACACTTTTAAATAACAAAATTACTATTGACGCTGATACAAGTTAATATAAAAACAAAAATACACATTATGTATATTTATTTTTATATTTTTGGTTGGACAGTTAAAAATATGATTAATTATACCCTTAATTAAATGTTGAAACATCATTAATGATAAAAGCAATATTATAAACACGCAACCGAAAATAAAATAAATGACATAATATGTATATTTAGTGAAGGATACTTTCATCTACTAATGATTCATTTGTCAACAAATTAAAGTCCAATATTATTATTACATATTAATTTTGTTTAATATTAAAATCAAATGAGTTTTCAAACAAAAATTCAAAGGCAAATATTTTTGGAATTTGTATGACATGTGAGAAAACCATTTGGAAAAACGAATAGGTTCAACCTGGTGAATGCTTAATATTTTTCGATATTGTGACGATTAGCACATTTATTTATGGTTGTCTGTTATTATTATGAAAAATGAATATGAGTGTTAAAGGAAATATATTATATGATTTTTCATATAACTTCACATAATGTACCATTAAATTTAGCTGATAATAATTAAAAATCTACACATTCTGTCTGTTTACAGAAAACTGACATGCATATACCTATTTATATTCTTTACGAATGAAAGTATTCGAATACAATTTTAAATTATTTATAAACACACATTTGTCTACACATCACAATGTATACACAGTTGCAAATTAAAAATTAATTTATTGATTTCCCTTCAACCTCTTATAATTCATTGAATAAATAATGTTTTATGTGTGTCAAGATAATAGCAAATATTTTCACTCTATAATACTTGCAATCAAAATCAGAATATGTAGGAACGTTAACATAGAAACATAAGATACAGCAATAATTCAATAGATTTTAAATACATAAATTCTATTTTATTTATTTTTAATTTGGTTAGTTTTCCATTTATATCAAGTTTCTATTTAATCGATACAGCAGGAAATTTAATTTTAGATGGCTTGGAAATATTATAGGTATCTTGAAAATGTCAAAGTTGTTTTGGTGTGTTTTTGAGAAATGATTTAAAATTTCTCAAACTCAACTAAAAACCTATGACCAATTCAAAGTTGATAAATATTTTAGAAGTTTAATTGCTTAGAAGGGTTGTGTTGAGCATAAATTGAGGTTAGCATAATCATCTTGATGATTTTCTGAGATGACAATATTTGGTAGGAATTTACTTGGACTAAAAAAAAATAATTTTATTTTAAATTAATAACTTATTATATATAAAAATTGAATTCGTGTTTTAGTGATTTGCATTTTGTTGCTAAAAGTTCTACTTTAAACTGAGGACTGGATCTTTTTTTTTCATATGAAAAAAGACCAAATTTTGACTGACTCTTTGCACCTAGAATTTTGTAGCGTTTTTCGCATTTATAGAAATGGCGACAAGAAGAAAATATATTTATTTTTCGAAAAAAGCTTTATGTTTCAACATAATTTACCCAAAATCGATCTAAGCAATTGTATGTTCTCTCGTAACTACGGAAAATTGTTGGAATCTTAGAATGCTTTCATGAGTAGGGAGTTATCTAAATTAAATAGTTAGACCATACCTTGCTAGACAACAATGTTCTTAAAAAAATCTAATAACCTAAGTTGTCACTTTATCCTTTGAATTATGTAAATGTAAGTTTAAGATACACTTTTACAAAGCTTTTAAGAATATTTGTAAGCGCGGTCTCCAAAAACTCGTCTTTATGTTAAGTGTGTGCCCCACCTCTGATTAAAAGCCTATGGATGTAATGGAGCTAGTTTTGTAACTACTGAATAGTGCTTTTTCTCTTTTCAACATCATCAGACAATTTTGTTTTGATTCCAAGAGATATTCTTTTTTACAATGCATGCTGTTAACTCCTGAATACTTTCATATCATTATAAAAAATATCAAGTCTTAAGCATTCCTTCTTGTAAATAATTGTACTGGAAGCAAATAATTACGCCCTTTTTTGTTTTAATTCACGTTTTACCTTTTACAGACCCAGGATTATTCCATTACATAGATAAGATTACTGAATTAAACAATCCAATGTTAAGGTACCTAATCAAGAAAACTTTTTTTAACCAATAATGGTTGAAATTGATGCTTCCGTGATATCGTATTTATATTTGAAGACTCACTCTCATCAAACACCGATATAGGTACATATTATATGGTCGTCTATAATTGTATCAGGTTTAAAAATGCAATTTAAATTTGGAGGCTGCCAAGAAAATATTATTTTCATCTAATGTAGATTGTAGGTATGTGACAATTTAATCTTCCGCAAATGAAACTGGATTAATATTGACAATGAGGAAATCCTAATCCCAAGGAAATAGAAAGACAATTTCGTTTATACATATAGGTAGGTATAACACGTCCATACTCTGCTTTCATTTCTCACACAAACATTTGTAGTTGTAATTCAGTTAAATACAATTTATAGGAGTCATTTACTTCACTGGTTTAGTTATTTCAACAAAATATCTTTTTGACTTATTTTTTGATATCAATTCAAGTTATCTTCTATTAGTGGTAATGAAATAAGATACAAAGTTGTTGTCGTTGTCATGTGCATGATATTTTTTCATAACTTGTTTCTCATCAAATGAATTTATTGAAAGTCAGGTTTTTGGACATTTTGATTTGTTGAACTTTCAATGTTAATAACGGTCTAATTTTAATGTCCGGTCCTTGCAATGGATACCACTGTTTGAACTATGAAAAAAAAATTATTTTTTAAACCTGTTATGAGTTTTGCTTACAAGGAAGCTGAAGTCCTTTAACCTATGAGAGCAATTTTTTATTTAAGTTGAATGGTCTTGATCTTTCATAGTGGAAAATACACAACGCTTTGATTTCAGAAAACTTTTAACAATCACTGTTAATTTTAAGGAATTTAATAAAACATAAACTTAAAAAAAAAACCTATAAGCATATTAGGTGTAGGTTAAAGTCACAAACAAATGTTCAAATATTTATAAGCTTAAAAGCGTGTGCAAAAAAATAAAAACTTGTTGATGATTGTTTATTTTAAGTCTTTTTTATTAACATAAGAATAGACTCATGTTTCCAAATTCACAGACAGTGTACCTAATTTATTTAAATTTGCAAAAAATGCTAAATCTTAGTAAGAGATTTTCTTAACAAATTTATAAGTTCACACCAATAAGTTTGTAACTTAGGTATAAATTTAATATGAATCCGACTTTTTTCTATTTACTTTCGTTTTCATTGCCAATGTTTTTGAGCTTTCACTGTTGAATTTTAATATTAAATAACATGTGAATATTTATGACGTTTTACATATCTAAATCCATAGATATAATAAATTTATTTATTTTTACTATAAAGTTGCTCCCCTACTTTTCGTAAACTTTCGGCCCAGAATTGTAAAAATCTGTTTTTGATGTTTTTTTTTAAACGTCTTCAAAAGAAGAAGAAAATTAAGAATGAATTTCAAATTTTTGTATTTTATAAACAAACTTAAATAATTGTCAAGGAAAAATACTTGCGTTAATAACAAAACACTACTAATTCCTTGCACCGAGATTCTGTTCACCGCTTTCTTTCCGTACCCGGTTCCCCGCACATACCGCACTAGTCAAATCAGTAGTCATTAAAAAGAAGTATTCATTGAGATACCAGTATATGTATGTACAGTACATATATCTTAAAAACGTACCGAGTAACTGAGAGAAGCAATACGATAAACAGAAAACCGTGATATATTAAAATTACTTAGCAAATTTAATCGAAGTTTATATCCTTATTCCTTTGATTCCTTCAAAGTCAAACAACAATTTAAAACATGGATAACGCAAGAAATTTTAATGAATTGTGTCTTTAATTTAAATGGAAAACAAAATGTGACCATTTAAAGGCTAAAATGTTGAGTTTATAAATTCAAGTCAATTATTAAAGTTCAAAGCATATTTTAGAAAAATAGTATTTCCTTATTTTCGTCAAATCTTACAAAACTGTTAAGAGAGAAGCCCTTAAAAATTAAATGAACAAATCTACTGAATGTAGAAAACAAATATTTTTTGTAAGATGAAATTAGTGTAAAGGCCAACTTTTTTCAAGATACCTAGGTATTTGAATCGAAAATCAATTTTAGCCAACTTTTATTAATGTTTTTTTTTTTTTTTTTTTTTTTGTTTACTTTTCGTTAAAAATTATTT
Organism: Eupeodes latifasciatus; assembly: GCA_920104205.1. Taxonomy (NCBI): domain Eukaryota; kingdom Metazoa; phylum Arthropoda; class Insecta; order Diptera; family Syrphidae; genus Eupeodes; species Eupeodes latifasciatus. The sequence continues at coordinate 83,712,302 of OV049926.1, read as the reverse complement.
AAATTATGTAATAAAACGATACAAGATGTCAAAAATGTTATTCTTCGTCGTATACAATTTTTTTTATTTGTAGATAAAATTATATTATTTTCGTAAAATATTCTAGGTGACAAATAAATCTTTTCATTTTTTTTTGTTTTATAAAATTATCACTTTCACATTGCAAAATATAAAATTTAATTAAAGTCACTAGCGTTATTGGTTCGTGAGATATTTTGGGTCAAACAAAATGTTCACTTTTTAAAATTGCTTTAGTAAAAAAAATTCCCACATTTTTTTGAAAGTTCTTTCTCCATTTTGCGATGTTTCAAATTGTAGAACAAAATTTATTTTAAATATCTAGTAGTTGAAATGCTATCCCAAACTTATGGGCGTACGTACACACAGGCATCTCTCTAAAAAATCTTTGATTTAGATTCTAAAGACCTTGAAACGTCACGAGAAATATCAAATTTTCAATTCGAAAAATCGGACCAATTTAAATAACTTCCTATAGGAAGTTAAAAATAATAAACAAAATGAACCAGTTTGATATTGTTTTTCCTAACTAGCTCTTAGTCATGAGATATACCTACCTAGGTTCTTAAATTTACCTCCGGATTTTAACTAAGCATACTTTAACCATTTAATATACATATGTAGCTACAAAATTAATTCAAGCTAGGTAGGTACCTATAACTATTTCTTTCAGTTTAAATTTTGATTGTGTAATCAATTTTCTAAACTTTCACTTAAATAACTTAGATACCTACCTACCTACCAAATATAAATTATCAACCAAGCTAGTTACTAGATACGGTAGGTATAGTAGGTTTACTCATCTAATGAACATTCTAAAGCTTAATGAAGGAAACAGATTGCTTCAAAACAATTACTTATAGGTATACCTACCATTGCCTTTTTTTTTTCTTTAAAAGAGTCTGAGCAGGTTTGCACAACAACCTTTTACCTAAGTCAGGTAGGTATACGTTATTTATGTAACTAAGATTCATATCAAAGTTTCTGCAAAGGCATGGAAATATATATATGTACAAACATATGTATGTAGGTACCTACCTATACTAAGTAGGTAGATATGCAAAGATCAGAGCATTTTAAGGCTTCCCAAATTGTTACGTACCTTTTAGATAAAATCTTAAATGTTTTTACTAATCAATCTAAATGTGGTTAATAATCTAGGTACCTACATACGAGTATACATACATATGTACCGTTATACTAAACAGATGAACTATGTGTCAAGGTAAACTTCTTTCAATATCAATCTTCAATATACTCGTATAAACAAAGTCCAATAGTCGGTCGATAACCTCGAAGAAAACATAGATAGGTATTTACCTACATAGGTGCCTATCTGTTTTGTGTTACTGAACTATTATAAGCTTGCTATAGAATAATTATTTTTAATATGCATTTATGCCTAGATATGAGAAACAAACGGTAAATATATTTGCATTGTGAGTGGCCCTTCTTTTCACACAGGTTTCTATGATTTATAGTCACACAATAATAATTATGACCTAACCCAACAGAAAATACATTGGATGTATGTATGTAGGTATAATCTAATCACCGCAATTGTATAGAGACACCTAATTCTCCACAAGGCTATGAAGACCTAGATAACCTTTTTTTTGTAGCTAGGTAGGTATCTTGTTAGCTAGTAACCTGCCCAGATAGGTAACTACATATCTAATCAAAGCAGCTGAAATTACAAAATTAATCTTTGATGTCAAACTCCACTCCTCATCAACATCAATATAATTAGATTTTGCAAGTTGGTAGGCTAGATACGAAGGCAGGTAGGTATACACAATTTGAAACTGTGTATGTATGTGTATTAAATTTTTTAATAATAATTCTCCACTCAAAACCGTTAAACTTAAATCAACAATTTGTGCATAGAAGTTGATTTAGAAATCTCAATACAGTACAGAAACAGACACAGAAATAAAAATGGATTGCATGTTTTGAGCGCAAAAAATGGAAAGGAAATTCGAAACTCCAATTCGAGCGCGCATTCCCGATCCATTCCGTGCAACAACACTGTCATCATCATCAACATCATTATCACCAACAACATGAAACTCGAAACATGATACACGATCGTTCGTCGAAAACAGTTGACTATATTACACTACAAAAACAAGATAGATCCCCTCAAGCCTCAGATACCATGCTTCAAGCAAGCTTCAAACGAAAACGAAATTGTTAAACTACCACAAAACAAAATAAAAACCAGAAGATACTCTACAAACAAAAATAAGTATACTTATTATATTATAGGTAGGTAGGTATATGCACAAAAGTATGTATATAATAAAACCCGATTAAAGGCGAACTTCCCAAGTCTCGCCATAGCCACGTAAAGTACGGTTTCAATACCGTTTTTTCTCATACTCGTTTCCACTTAGATTTATCACATGATTTTCCTTTCCGTTCACTCCCTTTCTCCAGACTTGTGTCTGCAACACCACATGTTTATTGTTGTATTTCACTGTTAAACCAAACCAGGGCTATGCTATACTCTACACACGTCTTCTCCACCATCACCATCGTCGTCGTCGTCGTCACCATCAGAGCGACCGGTACCTTGATGGTGCCGGTGGTGGCGACGATTGTGTTAGCTGCAGCATTGCACGGCAGAGGTGAGGATGGGGAGACTATAAACCGACCAAACAACTCTATCTTCTACCATATGATTCTGTGAAAATCGTGTTGCATAAAAGAAACCTTATCTCTCCCGCCCCATTCCCCCTCAAAATATGCAACGCTGAAGCAACGCCATCACTCGAGCTGGAGCTGGACCTGGACCACAGCCACAAACAACAGAGCACAGGCTGTTGTAGAGCTGTTGCAATTTAAAGTTAAGAATGGAACGGGAGAGTGATAGGTCCAAGTCGTTCGTTGGTTCGTGCACAAAAATAAAAAAGGTCTCACAAGGGTACCAGTACCTACATAAAATAGTATAGTTGGATACTAGCTGGACCGAGAGATGGACTCCGAAAAAGCAGTTTTGCCAAAAAGACACACAACGAATATACCGAACACCGAAATCGGAGCTGCGAACACTGCGAATACGAACTGCGATGACAATGACGACAAGACAAGACAAAATCGTAATCGTGAACGTGAACGTGATGTCACAACACAACACAACGCGATAGTGGAGAGTTCAAAATTAAAAACCAAAAAATAAACGCGATTGCGAAACCGTCCGCAAAAACTATTGGGTAAGAGTGGGGGAGGTTAAGACTTTCCAAAACGATTCACCAAGACAATGTTTTTGGTTTTCAGATTTCCTTTTTTTTTATATATATATGTAGGTATGTTATAAACACGCCCGATAATAATCATACAATGGGTCACTTCACAGATAAAACTGTATTGTATTCCGCGGTATGGAACAAAAATAATTATGGCTTTATTGTAGCTCAAAGAATTTTCAAGATAGCTGAGAGCGCGCGTGAAACCGACCGATTTTGAACACGCTCCAACTTCAACTGAAAAAGAAAATCATTTTCGACGTCAAGTCTTGGTGGTATTTTTTTTTTTTCGTTTCATTATATTTCTATGGCAAAGGCAATCTTGCTATTTGTTTGAGTTCTCTTTTGTTGAATGCTTATGCTTCTGTTTTTCACTCTACGAGAAACGAGAGCTTTTACTTTATAAGCTATGGAAATGGTACTATACACACAAAAGTCAAAAACAGAATGCAAGTTTCAATTTCAAACCACACTTTGACTTTATGTCACTTTGTTTTAAGAGATTTGGAGAGAAATTGAAGGTAAGAGCTCTGCTTAGTTCTCTTAAGGTCTCCACAACTTATATATACTGTCTAATTGTAATATGTGTTCAATAAACCTGGTTTAGGAAAAACAAGAGGTATGTTTTTCCTTGATTTTATAACCCTAGTATTTTAAATTGATAAATAATCAGCAACTTATCAAATCAAAAAATGCAACAAGCTATAATCCTCCCTACTTAAGAGAATCTGCATTTATAATTGACTGTTTGCTTTTTTGAGAAATATTTATTAAGTTATTAAAAAGCTTACAAGTGAACTTGTTATAGGGTAAGTCTCAATATGTTTGGTAGATTCTCATATAACATGCGCATTTTCTTCTACGTGTATTAAGGCTCTGTCAAGGATACGCATCAAGATAACACAGTGGCGGGTAGGAAAGTATTACCACTAACAACAAAAACAACATAAAAGTTCCACAAATGTGAGGTTAAGGAGCACCAGTCACAGACACATCTTTACTGCCATTAACCACCCACCATGGGTTGTAGAGGGCACCTAAAATGACACTTGATATCCCTACGAATAAGAATACGATTATGTAAAGCAGTAGTAAACAGAGAGAGAGAGAGAGAGAGAGAGAGGTAAAGACAGAGAGAGAAATTCAAAAGAGAGAAAGATAAACTTTAAACCTCTAAAAACTATGGAAATTCGAGGAAAACCAAACGATATTTTTGTGTTTCCTTTTGCCTCTAGAAAAACAACACCACAAGCTGAAAAGAGAGATTTTTCAGTTATCATCAGTTTTAACAGATTATGCTCTCTACACTCTCCCGACCCGATAAGGGTGTACGTGGAACACCGAACCGAACACACAAACACAAAGTGTCAAAAATAGAGCATTTGTGCAGAGGATAAAAAGGATGCAATTTTGTTTGACGATAAGAAATGATATGATATGAAGTACTGACCTAGTTTTTGGTCTTTCTCTTTGTGATTTAAAGGGAATGTAGCATGATTATGCATGAGAAGCAAGTGTTGGAGGAAAATTCGTTTTGCATTAAAATTAAGGAAATTTTGTGTTTGAATTTAATTTTTCACTAAGTTTTCTTTTACCTATAGGTACGTATGTATGTATATGACAAAATGGTCTGGAATTGAAATGAAATGTGGTTTGTCAAGTCGGTGGGGTAGAAGGGAGGTGCAGAATGTAGCATTTATTAGTAAAATATTAAAGACAAAAATGGAGTTTAATATGATAGTTCCATTGTTGCTGCAGGATGAGATTAATGGGGATGAACATTGTATATTTGGTCTAAGAAATAGTATGGAGTTTTCTATTTGTTTTTAAACAAGGATACAAATATTTAAAAAAAAAAACCTATTCGGTGTTAACTGCCCATATTAATTTATTGTAATAGACCCAATTTTTCGAATTGAAATTGTTGTGATTTCTCTACGTTTAAAAGTACCTAAAATGCAAAGCTAACATTTGTATAGATATGTCTGTGTGTCTACGCACGTTCGGAAGATTTTTTCTTCGTCCATATCTCAAGAACCAGTAGAGATATTGAATTCAAATAAATATCGTTACACAGATAATAACATAAAAACATGCAGATAGGGCTTTCAAAAAATGGCGTGTGTGGTTTTCGACTATTTAAAAAAAAGGGAAAATATTGGTCGACCCTAAATATCTCATGAACCAATAAAGATAGCGATTCCAATTAAATTTTACGGAATTTAATGTGACGTGATACTAAATATGTATAATTTAAAACAAAAACCAATTGATTGAACAAAAATGTTTGACTCGAATATTTTTTGAGCACGAATGGTATTAATTTAAAAATAATCTTATATAATATATAGAATAACATTTTTGACAACTATTAAAATATTGATAAAAATCGAAGTAATGTGTTTAATCGCAAAAAAATAAAACCTGAAATAAAGAATCATTAAAAGTAGGTAAAATTTGATTTTCGACTAGAAAATTAAAGACATTGGCTTCAAATCAAATCATCTTATAAAAAATATTGCTTTCAACATTCAGTCAAATTTCTATAAAATTCCAACTGTCAGTTTTTTCATAAAATTTAAATTTACAAAAAATTTACATAAAATTGGTTAACTTTTATGTTCGATTCTTGATATCTCGTGAATAGATGAATTTATTTACTTTAAAATGATTTTATTCTGTGTTATATTTTGTTGTTAACGTAAGATGATGGTCTTAGAAGAATGGAATAAAAACTTTCAAGAAATGCTACTAAATGTAGTAAAAATTTGTTTGTTCTACTAAAAATCTCGTTGAGAGAACTAGATTTTGAAATCAATCTTATCTTTTCATATGAAAAATAATGTTACTTTTTATAAGCACGAAAATCTACAAAATCAACAAAAAATGGTTTTCGACTCAAATATTACAAGAACAAAGAAAGATATTGACTTTAAGTTTTTTTAGCATAGCATAATATTCTCACGGCATTTTACGTTAAAATTGTGCCCTACATATTTTGTTTTGGTAGAAAGTAGCAGGGGGAACGAAAACAGTTTTCTAATAAGGCGGAACAACTTTGTTAACTTTAGTATTGAAAAAACTTATTTCCAAAGTGAGGCTTATGCAAAATGAAGTTAAAACAGTGACTTTGCTGAAGTGAAACACCAATCGCGTCTACTCTACTCAAGTTTGAACAAAAATTTGATAAGACTGTATGCTACTGGAATTTCTGGTGTTTCGTAAGAAACTCAAACTGATTTTATTTAGTTTAGGAGGAAGGCTCAAGATTCATGTGGTATCAAAATGGGCCATTAAACTGGCCTAAGTGTGTCCTATTCCATCACGGATAGCCACTTTAACTTAACCAAACTTAACCTATGCTACTGGAATATAATGTGGCTGCTGTAGACGATAATAAAATTTGTATTTATTTTACTTTTATATGAGGACTGGACTAAAAACAAGGTATGCAGTTTTGCAAAAACAACTCAAATCTTTTTAATAATCTTAAAGGTTTCCACAAAATTTACAATTTAGAAAATCTTTAGTAATGCTTTAAATTATTATGATAAGACCTTTCCTGAGAGAAATAAATTAAATAAATCTGCTTTTTTAACGTCAATTTGCATTGTAAATATAATATAGAACTTAGATTTAAACATGAGTTTCAAGGATATCAATGTCCCAAAAACAGCAAAAGTTACATTTTCGCTAAACTAATGGCGGATTAAAATACTTAATGTACGTTTTATATCCATTAATTTAACACAAATGCTTTGAATCTGAATACAGATTCTGCCGTAGTTTCTTCCCAATTTTATTTTACCTTAGTTTGTTTTAAATTTTTCGAGAAATTATGCACTTAATGCACCTAAAATTCAAGTACTCAAGTAATTTTTTGTATTTTTCTGGAAAATGTCCTAATTTTCTGGCTTTTAAAATCTATAGTTTTGAAGCGTTCTTTGCATTTATAGAAATGGCAACAAGAACAGAATACATTGTTTTCAGAAAAAGCTAAGTTTCAGCCCAATTTCCAACATTTCGGCATAAAATACACTCAAAAACCCTCTAAAATATTGTATGTTAGCTCTAGATAGAAATAGAAGATAGTTAAAAACCTGTCATATACAGGGAGTCGTTCAAATTAAATAGTTATACCATGATTTGTAAGGCACAGTGTTCTAATAAATCTAATAACTAAAGCTGTCACTTTAACCCTTGTAAAATCCCCCCTTGCTTCAGTAAGTTTTTTGAATGTAGTCTTTTAAATTATTCATGCCAGTAAGTCACTTGAATGCAGTCTTTTGACTTAATTCCACTACTTTGTAATAAGAAACTTGATGTTGGTGAACAATATATAAATAAGCATATTTTCTAGAAAATAAGCTCTACTCATATACAAATAGTAGAATTTGACATTAGGTAAGTTTTGACAAATATTCAGCACAAAGCAAAACTATTTTATTTTTTTTAAATATTTTGTACTTCATTTTTATTGCAAACTTTAAAATTTCAATACAAAAAATACTAACAAGATAGTTTTCATGACGTTTCTTTTCTTAAAATAGTCTGAAACTACATTCAAATAGTTTTGTAGAAAAGAAAGTAAAATGGTTTAAAGAACTAAAATATTTAGGTCTTACTTACTTAAAAAAAATTAAAAATAAATAATTAGGCGCAACAGGCCTAGAACTAGGGCGTAGTTACTAACAACTCTTAAACATTCCTTTGTGCGAGTCATTTCAGGGATGGAGGAGACCTACAATTTGTATGCCGTGCCGGATTCAATCGGCTGATTTAAGAAAGCACTTTTCATGACAAGAATAATTTCTCTTGGAACCCTCTGGATCCGCCATTTTATTGACATGTATATTTTAGAAACAACTCTAAAAAACGCCCCTGAGGTAACCCTATGCCTTGAATCTAATATTATAAAACTTAACATTATTATTTCATTGATAAAATAGATATAGCCATAATCAGATGAAGTCTCCACTTCTCACTTCTCTTCACTCTAATGTCTCTTCCAATTTATCTCTTTTCTCTCTTAACCAACTAATTTAAAACAAAATTCGCCTGAGAGAGCATGCACTTTGCGCAGTACCAGAACAGAATTCAAATTCAGAAAACTTTACTAACTGCACATCGAGCATATTTAAGCTTTATCTCCATAAAAATGAGAAACTTTATTTTTCTAAAAAATCACTTTTAAAAGACGAACAGGAGGCAAATAAAATGCGTATATTCAAAATAAGGTCACTCTTACTCTATAATCATGGTAATGGCAACACAAAAATTGTTGCATCAACAATATTTAGCTAGCACGTCTTTTACCTAGATTGTTATTTTTGTGCGATAGGTAAGCCAAAACGCACACTTATGTATATGTTCTTATCTATAAAATGCGTATTTTCTGGTACATATGTATTTAAATGATTCACAAATCATGTTTAACAATAATTGATAGATCGCCAAAACAACTTATAAATAGTTGCAACAAGCAGCACCCTCGTCGTCGTGTAATTTGTTTATTTTATGTGCGTTGAACTTTGCGCTCTGATGACGATTACTGTTGCAATGCAAATGAGTAATGTCTTCCCTATGCTGTTGTTGTAATTTTACATATACCTAAGAATGAGGTGGAGATTGCCAGTGGCAGTTACAACTGAACTTGACGTAATATTTTTGCCGGCAATCGGTGGTAATTACCCATGGCGTCGATGTAAACAGCTATGCTCCAGCCGCATAGGTTTTAGGTCTGTTTGTACGCGATGATGGTACCTAACCTATAGATACCTATGATAGTGGTGTGTGGTATGTCTGGATTTATTAGGTATTCAGTTTTGTTAGCTTGCAAATCTTTTTGGACGAACTCTAATATATTTTTTTTAACCATAAAATGGCGATTTCGAAATCCCGAAAAATTGTTGCTGAGAGAAAAACCCCTCTTTACATAATTACTATTTTAGAGACATTATAAGGAGAAATAAAGCATTATTGCTGTTCAGCTGCCAAAATAAGTTTATTTTCAGCATTAAACTGAATGAGATCTATTAAGCGGAAATAAAGAAAGACTTGTTTTCAGGAAAGAGGGTGGTTAAAGAAGCATGAAAAATTAAAGATAAGAGTTAATGACGTTTGTATGTGCATATGCATAGGTAAGGTACTATCGATATCATAGATAGTAAACACCTACCTACTTGAATTCCATGGCCAAGAGTCCAGACCATGACATATATAGCGATTTGGATGGATGATTTTATGTTACTTTAAACTAAAGGGATAGTATTGCTGGAGAGAAGGGTATGTATACCCTTTCATTTGGTTTAACTTTTAATATTGATGGGCTATGGACAGGTTTGTTTGCAACTTTGGGAGTTTAATTTAATATCATAAGATACCTTTGACATATGAGAGCTATGTATATGTATAAACAAAGATAATCTCGAATTATGACTTTTGACGTTTCAAGGTCTTTAGAATCTAAATTAAAGGTTTTTAGAGAGATACATATTCTGTGTGTGTATACATTTGTTCATACGTTTGGTATATCTTTTTCGTCCGCCATATCTCAAGCACCGTCGCGTCGGAGATATCAACTTAAAAGAAGTTTAGTTTTACAAATAATAACATTAAAACATGCAGAAAGAAAAATTGAGTGGGTGTTTTTTTTTACTTTAGCAATTTCAAAAAAAAGTGTAACATTTTGTTGAACCCAATATCTGGAACCAATAGCTCTAGTGACTTCAATTACATTTTGTATTATACCAACAAAACGAGGAGAGTTTGACGTGAAAAACGTTGTTTGTTATCAAGATACTTGTATCGAAAATAAATGTTAACGACTTCTAAGCAGTTTTTCTTAAAAATTAGTTATCAATTGAATTTTTCCCAAAAGTAAAATAAATTTCAACAAACATTATTTTATGCAGAATCAAATAATTTTAAAGTTAATACTCCCAGTTTTACTTGCGATTTTAATCAAATATGACATTACCATGGTACAGAAGTCCAAAAAAGTGGGTCCACGATTCCGTCGGTCTGTCCTCGATTCTACAGCCTTATTGATTTCAAACTTGCAAATTAAGGTTTTAATCAGATTCACATTAGGAGTTTTTTCATATTTTTTCAGACTATAAATAACAGTACATTTTTGTATTCAAAAATCGAAAATTCGAATCTTCACAAAAACAAATCGATAGATTTTCATTAAATTTTTTCGAATTATAATTTGTACCGGAGACATGGAGACAGGTTAAAGTAGTTTTTATTCTGAAAGAAGGTAGTTGTGCCCATGAATACGCGAGAATTTCCGGCTACCACTAAAGTCTACTGAAGGACAATTTCTATGCTAAGTGATCAAAGGATTCAAGCTTCGTTGGGTAACACAATCTCTTTCAAACATGTGAGTAGAGGAGCACTTCAGGGCTGTGTTCTCTCTCGCTCTTATGGATTTTAGTCATGAATGAAATCCTCATAAAGTTAAAAAGTTGTGGAGTGAAGGCAGTAGCTTATGCTGATGGTTTGGTTTTACTGGTGTCTGTGAAGAAATTCAGCTGCTGGGCCACAAGTAGTGGACTAGGTGTTAATCAGACAAAACTGAACTGATGCTCTTTACAACCAAAACTAAAATGCCTGCCTTCACTTTACCCCGACTGAAAGGTCAAATTCTGAAGGCCTGCATTGCCTTTTACGGCTGTACAACAACTTTTGGTAAAAATGGTGATTTTGTGGACGCCCACATCTGTACACGTCATACTGTGTCTTATAGGTCTAAAATGTGGTGGCCTGCGCTTAACAAGAAATGCAACATCAAGAAACTAAAGAAGGTTCAATTAATAGCTAAAGTCGGCGCTACAGGGGCCCATCGATCCTACCCAAAAGATGCCTTAAATGTTATTCTGCACCTCCTACCAGTAGGCTTACACATATTACTTAGTATCATGAAGCGTGCTAGGACCTAAAGAATCAAACTGTTGGTTTTCAAGACCCTATGGGCATGGCAACACTAACTAACTGATTCCAGCGGATATTTTTTGAGACGGACACCAACTACTGAACCCCTGCCTTGAACCTCAGTAAGGATTTTAAAGTCATCTTTCCTGCCAGAAAGGATTTGGAGGATGGAATGGTTACGCAAAACTACGATATCAATATCTTTATTGACGGGTCAAAGATGAAGTGTGGAGTTGAACTGATAGCCATAAAGTCCTTTCTGCATCTTTCGATGTGATTATCTGTAAAACAAAATTGATTTTAAGTCAATATCTCTACTTGTTCTTGAGATATGGACGACGAATGGTATCCCAAAAATACGAACGTACATACGTACACTCGCTTACGACCTTGAAACGTCGAGAACTGTCAAAATTTTTAAATCCAACAAATCCGACCAACTTCAATAGCTTTCTATGGCAAATTAAAATTGGATTTTGGCTAAAATAGTAGCACCCGTAGAGTGATGCTTAGTACATAGGACTGTCATGACAGAGGTCTTGGATTCAATCCCTGCCTGTTCCATCTAAGAAAAGATTTGTTCATTGGTACTGCCTCTTGCCATTCATTGACAAATTCTTCAAGATTAATACTGTCATGAAAAGTGCTTTCTCAAATTAGCCGTTCGGATTCGACTTAAAACTGTAGGTCCCCTCCATACCTCTCACCATTACTCGCACAAAGGAATAATTGAGAGTTGTAAGTTGCCAAATAATTGTTGTTAACAATATAATTGACAACTTTTTTTACAAGAAACAAAAACCAAAAAAAAAGACCAAAACCAGAAAAAAAGAAGACTGATAAAAAACGATTCTCTATACTCAAGTATCTTGAGAACAAAGAAAGATATTTGCGCAAAATTTTAATCGATATACATACGCTGATGGCTTTGTTGTTAATGCTTTCATAATATATATTATTTGTAATTTTACATTACACTTAATACTCTCAATAAAAAAAATAAAATAAAATTTTAAAGCCATTTTTAGCAATTTACTAAGTTTAAATTATGATTTACTTAATTTTAGACGATTTAAACATCTTACTATTTTCTAAGAATTTGCTAAATTTAAAATCATGGAATCGCTACTTTAACTTTCAGGATTTTGCTAGATCTATATGATCCATATTTGTACAATAATTTTTATAAGAGCAATAGTCCAGTCAACAGTTGGGAATTCCAATTAATAGGTCCGTTTAAGCGTAGTTGCTTTGTTTATTTTGGGGAGAGTACGATAATTTAGGCGACAAAGTTTAATGACGGATTTGTATAGAACAGTTAAAAACAAGCATTTTTTACTATGGGAGGGGGTCTATCTCCCCCCGTTTAGGCAGTAGGGGCAATTTAAAAAAATATGTACGTTAAATGGAAAAAAATAATTAAACAATATTGGTTATACTTAAAACTAAGTTTTATACATTTTTTTAAAGCCAACACTTTTGTCTATTAGCTTGTTTTTAAATCAAGTCAAAACAATGCATAGTTTTTCAAAAAATTGTTCTAAACTCCAAATTTGTGCAAAAAAAGGTTTAAAAGAAAGGTTTAAAGTGTAATTTTTCAAAACTTTCAGATTATCTACTATTGTTTTTTTTTAGATTTTCTTGCTCTTTTTTGTTTTTGATCAAAAACTGAAAACTAGATGATTTTATGTCTTCTAGTTCCTTAGAAAATTGAAAATAATAGGTTCTTTAAAAGTTTTGCGCTATTGACAGTTATTTTACAAAAAATAAAAAAAAAAAACAATCCTAAAACTTGGTAGAAATTTGCTTTCAACTCAAATATCTTTTCAAAAACTAAAAAATATTGGCTTCAAACTAATTTTATCTCACAGAAAATATTGTTTCGACATTCAGTAATTTTTTTTTATAAAAATCCAACAGTCAGTTCTTTCATACAAAACTATAATCTACAAAAAATAGTACGCAAAATTGGTAAAAATTGTTGTTCGGTTCTCCATATCTCGTGAACAATTGATGATATTGACTTCAAATTAATTTTATTCACCCAATTTGTATTTGTTTGTATAAGAAATAAAAACTTTCAAGAAATGCTATTCAAATTGGTAAGAATTGGTTTTCGAATAAAAATCTCGTTAACAAAAATTGATTTTGAAATCAAATTTTTAGAATAATTCAACTGACAACTTTTTGAACATAGCACGAAAACCTACAAACCTTTTAAGCAAGGCAAATTGACAGACGGGATGGTAAGTTATCAGTGTAGGTCGCATCCCAGCCTCTTTTTTAATCTTGAATTGGTTCGAATCGTGTATTTCGTAGCAGAATAATAATATACCTTTAAATTATATAATTACATATATTTAAATTAATATGATTATAGATATCTTTCAAATGCAACATATATTTAGTTCTAACTCTGTCGTGCGAGTTATAGAATTGCTTCCCAATCATAACAACCAAACCATACCAAGCGTACATATATAAAATATTAAAAGTAATGTAAACAAAGAATATCGAACAAAGAATCTTCCACAGATACAGAATATCCAAACATAAATAAAGGGTGATTTTTTAGCTATTATCTTTTTGGCAACACTGGTTGAAACAGCTGACGCACGTTTTGTGTTTTGTTTGACTGTCAAACATCTTCAGTTTGGTCTATAATTTAACCATGAATCGTCTTACAAACGAACAACGCTTGCAAATTATTGAATTTTATTATCGAAATGCGTGCTGTGTTAAGAAATTTCGTCGCTTGCTGGAAGCAAGCGACGAAGCTCATTTTTGGTTAAATGGGTACGTAAATAAGCAGAATTGTCGATTTTGGAGTGAATGTCAGCCAGAAGCATTGCAAGAGCTACCAATGCATCCAGAAAAAGTCACAGTTTGGTGCGGTCTATGGGCTGGTGGCATCATTGGACCGTAGTTCTTCAAAGATGATGCGAATCGTAACGTAACTGTGTATGGTGAGCGCTACCGTGAGATGATATCCAACTTTTGTTTGCCCAAAATGAAAGAGCTTGACTTGCATGACATGTGGTTTCAACAAGACGATGTCATATGCCACACAGCATGCGCAACAATGGACTTATTGAGAGACGAGTTCGGTGAACATTTCATTTCACGTTTGGGACCGGTAAATTGGCCGCCTAGATCGTGCTATTTTACGCCTTATTACTATGTTATGTGGGGCTATGTTGAAGCTCATGTCCATACAGACAAGCCCGTTTCAATTGACGTATTGAAAGACAACTTTGAAGCATTTATTCGTGAGATACCGGCCGAAATGTTGGAAAGAGTATGCCAAAATTGGACTAAGCGGATGGACCATTTGAGGCGCAGTCAAGGTCAACATTTGCATGAAATAATCTTCATACATTAAATTATATGGACCGTACTATCGACTCAAATAAAGATTTTATGCATTTTTCGATTTTATGTGTTTTTTTTGAAAAACTTTCATATAGCTTTTAAAAAATCACCCTTTATAAAATCAAACTAATGTAAACAAAAAATCGTCAACGATCAAAATTCAAACTAATGTAAACAAAAATCGTCAACGATCAAAAACAATAAAATTGAATCATCATAAAATATGATGATAATGCATGTGTACCAATACACACATATTTATAGTCTGTAAGAAGAAATTAAGAATGTCAAAATGGTACAAATAAGCAGGGTTTTTCCTGACAGTAAGTTCAGTTCCATCTTGAAACTCCTACGTATAGCAGAAGATTTCCCCCCACCAGTGGTAAGGGATCCAATGCTCAAATTAATAAATAAAATACTTGTTTAAAATTTTAATCTAGCGTTTTATTTTAAAATCTTTTTAAAAAAATCCCGGAGGATTTAAAATACAAAATTGGCGCAGTCGGTAGGATCTCACTAAGAAGTTAAATGAAAATTAATGAATAGATGAGATTCAGTGATCGGACCGAAAAGAAAATAAAAAAAAGTTTTTTAACCGGTAGAATTTTGTGCGGATTAAAGTACAACGTACATTATCTAAAACATCATTCAACGATCGAAATTAAATTGTGTTTTGTGAAAATTAATAATACTGAAGTGTTTTAGTGGACAAAACAATTTCGTACCAGAAAAACAAAATTATTTGTATACTTAAGTGTTCATAAATTTTTTTAATACACGCATTCTCATAGAGAGATAAGTAAACAAAACATTAACATAGTGTCTACGAAAAAGACAAAGTGTCTATGCAAAAGACAAGCAGGTGAAAAAAAAAGAAATAAATTAAAAAGTGCATACAAAAAAAAAAATAATAACTTTTAAGTGAATGAAAAACTTGCGGAAACTAAGGGAAAGAATTTTTAAAATACAAGAAGAAACTATAAACAAAATGAACGCCGCAGAACATCAAGCTCAACAGGCTTCACTTGCAAATCAGCAAGCGCAATTAGCCGAAATTCAAGCTCAAGCAAGAGCACAAGCTCCGTTGGATCCAGTTCAACATGCAGTTTGGGCAGAACAGCAAAAATTCTATTTAAAAGAATTAAGGATGATTAACCCATTTAAAGGATCATCAGACAATCTGTTTTTTTTTATATCATCGATGGAGTATTTACTTGAGAGAATCCAGGATCCAACTTACATGGAACAAGCAGTTTTTGTGGTGCATCAGAAAATTTAAGGCGAGGCTTTGAGAGCAATAAATAGTCTACAACATCTTGCACCTTGGGCAGACGTAAAAGTACAACTGGTAAGACAATTTGGCATTAAAAAATCTTATCTTAAATTAGTGACAGAAATAAATAGTGTCAATGAGAACGACACAATTAGGAATTATAATAAAATTGACAATTTGTTGCAAGAGTTACAAACAAAAACTCAACTAGAACCCGGAAATGTTTATACTCAGAAAAATAATGAATGTATAGGCTTTAGAATCATTTAAAAATACATTGTCACCCAGTCAAAAGGCAATTGTGATTGCAAGCCAACCAAATAATATTATGGAGGCTTTTGACCTGTTAGAGAGAAATAATATGATAAGACAAATCAATGAACAAATTAAATATCAAAATATACCAAAATCAAATCAAAATAATTTTAATCAAAATCTAAATCGGAATCCATTTAGAAATAATTTGCATCCCAACAACTTATTTAGACAAAATAATTTCAATAACAATTTTAAGCCGCAACATGATAGAATCTCTGCAGAACAAGTTAGACAAAATAATCATAGAATATTTGGAAACGCAAATCCAAATAATTTTAGATTCGGATTTAATAGAAATAACCATCAGGCAAATTTTAATAATAATAATCAAAGATCATTCAATTCAGGACAGTATAGGAATAATAACTATAATAATACTAATAGGAATCCAAGGCCAGAACCTATGGATGTAAATAATACGGAAATAAAAAATGAAGAGGTAAATTTTACCATAGCCGGGAAGAAGAATCACTTCCCATAATAAAAGTTACAATAAATAATAAAAAATTTAATATTCTTATAGATACTGGCTCAACAACAAGTATACTTGATGAGTCACAACTAATAGAAATTCCGAGAACTTTAATGAAAGTTCCAATCAAAACTAAATCGCTCAATCATGAAAATATTATAAAATTTGAGATCATAACTGAAATTTGTAGGAATCATAGGTCAAAATTTATTAAAACCTATAGGAGCGACATTGTATTTAAAAGAAGGATATATTGAAATAAATAACAGAAAAACATATTTTGAGAATTATGACAGCAAAAAGAAAGAAATTAAAAGTATATACGAATATGAAGAAATTCAAACTCTAGAATATTGCAACTCAACGCAAATGAGCCAATTAATAGATAAGAATTTAAATTATGAAGAAAAACAGGAATTAAAAAAAATTGATTGATGAAAATAAATATGTTTTTTATCAAGAAGGTGATAAACTTACTTCAACAACACAAACTATGCATAGCATTAGGACTGAGCATGATAGTCCCATATTCAGTAAATGAGTAAAATATATAGATACCCTAAAATCCACGAAAGAGAAATTGAACGGCAAGTTAATGATTTATTACAACAAGGTATAATACGAAAAAGTGTTTCCCCTTATAATGCACCTATTTGGGTAGTCCCAAAGAAAATAGATAATTCAGGTGAACAAAAATGGCGAATGGTAGTCGATTATAGAAAATTAAATGAAAAAACAATCGAATTTAAGCATCCTATACCTAATATCGATGAAATATTAGATAAATTAGGACGAGCTCAATATTTTTTAACCCTTGACCTTGCAAAAGGTTTTCATCAAATAAAAATGAATCCCGTTGATTCTGGAAAAACAGCTTTTTCAACTCCATACGGACATTATGAATGGTTAAGAATGCCATTTGGTCTGAAAAATGCACCAGCCACTTTTCAAAGAATGATGAATGAGGTTTTAGAAGGTTTAATAAATAAAATCTGTGTAGTATATCTTGATGATATATTAATTTTTAGTACTTCATTACAGGAACATATGGTAAATCTTCGATTAGTTTTTCAACGTTTAAATAAATATAACCTTAAAGTACAGGTAGATAAATGTAATTTTCTTAAAAGAGAAACAAAGTTCTTAGGGCATACAATTACAGACAAAGGTGTGAAACCTGATATAGATAAAATAGAAGCTATAGAAAAAATACAACTTCCTTGTACAGCTAAAGAAATCAAATCATTCTTAGGAATAACAGGATATTACAGGAAATTTATTAAAGACTATGCAAAAATTGCACAACCCATTACCAAATATTTAAAGAAAGATACAAAAATTGATAAAAACGATATAAATTATATTTAAGCACATCAAGAATTAAAAAATGCGCTTCAAACGGGACCAGTACTTGCATATCCTGATTTTAATGAAAAATTCGTCTTAACGACCGATGCATCCATTTATGCCATTGGAGCAGTGCTAACACAGAAAGGGCATCCAATAACATTTATAAGTAGAACTCTCAATGAACATGAAAGAAACTACAGTACAACAGAAAAAGAATTAATCGCTATAGTTTGGTCAGTAAAATACTTACGACCATATTTATATGGCAGACGCTTTGATCTTAAAACAGACCACCAACCATTAAAATGGCTGCAAACAAAAAATTTAGGCAGAGATATTTCACCCAGATTACAAAGATGGATACTCCAATTAGGAGAATACGATATGCAAATCGAATATTTAAAAGGTACATGTAATACACTAGCAGATTTTTTGAGAAGAGAAATTTAAACAATTAGAAAAAAGAATTATAATTCTAGAGTATACTAGAAGAGTTGATAAGTTGAAAGAAATCGTTGAAAAAATACAAAATATCATTTTAGCAAGTAGATTACAGATAGGTAATGACAAATAGTTTATTAACGGCGGAAGAAATATATATATATAAGTGAATATGATAATGATCTTTTAATTTTTATAATTCAAATACCAGATCAAATTTATAGTTTTGATAAATATCTTATAACGTCTATCCCCAACGAGGAAAATATTGAATTAGAAATAGATTATGAAAATATTATAAAAGTAAATGATACTTTTTATAAATATCTTGAAAATAAAGAATTAAAACATCTTAAGACCTATACTAATTGTATAAATAAAAATAATTGTCTTAAAAGAAAGAATAAAAAAAAAATATTGTAAAAGAACTTCAAAATGGAATATTAATTGTTAAAAATAGCAACTCTAAAATACAAAGTTCTTGTGATGAAAGAAAAGTTATTCCAATAAAAAGAAATGTATTAATAAATTTTGAAAACTGTAAAATCAAGATAAACGAAAAAGAATATGTTAACAAACATTCAATTTTAAAACAACCAATAAATATTTATGTGAAAGATAGTTATAATTTAACAGACATTAACTTAAAAATTGAAGATTATAATATAACAAACATTGAAAATATTAAAGAAATAGTAGAAAAAGTTTCTGACCAATCTTTTATTCACTTTGGTGTAAATATATTTGTAATTGTTATAATTTGTATTATACTTATAATTCTATACAAAAAATTGTTCCAGGAGAAACAAAAATCAAAGGGGGGAGGAGTTATAGAATTGCTTCCCAATCATAACAACCAAACCATACCAAGCGTATATAAAATATTAAAAGTAATGTAAACAAAGAATATCGAACAAAGAATCTTCCACAGATACAGAATATCCAAACATAAATATAAAATCAAACTAATGTAAACAAAAAATCGTCAACGATCAAAATTTAAACTAATGTAAACAAAAATCGTCAACGATCAAAAACAATAAAATTGAATCATCATAAAATATGATGATAATGCATGTGTACCAATACACACATATTTATAGTCTGTAAGAAGAAATTAAGAATGTCAAAATGGTACAATTAAGCAGGGTTTTTCCTGACAGTAAGTTCAGTTCCATCTTGAAACTCCTACGTATAGCAGAAGATTTCCCCCCACCAGTGGTAAGGGATCCAATGCTCAAATTAATAAATAAAATACTTGTTTAAAATTTTAATCTAGCGTTTTATTTTAAAATCTTTTTAAAAAAATCCCGGAGGATTTAAAATACAAAATTTGCGCGTAGTTTTCAAGCAACCCTATGTCATCCCATACCCACATCCGCACAAACCTTATCAATCAACCAACCTACATACTTTAATTCAACTCCTCTATAATATTGACTGCGCCGCATTATTGTGTCATACCTGTGGGGGTTTTGTCATTGGAAGTGCTTTATTTAGAATCAAAGTATATCTGCAGACATTGTGGCGGCACGGCAATCAATTAAAAATATTACACTGCATACTTTTTGGCCCTTCTATTCATTAAAGTGAAAATTACTTTTCCATTTTTTAAACTAATAAAGACGTTTTTATATGAAAATTGTTGCATTATTTAGCAATGTTTGTGAAAATTTAAAAGGAGACATTTTTGTCAATATTGCGTTCCATTTTTCATTTCACTTTCGATACAGCATTTCAGAGTTCCGAGAAGCGAAAGTCATTTGAACACACAAACACTTTCTTCGAAACACTCAACCAACAAACTATCACTTTGACGACTTGGTTCAAAACCAATTTGTTTATTTTTGTGTTTAACAATTTAATCTGCATTTTTGAAAATGTTTAAATTTCTTTTAACACAAATCACAGCTGAGTTTTGTATATATTTTTATTATATTCTCAAAATGTTTTGATGACATTCTTTTCTGTCAGATTTGACATTTCAGATTTTCTGCAAAGATTCTGCGCAGTTTGGAGTTGAGTTTTTGTTTCAGTTTTGTTTTTTCTGTGCAGTGCATTTGAGTTTTTTTTAACGTATTTGGTTTGAGTGAAATTATCGAGCATTTTTGTTTGCACTTTTAAAAAACAGTTTACTGTTATGAAGAGTTTAAACTTGTGCTTTTTAAACTAAATAACCTACCACCACATTCAATTTTGTTTTCTTAATTAAAAGAAATATTATTTAGCTATATACAATTGTACACATTACTTTCTTGTTCCTGATATACTAAATATTGGATATAATTATTTCATCATTGCCATTGCGACAAAATCCAAAAATTACTTCTGCTTATTTATCGCTAAAAGGTCAAGTTTTTGAAATACATATATACATACATACATATTACATACATAGATCTTTTAAAAGCTACACAAAATTGTATGATGAGATTGTAAAGTAAAAAGAGACAGGGATGCTACCCACACTTATAACTTTCCATTGGTACGCTAAATATTTTCAAATCGTATTTTTTGTAACAAGTGAATTTTATTATTAAGAAAAGATAATTATGCGTAAAATCTCTTCATTTTTATACGAAAACATTGTCTTTAAATACTAGAAAATAAGAACAACAATATTTCTATTTCATAAAACAACAATGTTCAGTAGTTTGGGTGTTAAGTTTTTATTACTTGCGACATATATGAACTACATAGGAATGTAATATATGGCAAGTTTTGCATTCGTAAACAATTTCGAACACGAGATTTTAATCAAACATGATATTACGATGGTAGAGAAGTCGAAAAAAGTGGGTCCCGCGATTCCGTCTGGTTTGTCCTGTCTGTCTGTCCACGCTCCTACAGCCTAAACCATTGGGTTGATTGGGTTCAAACTTGAAAGTTAAGGTTTTGAGCAGATTCGCGTTAGGCGTTTTTTTCATTTTTTTTAAGATCAAAACTAACAGTGGTCCCCATACAATTTGTTTCGTCAAAAAACGAAAATTCGAATTTTCTCAAAAACAAACCGATAGATTTTTTTTTTAATTTTCTCTAAAATTTTATTTTTTAAGTTGGCTTCTTTTAGCAAGAAAAACATATTTTAGTATTGCTCCGGAAAGGTAACGCTCATAGAACCGTTATTTTGTTTTTTAATTTTCTCATCAACTTATGAACCGATTTCAATATTTTTTTAAACGAGCTCTTATATTGCCTCATCAATATTTGATTATCAAAAGTGCAATTTTTTTTTGTTTGGATTTTTAAAAAAATTTAATTTATTTTTCGGTTCAACAATTTTTTACGAAATTCAAATTTAGAGCGTATATTTACAATCGCTTAACAACTGCATACCAAAAATATTTTTAGAACAAAATTGAAAAATTTTATATGTACATATGTACATATGTATATAAAAAATTAATTTAAAAAAAAAACCGCTCTAACGATTTTCGACAAAAAATTTGAAAAATCAAGGGTTTTTGATTTATAAAATGCTATTTATATTTTTGAAGACAAACTTATTTTTCAGGTAAAATTTTGAATCTTAAAATAGTTTTTTTTTTCAAATTATTTTAACTGTGCCCGAAAGATCACATTATTTTGACAAAATTTTAATTACATTCCTATCTTTTGTCCAAATTAATGCAGTTCGTACATATTTACATATGTATATTTATATAACTATTGTAAATACCAACGATGGCCGTGTAGCGCCACTACATCGGATTAATGAATGTAATATATTTAATCAACAATCTATTTGAAAGTGTCTATCAAGAAGTATTATCTTGGTACCTTTGTATATATGATTTTAAAATATTATTCATTAAGAATAGGGTTGTCTTACACATGTTTTACTTGCTTTTGCCTATATAAAAGAATAAATATAGTACAAGTTAAAGAAATGGGCCAGAAAAAATCGAAAATGCACAAGAGCCTGACTGTAAATAACACATGAATAGCAATTTCTTGTACCTGTTCGTATGCTTGTTTTTTTAAACTTTAACGAAAAAATAAACTAAACGTAATAACTCAATGTTTGCGCTGAAAACTTGTAGGAAAGAAGGAATGTGATTGGATTGTAGTGAGTACCTTCTACCTACCAATAACATTCCTTCATTATCATCATAAACATGTCCTTAACTATCTATCTGCATAAAGCTGAGCACGCCAATGAACTATTCTTTATTCGTTTTAGACACCTACCTAACTACACAACCAATAGGCGATCGCTTTACAATTTAAACATATACGTTCTTCCTCTTTCTTATCTTCAGATAATTTATTTTCCATCCTGGTTCTTCTAATATGAAATTAAAATAAAGCTTTCCAAAAAAAGCTTTGAACGAACTAGTTGAACTCACAAACAATTGTTTTCGTTAAGTATGCTTACATTTTCGGGATGAGTTGTCCTAGAATGAGTTGTGTCTTGTCGCGCCCTTGTATATACAAAGGAAATACTTGGAAACTAGCTTACCGCCAAAAAATGGAGTGTATTCAATAAGTTCATCAAATACACAAACCATTTCCCTTAACATAATATTTTCCGAGTATTTCATATTTTTATTATAATAAAAAGTTAAGTTTTTCAACAAATTATAAATTAATATTCAATAAAATACAATTCGCATAGTCTACGGAAAATTCCCTTTGTTTTGACACCTTATTTGTTAAAATTAGTTCCGTATGAGAGCCGAAAAACGGAGACATGCTAACGAAATAATATATATGATGATGATTAGTCCAGACTAAATTTCTATTCTCGACAAAAAAATTTCCCTCCGCCACCGTAAGCGCATTATTTGCTCTTGCACCCGAAAAAAATGTACCCCATATCAATACTGTCTTAATTTTTTGATAAGTATGCAATTTTCTCCAATTTTTATTTCTTAACTTGGCTTCTTTTAGTTAAAAAATGTATTTTTGTATTGCTCCGGAAGGGTACCGCTCATAGAACCATAATTTTGTTTTTATAATTCTCAGGAACTAATGAACCGATTTTAATATTTGATGATCAAAAGTAAATATATATTTTTTTTTGTATTTTTGAAAAAAATATTGACTTTTTTTTAAATCCGATATCTCGAAAAATGGTCCACATTTGTTTACGAAATTAAAATCTAAAACGTATATTTACAATCACTAAACAACTGCATAAAAAAAAATTGTACATATATACATATAAAAAATTAATTAAAATAAAACCGGTCTAATGATTTTCAAACAAAAAAATTGAAAAATAGAGGTTTTTTTGACAAATCAAATGGCATTTATATCTTTAAAGACGAACTTATTGTACAAGTATATTTTTAAACAGACTCTTTGCATACAGGAGCAAGTTCGTGCGACCCAGTCGTGCATTTTATTTTTTATCAATAGCTGGATAAAATATTAATATCAAAATTTTGTATAAAGTGAAGAAAGTTTGACGTCAATAATTTTATTTCATCAAGTTTCATGATAATTATAATTATCAAGAATCGTGAGTTTAAAATCAATTTTTGACAGTTATAATCTGTTTTGTGAATGTTTTCGTTTTCTGTAAAAAAAATATCAATTGAATTTTTCCTAAAAATTAAACAAATGTTAATAGCAATATGATGGTGCAGATTTAAGTAAGTTTGCAGTTAAGTTCTCGAGCTATTCAAGTCAAAAATCATTTTTTCCTTTATTTTAGCGGTAGTTTTGGAAGGTTTTTATTTTTTATGAAAAAACTGCTAATTGAATTTAAATAAAAACGTTTCCTAATATTGATAACAATATTTTGTACAAAATGAAGACATGATAATATAAAATTCAATTCAATTTTTTTTTTGTTTTTTTTTTATTTTCTTTAGAAAATACTTTGAGGTTTTTTTATAATTAATTTTATATTTATAAACTTTTTCAATAGATTCTGTAAAATATTCTTCGATAGCAGTTATTAATTACTTATAGGGTCGGTTGGGGTAAATGTGGACAGATTTTGTATTTTTTAGAGAAATATTTTTTCAGAAAACTTAAATGTATTAAATTTTATTTTTTTTTAACTTTTGAAAACGGATATTATATAATTAGAAAACTTATATTCTACTTATTATAAAAGTATAAAAACACAAACACGATTTTGGACAGTGTTTACATTTACCCCTTCCTTGTTTACATTTCCCCCATAAGTTTAAAAATTCTGGGTAAATGTGGACAGCTAACTTCTGTTCCCTAAGTGCTAGGAGATCGCCTATGGGGTTAAAGTAAACAGATATAAATTTCATTTTAATTATTCACTTGGAAAATTGGTAATCGCAATGTTTACATTTACCCCAAAAAATGAATATTACCCATCAAAAAAGCATTGGAAATGGACCTTACATTTTTTTTAAATAAAAACAAAACTATTTTTACTAAAAAAAATTATATTTATTCACATGCTTTCAAATCTTTTTGTTAGGAACAAGATACAGGTACCTGGGTAGGCCTAGGCAGTTATTACCTATGCGTTTAACATTTGAATTTCGTTAAAATATATAATAATCATTTTTTTTTATTCAAAGAACTTGTATATAAAACAATATTATTATTATATTATTATAGTTCTTGACAAAATTTAAAAACCAAATAACTGTTACATATTTGTGTTCAACTCTGGAGCAATACAAAACTATATATTAGGGTAAATGTAGGGAAAAATTAATAAAAATCTATTATACCGTTTTTCAGAAAAATTAAATCTTTGATCAAAACATTGTTACATTGTTATTTGTCGTTAAAAAAAACTTATGAATGTTAAGCTAATGGGGAGAGGGGAGAGGGACGGAATCGCTATACTCACGGCATGTTTGATAAAAATCTCGAGTTCGAAATTTTCTACGAATGCAAAACTTACCATATAGTTGCTTTACAAAGAAAGTAAAAAAAACGTACACACAATTATAAAGGGTGGTTAAATTTTAAGGGTCGATGTAGAATGTTAACCACACCTAAACGTCAAGTTTTTTTCTGCATTTTTTTTTGTTGTTTCTTAATTTCAGAATAACTTAATTTAAACCATTGAAAAAGATACACAATCGAGCAACGCGTTAGTCATTTAGGCTTATTATATGAAAATGAGCGTTCAAATCAAAACGCTTATCGCTCACTTCACATTTTTTTTTTTGCTAAATTTAGTCGTCGAAATGTGCGTACAAGCCGACAAATTGTGCAAAAATTTGAGCAAACCGTGGATCTGTAAGAGATGTGAAAAAAACCAGTGCATGCTCGTAGAGCTCGTACTGCAGAAAATATTGCTGCTGTTTTCGATAGACATCCATGCCAACTCGTCGTCGTGCCCAACAATTGCACCTCTCAAGCTCGTCGATGATGAACATTATTGCATTTATACGCTTACAAGGTGCAATTGACTCAAGAACTAAAGCCTCTTGACCATTTCAAGCGGTGTCAATGTTTGAATGTTGGCAAGAAAAGGCAAAGGTGGATGAACCGTTTTCGAAGAAAAACATCTTCAGTGATGCCAAACAGCTAACGAAACAATGGCTCTTTTGCGCGACAAATTCAATGGTCGTGTTATCTCACTTGTTGTTATTTGACACCGCTGACTCCTTTTTTTGGGGCCATTTGAAAGAAAAGGTGTACGTCGATAAGCCAGCAATAATTCAAGAGCTAAAAGATGAGATAATTCAGTAAATTAACGACATAGAACCTCAATTATGCCTCATCGTCATTTGTTTAGTTAGAAACTACCTTTCGAACCGTTTAATTCAAGTATTATTGGACGGGTATCCAGGGATCTGATATCCACGACGCTCTTCTTTATTTTTATAAATGTCCTGTTGTCTGAAACGTCTAACCCAAATAAATTGTTTCGCTGATGACAGTACCCTCAGCTTCTCATATTCGTTTTAATATTTGCTCCTCTTGAACACCGCGGCACTCGATGTCGATGCAATTAGTGTAGACCTTGGGAAGTAAATCCATAATTCTTAGAGAGTTGCCAGTGTGGACATAGGTTCAAACTTTCGATCTGTTTTCCTGAGAGTCTAAAAAGACGAACTTAAATAATGCGATGAGAATATTATACCAATATTACAATCGATGGAAAATCAAACTTAATGATGACAAGTTACAAGCCATCTTTTTCACGAGAAAAAGAAAAGCTTGTTATCTCCCAAGCAATAATTTGCAAATTTTAGGTAGAGCGGTTTCTTGGGACAATCAAGTGAAATATCTTGGTATTTTCCTTGATTCTAAATTAACATTCAATCACCATATTTCCTAATCACTAAAAAAAGTCAAGATAGCAACCAAACTGCTGTTCCCTTTCATCAATAGGAAGTCTTTACTTTCAGTCGAGAATAAAACGATAATTTGTAAGGTTATATTTCAGGCAATACTTTTGTACGGTTGTCCAGTATGGAAAAACGCGGCTAAAACTCATATAAAAAACTACAAGTTGCTCAAAATAAAGTTTTGAAAATGATGCTCAATCTACCCTGGCATCATTCCACCTTAGATCTTCACTTAAAGGCGAATGTCGAATTGATCGAAGATAGAATAATTAAACTCACAACAAAATTCTTTGATCGACTTGATCTTGCTGAGAACAATTTGGTTAGTGATCTAAATAATCAAAATTAAAAATTTTGTACCTGTGATATCTATGTATTAATGTAAACTGATTTATAAATTCATGTATTTATTAATTTAATTATTTATTTATTTGTTTCTTTATTTATTTGATTACTTGTTTATTTATTTATTTGTTCATTTGTTTGTTTATTTATTTATTTATTTGCTCATTTTTTTTATTTATTTATTTAGTTACTTACTTATTTATTTGTTTATTTACTTGTTATTATTTTTGTTTAAATTATTTATTTATTTATTTTATTTCATTCTATTTATTCGATTATTTACATCTTTATGAAATTTATTACATATTTACGCATACATATTATCCAAAAATTATCATTTATTCATGTATTGGTTCATCTGTTAACCTGTTACACTTCATACCCTTACTAGTCATTAGCTTTAAGATTTTATTATATTCTTACATTAAATGGAGGTTTTTATTGTTTTTTCCTCCGGTCAAAATTATATAAACCTTATTGATAAATTATAAAACTTATCCTACATACTATTTTAGTTGAAAGATACATTGTATCAAATCACTATATTGTAAAATGTGCGGTAACAAACCATTGTAAAATTTAAACAAAATCAATAAACTATCTATCTATCTATCTTAAAATATCAAGATGTGCAGAAAGAAATTTCAAAATATTTAATAGTTGTTTTTCTTGTAGTAGCGACTTAAAAGAAAGAGACCTTAAATATTTTTTGTGTTGGGTACCCAATGACGTTTTAATAAGAGCACAATTAAAATTTTCATATTATAAAAAGAAGCTGATCAAAATTATCGAATGGCTTTAAATTTTGAGAAAAAAAACTTCGGATACATTTACTACAACTACAACTTCTTACAAAAATATATTTTCTTGAATCTTAAAAAAAAAGTATTATAATCATTTATCTAAGTTTGCCAAAGTTTCGTGCATAAAGTTGGAAATAAATTCAAAATCTCGTTTAGTTTTTGGAAGACCCTCTATGCTCAGAGTTGATTGATGGATGGGCAGAATGAGGTTACTATTTCCATTTATAGTAATTTGATTCAGATAAAATGTTAATTAATGTCTTTTAAATTTGCATAGTTTTTATGTGCGAAACTATTACAAACCGTTATTTGTAATATAATTTATGCTTAAGTTAATATCTTGCAGTTTTCCTGCGATAAAAGCTTAAACTTGGCTCTTCATATACTTTATAAGTTGCTTAAGTTATTTCTTAATTATTTTTAAATATGCAAAGTTTTTTGCGTAAATGAATTATATTAGTTAGACTTTGGTTTTATTTGTATATTGACTCCAAGATGCTTAGTTTTTTTAAAGCCTTTGCATATAACGGACAAACATCATAGGTAGCGGTATTGTGTGAGTTTTGCTGTGTTGAGCATAGTGTACTTTTGTTTTTGTTGATAGATAGTTGATTAAAATTATCTAAATTTTTCCAAGGTACCCATAATGTACAAAACGCATTGCTGAAATTTGCATGGTCATTGAAATATTATACAGAAATCATGCACGTTTCTTTTGTTATGCTGTTAGAAAAGGTGGAATTATTAAAAAATAAAAACAAATATTTTATGTTCTCAATTTAAGTAATTCAAGATTCTTAGCTTTATTCTATAACAGAAGTATTCAAACCAAACGTCTTTGGTCATTATTTAAAAAAATATCTTGAAAATGTGTTGGAGTATTTATAAATCGAGACCGGAGAATTAAATTCAAGTATAGAATACTTTAGAACCTAAAATATTTATTTATTTGCATTTATTTCCACAATAACAAATATCCAAAAATCATAATAATAATAAACAGTATATTTTTTGTATAAACTATAATTAATATTTTATTTCACGGTTCATTAGTTTGCATAAATTATACCTATGTTCTTTTAATTTAAAGTTTAAGGTCTTGTTCTATGCATTCATTTAACCATCAAAACTCTGTATAAAAGAACACGTTTGTGGCGCTTCCTAAACATGCGATGACGAAGATTCAAAGTATCAACAATATTTTACCTCACTAATAAATTAACCAACTTAATTTATGTCAAAAACGTAGACTTTAACCATGTGAATTTCTTATTACAAAATTGATTTAATGAAGGTGTTATTATTCACCTGAACTGATGAATAAATTATTATTATTCTCATATACTGTCATTTAGGTGCCTTCCTATTATACGCAAAAATAGGGGGAACAAAGTTGAACATTGTTTCAGGGAATATTGTATTTATGTATTTTAGGCTTTTTATTTTGTATTTAAGGCTTTTGGTACATGTATTTAATAAAATTATATTAGTTTTAGCTTCACATTACACGTTATTGTTATATGTTTATTTGTTAAGACGAGACCGCGCAAATATTCGCTCTAAGCCGTCATTTATTCTCACGACACAATCTAAGAGACCCAAAGGCCCTGATCTGGGCATCATCAATCGATACATCAAGACAAATGACAGGAAGATCATTAATAAATAGGGAGAAAAGCATGGCACCTAATATAGATCCCTGTGGAACACGGCATATAAATTTTAAAACTGTAGAGACACCTGAGTCAGTACCTGTACCTGTTGAAATCTATCTTTTGAGTAGTTTTCAACTAAAAGTGATGCACTTTTCCAAAAGAGAAATTAATTATAAGCTTTTCAATAAGTAAACGATGGTCAACACTGTCAAAAGCCTTTGAAAGAGTTGTCTATTGTAACTAAAAAATAGCAACTATGTGGTACATATTATGATAAAATAAGTTTGATATATGTATGTTTATTTTTCCGCGATTTTTAGTCGAAAATAAATTTTTAAAAATTTCAAAAACATTTTGTAAAAGTTTTTATTTTTCATATGAAAAAATATATTTTGGATTTTTCTGAGACCATTATCTTCCATTAAAAACAAAATTTAGCACAGAATGAAATCATTTTGAAGTCAATACGCTCATTTATTCACGAGATATTCAAATCGAACACCAGTTTTTATCAATTTTGTGTAGTATTTTTGTAGATTTGAATTTTTATGAACAAACTGAATGCTTTAAGTTAAAAACTATGGCCTAGTGACTTACAACTCTCAATCATTCCTGTGTGTGAGTAATGTTTATGTTGTAATGATGGAACGTTTTAAAAGTTTTAATTTTTTTAATGAATTCCAGCAAGAAAAGAATGAGGAGGCGGCCTAGTGGTGGACGTTTCTTTGGGTACCTACCAGAAGTCAATAAAAAACGTATCGTGTGAATTTATTTCGGAAGAAGAAGTAACATTTTTAAAGGTGTCCTTTAATACTAGATCAACCATAGTAACCATTGGTAGAGAGATTTATTTATTTATTTATTTATTTATTCAATCTACGATACTTAATCCACAGATTTGCTTAAAGAATATATACAATTTCGTTGTTATTATTAAATATTAATAAATATATTAATTTACATAAATAGGAACAATTAAGAGAAGTTAATATGCAATAATGTTAATAATGAATTTTTAAATTGATTTCTTGATAGATATATATCTAGTTCATTATAGTACATATTAAAAAATTTACAACAATGGGAAATAGGTTCACGCTGGCCATAATTTGTAGAATGAGGATATTCAAATATGAAATTTCTCGTTCTTAAAGATCGACTAGGTGCATAAATATTAATCAAAGAAAGCAAAAACTCGCAATCAATGTCATTTGAAAGAATATCACGAATAAACATAACACTTAACATTCTACGCCTTGATTCAAGAGTTTGCATCCCTAACAAAAGGCATCTAGATTTATAATCAAGATTTGAGTAAGCATTTAAACTAAAATTTCTTAAAGCAAATCTCAAAAAATTCTTTTGGATATTTTCAATTCTTGTTATCAACTTTTTAGTATCAGGATTCCAAATGGCAGAACAATACTCCAGTAATGGTCTAACAAGCGAACAAAAAATAGCTTTCAGCGTGTATGGGTCCTTAAAATCAAAAGAATTCCGTTTAAGGAAACCTAACATAGAGTTAGCTTTTGAAACAATATAGGAGACATGTGAACTAAAGTTAAGTTTCTCATCAAATACTACGCCTAGGTCTTTAATCTCGTGAACTCTTAATAGTTTGATTCCTTTGAGGAAATAATCAAAAATTATGGGGTTTTTTAAGTGACTGTAAGTTAACACAGAACACTTTGACAGATTAAGGTCAAGATCATTTTGTTCACACCAATTTTCAAACTTTAAAATGTCTTGCTGAAATGTAACACAATCATTATAATTATTTGTTACTTTAAAAATTTTTATATCATCTGCAAATATTAAGCAGTTGGCTGTTGATAAAACTGATGGAAAATCATTAATAAACAAGTCAAATAATGGTGGTCCCAAATGGCTACCTTCGGGAACACCTGAGTTAACTAAGATCGGGCTAGACTCCAAGTCACCAATCCTAACAATTTGTTTCCTACCAGTGAGATAGGAGTTGAACCAGTTTAGTAGGCTGCCATCAAAACCATAACTTTTTAATTTTTTAATTAAAATGAGGTGATTTACTCTACTAAATGCTTTTACAAAATCGGTATAAACCACATCCATTTGAGAATGCTTTTCTACTGCGTTAAAACACTGATAAGAAAAGCAAGCCAAATTAGTAGTTGCGGATCGACCACTTATGAAACCATGTTGAAATTTAGAGATATGACATTTGATTATTGCATATAGCTTGTTTTTTACTATTTTGTCCAAAAGCTTCGGAATAGTTGAAAGTTTACTAATTGGGCGATAATTTGTTACAAACTTTTTATCTCCAGACTTAAAAATTGGATTAATATAAGACACTTTCCATTCATCTAAAAAAATACCATTTGAAATAGATTGGTTAATAATAATAAACATAAAGTACTATAACAGTGTTTTAACACAATCGGAAAAACACCATGATTATCTGGTGATCTAGATGGAACCAATTCACGTAAGGCGGTAGAAACATCTTCTATTTCACACTGAAAACTACAACAATCTGTTATTTGCAATATAGAGTTACAATCGTAGTTAATGCCGACAACTAAATCTGTAGTGCTGTAAATACTTTGGAAAAATTCAGCAAACCAATCAACAATAGTCTGGGGTTTACTGGAAGCATTGTCATTATAAACCATTACTGAAGGAAATCCAATGGATTTCCGTTTTACATTTACGAATTTCCAAAACTTCTTTGGGTTTTGCTTTAATTCAATCTCTGTAGTATGTACATAATTACTAAAACAAAATTTTGATAGAAAAACATACTCTTTCCGAAGACGAGAATATAAAGTTAAACTTTCATTACTCATATTGCTTTTAAAATTCTTAAAAGCTTTATTTTTGGAATTTTTCAATCTACGTAACCTTGAGTTGGACCAAGGGGGATGAGAATTTACTTTAAAGTAGGAACGAGGAACAGCGTCAACCAATTCTCTTACAAATATATATAAAAAATATTCGAAATTATGTTTTAAACTATTATTACAATTTAATTGCCAATCAAAATTTGAAAATTTGTCATTCAATATATTTAAGTTTAAAGAATTAAAGTGATAAGAAATAAAGTGATAAAGAATTAAAGTGATTTTGGGATATTAAGTGATTTTCTTGAGGTTGTATTGGAAATATATGCAAGAAAAAGGATATAACTCTTATTCAAAGGGGATGTACGTTATTGGAGCTTTGCAACTCATTTGGGTTCAGCGTAATAATTGGTAAAATTGATTTGGATGAAAATGGTGAATTAAATTTTGTGGGGCGACAAGGATCTTCAGTAGTTAGTTATTGCCTAGAAAAATTAGAGAGAAAATCAAATATTTATGATTTCGAAGTTTTGTGTATACCTACCGTTTTCTAACCATATACCACTTTTAGTTAAGCTTATACCATCGGCGTCACCAGGTAAAGATTTGAGAAAGTTCAATCTTTCACCAAATCTTTTATGGAAGGAGAACAAGCGGCGGAGTATTGTCATAATATGAGGTAAGTGGGAAGGAAAAGTGGTATGACGCTGAATGTCAAGCAGCCGGGATCAGATCTTTTGGATGGTTAAGGGTTTTCCGAAAACAATACGACCAGTGTTTCAAAAGGCTCTATATACAAAACTAATCTGCCAAAGGAATTCGTTATTTTTTGAATCTCAAGACTCCAAAGAATTTTGGAGAACCGTTAAGATCCTTAATGGGAAATGTCTTCAAATCAGTAAGAAACTATCTGTTGAAATGCTAAATAACACTTCCAAGAACTTTTAAGCTCTAGTAAAGATGCATTGATTGAGATGAATGCAAAACCCTTTTACAAAGATAAAATTCTGGATGCTGTTATAACAGAGGAAGAATTTTGCTCGACTGTAAACAAGCTTGGAAAAGCACCAGGAGGAATAGAATCGCTGTCGAATTTTTCAATTATGGAACGGTCAATCTTGTTAAAAAACGTATGCAAACCTTTAATAGCATCTTGAATAATAGAATTGTGAATTTAAGGAAGCGATATTATTCCCAATCCATAAAAAATGAGATATATCTGAAAATTAGAAAAAGATTCATAGATTTCAAGGCCGATAGAAGAGCCTTGTTTTACAAGCTGAACAACAAGGGAATGTCAACAAAATTTGGAAGAGTGCTAACAAACTTTTAAGAAAGAAATATAAATGCATAAATGGTGAGGAATGGTGGGATTAGTTTTAAACAACAATGGGAGTAAAACAAGGATGTTAATTGATGCCGTTATCTGTTTTCCCCTAGGAATATGAAAAATATGAAATTATTGAAAGATAACAAAGGTGAAAACATGCATCATTGAAACCGGGCTGTCTCCGCTCTATATTAAAACTACATGTTTACTATAGTTTGACAGTTTTTAACATGACTAATCAAAGATTGCAAAAAGTTAGAGCTCTGATAAATACTAGTCAAGTCGTACTAGAGAGTCTTTGATTCGAGAAATAAAATCAACTGGCTGATGATATTTTTTTATGTTTTTATTTTTTGTAAAAAAAACCGTGAATTCGATAACTCAAAATTTTACCAGATGTCGAAAACGTTATTCTTCGTTGCATACAATTATTTTAGAGGTGAAATCATTTTTCGTTCGTAAAATATTCGAAGTGATAAATTATTTGTATTCAGTTTTTTTGATTTATAAGAAAAAGTTAATTGATTTTTTTTCAATATTATACAAGTGTGGTATCGAATATTTTAGGAACCACTTATATTATTACCTCCAGAATAATTTTATGCTACGAATAATCTGGTAGATTTGATAAAAATTGAATGAACGTTTTTCTTACAAAAAAAAAACTAAAAAAAACTACTAAAATTTGCTAAAATTTGCTAAAAATCGATTTTCGACTCCAATATCTTTTCAAAAATTAAATACATATATACCGGCTTAAAGCTAATACAAAATATTATTTTTATAAAAAAACTTAGAAAAATCCAACCGTCAAATTATAAAAATAGAATCTATAGAAAAAACTTTGCAAAATTGGTAAAAACTGATATTGTTGCTAAATTTTAGTTGACTTATTAGAAAAATTCAATTCATAATTTTTTTAACAAAACACAAAAACAACAAAAAAACTGATAAGATTATCTGCAAATTTTACACTTTTTTGAGCATATCAGACCTTCGTCAATAGTGCGTCGAGCTTCTTAGTAAAAAACTTTGCTGGTTTCGCAGAAAAGACCAGAGATTTGACGATCCCCTTAAAAGTCTAAAAGGTCAACTCACACTAAACAGGTGGCCAATTCACAGGCGCATTTCTTGAGGAAGTTTGGTCACGTAACGTTTTGCTCAACAGAGTGATTTTTGCGAGCGCTGAATGGCGTGTTGCCCATCAGCTTGTAAAAACCATTTCTTTTTAAAGTAATTTGAAATAAGAATAGGAATAATAGAGTTATTTCAATACAGCATTCATGATAATGTTGACACCGCATTTAAGCACATATGAATCGATGACACCTTAGCATGTGAACAGTACCAAACGCTTTTTTCGGAATGTAATAAAGTGTGAAGTGTCGAATGAGGATTGCGTATTTGGGGACAACAACATTTTCACTATTTTTTAAGTTTATACAAAGATCGCTCTTCATGATTTTATCGTCTGTAAAACTTTTTTTTTCATTCGTACAAATATTTTGAAATGGCAATTTTATAATATCTAAAGACAAAAACTGTGAATTCTAAAAATCCGAGCGTGTTGCCAACGAAAATATTTTAATAACATCTACATATATCAACATACGTGCATTTATGTTACTCCCTACTTATTCCATATATGTAAACAAGCTTCCTTTATTTACACAAGTAGACGAATTCCCGTGGTAAGCATTTTTTATTTTATTCTATTATTACCTTGTGGTTTTTTTCCACTTATGTATGTTTGTGTGCCCTGTATATAATGTACTTTAAGTTGAGTTTTTTACTTCTAAAGGGTGTCCCAAAATTAACGCAAGATTTGAATTAAATAGAAAACGCCGTTTTTAGTCTTTTGATAGTTATATTTTTATTAACTCGTAAAGTACATAGGATAGGGTTATGTATGGAATAACACATCGGACAAATGGCCTCTACGGCTTTGCATGCACATGCGCACTCTTTTGTTGAAATTTTCCATGACCATTCTGCATAAATGTGGCTGAATTTCGTTGATGCAGCGTTGAATCTCCTATTTTAATGCACGGGTGGTTGTGGGCTTGTTGACATAGACTTGTGATTTCAAATAACCCCATAAAAAGAAGTCTAATGGTGTTAAATCACACGATCTAGGAGGCCAATTTTGATCACCGAAACGAGAGAGTACACGACCTGGAAATGTCTCATGCAGTAATTGAATTGTTTCACGGGCTGTATGACATGTGGCACCGTCTTGTTGAAACCACATATTGGACACATCAATATCATCCAATTTTGGCAGAAAGAACTGTGTAATCATGTCGCGATATCGAGCACCAGTAACAGTCACTGCTTGACCAGCATCATTTTCAAAAAAATATGGCCCAATTATGCCTCCAGCCCAAAATCCACACCATACAGTCACGCGTTGTGGATGCATTTGTTTTTCGACAATCACATGTGGGTTCTCCGAACTCCAAATGCGGCAATTTTGGCGATTGACAAAGCCATCAAGATGAAAATGTGCTTCATCGCTTAGGATGATTTTGCTCGAAAAATCAGCCGCCA
Organism: Eupeodes latifasciatus; assembly: GCA_920104205.1. Classification (NCBI taxonomy): domain Eukaryota; kingdom Metazoa; phylum Arthropoda; class Insecta; order Diptera; family Syrphidae; genus Eupeodes; species Eupeodes latifasciatus. Next base: position 83,676,121 of record OV049926.1, on the reverse strand, counting down.
AGCTTTCACTATTTTTGAAATATTCTTTAATAATGAAGACACGTTGTTCTATCGTGTAACGCTCCATTTTTAATAACCCTATACTGTTAGCTGTCAAATTGCTTTTTTTTCAGGGTTGCCAACACTTCACTGCACAAATGGCGGCAAATTCAAATCTTGCGTTAATTTTGGGACACCCTTTATATAGGAGTAGCTTTTATAAGGAGGAACAATATTCACGGAAATACAGGCGGATAAATTTAAACAATGAAACGTATTCAAATAAGTGCAGAAACGTGTTGAAATTTCCTCATTACCTACATGCATTTTCACACATTGCTCCCTTAATAGAGGTGCCGCAATGGAAAACTAAGTCCCGCGGAAACCTTATTCTAATGCAAGAACTACAAACAACTTGAGTTGTAAGTAAAACCCTTAAGATGTGGCCTAAGGTGCAGCCCACAAAACCTGGGTAATCATTTTCGAGTCCTATTTTTTTCGCAATACTCGTATGTACGAGTACTATACTTTTCGACCATGACGATGCCGATACCCAATATGCCCGTCTTGAAAACCAAAAAAAGAAAGAAGGATAAGGTGGTACCACTCCAATCGCAACGCAATCACTATCCGTAATAATGTTTACCTAGAGATTTCCTGGATTTCTTTTCAGTCGCTGTCGCTGGCTTAAATTGGATAAATGTTATTCCGTATACGCCAGCCAGAAGGTATCATTGGCAACGTTAGCATGGTATTAGCTTTGTTTCTTTTTAAAAGGCAAAATGATAAGAGTACGCGCGGAGTGCGACTGCGAAAGCGGATGCCTTATATTTGCGCTTGGGAATGAGGAGTGAGTTCTCAGGGCTGAGGATTGAGGACTGACAAAAATACACATTAATATGTGATTTTCAAAAGGATTTCACTCTTCTTATATCCTTTGCGGGAAATTGTGTATCGCAAATTAATAAAAGACGGAAGTCAAGGAAAGGTAGCTTGTAGCTTCTGAGGCTTATTCAAATTAGGCTTTGGGATATTTATACTTGTATTTTGTATGTGTGTTTTTCGTTCTTAATTTTTTTTTTGTTTTTTGTTGTTCTCAGCTGGAGAAGCACTTGGCAAAGCTCCTTTGTCGTATATGTCGTGCGTAAAGGAAAAATAAATGGGATTAAGGGAACCGTGCGTATTAGGTGGTTGCTTATTTTTGTGTGTGTCCTGAGTCCTCGTCTCCCCTCCTCTCTGATGACAACTTTGTTTCATAAATTAAGTGGGAAATTTTTAATTTGCCTTTGGGGATGTATATATGATTGCGTGACTCGTAAATTTGTTGATAGAATTTTAAATGGAGTTTGAATTTTTATGCCACAGGGAGTGTTTTTATGTGAACCTTTATATACAAAAATTTAAAGAAAAAAGTAAACCAACGAACCTACGCACCTACAATTGCAAAAAGTCCGTGATCAAATTGGTAAAATCAACATTGTACCTACATATATTAAATTTTACTTGCAGAAGAAGGACACGATGGGCATTTTATAGGAGAGTTCGAACAAAGAATTTTACCTAGAATAAAAATATTGAATAGGTATAAAGTCTTATAGAAAAAGTTTGGACCTAGTTCTTTAGAAGGTTTTGATGGTTCTTTAAGAAAAAAAGGTTTTTCTGGTAATTTGTAGACAGAATGCGGAGAAAAATATTGAAAAAAGAGACAAAAGTTGAGGTGTTCAAAAAAAAATGCAAATTCAGGGGCAAGCATTGTGCTTGTTGTCGAATTGTTGTACATTGCTTTATTGTTAACTTATATGTACTAAAAACTGAAAAGCGACCAATGATAACACTCTCTCAGAAAGGCATTATAGGAGAGCTGTTAGTTTTTAAGCAAACCTACTTAGGGAGGAGTATAGCGTTGCAAAACGTCTCGGTTTATTCGGATATTTTTTACACTATCAGATATTTGCTAAGAAAGCTGAATACAAGCTACATATATCTTACATTGCTAATACAAAAAAAAATCTTATTCCAGTGCAAAAAATAATAGTTATTCAAAATTACAGGGAACTAATCACTTTTCGGATTTTTTTTCACCTGATAAATTCTCCAAATTTTATCAAGGAACCAAAACTCACGATTTTGATTTGCACAATTTCTTAAATCTGTTATGATACTGAGCTTCAATGCTGACTTCTTAAGTGCTCTTAAAGCTTTAAATTTTTTAATTACATTAATTACGGTCGGCCATTCTAAAATAAGTGGGTTGGAGTTATTTTTAAGGTTTATTTATATGACACTAATAACTACTAAGAATCTTTCCAAGGGTCCAAAACCAAAAAACCCAAAGTCCTTATAAAAAAGCAACGTCCAAAAAACATCTTAGAATCCAAATATGTAGGTATACCAAATTCGTAAATCTCAAAACCGCCGGAAAAATTAAAAATTTGCGCACACTTTTCGAAATTTAGTTTTGCTCACATCACAATTTTTACATTTTAATCGCAGTACCTTTAAGTATACTAGAACTCTATGGTGAATAAGTTTAATTCTGTGCTAAAAAGACGATAGCATACATGTTTTAATTTAATTTTATAAAACATTTTGAAACGTCATCATTTTTGAAGTAAAGTTTCGGGATTTTGGTATCTTGAAATATTGAGTTTTCGTGATTTTAAGTTTTCGAAATTCTGGTTTTTCGAGATTGTATGATTTCAAATTGGGCTATTTTCGAAATAATGGTTTTTCGAGAATTTAAACCCTGAAAATGTTTTTAATTAAATTATATTATTAATTTAATTATTATTAAAATTATATATATTAACTTCCCATAGGCAGTTATTGTAATCGGTCCGATTTGTCGAATTGAAAATGTTAACATTCCCCGACGTCTCAAGGTCCCTAGAGTCGAAATAAAAGATTTTTAGAGAGATGGCTGTCCGTGCGTTTGTACGTACGTTCGTATGTCCGTACGTTCGCGAAGTTTTTTTCGTCGTCCATAGCTCAAGAACCAGTAGGTATATCGACTTCAAATACATTTTGTTATACAGATAAAAAGCAGAAAAATGCAGAAAGGAATCTCAAAAAATTTGAGTGGGTGATTTTTTTACCATAGCAATTTAAAAAAGTCAAAATTTTGGTTAACCCTAAATATCTCACGAACCTATATTATATATTGTATATTTATCTCCAAAATAATCTTAGGCAATGAAAAACAACGTTTTTGCGTCTGGTAAAATTTTGAGAAAAATCGAGTTGACAGTTTTTTATCTACATCTACAATATATTTTTGTATGTAACGAATAAACTCAAAAAGTACTGGACCGATTTTAATATCTTTTTTTTTATTAGAAAGCTACATTACCACTGAGTAATATAAGCTATATTTAGTACTAGACTACTATAGAAATCTTTAGAAATTCCTATTAAAACCAACCGAAGGTGTAAAAAAATTTGCCATAAAATGTCTTTCATTGCATACGCTGCGAAAAGTATTAATGATAGGACAAAAAAATGATTTCTAATTTAGTGATTCATGGTCGTTTTAATTAGCATGCTTATAACTTAAATATCTGTACCTATTTATGTCTACCCGTCCGAAGCCGGGACGGGCCGCTAGTAAAAAATAAAAATAATAAAAAAAAAACAAAAACAAAAAAAATACTAAAAGTTGGTAAAAATTGAATTTTGACTCAAATATCTTTTCAAAAAATTGAGGTATTGGCTTTAAACTTATTTAATCTTATAAAAGTATTTTTTACAACATTCAGTAACATTTTGAGAACAATAAAATCCACAGTTTTTTTTACAAAAAAAAATAAAAATTATTAAAGTTGGCAAAAATTGATTTTCGACTCAAATATCTTTTCTAAAATTTGAGATTATGGCCTTAAACTTATTTTATCTTATAAAAAATATTGTTTTCAACATTCATTACAATTTTAAGAAAAAACAAATGGACAGTTCCTTTTACAAAAAATAAAAACCAAAAAAAAAAAAAAAACAACACCAAAACTTGGTAGAAATTGACTTTCAGCTCAAATATCTTTTCAAAAATTAAAAATATCGACTTCAAATTAATTTCATTCATCCAATTTATATATGTTTATATAAGAAATAAAAACTTTTAAAAAATGCTACTAAAATTGGTAAAAATTGTTTTTCGAATGAAAATCTCGTTAACAAAAATAGATTGTGAAATCAAACTATTTCATTATATGCAAAATATTGTTGGTAATTTAAAATTTTTTTAGAATAATTCAACTGGCAACTTTTTTGACAAAACACGAAAACGAACAAACCTTTTAAGAAAGATTAATCAGTGTGGGTCGCATCCCAGCCTCTTTTTTTTTGTTTTATAATGTACAAGTACAACCACCCTGAAAGTGAAAGTGTTAGGAAAATAGAAAAGGATTGAAGAGAAGATATCGGTGCACATTGGTTTTAAGATTTTGAATATTGAAATGTATCGATGTGATTTGTGATACACATAGTACCTAAGTACTAAAAGTTGATTAGTTTAATGGCTGCAAGTGCACCTCATGGATAGTGGCACCGGGGTTACGCTTTAACGACAGGAGATAGAATTGAGTTTGATACACTTGGACATGCTGTCGAGATCGGAATTTAATGAGCTTAACATACACTGCCTTTGAAGTTCCACATCCAAAGAACAAGGTTGAGAATCTAAAAACGAATATGAAAAGCTTAGGGTACTGTCGTCAGCGAAATAGTTAAATGGATAAGAAGTGGCAGACAAGAGATCGAATGAGTATCACTAAGAGAGTCGGTGACAAAGCGGAACCTTGGAGAACACCAGCAATTATTTTGTGAATTGTGATAAATCATAAGATCACCAGTGGACCTATTGCTACGGAAGCCATACTGACGATCTTGGAAGGAAGAGACGTGATTGCTATTGGAATTTAATTTAAAAAAGAGTTTGGGATGCAAGTCTCACGATAACTTTAACTTTAACTAAAAATTACCAAAAATATTTTGCATTGTTTGATCTCAAAATTTATTTTTGTGAAAGATGTTTTTAGTCAAAACCAATGACTAAGTTTTTTTATTAAAACTTCACTGAATATTGATAACAATATTTTTTTTGGGATGAAATTTATTTCAAGCCAATATCTTTAATTTTTGCCGAAAACTTCGAGTCGAAAATAATTTTTACCAACTTTCAATAATGATTTTTTTTAACTTCCACAGAGTCGAAACAAGAGATTTTTGGAAAGATGTCTGTGCGTGCGTGTGTACGTACGTTCGTACGTCCGTACGTCCGCACGTTAGCGACGTTTTTTCGTCGTCCATAGCTCGAGAACCAGTAAAGATATCGACTTCAAATAAAATGTTTTATACAGATAATAGTGCAGAAAGATGCAGAAAGGGCTCTCAACAAAATTGCGTGGGTTGTTTTTTTTACCATATCAGTTTAAAAAAAGGTGAAAATGTTGGTTAACCCTAAATATCTTACGAACCAATAACGCTAGAGACTTAAATTAAAGTTTATATTATATATTGTAACGTGATACCAAACAAGTATATTTTTGGAAAAAAAATTAAATTAACGGTTTTTTTATAAATCAAAAAATGCAAAAAAAAATGTTGTCACCTGGAAAATTTTACGAATAGAAAACGATTTTATCTCCAAAACAATTTTGTGCAACGAAGAATTACGTTTTTTATAGCAGATAGAATTTTGAGAAAAATCGAATTGACAGTTTTTTTATAAAAAATAAAACCTAAAAAAAAATTACAAAAAGTTGGTAAAAATTTAATTTCGACTCAAATATATTTTCAAAAATTTGAGATATAGGCTTCAAATTAATTCAAATATTGTTTTCAACATCCAGTAATTTTTTTTTATAAAAATCTAACAGTCAGTTTTTTCATAAAAAATTAAAATCTACACAAAAATAGTACTCTCGATATCTCGTGAATAATAGAAATCTTTGGCTTCAAATAAATTTTATTCATCCAATTTGTATTTGTTTATTTTAGAAATAAAAACTTTTAAGAAATGCTAATAAAATTGGTAAAAATTGGTTTTCGAATGAAAATCTCGTTAACCAAAATAGATTTTGAAATCAAACTCTTTTATCATAGGCAAAATATTGGTGGTAATTTTTAAATTTTATAGAATGATTTAACTGATAACTTAAAAAAAACACGAAAACTTACAAACCTTTTAAGCAAGACAAATCGACAGACGGGATGGGAAGTTATCAGTGTGGGTCGCATCCCAGCTTCTTTTTTTTTTCACCGTTACTGTTATTTTTGGTTGCACACAATTATTTTATAGGTAAAATCATTTATTACTCGTAAAATATTCGAGGTGACAAATATTTTTTTAGTTTTTTTTCGATTTATAAAAAAGGGTTAATTGATTTTTTTTTTAAATTAATCTCTTTTGGTATCACGTCATATTATACAATATAAAATTTAATTGAAGTCCCTAGTGTAAAGGGTTCGTGAGATATTTTAGGTCAACCAAAATTTTCACTTATTTTGAAAATGGCTGTGTTATTATCTGTAAAAAAATGTATTTAAAGTCAATATCTCTACTGTTTCCTGAGATACGGACGTACGTACAACGAACAATGCTGCCCATTGCGCTAAAAACATGCTTTGCCTTAGTTTCAAAAACTTTTAAAATGATAGAACAATCCTCTTAATTATCTATAAGATAATAGTTGAAAAAATAGAATTTTTTTTGCCAAGGCACAAATATGGCTGACATCGATGTTCAAAATTTTTAACGGAAGCATCGGTGATTTATTATTTCATAGTGAAACATTAATTTGTCCAGAAACAAAAACAATGTTACAAATCTAAATCTTAAATCCAACCCAGAATGCTATTAACATCCTTCTATATCCCGACTTGTGTGTCGTCCATAAGTAACTATGCATTGTACTCATACATTTAAGCAGTGTGTGACAAGTTTCCAGTGTCAATTATTGTCCACAGAATATTTGTTTTGCTTTATAAATCATTCCTTTTACTGCTTTGATTGCAAAGACAGACAGGCGACCGTGCGTTCGTCGCTCGCCTCCTACTTTCCATAGCTTACACCGATTATGCTCCATTTCGGCCATGTTCTAAATTCTGTTCGCTTTGTCCAAAAACTGAATGCTATTCGTATGAACAAGTTTCCGGTTTATATAGAATTCACTGTTATAAATTATTGTAACTGTCAAATTCAATTGATATCTCCATTGGGCATCAAACAGATGTACTCCCACCTATAACGTATAGATACATAATATATCATGGGATGTATTTCGAATGTCAAAATGAGGGAGTGGGAAATCGTCCACCCAGACACATAACATAAATTTTGAAGTTCTACTTTGTGTTTGATGGGACAACAAAATTACAAATGGCAAAAATACATTAACTTCTACAATCCAGATCTATATCCCGATTCCGATTCAGATCCAGAGTCCCAACACCGAACGTTAACGCGAAGCTGCCATCAGATTCTCTTCTGATTATGTAGCCTATATGAATATCTAATATACTGTAGCTTCCCATACTATATGTGTGTCTCATTTACTGAATGGCATTAAATCAATCGAAAGGATAATATCGCAGAGGATATTGACAAATCAACTAGACACTATGGAATATCCCTCTTCACAGACCCACATATATCCTTGGGAATAAGAAAGATATATTCTATATAAAATGATCTAGGCAAATAAAACAAGCAAGAGCGAGAACGATTATTATTTGCAACTTGGGTCCCAAACGTTATTCGATTGAAACAAATGAGTGGGTGTTTGGTCAACAAACATTGAATAAATCACTGTTTTCTGTCTTGGAGACACATCTTGGGAATATATTAGATATTTTATTTTTGTAGCAACAAAACCAGAAGAAGACGACAAAAAAGACTTCAAAATTCCAGATCCAAATCCGTATCCAGATGAAAATCCAATACCGAACCCTAACCTCCTCCTTTATACTCGTATAGAAATGTGGTGATGTTATTCAAATGTGATTTTGTGTATATTTCAAAATAAAAAACGAACAAACATTTAAAGAACCTTGGGGATTTACATCCAGGCTAGGCGTCTGGGTTGAAAACATTACTTATAATAATACATATACATATATAGACATTTCTGAACAGTTTGGAAGCATTTAAATACCTGAGAGGGAATTTTGATTGTTTTGTCTGGTATTGATGTTGACACTTTACTTTAATTTGGTCGAAAGCACAAATAAACCAACTTTTGCATAAAACATACGTCCATGTGGACAGCTTCCAACCTATACAATAACTTTCTTTTGATAAAATATTTTAAATTTATTTTATTATAAATTTATTTACATTCCCATACCTGAAATTGACAGGTATTCTTCTTTTCTTTCTTACAAATTTACAGATTTATTTATGACATTTTCTTATTGTATTTTTTGAAGAAGGTTGATTTATGTTTTGATTTCTTTCGAAAATAATTTCCTTGTTAGAACAATATTTCTTTTTCTTAAGAAAGTACGTATTTTTCAAATACATAAATAGTTATAGAAAGAGATTTCAAAATATACCATTAAACGCCGATAACTTGTTATAAACCAAAAAAAAAATTAATTATGTACATTCAATTAATAACAAATTAAAAAAAAAAGCTTATTACATGTCATTAAGCAAATAGCAAATATGTAAAAATTACATTTTGCTATTTAATTATTATCTTTTTGTGGAGTTGAGTGTTATGTTACCAAACTTCACTAATTAAACAATCATAAAAATCGACTTAAAAAATTATGCATTCTCATTAGTTTAATGCTCCAATTTACTGTTTTTTTTATTTAATACTCGTAAATAATTGTTGTTAACTTTAAAGAAGTCATAAAAAGTAATATGTATTTTATATACATATATTGTAAATATATACATAAATGCAAATTTGTACTTCTATTAATTCAATATGTTATGTAGAGAAAATTGAGAAAATTGAAAAAATCTATACTAATATTATAAATGTGAAAGTAACTCTGTCTGTTACTCAATCACGCCTAAACTACTGAACCAATTTGCATGAAATTTGGTATGGAGATATTTTGATACCCGAGAAAGGACATAGGCTACTTTTTACCCCGGGAAGAGACGCATTCCCATGGGAAAATTCAGGTGGGCCGATCGCTTTTACGCCTAAACTACTGAACAGATTTAAATGAAATTTGGTAAGGAGATAGTTTGAGACTTAAGAAAGGACATGAGCTACTTTTGACCTCGGGAATACAACGCATTCCCATGGGAAAAATTACTTTTCGGGGAATTTGATCGCTTTCACTCATAAATTACCAAAGATTTGAATAATATTTAGATAAAATTGGTATTACGGGTAAACAACACATTCCCAACCCTTATGAAATATGTAAGTTGTCGAATATGTTAAACTTATCAACCAGCATTTGCAATAACAATAAATAAAGCTCAGGGGCAAACGCTGAAAGTTGCAGGTGTAAATTTGGAAAAAAACTGTTTTTCCCATGGACAATTATATGTAGCGCGCTCACGAGTCTCAAACCCACAAAATCTTTACGTTTTTGCCAAGGAAGGAAAAACAAAAAACCTATCTTCTTTTAAAATGTATTAACCTAACCTAACCTATGATAATCACACTTAGTATGGCCTCATCCCATCTCGGCACAATTCAAACATAAGTACAAAAAAGTACAGCTCCAGGTTTTTTCATACTACTATCAAAAAAAAAGTATCTGATGCGGACGAAGTCGCGGGTAAAAGCTAGTATCCTATAAGTTAGAATAATTATATCAAAAACAGAATCACATATCTTTAGTAGCTTTTAGCTTTAAATTATTATAATAAGACCTTTTCTGAGAGAAATAAATTAAATAAATCTGCTTTTTTAACGTCAATTTGCATTGTATTTAAATAAGTTGTATTCGCTGTTTTCAAAACCGTTGCAATTAACTACTAACCTTAAACTTACACAATATTTCTATTCACTAAATCTGTAGAAAACATAAGGTGCCTGACTGTATCGCACGAACTTGTTCCCGTATCCAAAGACTCTGTTTAAAAAAAAAGTAGTTATATTTTAAAATTTTAGAATTTTAATTTGCCTTTAAATATTAAAATGCCATTTAATTATTAAAAAAGATTTGATTTATAAAACTTGTTTGTAAAATCTTAAGAGCGTTATTTTTTTAAATTAATTTTATGTATGTACATTAGGGTGATTCATTTCCGCAAAAAAATTTTTTTTTCTCGGTGCTCAAGCAAAATATTAATTTACTTATAGAAAAAAAAATTCTCACCAAGGTAGAGCTCTTAATATCAATTTTAAGTACTTGCAATTTAAAATTGAAGTTTTCCCATATAAAATGCATGTAAAAAAATGCTTTTTTTTTCAAAGTTCTAATGCTCACGCACCTTTTACAATATTGTCAACCGGTTTAATGGACCTTATAGGGAATTTTACGCTCTTTAAAATTGCTTTTATGTTTTTTTGTGTAACTCGCACTGGTTCGCCAGTAGGAGTCATCAAAGTGTAATTTTTTGAATGAATAGCTTTTTTTCCAATTTTTTTGAGCAATTCGCAAAAAGTAGGGAGAAAAAAAGGGCTGATTCGTAAAAAATAGTCCTTTGACCAGTATTTATTCAATTTACAGCCATTTTTATGCCTCAAAACTTAAGAAATTGATAAATACTAATCAATCATGCTATTTAAATTGAACTTTTTTATTGATTACTAATGTATTTCTCTATAGCAACAACTTTTTTAGAATTATTATGATTTCTGGCTTATGACAAATATAAAAAGAACACATTAATTTAAAAAGAAACAACAAAACTTTAATCAAAACAAACAGAAGGTTACATTATTAGGTAATATATTGCAAAGTTAGTAAACATCTCAATAGTCATAAAAAACAAGTTGATAAATATTAAATAATTACGATTTTTATATAAAGCAGATTAAGATTTTAGAGCTGAGTGGAGCTTTTTGGCACACGTTGGAAATTCTTTTCTGCACTGTTCAACTTCAAAATTGAATAAACTTTATCTATATTCTTCAATGTGTTAATTGATGTGTTATTTTTATATTTATTATAAGTCAGAAATAATAATAATTCTAAAAAAGTTGTTGCTATAGAGAAATACATTAGTAATCAATAAAAAAGTTCAATTTAAATAGCATGATTGATTAGTATTTATCAATTTCTTAAGTTTTGAGGCATAAAAATGGCTGTAAATTGAATAAATACTGGTCAAAGGACTATTTTTTACGAATCAGCCCTTTTTTTCTCCCTACTTTTTGCGAATTGCTCAAAAAAATTGGAAAAAAAGCTATTCATTCAAAAAATTACACTTTGATGACTCCTACTGGCGAACCAGTGCGAGTTACACAAAAAAACATAAAAGCAATTTTAAAGAGCGTAAAATTCCCTATAAGGTCCATTAAACCGGTTGACAATATTGTAAAAGGTGCGTGAGCATTAGAACTTTGAAAAAAAAAGCATTTTTTTACATGCATTTTATATGGGAAAACTTCAATTTTAAATTGCAAGTACTTAAAATTGATATTAAGAGCTCTACCTTGGTGAGAATTTTTTTTTCTATAAGTAAATTAATATTTTGCTTGAGCACCGAGAAAAAAAAATTTTTTGCGGAAATGAATCACCCTAATGTACATACATATACACATTTTTTCAATTTTAATTTAAATTAATTTTAGTATGCAGTTATTTAGAGGTTGTTATACGTTTTATATTTGATTTATGTAAGAAATTAATGATGACCCATTTTCGAGATATCGAATTTTGAAAAAAATAATTTCAATTATAAGACATATTGTCTTATAAAATAAATACAAGCTTATAAATTTTAAAATTTACAAGGATTAAAAGCTAACATTTTTAACATTATTACGATGATATTCAAATTAAATAATTTGAGAATTTAGAAATTATAAAATACCTTTATAAGGGTCCGGGCACGCAATGAGCGACGAGCAACTGAGCGACCGAGCGACCGAGCGACGAGTCGCTGATCGACCAATCTGAGCGATGGGTGGCTATTTACTAAACGATACATCGCTGAGCGATTAGTTGGAAAAAATAGATCTGTAATAAGATCGAGGTTCTGTAGATTTGGTGTACACCCCATAAATCGTGAAAGGGAAAATTATGGTGAATTTCATCATTTATTTCTGAATCTTCGCAGATTTCCAGATCGATTTTGCAATATTGTCGTATGTCAGTACCATCTTTTGAACCAAAAACACTATTTGTAATTAAAGATTAAATAAATAAAAACTTAACAAAACAATTACAAATTTGTCCAACTTTTTCCCACCCTTTATCGGTGACATTTTTATATTCCCATAGAAGGTTATTGTAATCGGTCCGATTTGTCGAATTAAAAATTTTGACATTTCTCGACGTTTCAAGGTCCCTAGAGTCTAAATAAAAGATTTTAAGAGAGATGTCTGTGTGTGTACGTGCGTTTGTACGTCCGTACGTTCGCGACGTTTTTTTCGTCGTCCATAGCTCAAGAAATAGTAGAGATATCGACTTCAAATAAATTTTGTTATTCAGATAATAATGCAGAAAGGGCTCTCAAGAAAATTGCGTGGGTGGTTTTCTTACCATAGCAATTTAAAAAAAGTGAACATTTTGGTTAACCCTTGAAATCAATGTTGTATTATTTATTGTAACGTGATACCAAACCAATACATTTTTGGAAAATATTTCAATAAAACGTTTTTTTTTTAATCAAAAAAAAATGTGTCACCTCCAAAATTTTACGAACAAAAAATGATTTTATCTCCAAAACAATTTTGTATAACGAAGGATAACGTTTTCAACATCTGGTAAAATTTTGAGAAAAATCGAACAGCTTTTGGACAGCTGAAATTAAACTTTCAGTGTTTATTGTACACATCTTTTTTCTACGTCGCTCAGCGATCGATTGAAAAATTAAAACAGATTTGATTACAGAGCGACATCGCTAACTGTACATAGTTAAATTCAAGATTTTTGTTGACAACTTTGGGATCTAGAAAGTGCAATATCGAAAGTTTTTCATCATTAATATCTATTCTTTTAGTATTTCATCAACAACCGATTGATAATAAATAAGAGGGTTAGTTTTAGTTATAGAAACATCTTCATCAGATATGTTTTTTGATTTGATAAACATTTCAGCTTCATGGCCAATATATATGTCTATTGATATTTTAATATGATCAGAATTTTTATAGTCAAAATCTTTAATGTCATTGTTTTTAATATATTCTTTTTTTAAAAAATTCGTAAAAATATTTAAAAGAATTTCTCTCACGGAAGAAATCAAAAAAAATAATTTGGGATGATTCACTTTGAAACATTTTGTTCAAATTATTCATTATTTCTAAAATATATTTTAAAAACTTTATGTAAGCATGATTAATATCGTTTAAATTTTCATTTATATCTCTAACTTTTTTTATAATTTTGTCTGAGGTTTGCTTAAATTCTTCACGAAGGAAGTAATGTTGTAGAACAATCCATTGTTCATCCACTCTTTTTATTACTGCTTCAAATGACAGCCATCTAGTGGCACTCAGATTTAACATTTTATGCTCAGGGACATCGAAAATAGCCTGCAAATCTTTAAGATCTTTCATTCTTTTTGAATTAAACTTGAAATGACCGACAGAGTTCAGTTCAAGTTCAGTATGAAACTTCGTTACGGATTTTTAATTAATTTACTTAAAGAGTGGATAAGATAAAAAATATCTTAATTTATCCTGGAAAATTATTTTATTACTAGTAAAATCGTAAAAAGGGGCCAATTGGGCAATTTCTAAAAAAGTCGGGGCCACGGGGATCGAACGCAAAAAAGGGCCCAAATGGTCCCTTTAGGGGACAAACGGCAACGCTGCCTCCATACGATCTCATGTGTTCTAATTTTTTTTCGTCGCTCAGCGACTCGTCGCTCGGTCGCTGACGCTAAGTCGCTCAGTCGCTCGTCGCTCATTGCGTGGCCGGACCCTAAGAAGAAAAGAATATTATAAAGAAAACAATTAAGAAATAAAGAAAGGAGAAAGATAAACTTAGCAAGTACAAGAGTATTTGAAAGAGAGATACTTTCAAAGCAGGGAGTAATGATTTTTAATGTTTTTCTTTAGTCTTGTAGCATCCTTTATTTCTCTCAAGTGACGAGGCAAGGTGTTCCATAACCGTGTAAAATAAACAAAGAACTGAAGTACGAATGCAATAAATGCATATCTTGGTTGTATCAGAATTCGGGTTCTAAAAAATAAAAAAAGAGACTGGGATGCAACTCACATTGAAAAATTCTCATCCGGTCTGTCGATTTGTCTTGCTTAAAACTTCAACAAAATATCATATGTGACAATATTTTGTGTGAGATAAATAATTGGAAGTCAATACCTTCATTTATTTAGAAGATATCGAACATCAATTTTTACGAATTTTGAGTACTATTTCTTGTAGATTTTAATTTTTATGAAAGCGGGTGTGGGGTTTTTGTAAAAATTGCTTAATGTCGAACACAATATTTTCTATAAGATGAAATCTGTTTGAAGCCAATATTTTTTGGAATGGATACTTAAGTCGAAAATCAATTTTTACGAACTTTTAGCAATGTTTTTTTTAGGTTTTTATTTTTTGTAAAAAAAACTGTCAATTCGTTTTTTTCTCAAAATCAGAACCAGAAAAAAACCACCCACGCAATTTTCTTGAGAGCACTGTCTGCATCTTTCCGCGTTATTATATATATAACAAAATTTATTTGAAGTCGATATCTCTTCTGGTTGTTGAGCTATCGACGACGAAAAAAACGTCGCGAACGTAATTGCTGAATGTTGAACACATTTTTTTTTTTTTGAGATGAAATTAGTCAATATCTTTTGAAAAAGATACTTAAGTCGAAAATCAATTTTTACGAAATTTTAGTATAATGTTTTTTTAAGGTTTTTATTTTTTGTAAAAAAAACTATCAATTCGATTTATCTCAAAATTATACCTGATGTCAGAAACATTATTTTTCGTTGCATACAATTATTTTGGAGATGAAATTGTTCTTTGTAAAATATTCGAGGTAACAATTATTTTTTTTCAGTGTTTTGATTTATAAAAAAACCGTTAGGTAGTTGATTTTTTTTAATTTAACTAGTTTGGTATCACGTCACAATATTTAATATTAAATTTAATTCAAGTCGCTAACGTTACTTGTTCGTGAGATATTTTGGGTTAAATAAAATGTTCACTTTTTTTTTAATTAAAAAAATTATCTGTATTCTGGTTCTTGAGATATGGACGACGAAAAAAGGTTTCCTAACGTCGAGAAATTTCAAAATTTTCAATTCAACAAATCGAAGCGATTACAATAACTTCTTATGGGAAGTTAACAAAATATAAAAATGGGTTTATTAGTTCTTAAAAAAACTTAAAACCAAAATAACTGTTCTATGGGGCTACCCTTCTGGATCGATACAAAAATATTTAGTTTTTATTGAAGAAACATTTTTTTAGAGAAAATTGAATAAAAATCTATCGGTTCGTTTTTATTAAAATTCGAGTTTTCGTTTTTTGACCAAACCAAATTGTAGGAACACTGTTTTTTTAGTATAAAAACTCCTTAAGCGGATCTGCTTAAAACCTTAACTTGAAAGTTTGAACTTAATCAACTCAATGGTTTTTGAGAATAGAAGGTTAGGTTAGGTTAGGTTAAAGTGGCTGTCCGTGATGGAATCGGACACACTTAAGCCAGTTTAATGGCCCATTGTGATACCACATGAATCTTGAGGCTTCCTTCTAAGCTCAATGGAACCAGTTTGAGTCCCTTACGAAACGTAAGAGGCTGATTATGCTGATATGATTTAGAGCGTTTAGATCGTTAAAGAAGAATTCTTCTAGGTAATTCTTGCGTTTTTGAGCTAGAGCAGAGCATGTACAGAGAATGTAAAGAACTGTTTCCTCCTCTTCCTCGTCCATTAAGCTTCTGCAAAAGTCATTTAAGAATACGCCTAGCCGCGTGGCGTGCTTTCCTATTAGACAGTGTCCGGTTATGACACCAATTATCGAGCTTTTATGCGATCTACTTAGAGGTAGCAAGCACCTTGATCGCTTTAAATCTAGTGTTGGCCTGATGTTTTTTGTGACATGACACGTGGTGATGTTGTTCCACCTGGTGTTTGCCTTCTTCATAGCGTCTTGCATTAGCAACAGTTTACAAATAGCGATTGGTATGCTAGCATTTGCCAAACGTGGTAGGATGAGCTGCACTGTACCGTTCCTGGCGAGTTCATCTGCCTTATACAGTTACCTGGAATGTCTCTATGGCCCGGTACCCAGCAAAGGTGAATATTGAACTGTTGTGCCATCTCCATTAGAGATGATCGACAGTTATGGACTGTTATAGAGTTTGTAGCGACAGAGTTCAGATATTTGATAGCGGCCTGACTATTTGAGAAAATACGGATATCAGATGTTGATATCACGTTTTCTTTAAGCCAGGACAAGATTTCTTTTATCGCCAAAGGTTCCGCCTGGAACACGCTACAATGATTGGGAAGGCGGAATGAGAGACTTTGTTTCAGTCGTTTAGAGTACACACCTCCACCAACCCCTTCTTTTGTTTTTGAACCATCTGTATAAAAATGGATTGACTCGTCATCCAGGAATACCCTATCCTCCCAGAAAGATCTGGAAGGTATAGAAATCTGGAAGTTTCTGTCGAATTGCAGTTGTAGTCTGTGTACTTTGGAATTGATTCTAACTACCTAAGAATTACGGAGTGGCCAATGTTGTTGTAAGTCCACTGCGACGAAGCTTTGAGGCGAATAGCAAAGCTTGCAACTATTTGTTGCTAAATATATCAAGAGGTGTTAGGTAGAGTAAGGTGTCCAGGGGCCCTACTATCTAATTCGATTCTACTTTTGATTCTATTCGAAAGTCATTTCCGATTCTACTTTCGAGTGGTACTATCTATGAAAATAGAATCGGATGCCGGTAATACCAAGTATTTCCCACAAAATTTCCGATTTTCGAACGAATCTCGTTATGTGTGACATTAGATAAAAAAAACAAAACAATCTTCTGTGAATAAAAGTCAATTAATCTTCGTGAAAAAAATCAATCAAAACAATAATAAAAACAAATACAAATGGACAGTGTCGCAATTTGGT
Organism: Eupeodes latifasciatus; assembly: GCA_920104205.1. Lineage (NCBI taxonomy): Eukaryota > Metazoa > Arthropoda > Insecta > Diptera > Syrphidae > Eupeodes > Eupeodes latifasciatus. The sequence continues at coordinate 83,658,974 of OV049926.1, read as the reverse complement.
TAGATTCTGAAGAAAATCCGGAACGAATTGAACAAATAGAAAGAAGGCGAATCAGAGACAATTCCAACATAATGGAGCTTAGCGAGAAAAGGTTTACCCATATTGAGCATCTATTTGAACGCATTTTTAATCCAATCTACATTATTTCAGCTTTGTTAAAAATTACCGCCTTTCAAAAGATGCATTCATGTTTTTATTGAACCAAATTTCAACGCACCTTAGTATTCGCCAAAGGCAAACTTCTGTTCCCAATATGATCAAGGTATCAGCCACCCTGAAGTTTTTGGCAACAGGAGGTTACCAAAATCAAATCGGTGGAAACAAGTGTGCGGGACTTGCTCAACAGACCATGTCCAAGGTTATAGCTGAGGTTTTAACTTCAATGGAAAGAGTAATGTGTCCTCAGCTTATCAACTTTAAAATGACAGAGGAAGAGAAAAGGAAGTCAATACTCCATTTTTGTGAAAAATCTGGAATTCCTGGTGTGATTGGTGTTGTCGATGAAACACACATTCAACTGATTCGGCCAGCTAAAAGTGAATAACTTTTTTTTAACAGAAAGCTTAAGCATAGTATAAATGTGATGGTGGTAAGTTCAATTTATCATTATTCATACACCTACTTTATGCATACATACATTATGTACATTATGTAAATTGGAATCAAAAAATACTTTTTTTTGTAACTAGATATGTGACTACACTATGGCGATAAGATCGGTAAACGGACGATATGGAGGAGCATCCCATGATTCCCATGTCTGGGCTCTTAGTGCCGAAAGAGCTTACCTCAAACGTTGCTTTGAGAATGGAGATAAGTCGTCCTGGATCTTAGGTAAGTACATATCTACATATATAGTTTTAAAGCAAAATAATATTAAAAAATTATTTAATGAGACTCAGGATATCCGTTAGAGCCTTGGATTATGACACCGTACAGAACGGCAGCTGAAGGATCTATGGAATCGAAATTCAACGAAAAATTTTCAGTTTCAAGATCAATAATTGAGCGAGTTTTTGGTGTCCTAAAGGCAAGGTTCCGATGTCTTTTGGCGGCCAGGGAACTTCATTATCCACCCGAGAAGGTTACTCAAATTATGAACGTGTGTTGCGCTCTCCACAATCTCTGTTTGAAGTTCAGAGTTGAACTCCCTAATTCAACACAAGTATTGTTGGAAGAAGACGAGAACCATTTCTCTTTGGAAGAACAGCCTTTAGAAACCAAGGAACATTCTAATTTTGCGAAAAGAATTCGAAATAATATAAGAAATGATTTATGCAATTTATGAATATGTACTTACAAACATTTATTTTAAAAACATAAAAAGCACAAAAGAAAAACAAAACTTTCAGTCTTTTGCAATGAACACGTAGATAACTATAACTAACTATAACATAAATAAATAACATAAATAAATATAAATTCAGTTCTTTGACTAACAAACATAAATAAACATACATTCACTTCTATAACTAAAAAAACATAAATAAGCATAATTTCACTTTTAAGAAACATAAATAAACATACATTCACTTCTATAACTAACAAGCATAAATAAGAATAAATTCACTTTTATAACGTTATTTTTGGCTTGAAATTGATTGCTGTGCATTCATTTGCTGGCGAAGTCTCAATATCTCCTTTTTTAATTCCAGTTTAGCAACTGTATTTCTGTTTTTTTCCACATGACTTTGTTTTTTAAATTCAAATTTTTGTTTTTTTTAACTCGAATTTCTCTTTCCTTAATTTGTAATTTTTTTCGTTTAATTCAAAGTCCCTTCTTTTGTATTTCAAAATCCCTTTTAAATTTTCATTTATTTCTCTTAAAGCATCGGACGAATTGTTTTGATATTTTATTTGATGCTCAATTTGTTTTTCGAGGAGCGATGTTTGTCGTTTTTTTGGTGTTATTCGCTGTTGTGGGATGTTTTCTTTTTCAGTGCTCAGAATATCGTTTATATTTGTTATGATTTCTGAGTTATCAACCATGTCATTAAACATATATACAACATCTGCATCTCCATCATCTGCTTCTGCAACTTGTTCCCGAATGGTGTTAGTATCATGCAAGCCGAAGCTTAAAGAACCATTTATTCCGTCGATTGCTTCACCTAAGTCAAGCAACTCGCTGACTTTCTCTTCCAGTGGAGTAAGTGGATGATGTTTCGGGGGACCACCACCAGTTCCGGACAAGTTAATTTTATTTTTTCGTAGTTTGGCTTTGGTATGAACCTTAAAATCGGCCCAGACCTAATGAAATCAAAATAATATTAAAGAATTGGCCAATATTGAAACATTGTTTACCTTTTTCCATCCCTCTGCATCACGCTGCGGTGGACCTTCAGCTTTTAAATCGTTTGACAGATTGGTCCATAACTGCCTTGATTTTTGTCTGGCTTCTGGTGTTTTTAAATAACCCTTGGACAAGTCTGGGTGCTGGGTCATATAATTGACCATTATCTCAAACTGCGACACTGTAGTATTTCGAGTTTAAGATGATGCCCTGGAACAAAAAACATATAAATTATACATACATATTACTATGTTTATGAAATATTTGAGAATTGTTAATTTATAATTTTTATTTACTTACATTCTGAAAAAAACCTCCTCGATCGACCTTTTCGCAAGCACATTTGATGTAGAACGATTATTTCCGAATTCGCAAGATTTTGACATTAACTTTAGCCAAACGTAGTACCAATTTTGTTCTAAAAATAAAACAACTTGGCAGTACTAGAGCTGTTCGAGTTTTGTTTTCAGAACTTGCTTATAGAATTACAAAGTTCCGATTTTGCGAATTCGAACAGTTTTACTTTAGAATCGAGTTGCATAGTAAGGCCCCAGTGCCGCAGATGGGGTCGTGCGAAGCGATCAGCTTATACATATTCAAGCTGAACGTTGGACTTTCTTTAATTTGTCGCGGTTTATAGCTTTCTCTTAAGCAGTCCACCATACTGCCACACCGTACATTAAAATCGGTCTAATTTACCGATGTGTAAAGAAATAAGTGATTCTGGGTTGTAAGCCCTATTTATTACCAATAGCTTTTTTGCAAGAAAAGAGAGCTACAGTAGCTTTTATGAATCTTTCCTGTACATTGCGTTTCCAATTTAGTTTTTTATATAAAAAAGACCCAGGTATCTAGCCTTGTCCGAGAATTTTAATTGGATTCCTTTAATATAGGGAGGGTTGACAAATGGAATTTTGTATCTCCTCGAAAATAAGACTAAATCGGTTTTGTGTGGGTTAACACTCAGTCCACACCGATCCGCCCAAAGTATTAGTCTGTCTAAGGTATTTTGTAAGAGTTCTTTTAAGGTGTTAAGATGCTTTCCTGAAACTGCTATAGCAACGTCGCGTCGTCCGCATATACGATCACTCTGAAACCCTTCGCATCCAGACTAGACGAATCGTCTGCCAGAAGAGTTGCCCAGTTTTGAGTTAATTATTCTAGAGAAATAGCCAGTTGCATTCCTCCCTTTAAACAGTTTAACCGTAATACTCGCACTTCTAGGAATGCTCATCAGTATACCCTCGAGCCTAACTTCGGTCGTGATTCGTTCCTTAGACGTACTACGCGAATGTGGAATTCCTCACCACACTCTGTCTTTCCAAGCCATTGCAGTATTCAGGAATTCAAAACCAATGTGCACCGACACCTCCTTTCAACCCCTCTCTCTTTTTCCTAGTGCTCACACTGTGTTTTTTTTTGACATAATTAGGGTAGTAATATCTCCTTTAGTGTGCGCTTATTATAAAAAAAAAAAAAAATAAGTCTCAAAGATAAAGAGTGCGCATCTGGATGTCGTTGGCCAACAACCAGAAAAGATGGAGAAGCCTATTGAACGAGACCTGGAGTGAATCGCAGTTGTGGCAACGATGACGGTGTCACCTGTCAGAACAACGAAGTAGGTAAGAAGTAAAAGTATACCAACTACACAACTTTGAACATACTCAAAAACATACCATAGAAAAATATCTAGTTTTAAAAGTAATAAGATAACTAGCAGACCCGGCAAACGTTGTTCTGCCATATATTTTATTTTAGTTATTAAATAATTACATTATTATAAATTTTTGGTGATGGGGTCTTTGAAATAATGATGAATAAAGGGACCATAATGGATGATGCAAAAAACACCAACCATTGATATTCTCATTACGATGTACTTTTTTAATGTAACGAATATTGCTTGACTTTTTTAATACATAAAATAAAAAAGTAATGTGAAAGCTAAGGAATTTACCATTTAAAAATATGGTTTATATTATACTACATAACCGTAGAGGTGCCGTGAAATAAGATCAATGTTAAATGGCATATTCCGAAGTAAAATAATCAAAAATCCAACTTTCTGTCATAGAAAGTACAGTTACATGACTGTTTAATCCTGGTGATTTAAGAAGTTCTTTTAAATAATTTACAGCAGCGCAACTGCATCGATCTATCTATCTGTCTAATTTTTCAATGTAAATTTAAAGTTGAACCTGCGATAACTCACCAAATTTATTGGTCTAATCATAGTTACCACTAGGGTACAATAGCATAGCGTAGGGTTCTGGGATACATTTAAATTTAATAAAATTTATAAAAATATGTGTATATATGTATGCATCATTCAATCTGTTTAAATATCTTATATATAAAAATGAATCGCAAAATGTATTGGTAAGCGCATAACTCAACAAAGCCTGGACCAATTTGGCCAATTCATTTTTTAAAATGTTCGTTGAAGCTCAAGAATGGTTTTTACGGCGAAAAAAATTCCAATAATTGCCGGAAAAACCATAAAAACAGCTTTTTTCTTTTTCTCATACAAATGTTTTCTAACTAAAACGTAGTCGGCTAAAAAAATTTGACTTCAAGTCATATCAAATTAAAAAAAAAAAGAAAAAAAGAAGAAAAAAGTGTAGATGTCGATTTGCTGTTGTTTTTCTTGGATTTTCTGTTACCTTATCTACTGAGTTTGCTTCTGTCAACTGATAAACGGCTGAAACAAATCCATATATCGTGTTTTGTGCAAAGTGTTAGTGTAAGTGTTTGTTTAGATAGTGTTTAGTGACAAAATAATTTATATTTGATATGCCTCCTATAAGACGAAGCAATTTAGGTAGAAGAACCCGAACTGCTACAAAACAAGCTAATTACCAAACTAATCGTACTGCACAAGAACGTGAAGACCAAATTAAACGTGAAAGAATTCGGATATCACAAATGCGTGAAGCGCGAGCGCGACATTCAACTAATGATCGCTCAAGTTTGAATCGAGCTGCTTTCAGTTACGATGTGTCAATTGACTACAGAAACTACCAATGTGTTGTTATTGGTTCTATGAACTCGGTTTGCTCACACTGTAAGACATTGAAATACAAAAACGAAGTAAATGGATTGTATTGCGCAAATGGTAAAGTGAAATTGATACCATTGGATCCACCACCAGAGCCATTGTACTTATTGGTTTCAGGAATAGGAACAGATTCCATACACTTTTTGACACTTATCCAACACTATAACAATTGCTTTCAAATGACTTCATTTGGGGCAACAAATGTAGTTCGGGAAAACTTCATGCTAACTTTCAAGGTATGTATTATAGCAGTTATTCATAATTATTTTAGCGAACAAAATTTTATATCACCTAAGTTAAGATGTTTATTGATAGATATTAGTTACAACTAAATATATATGTAATTTTTAAGATCAAATTGATTTAAGTTTGATCACTGACAATCCATAAATGTATACCCCATTGCTTATTTATTTTATTTTATAGTGTTTGGTACAAAAATAATAATTTTTTTTTAATTAACAGATACAAGGGCAAATATATCACAGAGCAGGTTCACTGTTAGCAGTGTCAGATAGCGACAGCAAATTCATGGAAATTTATTTTATGTGCGCAATTCACCACAAGAAATTGATCTGCGTTGTGCAAATAACAATTTAGTAAAGAGGTCTATTGTAGAACAATTACAAACTTTATTTCATGAACACAATCAATTGATTATATTGTTAAAAACTGCACTGGATCTGATGCCATCTGATAATCAGAAAATTGTAATGAGAGCTGTCAAATCACCTGCAGGTTAACATGCAAGACGTTAAAATGTACCAACTATTGATGAAGTTGTTATCGTTGTAGTTTGAGAAAACTTGGAATCCCGTGATATTGTTTTACATCGTCGAAATGATCAATTACAACGTATAAAGCAATTAAAAGATGAACTTATTTAGAAGGTGTTTCCAAATGTTTCTCAAAATTACAGAAACCATGATTGGTTGAGCGAACGAGATATACTGTCTGAAAAAAACATTAATGTAAATGAATTGAATTTCAAAATTCAAAAACAAATTACAGGCGAATCGAGTATATGTAAATCAGTTGATTCGGCTACTAATCAAGATGATGTAGTCAATTATCCACCGGAATTTTTAAACTCGCTGGATTTGCCACCTTACAATCTTCAATAAAAGGTTGGATCAATAGTAATAGTGTTGCGAAATATCAACCAACCGCGTCTTTGCAACGGTACACGGTTAGCAATAAGATATAGCGAAGCAACTATACTCAAAGGAAAGTATAAAGGAGAAGATGTTCTTATACCGCGCATCCCAATGATTCCGACTGATGTGCCATTTGAGTTTAAACGACTACAGTTTCCAGTGCGGCTTGATTTTGCTATGACCATAAACAAGTCCCAGGGACAATCATTAAGTGTTTGTGGTATTAATCTAGAAAACCCATGTTTCTCACATGGTCAATTGTATGTTGCCTGTTCTCGTGTTGGAAAACCATCAGATATGTTTGTCTATGCTCCAAGTAATGGAACAAAAAACATCGTATATCACAAAGCACTAAAATTTCTGTTAATAATTATGATTCACATTATTAACAATAAAGCGATTTATTTATTTATTTATTAGGTGGCGCAACAGTCCATGAAGAACCAGGGCCTAGTGACTTACAACTCTCAACCATTCCTGTGTGCGAGTAATTGCAGGGATGGAGGGGACCTACAGTTTAAATGCCGATTCCGAACGGCTAATTCGAGAAAGCACTTTTCATGACAAGAATTACTCTTGGAGAATTTGTCAATTCCTCGCAAGAGGCAGTACCCGTGAAAAAAACTTTAGGTGGCACAGGCAGGGATCGAACCCAAGACCTCTCGAATGACAGTCCAACGCACTAAGCATCATGTCACGGGTACTACACACAATAAAGCGATTACTTACTTTTAAATCGTTATATGTACATATATGTTTCTTTTAATTATTTTGTTTTCACAACGCCCTATCACCAGGGTGACAGTTCTGTTCACGAGAATGTTTAGCCACGACTATAAAATACGTAGGAACAATAACTGCCACTTTACAAATCTTTATGACAGGACGAAGTCTGTCGGGTCCGCTAGTTTTTCATATATTTTCAAAGGATTGTCTTAAATACGGAGCCAGTCATTAATAATTTAGGTTGTGACGAAACAGGGCATAATTCTGGATTGAATAAATACATAAAATACATAATATGAATTAGTTTATTTATTTACATATGTACATATAATAACCATTAATAAGATGTATTTTATTATTTGTCTTCCTCTCTGTTAAAATATATGTATGTAATGCTGAATGATTTATTACAAAGCTTATCTAAGAACGCCTTTTTGCTTTATATAAATAGGTACAAATTAAGTTAAATTTACTTCAAAACATAAAAAAAGCGCTATCTTATTGTTATCATCGTGGCTACACTAACCTATATTAGGTATAGGTACCTACCTAACCCACCTATTTCGGCCTTTTACTAAAATCAAAATATTTATGTGTTCTTTTATTGAATTAATCCAAACAATACAAATGATTTGAGCTTTATAACATTCACCGCACGGATAGGTACTTTTATAAATAAAGTGAGCCCACCACGAAAGAACCATGAACATTTCTTTAATTTTAAATAGAACCAATAAAAATAAATAAATACAAAATAAAACACCTTATACCTTACCTACCTACCTACATACCAATCCAAGAACATTCTAAGACTGTTGGTATCTTTTCTCATTAATTTGATTGTCATTGTTGAACAGTCGCAGTCGGTTCTTTCAGAAATTGTAATGAAGCACCTGTTTTTGTCAGTGTTCCTTACCTTAACATTACCTTCTTTATACAAAATCAAACTTAGAGAGAAATAACTATATGAATGTACGTATATGTATATAAATTTTACACAAACCCAATTCTTAGCGTATTTCCATCAATATTTCAGGATTCCTTTACGCTTTGCCACCTGTTTTTATGGGTATCTTAACAGATAATCCGGTTGAGAGCTATTTTGAACCTCTGGAATCCTACCTACCCTATACCTTCATTACAACAAACGCTGGCGCCTGGCTACAAAACAGTACGATATTGTGAACGGATACGGATAGGATATGGCTACGGTTCACCCTTCTTTACAAAGCGGTGTGTAATATGTAAACTCAGGATATTTGTACAAATCGGAAAAGGCAAACGTTTTAAAGTAGCGCCATTTATCACGACGACGACGATTGTAGGTTGGTAGGTAAGGTATGTATAAGGTACGTAGGTTTACGTATATAACATTATGGCTGAGGTGAAAACCAGAAGCAACAGATCCTGTTCTGATTGCTGTGTGCAACCTTGAAATTTGAGAATGATTTGCATCTTCTTTGTGTAGGTATAAGGTGTATATATTATATTTTATTTATTTAAAGAAAAAACACTATTGTAAATCTAATGAATTTGAAACCAAAGTCTAGAAGTGTATATACAAATATACAAAAGGAATACAATTTTAACTTTGGTCAAACTTTGTGAAGTTGAAATGATGTAACAAAGGACTACTGGTTGTGCCTAATATGAATAACAATCAGACAAAGAAAATAATTCATTCCTATTGTGAATTAGGTAATACTTCTTATTGAGAGTGTAGGCTATACAGTCCAGATTGTGTGGATATAAGAATGTTTGTGTACCGAATACCTAATGTTAAACAGACAATGGAATTTAATTTTTCTTTTGATGTTCGACTAAAAATAAATGATGTAGCCAACTGACGGACAATTTTTTAGTTGAAAATTCAATATTTGGAAAACAACTTCAATATAATAAATAGACACTAAGATAGAGATTAATTTGAAGTTCTATTTTTATTTTTATAATTTGTATAAATATACTCGATGGTTTTAATGTTAAAATTATGTCCTTAAATTCGAGTTTACCAATTGTTCCTACCGAGGCTTGTAACAAAACTAAAAAAATTGCGATATCAAATACTTAGACAAGATTGTTCTTTTTTGAAATGATCCGATAATTAAGTAGTGGATATTGTTTTCGATTGATTTAATTAATTTCTACAATCTAATAACGGATTAAAATACTTTCAAAATTTAATATATTTTTGACCAAGAGGGGCAAGCTACCATGCGCTCTCAACAGCTTCAAACCATTTAAATCTGCAGGACCAGATGGAATAATACCAGCCGAACTACAAAAAACTTCTGACATAATTGCACCAATCCTTGAGGCAATTTTTACCAGCTGTCTATACCTGGTCCATATTCCCTCGGCATGGAGAGAAGTTAAAGTTGTTTTTATATCCAAAGCAGGTTAATACTCGCAAGTCAATCCTTAAAGATCTACGACCTATAAATCTATCATCATTCCTTCTTAAGACCTTGGAAAGATTGATTGATATCCATTTAAGGGCAAGTATTGATACAAGACTTCTGTCTTCGTCTCAACATGCCTACTGTAAAGGTAAAAACAGGTGGAAACAGCGTTACACACCTTAGTACGCACCAACGAATATTCCCTCCATATCATAAGGAGTTCACTATGGTTGCTTTCCTTGGCATCGAATGTGCCTCAACGTGGACACATCTGCACTAACATCTTTAAACGTAGAGAGTTCGCTTTGGGAGTTATAATTCATTTAATGCTGACTAACTAGCAGAATAATTAACTCAAAACTGGGCAACTCTTCTGGCAGACGATTCGTTAGTAGGGGGACACCCGCAAGGTGGTGTTCTATCTCCTCTCCTCTCCTCTCCTCTCCTCTCCTCTCCTCTCCTCTCCTCTCCTCTCCTCTCCTCTCCTCTCCTCTCCTCTCCTCTCCTCTCCTCTCCTCTCCTCTCCTCTCCTCTCCTCTCCTCTCCTCTCCACTCCTCTCCTCTCCTCTCCTCTCCTCTCCTCTCCTCTCCTCTCCTCTCCTCTCCTCTCCTCTCCTCTCC